>CAKAOJ020000240.1:140000-823543 GCA_916701645.2 Sebastolobus alascanus
TACATTATTTAACTGTTGACATTCATATCTGCACAGTAAGATGAGAACAAGCAGAAGTGAAAGCAGCTCACAGCGTTCTTGTAGAAGAAATAGAGAATCATGTTGGCCAGTCTGGAGTAGCACCAGTGACCGTGGACCAGCAGGAGCTTCTGGAGGTACCGGAAACGAGGGAGAGCGAAGTCACTCGCCATCACCGCCTGCAAAAACACCAGAGAATCAGTCTCCTCCATCCTGAACTCTCTCTCTCGCCCTCACAGCATCAACACATGAGGAAACAACGGGAGGAAGAGGCTGACCCCGCCACACGCCGGCCTCTCTTTAATGAATCTTTAGTGAGTATCATCGTTCCAAAGCAATAACCCTTAAACACACCTTTAGGGATTCATCGCTCTAAACCCTCCCTGTAGTCACGCCAAGGTTTATAACTTTAAACGGCGCCGCCAACCCTTTATGACGCGTCTCAACTGTCAACGTCAGCCGTCAACAAGAGAAACCACAGCAGGATCCTCGCTGAGCGGCGGTTTAGTGTTCGCAGCGCTCTGATTACGGCTGCACGGGGAGGGAGCTCCTTATAGAAGAAGAACGGGGTGTTAATCATAACGCAGAGCGAGCTGGTCTGAGAGTCTCAGCACGCCGTGGCGTCCTGGAGAGTGACCACCGTCTCATTAAGAGCAGCTCTGATTAACGGTGATTAATGTGGCGGCCCAGCTGAGGACAGGATACGGAGGCTTTAACAGATGTGCAACACAGCAGCCTCCCCTGGAAGTTAATAGAGAATCTCCATCATTGTTATACAGGATCAGCTTTCTGGAACAGGAGCGGGGGGGGGGGGCTTCTTCTGTAACCACGCTAACCGCCTTAGCTTTGACCTCGGAGCAGGAGAGGAGCCGGTGTAGATGGAGTCTAAAGCACTAAGGCTGTTCTGAATAACATTTTTTGGGGCTTCGAAGCTTCAGAGAGAAGTATTCGTTGATATTGGAGGCTTCGGCGGGGGGGTTACGTTGTGTATCTCGTGGCCGCCGTTGCATCGTTACGTGCGGAGCATCCTGTTGGGCTGAGGTCTGTGTATCGGCAAGAATCTGGCGATACGATACATGTCATGATACAGTGGTAATGATTCAATATATTGCGATTTTTTACATGTTATAGTATAAAGAACACACCAGAAATACCATTTTAGAATAAGCAAAAATAAGACATCTGTACTGTATGCATAAAGTGGGCATGTCTGTAAAGGGGAGACTCGTGGGTACCCATAGAACCCATTTACATTCACATATCTGGAGGTCAGAGGTCAGTTAGTTTGTACGTTTGGAGCGTTATTTAACCTCCTTCACTACAAGCTAGTCTGACCTGGTTGGTACCGATGGATTCATCAGGTTTTAGTTTCATATGATACCAGTATCTTCACTCTAGCTTTACAAATGTCTCAAAAAAAGACAAAAATGTCTGAAAAATGTCAACAAAAAAAATCTGAAAAAAGTCTGAAAGATTTCCGAAAAAAGTCTATAAAGAAGTCAGAAAAATTTCTAAAAAACGTTACAAAAAATGACAGAAAAGTCAGAAAAAATGTCTAAAAAATGTCACAAAAAATGTCAGAAAAGTCAGAAAAATGTCGAAAGATGTCTGAAAAAAAGTCTGAAAAAGTAAAAAAGCATGTCCGAAAAAAATCAGAAAAATGGCAAGTTTGCAGCGTTATTTTAAATGATATCATTCTTGAAATGAAAACAGCGACAAAATGTGAAATAATACATCAAATAATTAACAGCGATATAGCTCATAAAAACAAATCTGCTCAAATGTAGACCTTTAAATAAATAAATAGACTGTAGTCAACATATAAAATACGTTCTGACTATGGATCTCCACTCAGTTTTATTACTGGGACAGCACCTCAACAACACCCCCCCCCCCCTCTACACTCAACAAACAGCGCTACCCGTCTGAGAATAACTCGTAATAATTAAAGGGGAACTATTATTGTGCTTTTTCTCTTTCCTTTAGTGTGTTATATAGATTTATTTGCATGTAAAAGGTCACAAAGTCCAGGCTAAACGGAGCTACTCTCCTCCACAGAAACAGAATCTCTGCTCCTGAACTTCCTGAAATACCTTGATCGAAGTCCCGCCTTTTCTTCCGTAACGTGGTGATGTCACCAAGTAACACATTTTGTGTTCTAGTAGAAACCTAAAATATAAGTATGCACCAGAAAATGAGCATAATAGATCTTTAATGTTGATGTATAGTGAATAATCACAGATTACTATTAATCATTTCATGTGTTATTTGGGATGTTTTGAGGTAATGCATATATTAAAAAAAATCACGATGCATTCGAATGCTGATTTGTGCGTCGGTTACCATGGCAACAGTCGAATCTACGAAGCCTTCGGGTCAGCCTTATAAAGCACCTCCATAAACTGTTTCTCTGCAGGACACGAGACAAAAACCTGCTGACTCAGCAACACTCGGAGGAGGAGGAGTATGGATGAAACACACACTAAGAGTAATGAAAAACCATTAACTCTTAATCCCTTATCCTCCGTCCCACAGCTCCTCTCGGGATCTCTCACTCTGCATCTTTTTACGACCCCCCCCCCCCCCCAGTGTCACCTTCTACACCGGTCCCTCCCTGTCCCGTAAGGTCTGGTTCCTCCTCACCTGCATGCCCTCCTGTCCAGAGATGCCAACGCCAACATCCGCTACCTGGATCATGCTGACATCGTTGGCCCCGTCACCTGAGATCAATGAGAGAGAGAAGAACACAGAGAAGAGTCAGGAGGAGAGTTTACCAGTTTACCATAAGGGAACCAGATCTACTGTCCCTATTAACGCTGAGATTAGACTGATAGATATTAGAGCTGCTGTCCTCTCAGAGGTGTAGAATAAACATATAGACTCCAGTAGAGGCTGGAGGCTGGAAGTGTAACGCTGAGATTAGAGGTGTAGAATAAACATACAGACTCTAGTAGAGGGTGGAGGCTGGAGGTGTAACACTGAGATTAGAGGTGTAGAATAAACATATAGACTCTAGTAGAGGGTGGAGGCTGGAGGTGTAACACTGAGATTAGAGGTGTAGAATAAACATATAGACTCCAGTAGAGGCTGGAGGCTGGAGGTGTAACGCTGAGATTAGAGGTGTAGAATAAACATATAGACTCTAGTAGAGGCTGGAGGCTGGAAGTGTAACGCTGAGATTAGAGGTGTAGAATAAACATACAGACTCTAGTAGAGGGTGGAGGCTGGAGGTGTAACGCTGAGATTAGAGGTGTAGAATAAACATATAGACTCCAGGAGAGGATGGAGGCTGGAGGTGTAACGCTGAGATTAGAGGTGTAGAATAAACATACAGACTCCAGTAGAGGATGGAGGCTGGAGGTGTAACACTGAGATTAGAGGTGTAGAATAAACATATAGACTCTAGGAGAGGATGGAGGCTGGAGGTGTAACACTGAGATTAGAGGTGTAGAATAAACATATAGACTCTAGGAGAGGATGGAGGCTGGAGGTGTAACACTGAGATTAGAGGTGTAGAATAAACATACAGACTCCAGTAGAGGATGGAGGCTGGAGGTGTAACACTGAGATTAGAGGTGTAGAATAAACATATAGACTCTAGGAGAGGATGGAGGCTGGAGGTGTAACACTGAGATTAGAGGTGTAGAATAAACATACAGACTCCAGGAGAGGATGGAGGCTGGAGGTGTAACGCTGAGATTAGAGGTGTAGAATAAACATATAGACTCCAGTAGAGGCTGGAGGCTGGAGGTGTAACGCTGAGATTAGAGGTGTAGAATAAACATATAGACTCCAGTAGAGGCTGGAGGCTGGAGGTGTAACGCTGAGATTAGAGGTGTAGAATAAACATACAGACTCCAGTAGAGGCTGGAGGCTGGTGGTGTAACACTGAGATTAGAGGTGTAGAATAAACATACAGACTCTAGTAGAGGCTGGAGGCTGGTGGTGTAACGCTGAGATTAGAGGTGTAGAATAAACATATAGACTCCAGTAGAGGGTGGGGGCTGGAGGTGTAACGCTGAGATTAGAGGTGTAGAATAAACATATAGACTCCAGTAGAGGCTGGAGGCTGGAGGTGTAACGCTGAGATTAGAGGTGTAGAATAAACATACAGACTCCAGTAGAGGATGGAGGCTGGAGGTGTAACACTGAGATTAGAGGTGTAGAATAAACATATAGACTCTAGGAGAGGATGGAGGCTGGAGGTGTAACACTGAGATTAGAGGTGTAGAATAAACATATAGACTCTAGGAGAGGATGGAGGCTGGAGGTGTAACACTGAGATTAGAGGTGTAGAATAAACATACAGACTCCAGTAGAGGATGGAGGCTGGAGGTGTAACACTGAGATTAGAGGTGTAGAATAAACATATAGACTCTAGGAGAGGATGGAGGCTGGAGGTGTAACACTGAGATTAGAGGTGTAGAATAAACATACAGACTCCAGGAGAGGATGGAGGCTGGAGGTGTAACGCTGAGATTAGAGGTGTAGAATAAACATATAGACTCCAGTAGAGGATGGAGGCTGGTGGTGTAACGCTGAGATTAGAGGTGTAGAATAAACATATAGACTCCAGTAGAGGGTGGAGGCTGGAGGTGTAACACTGAGATTAGAGGTGTAGAATAAAGAGCGTGTTCCTGCTAACAGAGCAATGACAGGAAAACGCTGTGCTGGCAGAACCAGGATCCTCCTGAGTGCAGCAGGAACAAATAAATATATTAATAAATAAATAAATGGAAAGCAGAGAAAAGACGGGGGTAAGTCACACTGACTCCTCATGTCACCTCCATCAGGGTGCAGCTTCATCAAGCCAAAGGCTAAGGTGCCCTAAAATAACAGTGTTCAACTCACAGCGAGGGGTTTATGATGAGTGTGCATTTCTATCCAACATCTCAAAGTCAACTCATATTGACTCTGGAGTCAGACCGCTGGAAAAAAATATCAAACCAGTTTGATATTAAAGGAGCACTGTGTAGGATTTAGTGACATCTAGTGGTGAGGTTGCAGATTGCAACCAACTGAAACTTCTCCGAAAGCGTGTCGGAGAACTACAGTGGCCGACGTGAAAACGTGAAAGTCTCCCTCTAGAGCCAAAGTTTGGTTTGTCTGTTCTGGGCTACTGTTGTCATATTGGTTTTCATTAGGAAGTTAAACAGGTCATAATTCTCTCTCGTTTATCTATTTTATATTGATGTGAAAACATCTCCTTCAAACAACTGGATTTATTCAAGTTTCTCACCAAAAACTACATTTTATAAGATTACATTTGAACTAATCGATTAAAATATTTAACGCACATTTATTATCTGTTCAAAATGTACCTTAAAGGGAGATACAAATGTCTGAAAAAAAAAAAAAATGTCTGAGAAATGTAAAAAAAAAAAAAAATGTCTGACAAATGTCCGAAAAAATCCAGAAAAATGTCTAAAAAATGTCACAAAAAAGTCAGAAAAAAGTAAAAAAAAAAAGAAAGTCTGAAAAATGTCCAAAAAATTTCCCAGAAAAATGTCGAAAGATGTCCGAAAAGTAAAAAAAAATGTCAGAAAACAATCAGAAAAATGTCTAAAAAATGTCAGAAAAAAGTCAAAAAGTCAGAAAAATGTCGAAAGATGTCTGAAAAAAAAATCTGAAAAAGGTATGAAAATGTCCGAAAAGTACAAAAGAAATGTCAGAAAAATAGTCTGAAAAATGTCCGGAACAAAGTAAAAAACATGTCCGAAAAATGGCAAGTTTGGACCGTTACTTAACCTCCTTCATGACAAGCTAGTATGACATGGTTGGTACCGATGGATTCATCAGGTTTTATAGTTTACTATGATACCAGAATCTTCAATCATTAAAGAAATTAGAGGCGTTAAAACAAATTTGTGTTAAAGCGTTATTATCACGTTAACTTTGACAGCCCTAAAAAAAACTTGCGCTCAGTCAGTTTGAAGTTAAAAAAGAGTTTCTGAGTATTTGTTAAGTTGATGTTTCCACCAGTCAGCAGCTGTGAGCGGCGGCTCAGACGTGTTGTGATCTGTCTGGACGCTACTGGATGTTACAACCTGGTGACAGCCTGAAGGTTCAATAGTTTAATCTATGTGTGTTAGTATCTGAATGTGTGTCTGGTGTGGATGTTGACCTTTACTCACCTATGGCGAGGGTCATGACCTTCAGCTTGTTCCGCACCAGTTTGACCACCATGCTCTTCTGCAGCGGCGTGGAGCGGCAGCACAGCACCGAGCGGCAGCTCCTCGCCACCGCCAGGAACTTATCCTCCAGACTCTTATCCAGAGCGTAGGCCAAGGTCCGGCCGTCTATCACCAGGCCGAGCCGCAGCACCGTGAAGGGAGCGGTGTGGGAGGATGAGGAGGAGGAGGAGGAGGAGGAGGGATACAGCTCGAAGGGGGTGAAGTTACTGCTGAAGGTCTTGGCGGCGCTCTGGTCCGAGGAGCTGCTGCAGAGGAATTTGGCCTGGATGTAGTGTAAACTCTCCTCCAGCAGCAGCGCACACGCCTCCTGGTTCAGAGACAGGCACCGGGTGGACGGAGTTCAGGATCAGATCTCTAACACGTTTAATACCAAACTGCCTGACCTGCTTCACATCTGGCAGACAGATGTGAAGCAGGTCAGAACCAAACATCGCTGGTGTTTTCAGTGAGCAACAGGACTAAATATCATGTTAAAGGAATAGTTACATATTCAGAGAGTTAGAGGAGAAGATCAACACCACTCATGTCTCTACAGTAAATATGATTTTTGTTTTGGACAGAGCCAGGCTAGCTGTTTCCCCCTGTTTCCAGTCTTTATGCTAAGCTAAGCTAAGCTGTAGCTTCATATTAACCGTACATGACAGTATTGATCTTCTCATCTGACTCTGCAAGAAAGCAAAGAAGCGCACTTCCCAAAATGTTGAACTATTCCTTTAACAATATGGACATTACACAATCTGGAGGGAAACAGTTGCATACAATATTTATCAATATTTTTATTTACCATTAACTAGATTTAGTATCCAACCCAAGTGACATTTCTGATTTATATCTATTTAGGACTAAGGCCCTTTCACACCTACGATGTTTGATCCCGACCAAACCAAAATTACAGGTGTGAAGCCTCCGAAGGGGCAAACTTTTGTCTGATGAAACAAGGTGTTCTCGGTCTGGATCAAACTGAACCATGGTTCGGGTCTTAGGCAATGAAGACAGGACGTAGGTATGTCATGTAGCGTGCGCTCGCATCATTGCAATGTGAAACCAAAACTAACCGGATCAAATAAAAACGTAGACCTTGGTTCAGACTTTCAGGTGTGAAAAGGTCCTCAGAGTCTACAGGTGGGATGGCGGCTCCGTGAGGCTGTACCGTGGTGCCGTTAGCTAAATGCTAACATCAGAATGCTAACACGGTCGTGGTTGAAACGCTCACCTGAGAGTCAGCGTTCAGTGTGAGGATCTCCTCCTCGGGGTCCAGCAGCTTGCAGGCGTACGCGATGTTGACGGCCGTTTCCTGTTTGTCTCCCGTCAGCACCCAGATCTGCAGGCCGGCCCGCCGCAGAGACTCGATGGTTTCAGGCACGCCGTCCTGCAGCCGGTCCTCGATGCCCGTCGCTCCTGTGGGTGGAGGAGCACGACGGTGACAAACCCTCCAACATCAGCACAGCAGCAGCGAGCCAGAAGTATTAAGGTTCTAAGGTATAATCACAGCTATAAGTGTAGCGTGGATGAGACGTCTTTTTGGTAAAAAATCTGGTTAAATTACTGTTTTTGTGAATGGAGTCTGGTGGCTTTGAAGAGATCATAGATAACGGCTTCAGTTCCCCGACAGAAAGAACTGTCTGACAGCGAGGTAAAGAGGTGAAAATTTTCCAAATATAGCGTGTAATTAAACTGATAAAATAAAATAAATTATTATTTAAAAAAAAACCTCCTAACTATCCCTTTAAATAAATAAATAAATAAATGAATAAATAAATAAATAAATAAATAAATAAATAAATGAATAAACGAATAAACGGATAAATAAATAAATAAATAAATAAATAAATAAATAAATAAATAAATGAATAAACGAATAAACGAATAAGCGGATAAATAAATAAATGAATAAATAAATAAATAAATAAATAAATGAATAAATGAATAAACGGATAAACGGATAAATAAATAAATAAATAAATAAATAAATAAATAAATGAATAAATGAATAAACGAATAAACGAATAAACGGATAAATAAATAAATAAATGAATAAATAAATAAATAAATAAATAAATAAATAATTAAATAATTAAATAAATAAATGAATAAATGAATAAATAAATGAATAAATCAAAGTACCCAGAAGATGGAGGTTTGTCTCCAGTCGCAGCGCCGAGTCAAAGAGCATCTCCTCTCGTCCCTGGATGGCGGTCTCCGCCTCCAGGTGGCGCTGCAGCCAGCAGGCGTACTGCTCCTTACTCAGGATCTGACACATGAACACACACACATATATATATATTAAACACACCATCGTCTGTTAAAGTAGTGGAGCAGCTTCTCCTCCTTCTCCGACCTGGCAGAGGAGGAACCAGCGGAGAACGTGAGACCTTGAGAAGGTGTTTTATCACATCGAAGCGATATAATGAGGACATAAATTAACAGGCTGAGAAAGTGGAACAGAGTTCATCGTCTGTGCTGAGCAACAACCTGAAACATTATCTACGACTTCTGAAGATGTTTAAAAACCCTCCAGTGTATTTTATATGATATTTCATATTTATCTGAGTAATTTCCTGACTAAGTTGATGAGCTCTACTCGCTACTAAAGTTATTTTATTGGTAAATACTTTACTGTAGTTATTTTGATGAGTGCATTTACTTTTAATTGAGTACAGTTTTGGGCTAATCTACCCACAACCGCTCACTAAACACAGTTTTGATCATAACTCAAGAATTCATACGATAATTATGACAATTTCACACAAATGTCTAACAGCATAAAATGATGAGGTGAAGACATTTTTTTTTTTTTTTTCTTCAGACTTTTCTTAAACATTTTTCAGACTTTTTTCAGACTTTTTCGGACATTTAAAAAACCCCAACAAATTTCGGAAATTTGTCTGACTTTTTTTCGGACATTTTTCAGACTTTTTCCGGACATTTTAATCAAATATTAATCACAATCTTGGCTTCCCAAAATTAAATGATCATGATCGACTGCGATATTGATGTTTAAAATGTGTGTTCTGCTCATAGAAAACTCTGCTGCAGATCCGGTGATCCAGATTTTCTGGCTTCACTTTTGGGGATAGATATTATCTACAGTATACAACCAATGTGTTAATGATTAAATTAAGAGCATAAAAATGTTAATTTAGCCTCTTTATGTTGCTAATTTTGCTCTTTAAGTGCACCAGATTGAAGCATTTAGCTTTAAAATGTAGCTAGCTAAGGGTATTATCTCATATTAGAATATATATAGCAGAAATAAATATCACAATGTCAATTTTTCCAACATCGTTCAGCCCTAATTTATACATTAACAGGAATGTTGCACAGCATGGAGGTGAAAGCAGCGCTCCGTTTACTTTAATGTGAAAGTGCAATAAAAATATGTTAATGCTAAAATCTATGAATAATTGTGAATTCAATATTGATCAAGATAATCGTGATTATGATTTTTGGCCATAATCGTGCAGCCCTGCAACCCACTGACTGTCTCTCTCTTTATCTCTTGGAGATAAATTAACAGGAAGCAGCCGGTACCGGAGGTTTACGGTGCCATCTGGTTGCCATGGTGATACATTATGTCTGACTATTAACCACACCCCAATTCTCTGTTTGAGAAAGAACCAATACACAGGAAGTAACAGAGGTTCATCACTTCTTCTTAAGAAGACATGTATGGATCCTCGTTACCTTCTTAGCGATGCACAGCGTGCGGAGGCCGTCGGCCGCGTACAGGTTCAGGTAGTTCTGGGTCCGGCTGACGATCTTTTTCTGCCGTCTCCCTTTAGAGTTTCCTTTAAAAGAAAATAGACAGAACATTTTTAGGGAATTTGCACAAGTGGTTCCAGACCGGCTTCTTCCAAGAGACACATGGAGGCCATCTGTCTTCACACCTAAACTAACCACCAGTCTGCTGCGCCTCAATATATTCAATATATTCATACCAAGCAAGCTGCGTCTGGACCACACCGAGCTGAATGTGATCACTTTTATAAACATAATTCATCTATTTCATTAACCGTATAAATGATTTTAATGTGGTTGAATATTACATGTTGATTTAGATTAGAGTCTTGGTTCTGTGTCTCTTTCTGGCAGGAGGACGGAGCTCCAACAGATTGGTGTTATCAGACGAACCAGCCAACAATCTGATCACTAATAACTAATAACACTACAGCTCAGCAGGCTGAAAAGAACAAATTAACACAAAAAACATTATTTCCTTTACCGTGATTAAAGATCAATTCAACACTGAGGCAGCTCTCATGTATAAGTAACAGAGCTGGGACGAAGACAGAGATTGTTGTTAACTTTTTTAACTCTAGACCATGAAGGGAACAAGTTGAATCATACACTTCTAGAGACTTTTACTTTGGAAAATCTCTAAATGAATCCAGTAAAATTTGTTTGATTTTCAGCATGTATGTAGTCAGAGATGTCCTGAAGTCAAATATATCAGGATCATTGTCAGACATTATTTATTACATTTATTATCCAGCAACCCAAAAATCAAAAAATAAAGACATTTCCCTCACAGATTAGTGGTATTTTCTTTTTAATTTATAAGGGACATGTAGTGTTTTATACTTCTGGTGAATATAATCCAATCAATCTTATTTCCATAGATGTATTTTGTATATACAGTTCCCTTTGTTAACACCTTATTTTGAAAAGCGGACGTAGTCCCACGTGTCTACTTCCTCTAACTTCTCCAAGTCCGTCTCTAGCTCTCCCGTCAGCTCCGTTCTCTTTATCCATCCATGGTCAGCTCCATCGGGGCCGTTTCAATGCATTTAACATAAATGTCAGTATATGGGTGCTCTACAGTTGTAGCGTCGGCCCATTTGACCACGGAGACGAGAGCGACGGCCGGCTCGACCGCACGTTACCGCGATACGATAACGTTTCCTGTCCGTGACAGAGTTAGCATGCAGCTTTAGCCGTGATGTCTAGCTCTGCTTTTCCTGCAATGTGTGAAACCCAAAGTGTTTCCATCCTTTACTGGATGTGTAGTGTTTACCACGCTGGATTTAACATGTGAGGGTGCAGGTCGTATCCACGACGACCCTCCAACGTTTTATACTTTCTGAGGTTTGTTTTGGTTGACGGAGACGGAACGGATATAACGTCACGTTACTCAGACTACAACAATAAAAGCTTCCTTCTACCTCCACATAGATTTAGATGAAGCAGATATATCGTTTCTGGCATTAAAACATCTATTTAGAAATATGTCAGCTTCACCTTGTTCACTAATATTCTTCTTGTTTGTGACAGAAACTCTTTTTCCTCTCTGGTTGTGTGAAAAAAAAAGTATTTCCAAGGAAATAGGAGTTTGACAAATATCTGGCGGCCTTCCATTCAGCCTGAGGTGGAACTTCACACAATGTTTATTTTTCCTTCTGATGAAAATGGGAAAATCCACCTAAAATAGGATCTGTGTTCTGCATGTTAAAAGCTCCCTGAGGAGGGTTTTTTTTTTACCACTAAACACTAAAGAGCAATGTTTTTATGTGCAGCTCCCCGTTGGCTTCCTCTGTGGTGATGTAGTACTAATCCCAGCCAATGGGTTCACTTTATTCCACTGGTCAACAGGTGTAGAAACACACTAATGTGCCAATAAAAGCAGAGAAGAAGAAGAAGACTACAAGCAAGTTTACATGGATTTAAACAATGTAGGTCTCTGCAAATGTTGTATGAGGAAGGAAATGCATTCAGCACGTTTGTTATGTTGCACCAAGAACGAAGTCTCAGATATGTCAGAAAACCAAACTCCGTCGTGTCTGGGTTCATAACATCACCCGGCGGTGAGCTGTATTCACATCCAGTGTTATTCCACTGACTGTATCTAGCAGCCATACGTCTCTACTGAGGTATGAACCCTAAAGAAACACATTGAGCTGTGATTTAATATCAATAAACAGATCAAAATGATGCCGAAATAACTACATAATGATGCCGATTAGTAAAAAGTCTTAATTCACGCTTTGTCAGTTCTGTTACCATGACGACAAGCAGACAGGTTTTAAAATGCTTGTTTTGTGAATGGAGTCTGGATGGATCAGTACCAGGCTATAACAGCTGCTCCATCAACACTCAACATGACGTCATCTAGAGACGTTGTTGTTTCTACCAGAGACAGTCTGTGGTTTCTGCTCTCTGTACAGAGATGATGGACTATCAGACACATACTACATTTATTTCATATTTCTCCACACAGCGTCACGCAGATTTCTCGCTTCAGTTGAAATATTTCAACTCCCGTAAATACAGTAGGTGAATGATGCACATTTCACGTCATCATGCCATTCGCGTTGCAAATTCGTGTCTATTCGCCTCTTTGCATTGACTTTGTATGTAATAACGCCACGCAAAAAGTTCCCTTCGCTCCTGGTGTGAATGTGCTGTTAGACCTCAGGGACACTGAATGTAAACTCTACTACTAGAGCTCCTTTAAACCTGCAATAATTTATGTTTTTTGGGCAGCGGAAACAAGCTGGCTCTGTTTTGTTTCCCTCTCCGACTACATCTGGGTGGAAATGATGTAAATATATTTAAATCCACTAACAGTGGAGGATTTTCTATCAGTGAAAAAGGCAAATAAATGACATTAAGTTGTGTTTTAAGGTGGAATTAGCTGTTAAACAGGAGTCTGCAGCAGCAGTTACGTCATGACACACTAACTTGTGAACCCAGAGGGTCTCCGGTCCTCCTCCAGAACCACCACGTGTTCTGTTATTAGACTGAATGGAGCCTTTATGGAGCTCATACTGAGCTCTAACTGGCTGCTTTCAGCCAACAGGAAAACAAAGTGAGCTGTCTGTGTGAGGAGGACACACCCTGTCGGCCATTAGAGCAGCCGGACTGGGACACATAGAGGAGGGGGGGGGGGGGTGACATGAAGTAGCTGAAAGGGGGGGGGGGGGCGGGGTGACGGTCCTGATGGAGTCCCTCTGCTCTTATGAGCTCTGTGAATTTTAACTAAAAGCGTCCACATGGTTCCAGCTCAAACGTTGCTCTATAGAGGCTTTAAACATGATGAACAATCAGCACATAATCTCAATGCAAAGACACCAGCGTGTTCCCCTTAACGGACAAATCAATACAATAAATCATATCATAATTCAGAATTCCTCCAGAGAAAAAGACCTCACGTCAGCTGGAAAACAGGCCAGAACAAGATGAGTAGGGAGGAAACGGTCCGATCAATCAGAATCACAGAGGTCAGAGGTTATCAGTTAATTTAATTTATTGTTAGCACATTATTCTGATAGTTGTATGTTATAAAAAATCTGCGTCATGCAGGACTCAACAACGGACATTTTTCAGATATATTTGGTATATTTTTTTTTACTTTTTTCGGTCATTTGTCAGATATTTTTCTGTCATTTTTCAGACTTTTTTTTCCGTATATTTTTCTGTCATTTTTCGGACATATTTTTAACTTTTTTTCTGACATTTGCCAGACATTTTGAGACATTTTTTGGACGTCTTTCGACATTTTCAGACTATTTTTTTTACTTTTTTTGTTACCTTTTTGTGACATTTTCCGGAAATTTTTCAGACATTTTCTTTTTTACTTTTTTCGGACATTTTTCGAAATTTTTTGGAATTTTCCTGACTTTTTTTCAGACATTTTTTGTCTTTATTTCAGACATTTGTAAAGCTAGAGTGAAGATACTGGTATTATATGAAACTAGAAAAACCTAAGGAATCCATTGGTACCGACCATGTCATACTAGCTTGTCATGAAGGAGGTTAAATAACTCTACGAGTCTCCCCTTTACAGACATGCCCACTTTATGATAATCACATGCAGTTTGGGGCAAGTCATAGTGAAGTCAGCACACTGACACACTGACAGCTGTTGTTGCCTGTTGGGCTGCAGTTTGACATGTTATGATCTGAGCATATTGTTTTATGCTAAATGCAGAACCTGTGAGGGTTTCTGGACAATATCTCTAATTTTTTTGTGTTGTTAATTGATTTACAATAATAAGTATATACATACATTTGCATAAAGCAGCATATTTGTCCACTCCCATGTTGATAAGAGTATTAAATACTTGACTAATCTCCCTTTAAGGTACATTTAGAACAGATAAATAACAGTCTCAGTCTGGTTGATTATCAGAGTTCAACTGACAAACCAAACCATACGGACAAAGAGTTCATTTAAAGTGAACAAACATGTTGAGATGTGAGTATTTGCAGCATGTCTGTGTTTTCTCTCATGAATCCTCCGTCCTCCGGTGTGAAGCGGTCTCTGCTCAGTAAGCAGCCGTGGACAGATGTGTGGTGAATGTGTACAGAGCATTAGTGAAAAGTGCCTGTGTGGCTCTTTGTGTGCCTGGAATACTAACGAGCTGCTACACCTTCACCATGAGGACGGTAAAGAAGCTGCAGAGTATGGAACAACGTTTTAACATCAGAGAGTGGAAGGAAGTGGTTTAAAGGTGCAGCAGTGACTCTAAAAATACTAGTTCTTACATAACGTGTCACCTATATGTTGACATAGTGGAAAGTATGGGGGGGGGGGGGGTGAAGCCTGTGCAGGCATGTTAGTCCACAGACACAGTGTAATCACAATTTACCACAAGACACCTAAAGCAGCGACCACTGGAAACTATCCATCATTTGGGATGGAGTAGTAAATATTCTTAATTTAATGATGAGATCAGATGATTTGTAGCCGGTCGCGGGTTCACAGCCTCGATTCATCAACTGTGGTGGAGACGTGATGCAGCACGCCGCTCTAAACCACATCACCAGAACATGTTGACAGCAGCGTCATCATCCATCAACCACCTCTAAATACACCTTCATGTTAAGATCAGTGCTCGAAGTGGGTCGGTACTGCACAGCGCCTCATAATCCGTATGAACATAAAAACTATGTGAGGAGCATCTGGACGAGCCGACGCACGGTACTGGGGAGGGAAGGGGGGGGGGAGAACGAGGGTGCTATAATCTATCAATACAACGTTCACGGCCTTTTGGTGAAATGATTAGTGAACTGTTCGTCATAACTTTTTTTATTTGTAAACAAATATAATTAATGAAACATTATTTAAAGGTTTTTCAGACATTTTTTTTACTATTTTTCGGACATTTTTCAGACTTTTTTTCTGACTTTTTTCTGACATTTTTCTGACTTTTTTCGGGACATCTGTTGGGCTTTTTCAGACTTTTTTCGGAAAACTTTTGGACTTTATTTTTTTTTTACATTTTGGGGATTTTTTTCAGACTTATTTTTTTTTTTTAAATTTCGGAAAATTTTCAGACTTTTTTTTTTGACATTTTTCAGACTTTTTCAGACTTTTTTTGGGAATTTAAAAAAAAAAGATTTCAGAAATTTTTCTGACTTTTTTCAGACTCTTTTGGACATTTAAATTTGGGACATTTTTTTTGGACATTTCTCAGACTTTTTTTCTGACTTTTTGTCCGACATTTTTCTGAATTTTTTTTTTTGGATCTTTTTCCGACATTTTTTTAGACTTTTAAACAAACATTTCCAGAAGAATGAAATGTTCAGACTGTGATATATGTAAATAATAAAATAATCATTTAACTATACCTGGACACACCTGTCTGAGGAGACTGTATGAAGCGTGTCTCACCTGTGGACTGTATGAAGCGTGTTTCCCACCTGTGGACTGTATGAAGCATGTTTCCCACCTGTGGACTGTATGAAGCGTGTTTCCCACCTGTGGACTGTATGAAGCGTGTCTCACCTGTGTCGGGGGGTGACTGTATGAAGCGTGTCTCACCTGTGTCGGGGGGTCTGATGAGGTCCATGATGACGGAGTCGGCTCCTTTAGTGTAGACGGTGATCTGGTCCGTCAGCGGGTGTCTGACCACCACCGACATGCGTTTCCTGGTGGAGTCGAAGCCCAGAGTGTGCAGCAGCTCAAAGCTCAGCTTCCCCAGGTGCGGCAGCTCCACGGTCACCTGGTCCGGGAGGCGTCCCACCAGCGAGCACTTGTAGGCCCGGGCGGCGTAGACCAGCGCGGCCTCGTCGGGCGACTCGGCCTCGTAGCGCAGCTCGCCCTCCTCCGGGTTCCAGGGCTTCCCGTCGTAGCAGGGCGGGACGGCGCTGAAGGCGTGCTGCTCCTCGTGCAGCTTGGTGAGCGTGCTCTCTGCAGACGGCGAGGACAGCACGCTGGAGCAGCCTCTGTTGGAGGAGCGGTTGGTGATGAGGCTGGAGGAGCTGCTGCTGTTGGACCCGGAGGTCAGCCGGCTCGGGGTGAAGCGCTTGATGAAGTCCTCGATGGTCTTTACTGGAGACTTCAGCTCGAACCTCATCCGGACCTGAAGGACAGAGGACGGAGTCAATCACACCTGCAGCTGCAGCAAGTAGCACAAATACAGATATTATTATTAATATGAAGCTTCATGTTCAGACTTTTCCATACCATCTTGATCTCTGGGAAACACTGATCAACATTTTTATAGATCAATAGACAATGAAAATAATCGTTAGTTTCAGCCCTAAAAGAAACCAGAAAATGTTCACATTTAAGAAGCTGCAATCAGAGAATTTAGACTTTTTTTCCTTAAAGAAATTACTCAAACTGATTAATATATTATCAAAATAGTTGGTGATTAATTTAATAGTTGACAACTAATCGATTAATCTTTGCAACTCTAATCAGTACGGGTGGAAAAAAAAATCAATTCACTTATGTATCGCGATTTTTTTTAATACCAGAATCGATATATTTGCTTCATCTGAGTCTATGTGGAGGTAGAAGGAAGTTATCGCTTTTATTGTGGTAGTCTGAGTAACGTGACGTCATATCCGTTCCGTATCCGTCAACCAAAACAAACCTCAGAAAGTATAAAACGTCGGAGGGTCGTCGTGGATACGACCTGCACCCTCACATGTTAAATCCAGCGTGGTAAACACTACACATCCAGTAAAGGATGGAAACACTTTGGGTTTCACACATTGCAGGAAAAGCAGAGCTAGACATCACGGCTAAAGCTGCATGCTAACTCTGTCACGGACAGGAAACGTTATCGTATCGCGGTAACGTGCGGTCGAGCCGGCCGTCGCTCTCGTCTCCGTGGTCAAATGGGCCGACGCTACAACTGTAGAGCACCATATACTGACATTTCTGTTAAATGCATTGAAACGGCCACGATGGAGCTGACCATGGATGGATAAAGAGAACGGAGCTGACGGGAGAGCTAGAGACGGACTTGGAGAAGTTAGAGGACGTAGACACGTGGAACTATGTCCGCTTTTCAAAATAAGGTGTTAACAAAGGGAACTGTATATACAAAATACATCTATGGAAATAAGATTGATTGGATTATATTCACCAGAAGTATAAAACATTACATGTCCCTTACAAATTAAAAAGAAAATACCATTAATCTGTGAGGGAAATGTCTTTATTCTTTGATTTTTGGGTTGCTGGATAATAAGTGTAATAAATAATTCCTGACAATGATCCTGATATATTTGACTTCAGGATGTCTCTGACTACATACATGCTGAAAATCAAACATTTTTACAGGATTCATTTAGATATTATCCAAAGTAAAAGTCCCTAGAAGTGTATGATTCATCGTCTAGTGTTAAAGAAGTTAACAACAATTTAAGCTCTAGTGTTACAGATGAAAATGCACCTCTGGATATAACCTTTATCCAGTCCTTTAAGGTGGTTTAGTACAATAGCAGAGTGTGTGACTCACACTGAGGCCTCCTGGCTGCTGGGGGGGGGGGGGTGGGGGGTTTAACCACAAGGGCATCATAACAAAATGTGAACAATCACGTTGGCACAAAGGACAGAAAAACACAAACAATAAAACAACAGAACCAGAAACAGAGTCTGAATCTCAGCCAGATTTACATTTCCTCACATCTTATCAGATAACCTCCAAACAGAAACACCACAACTCCATAAATAACAGCTGAATGTGAGCGGAGCGGCAGGACGGAGAGCTGGTGGAGCTCAGTGTGTGGCGAGGACAGGAGGATATATATCACCTCTGAACAGGACGACCACACCCAGACTCACACTGAACCAAACAAAACACGGATACACGGCCGAGACCGGACCGAGCACATCAAAGATTACACAGCAGCTGAGCGGCTACGTGCAGAACCAGAACTTCCTTTATCAGGGAAAATAACGAGCAACAAACTCAGTTCTTTTTGTCAAAAGATGGAAACTACTCCCACTTTTAAAAGAAGTAAAACAAAGATTAGTGCGTCCTAATGGATCCTCTACTGATGCTCCTGATAACACCAACCACAGCTTTCTACACACTATTCCTGTTTTACAGCCAATCACAGGAGCTTTAGGTTATTATTATTTACACCTTTCACACCGAGGCAGCTCGAGCAAAGAGCGTATATCACTCAGAAGTGAAAGTCAATTGTTCGTCTCCCGCTTCCTTCTTTAAATTTGGACAACAAAGATAAAGTTGACAGTTTATTAAGAGTTTATTAATTCAGTTTGGAGGATTTTAAGGTGTAAATCTCAAATTCTGTGAACGTTTCGTGTGAAGCTAACTGTCCTATAGGTACATTCAAGTTTAAGAGTAATTTAAAACAAACTATGTATCCACTAATGGGGGTTTTAAGGTATAATATTAAAGTTAAAGAGACTTTTTAAGTATTAAAATTTAAGGGTTTAAGGGTTTAAGGTAAGATTAAGGGTTGTGGAATTTAAAAATGGAAGTTTAAGGTGATGTGTTTTCCTGCTGTGGGACTCAAACTTCTTCATGTGAACAAACTGAAGTGAATTTCAGAATCCACAAACGGACTAATTAACCTAATTAGTAACCTGATAATTAACCTGACTAATTAACTAATTAAAGGCAAACTTTACTGTCTCTCAGAGGCTCTAGCAGGTTCAGTTTTAAAGCTAGAGTGAGGGTCAAATGAAACTAGAAAACCTAAAAAAAAACTAAAAAACATCTCTACCTCAGTTCTTATCCTGCATTATATTCCATATCTGACATTTCTTAATATCTGTTTCTCCTATATTTTATTATCCAGCACTATATCACTTTCTGCACTACATTCACTTTTTCTTTAAATAGTCCTGTATCTCAGTTGTTTACCCTGCACTATATTCATCTTTAACAGTTCTTCTGCACATTGCATATTTTGTTTTATACTCTGTATTACTTACATGTGTCTTGTTACTACTTGTGTCGTTTTACTAACATGTGTACTACTCACCTGTGACGTTTTTACTAATATGTTTGCACTATGGAACTGTGATGCTGGAAACTTGAATTTCCCTCGGGATCAATAAAGTTACTATCTATCTATCTATCTATCTATCTATCTATCTATCTATCTATCTATCTATCTATCTATCTATCTATCTATCTAATGAATCCATTGGTACTAACCATGCATGAGAATGACCATCATATACTTCTATCATTATGTTCTAAACACTTATTATTTCTTATTAATGACTAGAACAACTTGACCCACAGTGCTGAGCAGCATCTCAAATTAATCATCAGGTTCTCAGCTTTCAGATGATGTACACCACTTATATGTGACATCTACTGTTGACTTGCTATCTCCCCCTAAAGACCCCCTAAAGACCCACCTAAAGACCCCCTGGACCCCCCTAAAAAAGACTAAAACGGCTCTTTTGAGGGTCTCAGAGGGTTTAAAAATATTCAGTATGGACGTGAAGTCGAAGCAGCAGCGGTGCGTGGATGAGACAAAGGGTCTTTTTGCATTGTGGTCCTCGACAGAGGGAGGGGGGGGGGTAATTGTGGCTTTTAGGGAGATGGTTCTTCCTCAAAATGAGAGCAGAAATGGGGGAATATGACAAAAGATTTGTTTGAATATTCTTTCAAAAGGCCTCAATTATCAAGCAGTTCAGAGGAAAACAAGACAACGTCTGCAGCCACGCCAGCAGCTCTGATATGCTTTAAGTAAAGACGATGCTGATGTTGAGCAGGAATGCTGCTCAGAGCCCGGAGGATATTAAAAGACAATACAGCCACAGCCTGCTCAGCCTGCTGCCGTCTGGTTAGAGATACAGAAGAATCTGCTGCCGTCTGGTTAGAGATACAGAAGAATCTGCTGCCGTCTGGTTAGAGATACAGAAGAATCTGCTGCCGTACCAGCAGACTACAGAGCAGCTTCTTCCCTCAGGCTGAGACTCTCCTCAGCTCATCCTCCGTACGCCACAACAACAGAGTTCAGCTTCTTTTCTTCTGCAGCATGAAGGGACCACAACTCACAACCATGTGTTGGAGAATGATAATAAACAAACGGGGTACCTCGTAATGTTTGTTTACCATTTTCATCTTAGTTTAGCGTGTTAGAAAATGGTGAAAAATGTGTTTCCTAAAGTCCAAGATGACGTCCTCAAATGTCTCAGAGAAACTAGAGCTGCAACAATTAATCAATTAGTTAACTATTAAATTAATCAGCAACTATTTTGATAATCAATTAATTGCTTTGAGGCATTTTTTATAATGAAAAAGAAAAATTCAGCAGCGGACTGCTTGGTGTGAATTCTTATTTTATTTTTTTGGTTTTAATCGTGCAATTTGGTGCATTCTGGCCATGATTTTTATCCCATCGTAAAAGGCACCATTTATGCATGAAAAGTATAAAATAAAACATTTTTCCTCCAAAAAGTACGAGTGATGGAGTCAAAAAACTTGAACTTATTTATATAAAACTGTATTTTTATGCACAGAAAAATGTGATTATTGCAGCGAGCTGAACTTCACCGCTGCTTGGGGTGAATTCGGCGTAAAATTAACATTTCTATCTGAGGGTGCGAGAGGAAAAGTCTGGAGATCACCAGTCCAAAAAAGTCAGAAAAAAATATATATTTTTTTAAATGTCCGAAAAAGTCTGAAAATTTTCAGATTTTTTTTTTTTATTTAGAAAAAAAGTCCAAAAAAGTCAGAAAAATTTCAGAAAATATATATTTTTTTTAAATGTCCGAAAAAGTCAGAAAAAAGTCAAAAAAATGTCTTACAAAAGTCAGATAAAAAAGTCTGAAAATTTCCGAAAAAAAATTATAAAAAAATTCTCTGAAAAATTTCCCCAAAAATGTCTGAAGAATGTAAAAAAAAAAGTCTGAAAAAAGTCTGAAAGAATGTTTTAAAAAAAAAATTCGAAAAAAAAAAAAAATGTCCGAAAAGAAAGTCAGAAGATGTCCCCCAAAAAAAAGTCTGAAAAATTTCAGAGGTCTGAAAAAATCCCAAAGCTTTCGCATTTTTTTTTTAAAAACAATGTCCGATAAAATGAAAAAACACCCAAAAATGTCAGAAAAAAAGTCTGAAAAATGTCCCAAAACAATTCAGAAACATGTCCGAAGAATGTCTGAAAGAATGTCAAGGAAGTTATAACAATCAAAAAGTGTCATGACAATACATCCAAAGGTTGTTGAGATATTTCAGCCTGCAGGACGGGAACAGACGGACCGAAAGATCAGAGGAAAAGCAGGAAGAAGAAAGACAAGAGGGTCAAACCAGAACCAGGAAGTGAAGATATGAGCTCCAGATATAGTTACTGTTACTGACCGAGTCCTCCATCATTCATCTCTAAATGGTGAAAGCTGATCCCTTAATGACCTGGATGGAGATGTGGAGGTGAGCTGTACCTTGTGTCTGGGCTGGTTGGGGGACGACACCACCACCGTGTTGCAGACGGTCAGAGCGATGAAGAAGTCGATGATGTCGGCGAGGTCAGAGGGCAGCTGGGACATCGGCTGGCTGTGGAAACGCATGAAGTCCATCTGACTGCTGCATTCGTTGACTTTGTCCAGCAGCTGAGGGTCGGGGGTGATGTCTTTCTCCTGCAGGACAGACGGAGGAGGGTTTATAATCAGAGGACGACACAGAGGACGACACAGAGGACGGCGTGACGGCGAGACGGCGTGGCGTGCTGACCATGGGGCTGCTGAAGGCCGTGTGCTTGGACAGGATGCTGGCCCGCTTGGCCTCGGCCCGGCTGCCCGTCCTGCGGTGGGACTTGGTGCTCTGAGAGCGCAGCACCACCCGGGCGCTCTGATGGCTCGTCACGCTGTCCCGCCTCGGCAGCGTGCCGCCGTGAGACGTACACTCCTCCTCCTCAGAGTCCATCTCCTGGTACATCGCCAGTCTCCTGGCTGCACAACACAACATTTAGTAAAAAGCTAACCGGTTGTGTAAGGCAGTGTGTGTGTGCGTCTCTCACCATTTGCATCATGGGAGTACTCCACCCCCGCCACGGTGCAGCGGCGGAACACCATCTTGTTCTCCGTCAGCGTGCCCGTCTTGTCGGAGAAGATGTACTGCATCTGGCCGAGGTCCTCGGTGATGTTCAGCGCTCTGCACTGCAGCTGGGAGTCCGTCTCCTCGTCGTACAGATCAACGTCCTGATGGATGAAGAACACCTGGCAGATCTTCACGATCTCAATCGACACGAAAAGGGAGATGGGAATCAGCACCTGGAGAGGACAGAAGAAGAGAGGGAGGACGGAGAGGACAGAGAGGAGAGGATCAGCCTCAGCATGTCAGACATTTACTGTATAAAACAATACAGTATAAAAATAGAGATTAGGATAAATATATCCACACTTTGAGTGAGCTGTAACATCTGGATGCTACTAAAAGTAACAGACAAACATTAAAATAAATAATAATCTATAAGTAATCGTTAAAGTTTGGGTAAAGCATGATGGCTTTTTTACTTTATGATTAAAGAAATCACCAAATATATAAAATTAGGTATCAAAATCGTCAGTATTCTGTGCTCTGAAACGCTGGGGGGGGGGGGGGGGGGGCGTGTCCACTTAAGGCGCTGAAACCTCGTCCAATCACAGGTAGGGGTTGATTACATATACAGTATACAGTATATACCACATGTTGGCCGTCATCTCACTGCAACATGCACACCAGAGAGAGGCTAACTTCCTGTTAGCCATATGCTAACTTCCTGTTAGCCCTATGCTAACATGAATTGAGATAAAATAAGTCAATCGTGCAACTCTTCTTGACTTTGCGTCGCGTGGCGGTATGCGTACGGCCCCAAACTCCACAACATAGTTAACAGTCTTTTCACATGTTTTCATATATTTAGTAAATGTGTTCAGAAATAAATCTCAGATTTTACTTCACCTGGACTTTAAACAGTTTAAATAGTAGGTAAAGTAACAGATAAACAGTTAAATAGTTCTGTATAAGTGATGGATAAACAGATGAAATAAATGATGGTGTGTGTCAGTCAGTAGTTGACCTGACAGCGTTGAGGGTTTGTCCGTTCTGTTCTGTTACCTGTTCTATCGGTCAGAATATTAATGATCTGAGGAATGATTTATCGGTGTACCGGGTGTATGTTTGATTGTTTTAAAAATTGTTGGTGTAATCCCGAGTGAGACATTTCCAGGCAGCATTTCTGGAGAGTAGTTCTGGACAAATGAGTCACAGTTCAGCCTGAACAGTGTTTATATGAGAGGCTATCAACAGGAGACGTCTGGTATCAGTATGTGACAGAAAGAAATCAATAACTGTCAACTGGCTCCTCTTCTTCTTCTATTAGAGAGACGCTTTCAGAGTTATAAACATGTATGTGCACTAGATTTGTGTTTATATAATTTATATAAATTTTATTCAATATCTATTATTATTTGTTTACATGTTTTTTATTTTATTTTTTAATCATTTTTCTTTATTATTTCAATCATTACTTTGCATGTATCTTATATTTTTATTTACTCTTATACTTATAATTATTATTATTATTATGCTATTATTATTATTATTATTATTATTATAATTATTATGTAGTTAAAGTATATTTGATACAAGGATAGGTTAATTATTACCACAGAGTATTAGGGCCACATTGAGGGAAAAAAATAAATCTGAGATTTCGAGAAAAAAGGCGTAATATTATGAGAATAATCTTTTCCCTTCAATGTGGCTCTAATACTCCGTCGTACATTATCAATTATATATCTTTACCACATTTTTTTTGTATAATTATTAATTACTTATGTTATTTAATTTTATTTTTCTGGTTTCAGTGTTTGTTTTAATAACAAAAGAAATGATGATACACGTTGGAATTGAATTGTAAAATAAATCTTTATAAAAATAAAGATGATTCTGCAGTATGAAGTTCTTCCTCTCTGCTTTTCCAGATTAAATGTGGTGATAAAGATCTAGAGGTCAGAAACATCTGACAATGTACGGTCGGATAAACTGAATGATGCCGAGTGTCTTGTTTACGTCTTTATCTGTGTTGGTACCTGAAAGACGATGATCATGGTGAGGAAGAGATAAATGGCGGTGATGATGGGTGATAAGTCCGTCCCCTCCGGACTGAGGACGTCAAACACGGGTCTCTTATCTCCGTACTGAAACATCCACAGCCCGTGACCTGGAACAGCACAAGGTCAACACACACAAACACTAAGAAATAACACACTCAGAGATTCTCTTTACTTTTCACATGAAATGTAAAGATGAAGGATTAAAGCTTTCAGAGAACAACAGTTTCCACACAGTAACCGTGACGTGTTTACGCACCGACAGCAGTAAACAGGCACATGACCAGCAGGATGATGACACACCAGAACACGTCGACATTCATCTGGCGCTCCAGTTTGCTGCGCTTGTAGCGCGGCCCGTTGTTGTTCAGCATGGCTTTGGTCTCGTGACCTGCGAGGACACGCGGCGTGTTAGCAGCAGCAGGAGGTCAGAGGTCAGATATGGAGCGTGACGGTGGGGGGGGGGGGTCTAACCTGCGTAAATGACGATCCCTACGGCCTCCTCGGTGTTACGGATGGTGCAGCCTCTCAGCAGCAGGTTCTCTTTGTAAAGTGCATCTCTTCTGCTGCTCCGGTGGATTCTGTCACGTTACAAGAAGCAGAACAATTATTATTAGAGCTGGTCACACATTTTTAGTTTAGTTTAATAAGATCCTCAGTAGCTCCAGACTTGCAGCAGCTTTTCTTTTTTCTTTTCTTGTGAGAATAAACAGAGAAACAATATAACATAATATTACAGAATAAAACAAAACAAGACTGAAACACAGAGACGAGACGATCAGAAAAACATTGAAATAGTCCGTTACACTGCTTTGTCAGGTTTTTTTTCTCATAAATTTACGACTTTATAATCTCACAAATGTGTGAGTTTTTTTTTCTTTTAAATTTGTGACTTTAATCTCAGAGAATATCCAATTTTTCTCGTAAATTTAAGACTTTATATTCTTGCAAATTTCAGAATTATTTCTTATAAATTTATGACTTTAATCTCAGAGAATTTCTGAGTTTTTTTTTCTTCCAAATTTAAAATTTTATAAGGTCACAAATCTGTGAATTTTTTTCTTGTAAGATTGTGACTTTAATCACAGAGGATATCTAAGTTTTTTCTCGCAAATTTCAGAATTTTTTCTTATAAATTTGTGACTTTAATCTCAGAGAATATCCGCAGTTATTGCAAATCACATCATCCATCCTATAAGAAGTAAGTAGCCTCCATGAAAAATAAACCTTTACACCTGAGACCGCCGCTCCACATCCACCAGAACATCAACATCATCCAACTCACAGTATATTTTATATTATATAATAATAATATATATTATATACACATAATTTATTCAAAACTCTTTCACCGTCTCTAATTAAAAGATGCTGTTTTACTACAATTTTGAATTGAATTTTACTGTTTTCTTGTGCGATATGTTCATTCAGAAATCGTTACAGGACCGTTGGATTGATTTCATCAGTGAACTTTCCTTCAGTCACATGTCTGGTAGAACAGTCATGTCTGTCTAATCTGAAGGATAAATCCTTAACCAGAATAAGTGGCTTGTTTGTAACAGAGATATTTCTGATAAATACTATTAATGAATCTATTTTTTAACCAGTAACTAAGCTAGACGGTTATACACAGCAACAACATTCGTTCTGATCCACAACGTGTGATTCACACTCCGGTGATGCTGTAGGAGAAATAGAGCATCTCTCTGTAGACAACATCAGCTCGATGGATGACGCTCTGAAGCATCGAGGTCTCCTCTTATCTCAGCATTAACTCCCTCTGATACAGAAGCACAGAAACCCCTCAGGTTTACAGTCACTCTGCAGATTAACTGCTTCATCTCTGACCCTCATATCTCACTTCACACTCTCACATTTAACCCGTTTGTTCCGCAACTGAAAGTTTTTATTTCCTGTGTCCTCGAACAGAGAAATTCTTAGTCAACTAACACTCCCACGATGTTGACTAATCTATTAGTTGATTTAATCAACAGATCAGATCACACAAAAGCACCACTTTAAATCTGCAGTTCACCA
The DNA here is from genome assembly GCA_916701645.2 of Sebastolobus alascanus. NCBI lineage: Eukaryota > Metazoa > Chordata > Actinopteri > Perciformes > Sebastidae > Sebastolobus > Sebastolobus alascanus. The sequence goes on from CAKAOJ020000240.1 coordinate 166,506, forward strand.
GAGATGAGCTCACAAGTTTCTTAGAAATACGTCATTCAGCATGAAAAAAAGCTTAAAACATGACTAAAGAATTGCTAGTTGACTAAGATCAAAACCACCGATTGCTCAACTAATCACATCGTGACGTAACCATCAGCTCATCCTTTATCTGAGTGACGCGTCTCCATGGTGATGGATTGATATCCGTGTCCCTGAACTCAGAGCAGCTCGTCCTGTTCAACAGTGTGAGACACAGAGAGTCTCTCCCTCCCTCACAGAGCTACTGAGATTAGACTCAACAGCCGTAATGTAATAAAACGCTGCTGAGACAACTGTTCCCCCCCCCCCCCGTCCTCCCTCTCAACACCGCCGTGCCTCACCGTAACCTGGCAACTGAATACCTGCAGCATCTGGTCTCCTTCTGAGCAAAGAATATAGATGTCATGATCATGTGAGAGCGGGTCAGACGGGCCGCTAGACTGTGAGCTCAGAGGACGAGACGGGCTGCATCCCATAATATCACATGACCATCAACTGCTCAACAGTTTGGGAAATGCACTTATTTACTTTCTTGTGGAGGATTAGATGAGATCGATACCTGTCTCATGGGTAAGAACCTACAGCCAGTTAGCTTAGCTTAGCATAGAGACTGTAAACGGAGGGAAACAGCTAGCCTGGCTCTCTAAACCGAAGGGTAAAAACGTCACGTTGTGGTTTAACTGGAGGTGATGTGTGTGCTAAACTATCTGTCGGCCGGGTGCGGTGACTTCCTGTCACCATGAAGTCGTCAGGAAACCAACGGAGACTTTGAATAATCGACAGAGTGAAAAAGTTTTATGACTTCATGAAAACATCACAGTGATGTTGATAACATTTTCAATGATGCTCAGCCAATAAAATGTGTTTTCTGATGAACTGTGGTGTTAAACTCGTGTTATATGGTTATAAACATGTATGTTGAAAACTTATCTGAAAATTAAACAGATAAAATCCCAAATCTGAAACCTATATTTACAAAATGTAATAGTTCAACATTTTGTGATATATGCTGATTCTGTTTCTTTCTGAGAGAGTTTTTATGTTTTCCTTTAACTCACTGAGACGATGAAGTTTCTTTTGTTTATTTCTATGATTTCAACACAGATTTGTTGTTCACAATGAAGAATCATCAGGTAAAAACAGGACGCGTTGATGGTGAGTTTACTGCGTCCTGTCAGATTTTACTATTTTAGACTAACACACTACACTGCATGCATCACATAACACAGTCTCCACTGCATTAGATGTAATAGTGCCAACTCATGTTAAGTTTTTAAAGGGTTACTCCAGCTATTCATTATTACATTGGCTCACAACAGATAGACACAAAAGGCTGAAATCAAAGCATGTGCATCCACATACAGCACAGAGACATATATGTGCATAGAGGTTGGAAATAAGTCAATATTAAGATAGAAAGTTAAACACAATTTATACCCAGGGAATCAGACAGAAAAAAAGGTTAAACACAATTAAGAGTCGGAGAATAAAAATGTGTCTTAAGGTGCATCTTAAGAGCATCAACAGACTAACGGCATCCGGCGAGCTATTCCAGAGCTGAGGAGCTGCTACAGAAACAGCCACGTCCCCCACCGTGCACAGTATAGACCAGTATCTTTCTATTCCCACACCTCCACAAGCTACAAATATAGCAATTAGCTTCTCAGTGCCTAATAAAGGAGATGAACAACGTACAACAGGATAAGCTGGATCAAGATGTTCCTCAACATGTTCTCTTGAGAAAACATTTGTACTGCAAACAGCCACAGACAGACAACAGGAAGTGAGGTGTAACAGAGGAAATCAGCTGGCTGGTTCTCAGAAAGGTCCAGGAGCTACAGCTACTACAGCTTCAGTTTATTCTGATCATGACGAAGCACATATACAGTATATATATATATATATATATAAATATATCTGGTCAAACGGGCAAAACCCGTCAACCACATCCCAACGAGGTGAACCCCGATCGGATCTGGACTTGGAAAAACTGTTTAGGCCATAATTATAAGTTGGAAACTTCTGGTTCACCATCAGACAGCAGTTTCACTTTATTTCCATCTGGGAGCTAAACGTTACTCAGAGAGTCACCTCATCGATCTGCAGAGAAACCTGAAGCCTTTAATGGGAGTTAACGGATACAAACAGCTGTTCTATAGAGTCACCATCAACCACTCAGAACCAGAACCAGAACCAGAACCAGACAGTACTCACATGTATCCTCTGAACCGGTTCAGGTCGTTGTTGGGCTTCTCACATTCAATGATGCTGTTGTACTTCAACGGGTCAAAATCACAATCCTGCAAACACACAACAAAACACAACGTTATTATTATTATTATTATTAGTATTATTTAATCCTTGGATGTGTTACTTATTATTTTAGAGATTCTGAGTGTGTTATGAGTGATTATCTGTCCTGTTTTCAAGTGTTTGAATGTTATCTCTTGTATGTTTTTTGTCTTCTATATCCATATATCAAATCAAACTCACTTGATTGAGAGGGATTATTTTATTATCAGTCTATACATTTATTTTCAGGTAAATCCTACTCATTGTGCCTTTAACATCTTTATATGAACATTACTTGGGTTAATGCTCATTTCTGATTGGTTGAATGTTGTGCACAAAAAAAGTTAAAGCACAAGTAGTTTGACTTTTCTAAAGTGCTGTGCTGCTGGTGGAGAGGGTCTAACGGTGCATTCACACCAAGAGAGAGCGCGGCACGATTACATACAAAGTCAATGCAAAGAGGCGAATAGACGTAAATTTCCACATGTTCGCGTATTTGCGGGAGTTGAAATATTTCATGTGTAGAAACCACAGACTGTCTCTGGTGGAAACAACAACGTCTCTAGATGACGTCATGTTGAGTGTTGATGGAGCAGCTGTTATATTCTGGTACTGATCCATCCAGACTCCATTCAGAAAACAAGCATTTTAAAACCTGTCTGCTTGTCGTCATGGTAACAGACCTGACAAAGCATGTATTCAGACTTTTTACTAATCAGCATCATTATGTAGTTATTTCAGCATCATTTTGATCTGTTTATTGATATTAAATCACAGCTCAATCTGTTTATTTAGGGTTCATACCTCAGTAGAGACGTGTGGCTGCTAGATACAGTCAGTGGAATAACACTGGATGTGAATACAGCTCACCGCCGGGTGATGTTATGAACCCAGACACCACGGAGTTTGGTTTTCTTCCATGGTTGATGGAGGAAATGGTGGAAAGAAAAGTTGTTGGTATCTATGGAGACAAGCTCCCCCTCTTCTCCGGAGCGTCTAGAGCGAGTGAACACAAATGATACCGGCGTCCAATGCGAGGTAAAAATTTGCTTCACTCTTGGTGTGAATCCAGCATAATAACCTGTAACCTCAGTAACATGATGAAACTGCTGGAAGCTCAGATAATATTTGGAAATGGCGAATATTTGCAACCAAAAACCAAACACACACTACCACAGCTCCAATCATGACACGGTTGGAAAGGTAAAGTAAGGAGCGTCCGTCTCACCAGGTCGTAGAAGCTGCGTACGACCTGCCTCTGCTTGAGGTTGGTCTCTCCGTCCAGCGTGGCGGTCTCGATGTGACAGAGGCGGTCGGGGTCGCTGGAGCTCAGCAGCAGGACGTCGGCGGGGAGGATCTCGTTACAGCGCAGCCTGATGAAGTCTCCCACCCGGACCTCCTTCCAGTACTTCTCCACATAGCGTCGCTCCGCTCTGCCGGAACAATGAGAGGCTGGTGAACGATGAGCAGCTATTGTTTTCAATAATTAGTGGTTCCATAAACAGAAACTTCAGCTCTACTTTCAAAAATCTGTACGGGACAGAAAATATGTTACGAATGAAAAGAGGACGGCTACAGCTGGAGACACCCAGATTCCTCTCAGCTTCTTCCTCAATACGACCATCAAAATAAAAATAAATGTAGTTTAGCAGAAACAGAACACTGGATCTTCATTATTATATACAGATTTAGGATGTAGGTGAGATCAGAGGGTTAAACAAACACTGTTTAAAGTTAATCTCACTCTGGTTTTATCTTCTCAGTCCACGTCAACACAATCAATCAGTCAATGAGTTTGTGATGTAACGCTGGGAAACTTCCTGTTAACCCCCCGAGACCGACTTTACTGACTTTCAGAGGCTGTAGCAGGTTTTAGAGCTTGAGTGCAGATATCATATAAAACTATAAAACCTGATGAATCCATCGGTACCAACCAGGTCAGACTAGCTGGTCATGAAGGAGGTTAAGTAACGCTCCAAACTTACACAAAATTTTAGCAAGGAAAAAACTGTCATGTCCATTTTCAAAGGGGTCCCTTGACCTCTGACCTCCAGATATGTGAATGTAAATGTGTTCTATCGGTACCCACGAGTCTCCCCTTTACAGACATGCCCACTTTATGATAATCACATGCAGTTTGGGGCAAAAAAACATAAAAAGCTGAGACTCTGGTGGATCCAATTCAGTGTGTGATGATGTTAGTCCCTATAGGAGACATTTCATTGACCTCACTGTATAAAATGACCTGTGGTGACCTCTAGGATAATCACAGCCTCATGAAACTTTACAGCCACAAACTAGAGACCTAGAGCATTCAGAGGATGGATGGATCAAACTAGAGACCTAGAGCATTCAGAGGATGGATGGATCAAACTAGAGACCTAGAGCATTCAGAGGATGGATGGATCAAACTAGAGACCTAGAGCATTCAGAGGATGGATGGCTTTCCTAGCTAGATTGACAATAAGGGGGTTTCTGAGCAGTACAATTCTTGCAGAAATCTCCAAATGTCAAAAGTTTTTGATCCCAAATCACAGCATGTCTATTTCTATTGTGTTCCTCAAGGTCTTGGTGTCTTAATGTGAAATTTTGGAGGGATTATTGATCATTTTTATCAATTCTCCAGTGATAAAAAATGGTTAAATTTAGCATTAAATCTGTGGAACAAATGATATCAACCTAAAAAATTGCTGCAACAACTTCTGAGACATAATAGAGCATGGGGACGGACATCAGATACTTCTATCATCATGTTCTAAACACTTATACACTTTAACTATTTATTTGAATTAATTGCATCTCAGATTAATCTTCAGGTTCCAGCTTTCAGATGATGTACACCACTTCTATGTGACATCTACTGTTGACCTGCTATCTCCCCCTAAAGACCCCCTGGACCCCCCTAAAGACCCCCTGTACCCCCTGAAGACCCCCTGGACCCCCTAAAGACCCCCTGTACCCCCCTAAAGACCCCCTGGACCCCCTAGTACCCCCTAAAGACCCCCTAAAGACCCCCTGGACCCCCCTAAAGACCCCCTGGACCCCCTAAAGACCCCCTGGACCCCCTAAAGACCCCCTGGACCCCCTAAAGACCCCCTGGACCCCCCTAAAGACCCCCTGGACCCCCTGTACCCCCTAAAGACCCCCCTAAAGACCCCCTGGACCCCCTAAAGACCCCCTGGACCCCCTAAAGACCCCCTGGACCCCCTAAAGACCCCCTAAAGACCCCCTGGACCCCCTAAAGACCCCCTGGACCCCCTAAAGACCCCCTAAAGACCCCCTGGACCCCCTAAAGACCCCCTGGACCTTTCACCTTTCAACTATTAATGTGAAAACAAACCCTCATGACTGGAGAACGACTAACCACTAACCAGAGTTCATATCTGAACAATGTGATATTCCTGGTAGCAGATCAGCTAAATAATGCAAACAGCCGAGCTACAAAACATCAGTCAAGAAGTGAAAAGCAAAAACACTCATAATGTTATTTATTCATAACAACCCCCCCGACGTTAATGACTCACATCCCAGCATATAAAAACATTCCTTCCCTTGAAATTCATAACTGAAATATCACGTGGTGTCAGCATGAAAATCAGATTTTTCCCATGAACGCACGTTATAGATTCAGCTGGATAAACAGAATAAAAAGGACAATAATAAACTAATAAATAGTCATATTTCCTCTTATTGCTGTTTTGTTTTGTCTGGAAATGGATCAGCAGCCTGAGCACAAAGACCTGCTGAAGTTATAGCACAGAAATGTTAAATAATTGACCCAGATTTGTAAAAAGTTCAGTAAAAGACTCTTATTTTGGGGTTAGCTCAACGTTTCCAATTAGTTTAGATCTACAAACAGCAGAAAATCTATTTTGAAGATCAATTAATCGTCATTTCTCGGCTCTAGCTTCTCAAACTTTGAGGATTTAGCTGCGTTTCTTTGTCATATCTGATAACAACATTAATATCTTTGGGTTTTGGAGCTGTTGGTCACAATAACAGCTACTGAAAACATCCCTTTGGGCTCTGGGACATTGTGACGGACTATTTTCTGACCTTTCATCTGACCAAATGATCAATTAATAGAGAAACTATGGATAAATAAACTACTTGTTGTCGTGTTCAGCTGAGTCCAACACGTGTTGTCTGGAGAAAGGAACAAAGAATATCTTTTATGTGACGGAGACACTAACAACACATTTAAAATAATGTCGACCCCCCCCCCCCGTGTGGATCTAATGAGCTCGTGGTTTTTGTTATCTTTGACTTCACACCTTATTAAATGTACATAGTCTACTGGAACCATAAACATACCAAGAGATGTATATCTATGAATGCTACGTCTGTTGGAAATACCCCTCGAGAGCTCTTCTTACAGCTGATCTTTGTTTAAAAAGGTCACAGCTGATGAAACAGTCCTGAATAGAACAAACTCACAACTTTGTTTTTCTGTATTTACTTTAAAATCCACCAGAAATATTCCCAGAAACAAACAAAGTGAGACGAGGACAGTTCAGTCTGCTGGAGTCAGTCCTTCATCCTTCAACGCTGCTTAAATGTGAAATTTATCTTCTATTCTTTGTGCATGACTACAAAACAACTACAGCAGAGAAGATACGCCCCCCCCCCCCATACGGCACTAATCAGTTATCTAGTTATAGAAGAATTCATCAGCTCAGACAACAGCAAGTTAAAGGGATAGTTCAGGTGTTTCTCAGTGAGGTTGTACGAGGTTCTTCTCCATAGTCAGTGTATTACTACAGTAGATGTACTGCTGTGGACGGGGGGGCAGCAGCTAAACACATTCTAGACACCTAAAAACATCAATATCAGTATAAATTTACGTTATATTTAGAATATTTTCACCTCTTTACCTCGCTCTCAGACAGTCCTTTCTGACGGGGAACTGAAGCCGTTATCTATGCTCTAGAGCTGAGCCGAATGCTTCGAAGCTTCGACCGTTACCATGGTGATCAACCTCCAAATCCGTATTCGAATGCTTCGTTTTTTTGTTTTGTTTTTATATATAAGTAGTAAGAATAATGTATAAATCCCAAAATAGCCAATGAAATAAGGAATTATCCCACAACATTATTCATTATTCATATTCAACATTAATTATAATTATTTATTCTTAGACGGATAAGGATTTTTGCGCTGAAACGGGGGAAGATGGAGACAGAAGAACATGTCAGCCTGCTGCGTTGCATCACGAAGCTTCGAATACCTTCGATTATTTCTCACCGAAGCTTCGAAGGCCAAAAAACACAGCATTCGGGGCAGTCCTACTTTGCTCTCTTCAAAGCCACAAGACTCCATCGAAAAAAACAGTAATTTTACCTCTCAGAACACAGGAGTTGCTGGTCTACCGCTGAATCGATCGGTTAGTTAGTTTGTGTTATTGTGTGGTGAATCCGAACTAACCCTTTAAAACACCAAAGTCACACAATAACACAAACTAACTAACCGATGGAGGCAGCGGTAGATCAGAAACTCCTGTGTTCTGAGAGGTTAAATTACTGGTTTTGTGAATGTAGTCTGATGGCTTTGAAGTAGGGATGCACCGATACCGAAACCAGATCAGATCCTGATCCAGTCTGTTTCTACTAACTCCATCTACTGTAGTAATACACTGACTATGGAGAAGAACCGCATACAAACACACTGAGAAACACCTGAACTATCCCTTTAAGTTGTTGTTGGATGCTCAGTGAGCTGGAGTCCAGCTGCTTTCTGGACAGCACCAGCGGATGTTGTTAGCGCTCCGTACAGCAGATTAAGAGGAAACTATTTACATTCCAGTAAACTCTATTTATTAGATTTAACTGGGCATGTCTGCATCTGTGTAATCAACATTCAGGAGGAATCCAGTCGTGATAAAAGAGACATTTACCAGCACATGGCTGCTTCCATCAGTCAGACTCTGTAAATATTAGTATTCGTTGATAAAAAAGGAATATCATAAATACAACCTCCGTCTGCTTGTGTCTGTCTTCAGTAAACCGTTCAGATCACCTGCAGTTCAAAGTTCTCCAGAGACACAAAGTGAGAGACAGTTTAAAGAGACTGTTTAACCTTGAGGAGAACTAAATAACTCTGCCGGGTAGGTTTAGTCGAGTCAGCTGTTGCCGGGTTGAGAAAAGGGATGTTTTGAACAATATTACCACAGCACAAGAAAACTCAATTATGTCCAACCTTGACAGAACAACTTGGGTCAAGACTGACTGTGAAAGTGTGGAGCCACCAAACACTGAGCCTTTTGATTACCATGAATTATGCTCTGTACGACGTGGACCACAGTGCTGCTTTCATTAGCAACACACACTCCAGTCTGCACACACTGAATATGTGGAATATAGTCGGTAGTAGAGAGAGACACAGGTTGTCAGGTAACACACTGAATATGTGGAATATAGTCAGTAGTAGAGAGAGAAACAGGTTGTCAGGTAACACACTGAATATGTGGAATATAGTCAGTAGTAGAGAGAGAAACAGGTAACACACTGACTCATAGTACATAATGACAGCACTAAGATAACATCTGTATTATCAGAAAAGCTGTTTCACACCTCTCTGACAGATACAGGTGGGTGGGGGGGGGGCAGCAGGAAACATGTGATATATACAGTATATTCCTCATGTGTTAAACCAGGTTTAACTCTGAGGACTGAAATGGTATTTTGTTCACATCATAGACCCAAAAATGAGAAATATCTGACTGACAGGCTGACAGCTGGTTCAAACAGGGAGGCAAGATTACATCGTCTGGTAAGGAAGGGAAGGAAATATATCTTAAATGTATCTTAAATGTATCTATCTATATTCTAAATGTATCTTAAATGTATCCATCTCTACCTTAAATGTGACTATCTCTACCTTAAATGTATCTATCTATATTCTAAATGTATCTTAAATGTATCCATCTCTACCTTAAATGTATCTATCTCTACCTTAAATGTATCTATCTCTACCTTAAATGTATCTATCTCTACCTTAAATGTATCTATCTATATTCTAAATGTATCTTAAATGTATGCATCTCTGTCTTAAATGTATCTATCTATATTCCAAATGTATCTATCTCTACCTTAACTGTATCTATCTATACCTCTATGTATCAATATCTATCTTAAATGTATCTATCTCTACCTTAAATGTATCTATCTATATTCTTAATGTATCTTAAATGTATCTATCTCTACCTCAAATGTATCTATCTCTACCTTAAATGTATCTATCTATATTCTAAATGTATCTATCTCTACCTTAAATGTATCTATCTCTACCTTAAATGTATCTATCTCTACCTTAAATGTATCTGTCTCTATCTTAAATGTATCTTAAATGTATCCATCTGTATATCTATGTTAAATGTTATCTATATCTGTATCTGTATCTGTATCTGTATCCATGTCCTGATTGTTTTCCAGTGTGGAACCATCAGCTGAGTGTCAGATGCATTGTGGGAGGACAGTTTGTACACTAATGGATAAACTAACTAAACAAACAGACAGACAGACAGAGAGAGAGACAGACAGACAGACAGACAGACAGACAGAGAGACAGACAGACAGACAGAGAGACAGACAGACTTAGATCAGCAGTACTCAGTATTCAGTACTCAGTATTGAGTCTTCAGTATTTGGGCCCAGCTTCACTGACCTGCTGTAGACCAGGCAGTCCATGTGGTTGATCTCGGTATCGGACCTGTGTCTCCTGTAGTCCTCCCACAGGTCTTTGATGGCGGTGACGGACAGGATGAAGACAACAGGAGCCAGAGCCAGCTCGGGCTGGAACGCGTTCACAACCGGGACAAAGTTGAGCAGCGCGATGAAGACGAAGTAGACATTAGCGAAGCGGTGGAACTGCTCGAAGAGGTTCTTGGGGAGGAAGGACAGAACCGTGTACTTGGTGGTCTTGATCCGGTTCTTTGCGTAGTGTCGGTTCGGGTTCTCCTCCCCTTTGGACTGCTCGTGCAGTAAGTTAGCGTGCACGGTCCTGGTCTTGGTCTCTTTGGGTTTCTTCTTTCTGTGTCTCTTGTCTTTAGGAGGCTTGGACATCCCGGTGGTGTCCTCGGTGTCCCTCGCCATGGCAGAGTCCTCCTCCTCCTCCTGCTGGTTCAAACTGTCCCTCACTTCAGGCTCTCATATAAAACCAGCTGTGTGATCATTGTCCCCCCGTGTCGGTGTCTCTGTGTGTCTCACACTAACTGCTCCGTCTCATCCATGTCTCCTCGTCTTTCCCAGAACCAGCAAAACTTTTGCTTGTTTGGCTACTTTTTTCCTTTTTTCCCTGCTCGGATGCTGAGTCGGTCTGGAGGCAGAACCTGAACTCTCTCAGCTCAACAGCTGATCTCTGAGCCACGTGGATGGGCTCTTTACGCGCGCTGCGTAATGCTGTTCTGTTTGGAGATCTACGCAGCGCGCAGGCTGCGCACCGCCAGGACGTTCGTGAGCGGGTCAGGGGGGTCGCTCTGCTGTGGAAACCCGACCCCTCGGGCCCCCCCCCCGGCCCCCCCCAGCCCGCTGGCCCAGCTGGCCCCTCCTCCATCAGACCCGGGTTTCTCTGTCTCCAAGTGCCACGCGGTATTATAGGAGTTTACACGGACTCACAGGAAGCAGCCAAATATCCATCTGGAGTTGCAGTAGAACATTTTTTCATAAGAATGCACATTAAAATAAATAAATAACATTCAGAATCAGGTTTATTACAATGTGGGGTTTTCAAACAAACATAAAAAGAGAAAATGAAACTAAAAATAAAAGCAAGTTTTGCAAAATTCAGCAACCATAGATATAAAATTACAATAAAATATGAAAAAAATACTATAAAAAGCCTAACCAGGGACAAGGTCTGCAAATTAGCTACAGCTACAAGTCCTATATTACAAATAAATAAATAAATAAATAAAAGCAAGTATTGCAAAAATCAAGAACCATAGATATAGAATAGAAGAAAATTACAATAAAATATATTAAAAAAAAATACTATAAAAATGGACAATATATCTGAATTAAAATGTATTGATTGTAAATTGATTTTATGTATGATGTGGTATTATGTATTTATATTTTTTTCTTAAAAGCCTAACCAGGGACAAAGTCTGCAAATTAGCTACAGCTACAAGTCCTTTATTATAAATAAATAAATAAAAGCAAGGATTGCAAGAATCAGCAAACATAGATAAAAACTAGAAGAAAATTACAATAAAATATGAAAAAAATACTATAAAAATGGACAATATATCTGAATTAAAATGTATTGATTGTAAATTGATTGTAATGTACGATGTTGTATTATGTGATTTTATGTATGATGTGGTATTATGTATTTATATTTTTTTCTTAAAAGCCTAACAAGGGACAAAGTCTGCAAATTAGCTACAGCTACAAATCCTATATTATAAATAAATAAATAAAAGCAAGTATTGCAAGAATCAACAACCATAGATATATAATAGAAGAAAATTACAATAAAATATTAAAAAGAAATACTATAAAAATGGACAATATATCTGAATTAAAATGTATTGATTTGTAAATTGATTTGAAGGTACGATGTTGTATTATGTGATTTTATGTATGATGTGGTATTATGTATTTATATTTTTTCTTAAAAGCCTAACCAGGGACAAGGTCTGCAAATTAGCTACAGCTACAAGTCCTATATTAAAAATAAATAAATAAAAGCAAGTATTGCAAGAATCAGCAAACATAGATATATAATAGAAGAAAATTACAATAAAATATAAAAAAAAAAAAATTATAAAAATAGATATAAAAATGGACAATATATCTGAATTAAAATGTATTGATTGGGAACATACATATGTAAATTGATTGTAATGTACGATGGTGTCTTCTGGGATTTTATGTTGATGTGTTATTATGTATTTTTAGTTTTTTATAAAAAGCCTAACCAGGGACAAGGTCTGCAAATTAGCTACGGCTAGAAGTTCTATATACATTGCATGTTACATGTATTGTCCCTGTCAAATAAATAAATAAATGACTCGATAAATAAATAAATGACTTGATAAATACATAAATATATCATTAATATATAATATACATACATAATAATATACATAATATTAAAAATAAATGTAGCCATTAATTAATTGATAAAATGTGACATAAATGGCTATTTCTTGCTTCTTTATTTATATTTGTATTAATTCACTTATTTATTTACTTTTATTTATTCACATATTTAGTCTAAAATTTAAAATTTATTTAATCAATTTTACATTTATTTTTAATTTATGTATTTTTGCATTTATTTATTTATTTTATAAGTTAAAAAAAAGTAAAAGATCTGAGTACTTCTTCCCCCACTGTTTATAGTGTAGAATAGTAGTAGTAGTAATTTATTTTGGTCATTATCAACAATTTTCCAGAAAGAATTCATATAAAAATTAAAAATAAATAACTATAAGGTATTTAATTAAAGCTTAAGTTTATCATACCTACTATTTTTACATAGCGTATTCTAACAGGCAACCCTTTCACTACTAGCTTTAATTACGCTACAAAAACAATGTTCCATATGTTTCATACACAATAATAATAATACCTCAAATTTATATGTTTACCAACTTATTTTTAAACTTCTTTATTTGCAAAGTGAACCACACATTCTTAATTCCTATATAATAAATCTATTCTTTATATGTGTTGTTTTAAACACAACTAAATCTATACCGTCTCTCTCTAATCTCCAACAACCTGTGAACACAGTCAGGAAGCAGATGAGATCATTTCGTAGATTAATACAGTTTTATAAAACAGTTTGATGAGACAGAAAAATAAAATGTTAAATTCCTCCAGAGTCCAGTCTGCCAGCCGGTTCCTCCAGAGGAGATAAATCAGAGGCCAGTCTGCAGCTTTCTGCCAGAGGTTCATCCAGATGTTGGGTTAAAAACTAATGATTGTTCACGGTGGCATCTCGGCGTGAACAATAATCCAGTTTCTCTGTGATGAACGAGCAGAGAGACGAGGATCTGAGGCAGCAGGCTGACTCTGACTCAGATACTAAACTAAATCAGCTTGTTCTTCTCAGCTGGAAATAAAATCATCCCGTTCTGTTCAGAGAGTCAAACATCACAGAATCTACTCACAGGTATAGTTATAGTTGTAGCTCTGGTTTCTACCACAAATGTAACTTATGGAAGTTTTATTTTCTTTCTTTTCTCTGCACATAATGTAGAAAAATACCCTTAAATCTGTTTTTTTACGGAGCCCAGGAGTGGCCATAGAGAGAAAATATAGTATATAGGCTATCAAGACTATGATTTATTAATTTGTGTGCACAAGTTATAATTCGTTACCTCAATTTAATTAAATCGTTCCCACATTTTGATGAATTAGTGTGCACCAATTAGATAATTAAATAATTTTGGCGGTGCACAATTGTTATAAAAAGCAGTTAACGAGGATGTTGAGAGTTTGTGGACTATATCGTCAGTAATATGCTGACTTGAAGGATGACGATACTTGAAGCGATACTTGATCTCATGTGCACGAATTAACCAAAATTCGGGAACGATTTAATTAAATTGAAACCATGAATTACAGCACAAATTAGTAAGTCGTGGCCTCGATATATGTTTTTTTTTCTCTCTATGGCGTCTTCGGGGCTGCGTAGCGTCTTGAGTGTTGATCATGTTGTCACTGAGTGGAGTTCATCTCCATGTTTTCTGCCCCGTCACCACCATCCTCCTCCTCCTCCTCCTCCTCCTCCTCCTCCTCCTCCTCCTCCTCCTCCTCCTCCTCCTCCTCCTCCTCCTCCTCGCTGTGATGGAGCTGACCTGGGGTCAGGGATGGATTACCCATAATTCTCTCAGAGCTATAAAACACATCAGATCATTTCTTGTCTGATTGTGAATGTGAAGGAAAAATATTCAGTAAATGTAAAAGATTCTACACAAAGTGCACATGGCTTTATTAATGAATATGAATATCGTCTCCATGGCGACATGAGATGAAGTGATGAGAGGATGACACTCTCCATCCAGTGTGTCCTTCAGTGTGACTTTAAAATAACGTCACCAGAGAGACCTGACATGATGTCCTTCAACAGAAACTCAGCTCACGGTTTTACTGGATATCTATATCTAGATATATGGATATGATGGATGTATTTACTCTCCATGTTGTGAGGCAAAGCTGAGCAGAAAATACGTACTTACAGGCTGTAGACTAGATTCATATCCAGATGTTTAGGCCTCTCATGTTATGAGGTCTTTATGTGCCAGTTTATCACGACAATAGCAGAGTGAATAACTCTGTGACACCAACAAACATAAAGATGACACCTGAGGCCTCCGACACTGAGGTCACATCCTCTGTGTTGTTTTAAATACATGTTTAACTATTTTAATAAATGTTTTTGTGCAAATTTTAGCCCAATGTGCTGTAACTAAAGAATCTAATACAGATGTGTTGCAGCCACACAGAACACAAGAGAAATTAACTGAATGGAAATGAGCTTTGTGAACTGTTTGTTGTTGTTTTAACATTCTCATTCATTCATTCGTTCATCTCTTTTTATTAATGTCTCCTGGAAAGTTTTTTTGTTTGTTTGTTTGCATGAAACCATGTGAGAAGTTTAGGGGGGGGGTGTGTCTTTAGTAGAAATGCTTCCAGCTAGATATTAATCAGATGAGGAGCCTCGACCAGACAGCTGCTTTTTATTTGAGTTGTCAGTAGAACTAAAAGGTTGGTTTCATCTTGCTTTATATTTTATTAACATGTGTAAAATGTTAGTAAAAAAAAAAAATAACAGTTAGTAAGTGCAGTACAATTTTTCCCTCTGAAATTTAGGGGAGTAGAAGTACACAGTAGCATAAAACAGCAAAACAAGCAAAGTACAGATTGTACAAAATTAGACTTAAGTTGTTGAGTAAATTTACTTTACTGGATGTGATTGGTGGTGTACAGCAGCCTCAGGTGGTAGGTGTCACATATATATACAGTTTATAGGAAAATAAACACACAATAAGACTAAAAACACACAATGAGACTGTAGGAGAAACCCAGTGATGTTAACAGAGACACAGCTGCAGCTCATCGTCTCTCACAGACAGCAAACAACCTGAAGAGGGCAATGATACTCCAACCAGTACACACTACTGCTGTACTACTACTACAAGTACACACTGCTGCTGCAGAGTACTACCAGTACACCGTCTGAACTACAGTCTGTGAGTGTGTTAGACAGTGAGTGTGTGCAGAGAAGGAGATTTAGTAAATCAGCAAACTGTAGGTGTTATATGACAAATGCAACATCATCTTTATTGGTGGTGCAGAGGGTCGCAGGTTTGAATCCAGCTTGGGGCCCTTCTGTGTGGCGTTTGCATGTTCTGCAAAAATTTGCAAAAATATGCATTAAAGACTGTAAATTATGATCTAAAAATATGCAAAAAAAAATGTGCATTAAAGACTGTAATTTTATTTTAAAAATATGCAAAAAATGTGCATTAAAGACTGTAAATTATAATCCAAAAATATGCAAAAAATGTTTATTAAAGACTGTAAATTATAATCTAAAAATATGCAAAAAATGTGCATTAAAGACTGTAAATTATATTCTAAAATGTTTATTAAAGACTGTAAATTATAATCTAAAAATTTGCAAAAAAGTGCATTAAAGACTGTAAATTATAATCTAACAATATGCACAAAAGTGCATTAAAAACTGTAAATTGTGATTTAAAAACTGTGCATTAAAGACTGTAAATTATTATCTAAAAATGTGCAAAAATGTGCATTAAAGAGTGTAAATTATGATCTAAAAATGAAGGTCCTGGGTTCAAATCCGTCTTGGGGTCCTTCTATGTAGAGTTAAGCATGTTCTCCCCGTGTCAGCGTGGGTTTTCTCCGGGTTCTCAGGTTTCCTCCCACAGTCCAAAGACATGCAGGTTAGGTTCATTGTTGACTCTAAATGTCCCGTAGGTGTGAATGGTTGTCAGCTGGGAATAGGATATATACTTATCCTGAATAGGATAAGGATATAGGATCTTTATTGGTGTTGTACACTCCACTCAGTGAGAAGTCTGTCTGATGACACTGTGGAGATGAACTGCAGAGTATTCAAGTTTGGTGAAGACTGGTGGACGATTTGACCTCGACACATTCAGAGGGTTCGGCCTGTGAAATCAGTCTATACTGAGATGCTCCTGTTGCCTAGAGACAGACAGGAAATGTTTGACACCTCAGTTTGTCTGAAGGATCCGTAGGTGTTGAGAAACCACAGGGGGGGGGCATGAATGTAAATGAGAAGAATGAGCTTCTTCTACGATAACAACTTTGTTTTTACCATCTGTCTGACTGCTGTCCTGTCTGAAGAACTCCATCCATCCCCCCCCTCTCTCTCTCTAGAAGAAGCTCCTTTATATTCAGAGGTTGTTTACATGTCAGCGTCTGAGAATATGAAGTTGCAGCTAAACAAAACATGTGGCGTTAGACTGATGAGGACACACAGAGAGGAGAGGAGGTGTGACTGATTCACCCTCTTTTCATAATGACTCCACAGGATGGATCTCAGCTCTGTCACAGTGATAACAGATATACAGAACCTGCCGGGCCGCTGGGCTTCAGGTGAGCAGCACTAAACCTGCACATCAGTCTGTGTGAATGATGCACGGTGAGGCTGCTGTAACAAAGGTAATCAGTTACTACTGTAGATAATATAGCACGAAGAATTACAGCAGACGGATGATTAAACCCCCCCTCATGTTTAACTTCCTCATGCCGTGTTTCTATGTGCAAATACATGCAGGCTAATACGTTATGTAAATTTAGTTCAAACATGTTCACATCTACGTCTACAGACAGGTTTCACATCTCCACTGAGGTGAAAGCAGCGACCTGTGATCACGTCTGGCTGGATCTCAGATGACATTAACGGGTGAATGACCTGCAAATATGTACACAAGAGAGGTGGTGCTAACATTAGCAACACACAGAAGCTGCTATCAAACATCAACACATCTTTTTCAGCAAAAAGTCCAAAAGTTACAGGTGTTTAGCTCCTCTAACCCAGATGTTTAGACAGCTTCAACTAACCTTTCAACTAACCCAGATGTTTATACAGCTTCATCTAACCTTTCAACTAACTCAGATGTTTATACAGCTTCATCTAACCTTTCAACTAACTCAGATGTTTAGACAGCTTCAACTAACCTTTCAACTAACCTTTCAACTAACCCAGATGTTTAGACAGCTTCAACTAACCTTTCAACTAACCCAGATGTTTAGACAGCTTCAACTAACCTTTAAACTAATCCAGATGTTTATACAGCTTCAACTAACCTTTCAACTAACCCAGATGTTTAGACAGCTTCAACTAACCTTTCAACTAACCCAGATGTTTAGACAGCTTCAACTAACCTTTAAACTAATCCAGATGTTTATACAGCTTCAACTAACCTTTCAACTAACCCAGATGTTTAGACAGCTTCAACTAACCTTTCAACTAACTCAGATGTTTAGACAGCTTCAGCTAACCTGGATGTTTATACAGCTTCAACTAACCTTTCAACAAACCCGGATGTTTAGACAGTTTCAACTAACCCAGATGTTTAGACAGCTTCAACTAACCTTTCAACTAACTCAGATGTTTAGACAGTTTCAACTAACCCAGATGTTTAGACAGCTTCAGCTAACCTGGATGTTTATACAGCTTCAACCAACCTTTCAACCAACCCAGATGTTTAGACAGTTTCAACTAACCCAGATGTTTAGACAGTTTCAACTAACCCAGATGTTTAGACAGCTTCATCTAACCTTTCAGCTAACCTGGATGTTTAGACAGCTTCAACTAGCCCGGATGTTTAGACAGCTTCATCTAACCTTTCAACTAACCCAGATGTTTAGACAGTTTCAACTAGCCCAGATGTTTAGACAGCTTCATCTAACCTTTCAGCTAACCTGGATGTTTAGACAGCTTCAACTAGCCCGGATGTTTAGACAGCTTCATCTAACCTTTCAGCTAACCCAGATGTTTAGACAGTTTCAACTAGCCCAGATGTTTAGACAGCTGCAACTAACCTTTCAACTAACCCAGATGTTTAGACAGCTTTATCTAGGCCAACGAAATAATGTAGTCCATACGAGCTGCTTCTTCTGTCCTCTGTGTGAAGTCACATCAGTAGTAAAGTATCCGTAGTTTACAGAAACGTACAATGCCAACATATAGAAATGACCTTTTATAATCTGTGGAAGAACTAAAATAAGAATCCAGGCTACGGAGAGCCTCATATCTTCTTTCATATCCATCAGTACAGCTGAAGCTGAAGCCAGCTGGATTAAATGATCATGTCAACCAGAGCATCTGTATCTTTGGTTCCCACTCACTCCTTCTTCAGACGCCATCATCACAAACACCTCCGACTACGTCCTCTGGAAACAGGAGCAGCTTGTTGTTGAGACTTCCACTAGACACCAGAACAGCAGTCTGATAAACAGCAAGATATTAACTTTATAGAGATGTCTTCTGGGTTTCTCTGGATGTTAAAGCTGCAGTAGCTTTTATTAGCACATGTAAAGCGCAGCAGTGTTTAGTGTCAGCGTTTGAGGAATGCGTGGTGTGATTGGTGTTTAATGAGAAAGCTCATTGAGAGAACATTTCTCTGGAGAGCTGATGAAGAGGATGCTGGTAATTAAAGAGACGTGTTGCTATTTTGATGTTGATGAGTTTAAAATTAGTATCTCCCTTTGCTGCAAGAGTCTGGACCGTGTGACACAAACTGGGAGAGCTGGGAACGGCAAGAACAACTAGTTAAGATGAAATTTAACAAGATAACAATGACTTTGATACCTAATGGAGGAGAGTTGTGTGAGTCTGCACCACTTATGTCCAAATACCTGCAAACTTGGTATTTAGCCTAGTGCTAATTAGCACATTAGCATGCTACCACCCTAAGCTAAGATGTTGCACATGGTAAACCATGTATACGTAGATACCGATTGGCCGCTTCAACCCGTTGCTGTGATACTTCAGCGTCGCCGCCATATTGGGGAGGTTTAACTTTACATTTCACTGCACATCCTGTATGAGTACGTGACAAATAAAACTCTTGAATCTTGAATCTTGAATCTTGAGGTCAGGACTGGCCTGGAAACATATACAAGTGAATGGAGGAGCTGCTGATTTTCTGGATAAAAATCAATAGAACGTTTACATTTATCAACCGATTTCAACGAGTCTTTTTTATATTCAAAGATTTATGAGGAGTAGAAAAAGAAAGCTTTGTCTCCAGTTACTTATAATATTGATACTAGGCTATAATCGCTGCTGTCGCCATCTTGGTTTTTGGCCATCGTCATCATGGTTTCTGGCCGCCAACCTTCTTGGTTTTTGGTTGTCACCATCTTGTTTTTTTGGCCATCGCCATCTAGAATTTTGGCCAACGTCATCTTCTTTTTTGGTCGTCGCCATCTTGGTTTTTGGCCATCGCCATCTTGGTTTTTTGGTCGTTGCCATCTTGGTTTTTTGGCTATCACCATCTTGGTTTTTTGGCCGTAGCCATCTTGGTTTTTTGGCCATCGCCATCTTGTTTTTTTGGCCATCGCCATCTAGAATTTTGGCCAACGCCATCTTGTTTTTTGACCATCTTCATCTTCTTTTTTGGTCGTCGTCATCTTGGTTCTTTGTCCGTCACCATCTTGTTTTTTTGGCCGTCACCATCTTGGTTTTTAGCCGTCGCCAATATGGCGGCGAAATTGACGTACAATCCAATCCGGTGCGGCATCTACATATATACTGTGGTAAACACTGTACCCGCTAAACAACATACGTGTGGCTGTATAGTCTTATTTCTTGTTTTCACACAGACCTGTTTACTGGTTAATTATTCACAGCGCTGCTGTTTTGTTATTACTGTTGATCCATAACCAGCAGCCGCTCTCTGCTGTGTGAGCTCCATCCGGTTATCACAGGATTTAGCTGACTGCCTCCTGAATGGATAATGCATTCAGAAGTTCACTGTGCAGAGGCCCAAATAAATCAAAGTAATTAACTCAGTAATTGATTTGATGAATTCCTCCACAAAATGGAGACATTTCTGCTAAATGTGCAGAAACATGCAGCTGGTGGAGCTCAGGGAAATCACACAGAGAGAGATGTTGCATAAACAATGGGCACATTATGCCAGAGGGTGAGACACTTTAATTACAAGACAGTGAGTCTACAGCCACCATGTGACCCTTTAATGGATGATGGAGTGGTGGATAGATGCCAGTCAGACGGGACAAATTAAAGCAAAGAATAGACGACACTTCCTGTCAAGCAGATAATGATCATTCTCTGCTGAGATTTTCCTAAATGAGCCTCATCTTCTAATTATTACAGTAACACAGCCCTGAGTTAATAAAGAAAGTTAGAATATGAGAGAGAGTAGTTGTGAGGTTCAAAGAACTTAAACATGTCGAACAAGTGGAAACAGAGAAAAAAAACCTTCCCACTCTTCTCTTCTGCAGCAGCACAGAAACACCAACATTAGACGGATATTTAGGATTGATTAATAATTCTTGTTTGATGAGCAGGAAGGAGATAAAGAGGAAGATTTTCCAACGGAGCTGACCTACAACAATGATAAACAAAAATGAAAACATAAACAAAAAAAAAATTTAATTTCCAATAGACCCTGATGTCCACCCTGTCTGTCCTTCTCTGTCCACAGCGTTTCTTTTCATATCTTTACATCCACGAGTCCATAGTGGCTTAGTTGTTGCTCTGTGTTCTCCTGTCCTCGTGAGCCCAGCGACGCGGCCAGATCGCGCGTCAGGAGCGGGCCACACGCGCACGCGCACACACACACAGTTTTAAAAAAAGAAAAAGAAAAAAAAAAAAAGAGAGTGATTTCGTCACAAATTACGTCACAAAGCCACCAGTTCTGAAAAAAAGAAAAAGAAAAAAAAAAAAGAGTGATTTCGTCACAAATTACGTCACAAAGCCACCAGTTCTGAAAAAAGGAAAAAAAAAAAAAGAGTGATTTCGTCACACATTACGTCATAAAGCCACCAGTTCTGAAAACCTTTTAGAGTACATAGGAGTTACTGAGACACAAGAGCAGAAGACTCCAGAGAGAGCAGGATACAGTCAAGTCTTCAATTTGGCAAAGAGGTTAGTGAGTTACATTTCCAAATACATTGGAGTTAATAACAGAATGTCGACTCACAACGAAAACAACGCAGATCTCCTGAGGACAGAGCAGAATGAGCAGAAGAGCTCAGAGATGGCAGCAGCATCACGTCCCATCAATGATGTGGCAAAAGGGTTACTGACTTCTCCCGTCAAAAAGGCAAGGGGGTTACTGACTCACCTGAGGAGAGCTCACCTGACGCCGGCTCACCTGAACACAGATCTCGTGGAGGAGCTCCAGAGTTCAGAGATGGCAGCATCAGGTCCCGTCAGTGGGCTAAAGGAGTTAAAGAGGCTCCATTTCAAACCAACCAGCCTTTATGACGGATTGCTGACAAACCACAAAAACGAGGGAATTCTCCAGCAGACAGATCTCCAGACGAATAATACCCTGAACTACCTTGAATCTCTGGCAGAGCAAAAACGTGTTGAGATGGCATTTTTGCAGAAAACCGTAAAATATGTTAATGGTCAATCTCAGGAAGTCAACAGCAATGAGAGCTCGTTGAACACTACACCGGAGGATCAGACGCATGAGAAGCTCCCAAAGGAATCTCTGGCAGAGCCAAAACCTTTAGAGATGGCAGTTCTGCGGAAAACCGTCAAATATGTTAATGGTCAAGCTCAGGAAGTCAACAGCTATGAGAGCTCGTTGAACACTACACCTGAAGATCAGACGCATGAGAACCTCCCAAAGGAATCTCTGGCAGAGCCAAAACCTTTAGAGATGGCAATTCTGCGGAAAACCGTAGAATATGTTAATGGTCAAGCTCAGGAAGTCAACAGCAATGAGAGCTCGTTGAACACTACACCTGAAGATCAGACGCATGAGAAACTCCCAAAGGAATCTCTGGCAGAGCCAAAACCTGTAGAGGTGCCAGTTCTGCGGAAAACCGTAAAATATGTTAATGGTCACGCTCAGGAAGTCAACAGCTATGAGAGCTCGTTGAACACTACACCTGAAGATCAGACGCATCAGAACCTCCCAAAGGAATCTCTGGCAGAGCCAAAACCTGTAGAGATGGCAGTTCTCCGGAAAACCGTAAAATATGTTGATGGTCACGCTCAGGAAGTCAACAGCAATGAGAGCTTGTTGAACACTACACCTGAAGATCAGACGCATCAGAACCTCCCAAAGGAATCTCTGGCAGAGCCAAAACCTGTAGAGATGGCAGTTCTCCGGAAAACCGTAAAATATGTTGATGGTCACGCTCAGGAAGTCAACAGCAATGAGAGCTTGTTGAACACTACACCTGAGGATCAGACGCATCAGAACCTCCCAAAGGCTCCAGCTGCAGAGAATCAGACGCATGAGAACCTCCCAAAGGCTCCAGCTGCAGAGAATCAGACGCATGAGAACCTCCCAAAGGCTCCAGCTGCAGAGAATCAGACGCATGAGAACCTCCCAAAGGCTCCAGCTGCAGAGAATCAGACGCATGAGAACCTCCCAAAGGCTCCAGCTGCAGAGAATCAGACGCATGAGAACCTCCCAGAGGCTCCAGCCGCTGAGAATCAGACCACAAGTTGGTGGCCCATCGGTGCTGGCGTTCTGAGGACAGCAGCTTGGTGTGCTGGCATCGCCATCGTGGGTGTAGTGGCCTATAAAGTCATCTCACATGGATAGTGTCACCTCATGTGATGTGCGGTGCGGCGCCGTCACCTCATGTGATGTGAGGTGTAGAGTTTGCATGTGCTCTCCGTGTCAGCGGGGGGTTTTCTCCAGGTGTTCTGGTTTCCTCCGACCGTCCAAAGACATGCATCATGACCTCTCACCTAACGTGAGCTGTGAAGGCTCATATTGAGTGAGAGGTATTCAGAAAACACATTCTAAAAAATAAACAAAACAATCAATAAAATAATATAAATACATAAATAAAAAATAATAAATAATAATTTGGAAGTGGAACTGAATCTGTAAAATGAAATAAGAATTAAATAAGGAAAACTGAGTATCATAATTGTGAGAAAATTAAAAAGTTTAATACAAAAAACACTTTATTTACAAAGAAACATCTAATAAATGTATGCACACACACATTATATGAAATATTACCATAAAGTAATAGATTTATTACGAAGTGCACAAAGATATGAATAGTTAAAAGTCTTTGGCGATTTAGACCCGACATGACATCGTAAGGGGGGAAGTGATTCCATCGTAGATTAGAAATATTCCCCCCGGGTCTAGACACTGGTGATGGTGGTGTTGAAGATATGATGCAGATCCGATGAATGGAGTGGAGCAGGATTGCTCTGATGTGATGATCTGGAGGTGCTCGGGTGGTGGAGGGTCGCATCGGTGTGTGCTGAATATGACACTGAAAGTAACAGAGGGGAGACCAGTTTTTAAACTTTTGACAGCAAGGATGTGATTGGTTCAGGGAGATATGGCAAGACCTGATTGGTCACTGATGTGAAACGCCCATAAGCAGCTGACATAATAATAGCCTATGAGAGAGGACTTTGTGAATGAATGAGTGTAACCACTGAACTTTTGCTTAAGCTTCATATCTGCTCTTTATCTGGCATTTATTTAGCTTATATCTGGTCTGTATCTGCTCTTTATCATTTATTTAACCTATATCTGGTCTATATCTGCTGTTTATCATTTATTTAGCCTATATCTGGTCTATGTCTGCTCTTTATTATTTATTTAACCTATATCTGGTCTATATCTGCTGTTTATCATTTATTTAGCCTATATCTGGTCTATGTCTGCTCTATGTCTGCTCTTTATCATTTATTTAGCCTAAATATGCTCTATAAATTTAGCTCT
Source organism: Sebastolobus alascanus (assembly GCA_916701645.2). NCBI lineage: Eukaryota > Metazoa > Chordata > Actinopteri > Perciformes > Sebastidae > Sebastolobus > Sebastolobus alascanus. Next base: position 190,738 of record CAKAOJ020000240.1, read on the forward strand.
ATCTGTGACTAAATCGAAAAAGCTCGTGCATACTCAGCACTCCTGGACGGGGGGGGGCCAGCGGCTGATTTGTGACACCAGTCACATTCTCCTCCACTGGAGGACATTTGGACGCTGGGGGTTTTTGCCTGAGGGAGACGTAGCTTTGTACAGTAAGTCCTTCATGTGAGGAGTCATAGAGCAGCCGGTGATGCAGCAGCAGAGGAAAAACATGAAGCTTTTGGCTGCTGCTGCCTCAGAGGAGCTCTGTGCTACTGATACAGTAACCTCTGTCTGACTGGGACACATCTCCGAGGAGGACGAAGGACAACACAAAGCTCACAGAGCTGCAGACCTCTAGTAGGTCGTCATTAACAAGTTGTAATTTGTGTTTTCAAAGTCTGTACACCAGTTCAGCGTTGCCAACTAGGTGACTTTATTTCTAAAAAAGCAACTAGCGAGAGACGTATCTTATAGAGACTTATAATTCATTCAGTGAATCCTGCAGGAGGAGTGTGTGTTTTGCAGGTGAACACAGCGTAATATGTCCAGTTGTCTCATTAATTTAAAGTGTTTCTGGGCGTCCGGCCAGCTCAGATGAAGCCAGCGTAGTGAAGCCTCGCGGAGCCGGTGTTATTTAGAGGTATTACAGTGATCTACAGTAGGCTTCATTACATGCAGGGTTAAAGGGGAAGTGTTGTTCAGGGTGGTGGGACGGCTGCAGGCGCTGAAATCATCCTGATATCTGGACTCTTTACAGACAACAACACATCTGGGATCTGGGATTGTTTGCTCTTCTACACCTTCAACACATTCTCACTCTCTTGCTTCAGACTGTGGCGCTCTAGGTTCCCCTCTAGCGTCAGGTTTGGACGCCGGGTCAGTTTCGTATGTATGATTCGTAGCGTTAGTGTGTGATTAGTGTCCGCTGTGTGACTGTGACACTAACGCTATAAAGTCGTCAGTGGAAATCGAGTCAAAAAGGCGTCCAGGTTAAAATGAGTGTACTCATTTTTATTTTGTATTATATTTATTTTAAGTGTTTTTTTTTCTGGTTGTATTTCCAATCTTAAAGTTTTTAGATAGATAGATAGATGGATGGATGGATGGATGGATAGATTGACTTTATTGATCCCCGAAGGGAGATTGAGGTGTTACACTGTATTTACAAATATCTATATACATACCAACTACTCTACTTTAAACTAGAGATAATACAGTAAAATAGAATTAAAGATATATCATTCTCTGCTGTGCAAATTGAAAGTAAAATATGTGTTGTTTTAATTTGTTTTTATGTTCATTTTCATGTGAAGCACTCAGTGCATGTCGTGTCTTTATTGTTCAGCACTTTGAGCTGCATTTATTGTATGAAAGGTGCTCTACAAATACAGTTTATTATTATTATTATTATTATGATTAGAAACACTTGATTAATCACATTCATTTACCCTCCTGCCAAAGATCAGGCCGCACACACACAGATTACTGCTGATTGTAATAATGAGTGTCTGGTTAAAGCAGCAGAGAGACTGAGGTGATGGAGAGGATTCATTGAGACGTTGTGCTGACGGAGCTCCAACGAGTCCAGAGAGGTTCAACTCTGAGACGTCTGATCGATTTTAGAGGAAGAACAGAGGGATGAATCCCAGCAGCAGAGATGATGGTGGTGGAGAGCTGCTCTTCTTCTAGAAAGAGAGACGACTGAACAATAAAATAATGTGATTTAACAAGAACCACCTCTTTCTTCTTCATCTGTTTCTACAACGAATGATTCCTCATGACTGAATTGTGTGAAATTCATTAAAACATCTGATCTCAGTCCAGCTCCTGTGTGTGTTTGGTTACTGAACTTGAACTAATGGTGAGTTTTCTGGAGCGAACCGACTGCTTACGAAGCTCTTTTACAGCTCCACGCATGAAACGAAAACCAGAGAGATTTTCAGCTCACGAACACAAACTCTGCAGAAATCCACTCAGCTTCACCTCAGATTTAATTCTTCAGTGTAATGAACATGTTTCTCTCAACGGTGAGCTGCTGATAGAAGCAGGAAAAGAGAAACGTTGCTTCTACATGTGAGAGTCTGAATTAATAAAAACTGAAAAAATAACGCTGAAATGTAGTAATCATCATCATCCATCATCTGGTGTTTAAAATTATCTGTTCTTATTTTTAAAGGCAGTGGAGATTCAAAATCTAACATCTAGCATCCTGGGTAGAAAATCTAAACAGAAGTAACTGATAATCTACAGGAAACCAGAACGGGGCAGAAAACAGGTTCAGGTAAAGAGTCCAGGTTACTGGTAGCAGAGTACAGCAGCAGCAGTAGTAGCAGTAGTAGTAGTAGTAGTAGTAGTAGTAGTAGTAGTAGTAGTAGTAGTAGTACAGAGGCAGGTAAAGACATGAGGCTCACAGTAACTCTGACTAACTGATAACAAAGAGAGCTGGTTTATGACTTATATTGCAACCAGCCACCAGGGGGAGATCCAGATAGTTTTGCTTCACTTTTGGGGAGCTGTCATGTCGTCCATCTTTATATACAGTCTGTATATGGATCACAGACTGTCATGGTTGTCATGGTAACTAGATAAGTTTGATCCGGATGCAAGAACGATAACTAATAAACCAGTTAAAGTTAAATATTTCAGCATGTTTGTATTAAAAAAAGAGAGAGGATATCATGTGATATGACTGTAACCATCATCCTCAGTTGTTCATTTATTAACATTTAACATTACAATATGTTAAATTTCCAGTGTAATGACATATATTACATTCTGTTACATCAATCACTAAAAACACACAAGGTGAAGTAAGCAGAGCAGAAATGTTTCCCCTTATTCTTTTTTTGATGCTTCTTTCTTTTTTAAATATAAAAATCAAATATTAGAGATTCAGATTCAGTGAGAGGGATGACGTGTGATTAGAGAACCATCAGTTCATGTAATTAACTCAAATATTAATTCTACTATGTGACCACGTATGATGATGATTTCACCCTCATTCATCTCTGTGGTGATGAAATATTAATGCTCTCAGTCTGAGAGACGTCTGGTTACACAGAAACACATGAAATGTTTTACATTACATCACTGATTATCTGACACGTTTATGAGAGTAAAATGAAGTCTTAACCTTTTCAGCATCTATAAGGATGGATTATATATATGTGGAACATCTGGACCCACCGCTGTCCAGCTGCTGAGGTGATGAGCTAATAAAACAGTAGAAGTGATGAGTTCAGGAGGATCCAGTGATGCTGTTAAACCTGCTCTACAGTTCATTTATCTTCTAGTCAGTTTAACGGTGATGAGAGGGCGGAGCTACACATCTGCATCGGTAATTAGCATAAGTCATATAGTGTCTATTTTTTACAATAGAGTATAACATTTAGGGGGATCTATTGGCAGAAATGGAATATAATATTATTAAGTAGGTTTTCTTTAGTGTTAAGTCTCCTGATAATAAGAATCGTTGTGTTTTCGTTACCTTAGAATGAGACGTTTATATCTACATAGTGAGCGGGTCCTCTTCTCTGGAGGACAGAACCTGCCAAAATCAAAAATACATGAATAAATAAATAAATGATTCGATGAATAAATAAATATGTCATTAAATGTAGAAAATAAAATATTAATTAATTAATTGGTAAAATGTGACATAAATTGATATTTCTGTTTAATTTGCTTATTTATTTATTTATTTATCTTTGTATTAATTCCCTTATTTATTTACTCTTCTGTTTAATTTTCCCTGTTATTTATTTATTAATTTTTACATTTATTTATTTATTTTTGCAATTATTTTGTATTTCTTTTATATATATATTTATATATGTATTTATTTATTTATTTCTGCACGACTTTCCCTCTGTATTTCATCCCTTACTTATTCCATCCATCCATTTTCTTCCTCTTATCCGGGTATTCCAGACGTCCCTCTCCCCAGCAACGTTTCCAGCTCTTCCTCGGGGACCCAGAGGCGTTCCCAGACCAGATATTTAATCTCTCCAGCGTGTTCTGCACTCGGCTGCAGACCGCCCCAGAGCTGCTGCAGGTCACGGTCTGATGAAGCCAACAGAACCACATCATCTGCAAAGATGCTCTTTACAGATCGATATTGGTTTGAGTCAAATACACGTGAATAGGCTGATCAAGTTGTTAAGTTTTACACCATATTGTTTTTACAAGTCATATTTTATTTTGTTCCCTAAACCACTCAGAACTGTGCTGCAGGTGAACTCAGTCTCATACGTCTTCACACTGGTTGGTGATGAAGAGTTTCTCTGATGAAGCTGGAGATCCAGTCAGTGTTGGCAGCCTCGGCTCGGGCCTCCCGCCTCCAGTGTTAATACGGCTGCTCATTTAGGTTAATTATCTGGTGTGAGTGTCCACATATTCACACTGTCTGTCTCATTATACTCTGAAATATATCACTGCCTCTAATTATCCTCCTCTCAGTCTCCGGCTTCTTTCCTTTATTGCTTTTATGAGAGAGAATCTGAAGACAAACAAACAGATAAAATATGAGTTTCCATTTGAACAATAATTATTTTATTCCTTCTCATCTCGTGGTTATAAACACCTCTCTGTATACGAGAGAGTCGACTCTGTCCTACCAACCATCTGATCCTCGTTTAACTGCCAATTACTGAACAAATCTGTGATTTTTAATGAGTGACTCTCTCTCAGCCTCCATCTGACAGTCTGCCTGTAAAAACACTGATTATACAGTCAGATCCTCACAGAGAGACTTTATAGTCCAGCTTCATCAGGGTTTCTCAGGGTTTCTCAGGGTTTCTGCTCTCTGATCTCACTGATCTCGCTGCTCTTTACTGCAGCAGCTCATTGTCCTCGTGCAGTAGTTGGTTGTTGGTCTTTCTGTGTTTTAAATCACAGTCTGAACCAGAAGCTTTAGAGGTTTATTTAGCAGCATGTAGTCCACATGTTGAAGCTGAGACTGAAGTCACTCTTTGGACACCGTTAGTGTCGATCTCACTTCTGACAGAAGAAGCTGCTCATGAGACATTTAGTGTGAATTCAGTGGAGGTTGGATTGGTGATGCTTCATTTTACAGTTCTTAAAAAGAAATAATAATAAAAAAATAAATAAATTTAAAACAGTGTCCAATAGGATGGGTGTTGGATAAAATACAATATATATAATATAAATAATGTAAAATAAAATAACATATATAACATACATAATATAAACAACATAAAGCCTAAAAAATAATGAATTTAAAATAAAATAAAATATTTATGATATAAAATGATAATATAAAAATATATTATTATTATTATTATTATTATTATTATTATTATTATTATTATTATTATTATTATTAATAATAATAACAATAATAATATTATTTTTTATTATTATTATTATTATTATTATTATTATTATTATTATTAATAATAATCATATTTTTTTTATTTTATATAAAAAGTATATTTTACATTACTTATATTATATATTTTATTTAATATTGTTTATATCACATTTTTTTATTTGGTGTTAGATTTAGACAGATTAGCCTCTAATAGGTATATGTATATATATATATATATATATATATATATATATATAAAATACAAATCAGTTTGTATATATATATATATATATATATATATATATATATACAAACTGATTTGTATTTTGTTCCAAACTCTGTGGTTCTTTCTGGGAACATCCAAGGAAAAATTATTAGAGATTATTAAGGAATTGCTAAAGCGTTAATATGATCTCATGAACATTTAAATTATAATTATTATTATTATTTTGGGTTTTTGATGTCTAAGATGTGAACAGTATAAATCAAAAGTAACACAAATATTCTGTGAACAGGATATATAAAATATAATATATTAATGCAGCTATAACAGTCTTCAGGTTTCAGACGGTCCACATGGAACCTGGTCTGCAGGGATCCGCTCCTATAAGAGCACCGGTGAGGTCGGCCTCTAAAACCTGGCTCTACGGTCCAGGAACTTTATTTTGAAACAGGAAAGGTTCCCTGTTGACACAGTACTACGATTTAAAATATGATTATATATTTTAGTATTAAGGGGACTGACACATGTAGCTACAACATCCCTGTTTGATTCAGTTGTTTTTGTTCCAGTGAGCTGATTAATCTCATCTGTCAGCAGAACTAAGACATTTAATCAGAGAGCACAGAACTGCAGATTTCATGTTAATGTAAGAGAGAGAGTCCTAAAGTCATCATAATGTAAAGAAACACACCTGCTCCTCATTAATCTGAAGGCTGCCTCTATAAATCTGATGTAATTTACTATATATATTAATTATTGCAGCTCTTCAGCAGAGAATCACGCAGCAGAAACAGGAGGTAGAAACCAGATTAGAACGAGGAACATCTGTTTAGATGTAAAACAGCAGAGAAAGAATGATTAAAGGTTACAGTCGTCTTCTCGGTCTATTAAAACATCACCAGCGTTGCCCTCACTGTGTCGGTACACATGCTATAAACCAGAGATCATCTCTCTGTTCTGCCTGTTTCAGTCTGTTTCTGCTGACGGCGTCCAACCAGAAAATTGCCTCTTCTGGCTGCTGCAGGAGAGATTTATCATTTATGACTTTATTACGCTGTAACAGTAAAAACACCTGATATATGTGAGAGGAGGGAAGTCGTTCTGAGACATCACTTCAAGAGGATTTCTAGTCCATCTGTCTGTCCACACCTTTAGTCCTGACTGAAATATCTCAACTACTACTGGATGGATCGCTAATATTTAGTAGAGATATTCATGTTCCCCAGAGGATGAATCCTACTGAGTTTTACTCTAGCGCCACTATGAGGCTTACATTTCTGTTTTTAAGTCGAATTTCTCAACATTTATTGGATGGATTGCTGTAAAATTTTGTACCAGCCATAATTTTCATTTATTCTCAACATCTACAGGATAGATTGGAACATGTTGAACAGATATTCATGGTCCCCAGAGGATGAATCCTAATGACTTTGATAACATCTGACATCCCCGTCAGCCTCAGCTTTGTGTTTAGTGCTAATTTATAAATGTCTTAGCATGCTAAAGGCCTTTAAACACCAGAGGCGTTTTTTCATGTGATTAATTTGCACGTTAATATTTTTTGAACTGTTGTTTTTTGTCATGAATACTTTCACACAGAAAATGAATATTACGCAAAGAAAAAAGCGCCGTAATTGTTTTCAGAACAAGGTTGATATTTCTAAGCTTTCGCACCGCGAATAAAGGCACATTGTGCAGAACTGACGTACTCAATATGTTCATTATAGTGTACGTCAACACGTAGGCTCCTAGTTTGAACCAGAACAACAAACTTTATACTCCTTTCATCCTTCACAAAGGCAGCGGGGACCAGAGCCACTCCGCCTGTTTTCACAATAAAAGACATATAGAGCATTTTGCCTAAAGGAAACTAAACTAGCTTACAGTAGTTTAGTCTACACAACAGTTAACCTCAGTCAGACTTCTAAACGCTGCTCTCGATCAACAGGTTTCTGGTAGTTGGTTTTCTGCCTACGAATCTATTCTAACCTTTTATTGAAAAAGTGTTGCAGCTGTCACAAATTCACATCGCTGCCGGTATGAACAGTTTTATTTAATTTCAACTCAAGCTGGTAAACCTTTATATCAAACCTCCTTTATTTAGCATTTATAAACAGTGAATAACACTTTATAATGTAGTGTTGTTGAGCAGATGATGAAACTATAACTCCTCCTGTGAAACATCCATAACCGATGTGTCAACAGTTTATTAGTGATTGATAGTATAATATAATAAACACATTTATGGTAATATAAAATGTGTATTATACAAGTATTCATTTTACTTATTTTATTTAGCTAGATTTCCTATTTATGTATCAATATTTCGTCTTCACTCTGAGAAAACACTGATGAAGACCATGAAATGCAGCTGAAAGTCCTGAGAGAAATCTAGTAGGGACCTTGAGTTAAATGAATTTTTAACTATAATAATATATAGTATGATAATATATAACTATTTCTAAAGTCAAGCATGAAACCTTTAAGCTCGTCTTCATACACATTTATAAATAGTTTTAAAGACGCCTGTGAATGATTTGTATTTAAAAACATAAAAGACCAAACATATTAAACAACATGTTTTAAGGAACATGCATTAAATGTAAACTCTGCAGCCTGTAGGTTATAACTCAGTCGTGTGTCTGCTCAGTAACGGGACGCTGCGCTCCGACAGGCGGCGGCACTTTGGCGGCGTTGAGCTGAGCTGACTTGTGACAGGTGGCGTCACTCCTACGCGCCGCCAGTCGCTCCACCGGGCAGATGGTGCGTAGCGAGCTGTGCACGCCAACAAGTTGTTGCTTTGGAGATACGTTACACCCCCCCCCCCCCCCAATCCCCTCTTCACTTATAGTACATCACATGTACGTCTTTAGGAAAGAATGGAGATAATAACAAGCTGTGATATTGTGTTTTATATTTACAACACAAACAGGAAACGATGATGTTGTGTAAAGACAGAAATCACTGAGCGAAACACTGCTGACAACAAAGGCATGTCATTAACGTGAGCTGTTACAGTATTTACATTCAATCTGATGGAGAAACATCTGGATGTTGATTGTAATCTGAGTCTCCAGCAGCTACAACATGCAGTCTGACAGAAAAAAATAAGGAAGTCGTCATGTGAATGATGCTGTATTGAATCACAAGATCAATAAAATATCGTGACCTGAAAGCACAACGACAACAGAGTGAAATAGTGTAAACTGATCACATATTGTACATGTTCACTATAAAAGCCTGTTAACCTCCACACAGTGAGTCGTTCTATAACTGGGGTACGTTTCACATGAACAAAAAAAAGTAAAATGGTAATGTGCTTCCTAAGGCTGTCAGTAGATTGAAATATTGTTTATCTGTTCAAAATGTACCTTATAGGGAGATTTGTCAAGTATTTAATCCTCTTATCAACATGGGAGTGGACAAATATGCTGCTTTATGCAAATGTATGTATATATTTATTATTGTAAATCAATTAACACAAAACAATGACAGATATTGTCCAGAAACCCTCACAGGTTCTGCATTTAGTATAAAGATTTAGCATGCCCGAAAAAAGTCAGAAAAATGTCCGACAAATGTCTGAAAAATATCAACAAAACAGTTTTTGAAAAGTCTGAAAAGGTTTGAAAAAATTTCCGAAAATATGTCAGAAAAATATCTGAAAAAAAGTCTGTAAATTGTCCGACACATGTATGACAAAAAGTTTAAAAAAAGTCTGAAAAATGTCCGAAAAAAGTATGACAAATATCCGACAAATGTCCGACAACTGTCCGAAAAAAGTAGAAAAAAAAAATGTCCGAAAAAAAGTCTAAAAAATGTCCGAAAATGACGCTCAGATCATAACATGTCAAACTGCAGCCCAACAGGCAACAACAGCTGTCAGTGTGTCAGTGTGCTGACTTGACTATGACTTGCCCCAAACTGCATGTGATTATCATAAAGTGGGCATGTCTGTAAAGGGGAGACTCGTGGGTACCCATAGAACCCATTTACATTCACTGATCTGGAGGTCAGAGGTCAAGGGACCCCTTTGAAAATGGACATGACAGTTTTTCCTCGCCAAAAGTCCGCTACAACCTCTGAAATATCAGTTGCGTTAATTTGTTAAAGAAATTAGTGGCGTTAAAAAACGAATTTTTTTCGTTAACTTTGACCGCCCTACCTCTATCAGTGGTTTATGTTAAAATATTTTAAGGAAATGTATATTTTCACTATGTTACTCATGAGTTGGAGCCTACTCTGGGTAACTTAGTTGACACTTTCCTAACAACATACCATTTTCTTTATCAGGTTAACCTTAAATTTCATCATATATTTCAATTAAAATCATAAAAGAATTGTAAACCATAACAATATACCAAACATAGTTGACAATCAATTCATATACTCCTTGACAGATAAAATATTTAAAAAAAAATGAGAGGACAGACACCAGAATGTATTCAAAATGGCCACCATTGAGAAGAATTACATGCAATTTGGGACAAACCAATTTTTAGTTGCAGGGGGGATTTCTGTTAGTAACATAGTTGTTTTAAATAATTTAAATGTGAAACTCAATTTTAAAAAATGTATTGTTCTAAAGTATTAAATACTATAAATAAATAGATAATGATAAATTTAATGGTTTTAAATCAGTATTCTGAAACTAAGACCCACTCAATTGAAAACACATTGCAAAAACTGTCAATTTAGGAACATCATGACAATTTCAAGCTAAATGAAACATAGTGTGCACAAAATTTATCTTATAATATGCTTTCCCTTAATCTGTAAAATATGATATTTTTGAAGAAAATATATCATTATCATCAACGGACATGAAATGTACCCCAATTAGAGAATGACTTACATACATACGTCCACTTGTTGTTGGGTTTATGATGACACTGAATACTGAAAAGCAAATGGGTCACTGTGAATGCTAAAGAAGTAGTTTGATATTTTAGGAAATACTTTCATTCACTTTCTCGTTGAGAGTTAGAGGAGAAGATCGGTACCACTCTCGTAGCTTCATATGGTTTCAATCTCCTCATCTAACTCTGAGCCATAAAGTGAATAAGTTTGTTCCCCAAAACATTAAACCATAGAAATAAAATGAGAGTAGAACGGACATTCCCATTCAAATCAACGTAGTAGGATGGTCAGAGGGGCGGCCATTTTTATGTGTACCGTTGCAAAGAACGTAGCGCGCTAACTTCAGTATAAACTGACTTGCTGCAAGCCACGGACTCACCGGGACTCACTCATGGTCGTATCTAGAATATCGAATATTATGTTTTGTGATACTGTATCGATTTTTTATTAATAGTTTACATGCAAAGATTGACTAAGTCAATACTTTATTTTATTTGCAAAGAGATGCACAGGGACTGTGATAAATGCAAATACAGATCCAGATGTTCTGATCGCATTTTATGCATCCGAGTAAAAAAATGAAAAAAGTGGCGGTGTGTTCTTTATACTATGACAGTTTTCCTAAAATTAGATTTAAAAAATCTCAATATATCGCCTTGCCTACAGTATCGTTTTTGCTCCTTATCTGTCTCCACCACACATTTGGCGTTGTCGGCAGGATTGGAAGAGATCGCCTCCGCTGTGCCCGGCGAATAACACAACGGTAAAAAAGGTAAGCAATATTTTGCTTTATTTTAGGCTTAGCGGCGGAGCAACACACTTTACGGCCCCACTGACATGTGATCACCATAACATCACCATAACAACTCACAACAATTGCCATTTTCTTTTGAACTGGTCAAATGACCACAGCGAACAGTTCAACGTATCCTCACACAACAGTTCGTTATGATATCCTACGAAAAGTCAATTTACGCTCGTTACATGGATACAGTCTTTTCAAAATAAACTTCCCCTGTGGTTTCACACGAGGCACCAACAGCGGTTTCCTGGTGAAAGTCTGGTGTTTTTTGACCCACCCATCCACCCCGACTTCCTCCCCACGCGGTGTTTGTCGCTCTTTATACTTCCTGGTTCACGATTACGTTGATTACAAACTAACTAAATGCCCGTTCTACTCCTATTCTGTTTCTATGGATTGAACAATTAAGTCTGGCTTCACTGTAAAATCATAAACTCAGAGTCCGGTCTGTGTTTACATGATCATATTTGTCCGTGTGCACATTGACAGACAACTGTAATAATAATATGAATCTCTGTCAGCTGTCTTGTCATTATTAGCAATAAGTTGTTTTACAGCGAACAATGAAATTATGGGTACAGTTGTAATAACGGACCTAACGCCGAATTCACACCTGGCGAAGTGTTTCTGTGTCCGGGGGGCGTGTTCATGTGTTTCAGGTGGGAAGAAATTCTTTGTAACACAGGTCAACATGTCCCAGATCTGTTTACTGATTGGCTGCAAGTCCTCTCTGGCCGCGCTTCGCCGCTAAAAGCTGAACTTTACCCAACTTCTGTTTGGCTGCATTTCGCCAGAGATTCAAACGGCCACAGCTTTTCACAGACATTGCATCGCAGCTTGCTGCAGGACGCACTTCGGCGCTGCTCTGGTGTGAATTCGGCATATTTACTTTTTGTCTTTTTAGACTTTTTGACATCCAACACCTCATAGAGTCAGTGCCTCCACCGATGAGATACGACGTCTCAGCTCAGAGCAGAGAGTTGTCACATGTTACTGTGACTGTGCATAAACTGATGCTCTCCGTCTGAGAGTCTACCATAAAAAACAGTTTTCACCATATGAAGTTCTTCACATACAGAAGTCATTAGTGCCACAGAGACGGAGGAGATCTGTGCTCTAGTTGACGTAGTAAAGCCAGTAGATGAGGTTGAAGAGGGAGAAGCTGAAGGGGAAAATAATCCGGGACATCCTGTCGATGGCGTTCACGTCGGTGAGATCTGGGATTTTGATCTTGAGCTGCGAGGATCGTCTCTGCAGACGGCTCTTCTTCAGATGTGCGTTCCTGTCCAGACTGAGGTGGCCCGGTTCAGGCGGCGTGCTCGACTTCCTGTACTGGAGCCCCGCGTTGTCGAACACCATGGAGGAGGAGTTGCGGGTCTCGCTCACCGTGGTCGTGATCTCGTTGCCTCCCACCTCGTTGTGGATCTCCAAGGTTGTCAGCAGGATGTTCCCCTGGGAGTCGACCTGCAGAACGACAGACAGGAGCGCCGTTAGGAACGGGCCGCGGTGACTGATGACACGTGTGCAGCACGCGTCAGGCCGCGGCGCCGCCGTCTGACGGATTACAGCCCGGGACACAGAGAACGGCCTTCAGCAGCAGCTCTGCCGTCCCAAAGTTAAATCACTGCTCACAAATCAGCTCAAGGTCGGATGACGGGAACATTCATCCATCATCCAGGACCAACATGGACTCAGTCACATGACAACGTGGTTACAGGACACGACAGGAAGTGACAAGGTGAATATTTATCTTCTTATTCTATGAAATATGAACATGTTGAGATCCATCTCAGACCTCATGGAGATGATAGAAAAACATGCTCATGTCTGAAGGTCTTTGCACACAAAGTCTGGATTTTTCATTTGAAATTGCTGCACGTTTAAAATAAATTTTGTTTGTATTTGATGTAATTAAACTAAATAATGAGTCAGCATCAGGTGTGTATGTTGTATGATATGTTTATGATCATAATAGAGAGGTTTATATGCATTAACTGGACAGGATAAAGACAGTGAAACACCACAGAGGAACGTTGAGATGAATACAGGTTGAGATGTGGTTAATTGATTAAAGCTCCTTTGGTTAAAATGAGGAAGTCAAACTTTGCCTCGCAGCAGCAGCAAAGTTTGACAGATGTGAAAACATCAGGCCGTGACAGAGACTCACCCGCCGTGAGTGGCGACGCCCTTGTACCTGATTGGAGAGTTTAACGGACGAAGACCTGCAATTGGTTCCTTCCAGGAGGGACTAACCAGAGAAACACAGACAGAAAGCTCTTTGACTGATCGCTGCTGAGGTGTTCACAGAGAGGACGATGGGAGAGACAGGATATGGCGAGCTGTTTTAACATTTAATAGCTCAGCTTGACTATCAGGAATTAACATTAGAGATATCTACAACTACACTGTGACTAGTCAGAGTTCTTATTCCAGATATCTATAACATCATTATGATTAGTCCAAACCACAGTTAGAGATATCTGTAGTTCAGTTCTGACTATCCTAAATAACAGTTACAGATATCTCAAACCTCATTATGACCAGTCAGAGTTGTTGTCATGACGATGCTCATCAAGGCTTCCCATTGGATTTCGGCCCAACAAAGCATCTGAACAGTGTTTTGCTAACTTGGATAGTTCGGTAAAGTCGGAGAGGTATGATGATGACGTTGCATCGCTGTGATCCACGGTGACAAACTTAGACATTTTAAAATCAAATTCCCAAACTCAGAGCCCGACAATAAAGACTTTACTGACGTTAAAGTTAAAACCAGCTCTTAAACCAGAGTGGCCCGTTGTTCTGAACCTCCCAGTCTATCTGTTGGAAACACAACTGGATTCTCACCTTAGGTCCATCAAACTTCTCCCGCTCGTTGTTGGCCTTCTGAGCCTTCTCAGCCAGTCTCTTCTGCATCTGAGGACCTCGTCCGAAGAAGATGTAGTTGACGAAGGCGTACTCCAGCAGAGCGAGGAAGACGAAGACGAAGCAGCCCATCAGGTACATGTCTATCGCTTTGACGTACGGGATCTTCGGCAGCGTCTCTCTCAGATGGGTGTTGATGGTTGTCATGGTGAGGACGGTGGTGATACCTGGAGGGAAATACAGATGCAGTCTGTCAGAGGACGACTTCCTGAAGCAAAGATGTGAAAGGATGCTGACCTTCAGCACAAACTGGATGTTAAACCACGAGACGATAATCCAGAGACAGTTTTCTAAAGACACACGGGATGTTATTACTATTATTAGTGTCGGATTATTATTTCAGGTAGATATTTGTTTGTTCTTGTCATTTAATCTATAGCTGAGTTACACATGCCACGTCTTTTGCGCGCTCAAATCCATAATCCACAGGGGCGATCGTCTCTCTTCTCAGCATTGGACGCTTGATGGGCTGCCACGAGACACCTGATTGGACGAACTCTTTCCTTAGTGGGCTGCTGCTCCCAGCTTTGAAACCGGAACCAACACGGCAGCTCGTTCGGAAACTTTCTACTCTTATATCATGAAAATATTTCACTGAAATGTGTTTCTGAAAACATTTTATGTAGAAATAATCCATGTAGTTCATGAATCTGTCTTTATTTTAAATCAACGGTTAGTTAAAAGTTTCTAGGGAGTTTCCAGAGGCGGCGCGTTGCCCCGGACGTCCCTGATTTGCATAAAGTAGCCTAGACCTCGACTTTATGCAAATGAGGAGCGGCCAACGTGACGGTCCGTCTCTCGAATCGCGCCGCCACGCTACCAGAATGCATTGCAAGGCTGCTTACATAGACAATGAATGGGAAGCGAGAGGGACAAGCTTTCCCAAGTGCCTATATATGTTTATATTTTTTACTCTATTGTTTTTTATTCTTATCTCGTTGTAATTATTGAGCGATCTATGGCACAATACTTTTCTTTGGGATTAATAAAACTCTGTAATACTGTAGGTGATGAAGTTCAGCTATAACTAGGCAAACAAAAAGTCTCTTTAAGAGTTTCTTTAATTAAAACTTGAATTAAAAATCCATTAGTGCAGCATTACAGAGGCTAAATGAAGGTAAACTCATCAGAGTGATATTAACTCATTAACTGTGAGTCAGCTGCAGGTCCAAACATTTATATTATACCGTACGTTAAAACGCTCCTGGATTCCTCTTCTTGGTAAGTTTGATGTTGGATCAGCAGAAAACGCTCCACTATATTCAGTATATATGTGTCTATATCAGCTCATGTAGTGAAGTGAACACACTCAGCAGATCCACAGTAAACAGCAGTGTAGTAATTCACTTCCTGATGTGCTCCATCACCATTATAACTGTTGTTTGTGTGTCTCGTGGACGGCTCAGCGACCTGGACGCCGCCTCCATTTCTGTCGACTCAGACTTACATAATTAAACCACCAGTGTTGCTCCGTAGAGAGCTGTACTGTATGTGAGGGGGTGTTTGGAGCTCTGAGGGTTTATGGGATAGATTCCTGCAGAACAGGAGGACGAGCAGGAATATAAACTCTCTCAGAGGAGACGCAATGAGAGCCGTGAGACTGAACCACAACAGTAACGTTGCAGGACGTAAAACAAAACAATGAACCAAAAAGACGTCTTCAGAGTGAAGGAGGGATCGTTCTCTTTCACATTACACACATCGTTTCATCCATTGTTAACCTCTTTAACCCTGCTGTTTACCCTTTAAATTGTCACCTTTGTAACATAGGTAAGTAAAAAAGAATAATGAAGACATATATTTACATTTCATGGACATTGTCTAGATGTCTTGTACATTTTTATATACACATTTCCCCCAATATGCATACTGTCGTGACATGAGTTGTGTGCTTTAAATTATTAAATAATTCATATACAAAAATAAAATCTTGTTTTGACTCTCAGATGGCAGTAGTGGATTGTAACTAACTACATTAACTTAAGTCTAATACTTACACTGTACTGCTCTGAGGCCTAAAATGAATAATGAACCTTTATAATAAAGTTAAAGTTGTCCTCATTTTGCTACAGACCCCTAAAAGGAAACACTTCGAGTCAGTTTTAGAAACAGAAATAAAAAGGTCAGATCCGTGTTTATGTCCTCTGCTGGCCGACAGCATCCCACCTCTCATATTACAAATATATTACATATATATCATATCATCCTTTCTGGTCGCAGCGCCGTAAATTACATGAACCTGACGTGATGTTCCAACAAACGCTCAATCAGCTGTAGAACGACTCTGAGAGGGAACAGAGGCATCAATCATTAATGTACCTCACATAAAAATATACAGTCACAGTTTCTGCTCTAAAGACATCTATTCACACCTTCACCTGCACGTCAACTGTTTCTTTTCTTTCTACCTGTTTTTAATCTGTCCGTTACTACCTGTGTTAGATGGTGAACAGTGAGAGTAAAGTTTGTGGTTTAACTGTTCATGAAAGGGAGGAAAGTGAAAGAGGAGATATAAAGTCACATTTTTTAAGAGAAAAGCAGAAAAATTTGTCTCCTCTGTTAGTTGAACATAAAAGTTATAAAGTGTTGTTGTCTCTGCTTACATCACAGAAATCTCTCAGAGTTTCTCTGAGGAAGTTTTCCTCCTTCTCCTCTCAGAGCTTCTCTGAGTGTCTGATTAGTTTCAACTGATTGCAGCTGATCCTGAAACACACCTGATCTCAATAGACCGGACCGAGATGATCAGTGAGCTGCACACTGAGGAGACGTTAGTGGTTGTTATTTTAAATGAAAATAAATAAATATACAACTAATAGGAGCTAAAACAGATTTAAAACACACCTACAGATGTGTTAACATGACACATCATCTGATAGAACTTTGTTTTAGAGAATAATTTAGGAAAAAACTTAGAGAAAACAGGATGAAGTATAAAATATTGTTGTCTCCGTCGTATTGATCATCTAATATCTTTTAAACAGCTGTGATCACATTGAGCACGACAGAATAAAATACATACCTACATATGTCATGGAAGTTTAGGATAGTAACACACAAAGTACTGCACCACTAAACTAAACTAAACTTAAAATATTGTATCTGTGTGACACTCAATAAGTCATATATATCAGTTACTGTTTAGCACAAGAAAATGTAAAATTAAAGTCAAGCGAGGAGAAACACCCAAAGAAGATTCAAACGTTTCCTGGTCATGATTCCGCGTCAGCTCATTTCTGTGCGTCCGTCCTTATGGAAAGTTTAACCGAGGCTTAAGACAGTAAACTAACTAAGTAGCACTACAACAACTTCAACCACCAGCATTTAAATCTAAAACTACAGCAACATCTCATAAAATAATGATATAACAGAGAAACGGTATATCATCATAGATGATTCCAACATTTAGGAGGAAAAATACAACTCGTCTAATCTAAATATCCAGGTCTCTGTTTTGATGAATAAAAGCTTAGAGGCTTTTTACTTTTTGCTCTTTTCTTTGTTTTTTAAAACACTGTCCAAAAAGCCCCCAACGAGCTCTTTGTGCCTCCGAAATTTTGTGCAGTTTTGGTGTAAAGTTACTCTGTTGCATAATCATGCAATTAATTCACACGTCAATATATTTTTTTCAAAATGTTTTTGTCATGAGTTCTTTCACACTGAACGTAAATATTATGCAGCGAAAAAGCGTCATACTTTTTTTTCGTAACTAGGTTGATTTTTCTGAGCTTTCGCACCGCGAATAAAATAAAAAATAAAGGCATCAACCAATTATGTTGCTTCTATATTTATGAAACAACAACATGGAGGCTCCGTAGTCTGAACCAGGATGACAAACTTTATAGAGAGATACAGGAATGAGTCCTAAAACCCAGAAATGAGTTAGCATTTTAGCACTTCATGTTCCCTCGTCTGGAAGTTGGCTGATCATTTATTTTGAGGTGAATCAACTCCCCAGTATGAAAACTCTAATAGTCCTTATTTAAATCATCAGGTCCTAAAAGTTGTAAAACGCACTAATAGCTGAATCCAGAGTTATTTCACTTTCTCTTTTCATGTGAGTGAGAGCCAGACCGAGGCTGGAGAGAGGAATGGGAGGAGGAGTTAAAGGAGCGAGGGATGGGAGGAGGAGTTAAAGGAGAGAGGGATAGGAGGAGGAGTTAAAGGAGAGAGGGATGGGAGGAGGAGTTAAAGGAGCGAGGGATGGGAGGAGGAGTTAAAGGAGAGAGGGATGGGAGGAGGAGTTAAAGGAGAGAGGGATGGGAGGAGGAGTTAAAGGAGCGAGGGATGGGAGGAGGAGTTAAAGGAGAGAGGGATGGGAGGAGGAGGAGTTAAAGGAGAGAGGATGGGAGGAGGAGTTAAAGGAGAGAGGGATGGGAGGAGGAGTTAAAGGAGAGAGGGATGGGAGGAGGAGTTAAAGGAGAGAGGGATGGGAGGAGGAGTTAAAGGAGAGAGGGATGGGAGGAGGAGTTAAAGGAGAGAGGGATGGGAGGAGGAGTTAAAGGAGAGAGGGATGGGAGGAGGAGTTAAAGGAGAGAGGGATGGGAGGAGGAGTTAAAGGAGAGAGGGATGGGAGGAGGAGTTAAAGGAGAGAGGGATGGGAGGAGGAGTTAAAGGAGAGAGGGATGGGAGGAGGAGTTAAAGGAGAGAGGGATGGGAGGAGGAGTTAAAGGAGAGAGGGATGGGAGGAGGAGTTAAAGGAGAGAGGGATGGGAGGAGGAGTTAAAGGAGAGAGGGATGGGAGGAGGAGTTAAAGGAGAGAGGGATGGGAGGAGGAGTTAAAGGAGAGAGGGATGGGAGGAGGAGTTAAAGGAGAGAGGGATGGGAGGAGGAGTTAAAGGAGAGAGGGATGGGAGGAGGAGTTAAAGGAGAGAGGGATGGGAGGAGGAGTTAAAGGAGAGAGGGATGGGAGGAGGAGTTAAAGGAGAGAGGGATGGGAGGAGGAGTTAAAGGAGAGAGGGATGGGAGGAGGAGTTAAAGGAGAGAGGGATGGGAGGAGGAGTTAAAGGAGAGAGGGATGGGAGGAGGAGTTAAAGGAGAGAGGGATGGGAGGAGGAGTTAAAGGAGAGAGGGATGGGAGGAGGAGTTAAAGGAGAGAGGGATGGGAGGAGGAGTTAAAGGAGAGAGGGATGGGAGGAGGAGTTAAAGGAGAGAGGGATGGGAGGAGGAGTTAAAGGAGAGAGGGATGGGAGGAGGAGTTAAAGGAGAGAGGGATGGGAGGAGGAGTTAAAGGAGAGAGGGATGGGAGGAGGAGTTAAAGTAGCGAGGGATGGGAGGAGGAGTTAAAGGAGAGAGGGATGGGAGGAGGAGTTAAAGGAGAGAGGGATGGGAGGAGGAGTTAAAGGAGAGGGGGATGGGAGGAGGAGGAGTTAAAGGAGCGAGGGATGGGAGGAGGAGTTAAAGGAGAGAGGGATGGGAGGAGGAGTTAAAGGAGAGAGGGATGGGAGGAGGAGTTAAAGGAGAGAGGGATGGGAGGAGGAGTTAAAGGAGAGAGGGATGGGAGGAGGAGTTAAAGGAGAGAGGGATGGGAGGAGGAGTTAAAGGAGAGAGGGATGGGAGGAGGAGTTAAAGGAGAGAGGGATGGGAGGAGGAGTTAAAGGAGAGAGGGATGGGAGGAGGAGTTAAAGGAGAGAGGGATGGGAGGAGGAGTTAAAGGAGCGAGGGATGGGAGGAGGAGTTAAAGGAGAGAGGGATGGGAGGAGGAGTTAAAGGAGAGAGGGATGGGAGGAGGAGTTAAAGGAGAGAGGGATGGGAGGAGGAGTTAAAGGAGAGAGGGATGGGAGGAGGAGTTAAAGGAGAGAGGGATGGGAGGAGGAGTTAAAGGAGAGAGGGATGGGAGGAGGAGTTAAAGGAGAGAGGGATGGGAGGAGGAGTTAAAGGAGAGAGGGATGGGAGGAGGAGTTAAAGGAGAGAGGGATGGGAGGAGGAGTTAAAGGAGAGAGGGATGGGAGGAGGAGTTAAAGGAGAGAGGGATGGGAGGAGGAGTTAAAGGAGAGAGGGATGGGAGGAGGAGTTAAAGGAGAGAGGGATGGGAGGAGGAGTTAAAGGAGAGAGGGATGGGAGGAGGAGTTAAAGGAGAGAGGGATGGGAGAGGAGGAGTTAAAGGAGAGAGGGATGGGAGGAGGAGTTAAAGGAGAGAGGGATGGGAGGAGGAGTTAAAGGAGAGAGGGATGGGAGGAGGAGTTAAAGGAGAGAGGGATGGGAGGAGGAGTTAAAGGAGAGAGGGATGGGAGGAGGAGTTAAAGGAGAGAGGGATGGGAGGAGGAGTTAAAGGAGAGAGGGATGGGAGGAGGAGTTAAAGGAGCGAGGGATGGGAGGAGGAGGAGTTAAAGGAGCGAGGGATGGGAGGAGGAGTTAAAGGAGAGAGGGATGGGAGGAGGAGTTAAAGGAGAGAGGGATGGGAGGAGGAGTTAAAGGAGAGAGGGATGGGAGGAGGAGTTAAAGGAGAGAGGGATGGGAGGTGGAGTTAAAGGAGAGAGGGATGGGAGGAGGAGTTAAAGGAGAGAGGGATGGGAGGAGGAGTTAAAGGAGAGAGGGATGGGAGGAGGAGTTAAAGGAGAGAGGGATGGGAGGAGGAGTTAAAGGAGAGAGGGATGGGAGGAGGAGTTAAAGGAGAGAGGGATGGGAGGAGGAGTTAAAGGAGAGAGGGATGGGAGGAGGAGTTAAAGGAGAGAGGGATGGGAGGAGGAGTTAAAGGAGAGAGGGATGGGAGGAGGAGTTAAAGGAGAGAGGGATGGGAGGAGGAGTTAAAGGAGAGAGGGATGGGAGGAGGAGTTAAAGGAGAGAGGGATGGGAGGAGGAGTTAAAGGAGAGAGGGATGGGAGGAGGAGTTAAAGGAGAGAGGGATGGGAGGAGGAGTTAAAGGAGAGAGGGATGGGAGGAGGAGTTAAAGGAGAGAGGGATGGGAGGAGGAGTTAAAGGAGAGAGGGATGGGAGGAGGAGTTAAAGGAGAGAGGGATGGGAGGAGGAGTTAAAGGAGAGAGGGATGGGAGGAGGAGTTAAAGGAGAGAGGGATGGGAGGAGGAGTTAAAGGAGAGAGGGATGGGAGGAGGAGTTAAAGGAGAGAGGGATGGGAGGAGGAGTTAAAGGAGAGAGGGATGGGAGGAGGAGTTAAAGGAGAGAGGGATGGGAGGAGGAGTTAAAGGAGCGAGGGATGGGAGGAGGAGTTAAAGGAGAGAGGGATGGGAGGAGGAGTTAAAGGAGCGAGGGATGGGAGGAGGAGTTAAAGGAGAGAGGGATGGGAGGAGGAGTTAAAGGAGAGAGGGATGGGAGGAGGAGTTAAAGGAGAGAGGGATGGGAGGAGGAGGAGTTAAAGGAGCGAGGGATGGGAGGAGGAGTTAAAGGAGCGAGGGATGGGAGGAGGAGTTAAAGGAGAGAGGGATGGGAGGAGGAGTTAAAGGAGAGAGGGATGGGAGGAGGAGTTAAAGGAGAGAGGGATGGGAGGAGGAGTTAAAGGAGAGAGGGATGGGAGGAGGAGTTAAAGGAGAGAGGGATGGGAGGAGGAGTTAAAGGAGCGAGGGATGGGAGGAGGAGTTAAAGGAGAGAGGGATGGGAGGAGGAGTTAAAGGAGAGAGGGATGGGAGGAGGAGTTAAAGGAGAGAGGGATGGGAGGAGGAGTTAAAGGAGCGAGGGATGGGAGGAGGAGTTAAAGGAGAGAGGGATGGGAGGAGGAGTTAAAGGAGAGAGGGATGGGAGGAGGAGGAGTTAAAGGAGAGAGGGATGGGAGGAGGAGTTAAAGGAGAGAGGGATTGGAGGAGGAGTTAAAGGAGAGAGGGATGGGAGGAGGAGTTAAAGGAGAGAGGGATGGGAGGAGGAGTTAAAGGAGAGAGGGATGGGAGGAGGAGTTAAAGGAGCGAGGGATGGGAGGAGGATTTAAAGGAGAGAGGGATGAGAGGAGGAGTTAAAGGAGCGAGGGATGGGAGGAGGAGTTAAAGGAGAGAGGGATGGGAGGAGGAGTTAAAGGAGAGAGGGATGGGAGGAGGAGTTAAAGGAGAGAGGGATGAGAGGAGGAGTTAAAGGAGAGAGGGATGGGAGGAGGAGTTAAAGGAGAGAGGGATGGGAGGAGGAGTTAAAGGAGAGAGGGATGGGAGGAGGAGTTAAAGGAGAGAGGGATGGGAGGAGGAGTTAAAGGAGAGAGGGATGAGGAGGAGGAGTTAAAGGAGAGAGGGATGGGAGGAGGAGTTAAAGGAGAGAGGGATGGGAGGAGGAGATAAAGGAGAGAGGGATGGGAGGAGGAGTTAAAGGAGCGAGGGATGGGAGGAGGAGTTAAAGGAGAGAGGGATGGGAGGAGGAGTTAAAGGAGAGAGGGATGGGAGGAGGAGTTAAAGGAGAGAGGGATGGGAGGAGGAGTTAAAGGAGAGAGGGATGGGAGGAGGAGTTAAAGGAGAGAGGGATGGGAGGAGGAGGAGGAGTTAAAGGAGCGAGGGATGGGAGGAGGAGGAGGAGTTAAAGGAGAGAGGGATGGGAGGAGGAGTTAAAGGAGAGAGGGATGGGAGGAGGAGGAGGAGATAAAGGAGAGAGGGATGGGAGGAGGAGTTAAAGGAGAGAGGGATGGGAGGAGGAGTTAAAGGAGAGAGGGATGGGAGGAGGAGTTAAAGGAGAGAGGGATGGGAGGAGGAGTTAAAGGAGAGAGGGATGGGAGGAGGAGGAGGAGTTAAAGGAGAGAGGGATGACTCCAGATCTTTCGGGGATAATCGTACCTAACGCCACTCTGGCAGCCGAGGCGTCGTAATTGATCCAGAAGGAAACCCAGGACAGGATGGTGATCAGGATGGAGGGCATGTACGTCTGCAGGATGAAGTATCCGATGTTCCGCTTCAGCTTGAAACTCAGAGACAGTCGAGGGTAGGCACCTGTAGGGAGAGGAAGAGGAGGAAGAAGAAGAAGAAGAAAAAGAAGAAGAAGAAGAAGAAGAAGAAGAAGAAGAAGAAGAAGAAGAAGAAGAAGAAGAAGAAGAAGAAGAAGAAGAAGAAGAAGAAGAAGAAGGAGCATCTTTAATTCAAGCAAGGGAATGTCTGGCACTTTGTTTTGGTTCCTATGGCGATGGGCTCATCACCATGGAAACAAGAAGCAAGCCTTGTTCAAATTGCAAATCATGAAACTTACGTAGCCTTGAGACTGTCTGTGTGCAAACACCACAATGTTTACACACATATTAAACACACACACACACACACACAATGTTAAAGGAACAGTTTGACACTCTGGGAACTATTCACTTTCTTGTTGAGAGTTAGATGAGAAGTTTGACACTACTCTCCCCCCGGTACGATAAATCTGAAGCTGTTATCTATGCTCTCTTCAAAGCCACCAGACTCCTTTCACAAAAACAGTAATTTAACCTCTCAGAACTCAGGAGTTTCTGCTCTACCGCTGCATCCATGGGTTAGCTTGTTTGTGTGACTTTGGTGTTTTAAAGCAGCGGTTCTCAACCTTTTACATGCCAACGACCCCTAAATTAATACACATTATGTCACAGACCCTCATTTGATAGGATTTATCTTCAGCGACCTCCATCTGATGATCCCTGAGGACTCCTGGGGGTCCCCGGACCCCTGGTTGAGAACCACTGGTTTAAAGGGTTAGTTCAAATTCACCAAAGGTTGCTTAAAATTCACTTGACAGTTGAAAGGAGACGAGTCTAGAGTGAACTCACCTGTGGAAAAGACGACGTTCCTGGAAACCAGCTTGTAGTCGACGATGGAGAACTGAGGCAGCTCGATGCGCGTCACCCCGGTTACCGCCGTGTCGCCTCCTTTCCAGTAGAACTCTATATCGTCTGTTGTGTAACCGTCTGCAGAAACAAGGAGATGTTAATCGCGATTAATCACACATTTTTTTTTTTATCTGTTTATCTGTTTTTTTTTCAGACATTTTTTTTTCGAATATTTTTTTGACTTTTTTTCCCAAAATTTTTCTGACTATTTTTGGACATTTTTCAAATTTTTTTTCAGATATTTTTTTTCGGATATTTTTTAGACTTTTTTCCCGACATTTTGGGGACTTTTCTTTTTTCAGACTTTTTTTCAGATATTTTTCAGACTTTTTTTTTCAGACTTTTTTTTTCGAATATTTTTTAGACTTTTTTTGTACATTTTTCAAACTTTTTTTCCCAAATTTTTCTGACTATTTTTGGACATTTTTCAAACTTTTTTTCAGATATTTTTTTTCAGATATTTTTTAGACTTTTTTTCCCGACATTTTTGGGACTTTTCTTTTTTCAGACTTTTTTTCAGATATTTTTCAGACTTTTTTTTTCAGACTTTTTTTTTCGAATATTTTTTAGACTTTTTTTGGACATTTTTCAAACTTTTTTTCAGACATTTTTTTTTCGAATATTTTTTAGACTTTTTTTGGACATTTTTCAAACTTTTTTTCAGACATTTTTTTTTGAATATTTTTTAGACATTTTTTCAGACCTTTTATTGGACATTTATCTGAAATTTTTTTTGGACAAAAACCCTCACACATTCACATATCTGGAGGTCAGAGGTCAACGGACCCCTTTGAAAATGGACATGACAGTTTTTCCTCGCCAAAAATGTAGTGATCTGACTGATCATCACTGAGCTCTACTGTAAAGATCTCTGTGTGGATAGAACCAGTATCAGCTCTAACTGAGATGGTTAAACAGACGATCTCACTGAGATACGACAGCTTCATAAATATAAAGCTCTCCAGCCGTCGCTGCAGTTTCTGTCTCGATCAGATGACGAGTGTGAGGAGGTTTTATTTTATGAGAATCACAGCGCGGTTCATATTT
Organism: Sebastolobus alascanus; assembly: GCA_916701645.2. Taxonomy (NCBI): domain Eukaryota; kingdom Metazoa; phylum Chordata; class Actinopteri; order Perciformes; family Sebastidae; genus Sebastolobus; species Sebastolobus alascanus. The sequence goes on from CAKAOJ020000240.1 coordinate 215,618, forward strand.
CTAAGGGGTGAAACAGTAAACTCACAGCTCTCTATCTCCAGAGTGCAGTTCTGTTCGTCCAGCGGGTATCTCCTCAGGTCCATCATACAGGCTGCTGTCGTCGTGATTCTGAACCAAAACAAAACCACAACAGAGGTTTACTGAGGTGAGCTGGTGTGAAGACACATTATCAGAGAGTACTGTCACATAGTGAATTCATAGAGATGTGCACAACTCATTTCAAACAGAACAAATCATCACAGCGAGACAAAAAGAAGAAGAAGAAGAAGAAACCTTAATTTGAAAGTTTGAAAGTCAGACTCTCAGTCAGTTACTGCTAACGGCTCCTACAGGCTTTTATTCTTGTTATACTGAGAATGCAATCAGAGACTTAGAGCTGTGAGATATGAGCTGATGTGAGAGCTGATCTGAGAGCTGCTGTATTAGCGTTAAGTTGTGAGAATTGCAGCTTAAATTGGCTTCAACAGAACAAATAAAACATTCAGCCTCTTTATGTGTCTGAGGCTGATCGGATGGCGACGTGACGGCCGGAAAGCTACGAGGAAATGAAACCAATAACATCAGAGATGGACTGATGGTGTAGAAAATGTGTAAATAAGATCTGTTTCATGTGATGTTTACAGTCTGTGAAGAGCAGGAAGTGATCCAATCAGACTGAGTCTCTCTCTAATGACTAATGGAGATACAGATACTGTTTGAGTTACTGTTGATAAAAGTGTAAACAGGCCTTAAGTGCAATCAGTGCTTCAATTCAATTCAATTAAATTAAAGCATACTAAAACACATCTTTGTTCACAAGCTTTTAGTTGTGTTTATTGTGTGGTTAACGGGTAAAACTTTTACTTTAGAATCAGAATTATTATTGTTATTATTCCATTTTTCCCCCGCTTTGTTTATTAGTTTTCATATTTAAAAAAAAACAAACATTTTGTATACAAAAGTACAGGAAAATATTTGTCATCTTTTTTTGTTAAGGAAACAAACAGACAAACAAAATCAAGTATTAAACATAATCCCCATATTAAAATAATAATAATAATAATAATAAAAACAACAAATACAATAATAATAATAATAAAAACAATAAATACAATAATAATAATAATAATAATAATAATAATAATAATAATAATAATAATAATAAAAACAATAAATACAATAATAATAATAGCTTCTTATCTTCTATGTTATTATTTTATATGTTTTTGTCATGTATGATCTTTGCCTCTTTTATTTTGAAACACATTGAGTCTACACCTGTATAAATAAAACTTGATTGATTGATTAATAAATTTGTATTCAAGTTGTATTGCTCCATAATTTCTTGCATAATTGCCTACTTGAATGGGAATTAATGGAGATCACGTCACTAATATATAGCGTAAATTCTCATATAATAGCTGGTTTTCAAATATGCAGCGCCGTGGTGAGCATGAGGAAGTCGGTAAAACAGGTAAAAATAAAACAACACTTACCTGTAGACTTTATACTCACCACTCACGTTTTCAACTGAAATAATCTTATATCTCTGATTAATTGCAGTTAATGCACTGAGGTAAATAAGGTCCCAGCCTCTACTTGAGTATTCCTCACCGGAGTCCGTAGAGGACGGTGCCGTCCGGGTGGAGTCGGATCATCCGGTTCTTCACGGTGACGCCGTGAACGAAGGACTTCTTGTCGTTGAGGAAGTAAGTGTCTGGAACCCACAGCTGGTCTGCTACTCTGTTATCCAGCGTCAGGTTGAGAGGGATCCCAGCGTAGGCCAGCCTCTTATCCCTCCAGTACTGCTGGAAGTACATCGTCAGCGTGTAGTCCTGAGGGAGGAATACATCTACCAAGTATTATTATACTCAACAATAAATACTTCATGGCAGATACAGTATTTAGTTCCAGACGTTGAGAACTTCTTCAGGCCAGTGTTGCAGACGGTACCAGCAGTATTTGTACTGTGTTTCCAGTGAAGTACCAGCAGTATTTGTACTATGTTTTCAGTGAAGAACCAGCAGTATTTGTGTTGTTTTCAGTCAAGTACCAGCAGTATTTATACTGTGTTTCCAGTGAAGTACCTGCAGTATTTGTACTATGTTTTCAGTGAAGTACCAGCAGTATTTGTACTATGTTTTCAGTGAAGAACCAGCAGTATTTGTGTTGTTTTCAGTCAAGTACCAGCAGTATTTATACTGTATTTTCAGTGAAGACCCAGCAGTATTTGTACTGTTTTCAGTGAAGAACCAGCAGTATTTGTACTGTGTTTTCAGTGAAGTACCAGCATTATTTGTACTGTGTTTTCAGTGATGTACCAGCAGTATTTGTACTGTGTTTTCAGTGATGTACCAGCAGTATTTGTACTGTGTTTTCAGTGATGTACCAGCAGTATTTGTACTGTGTTTTCAGTGATGTACCAGCAGTATTTATACTGTGTTTTCAGTGAAGAACCAGCAGTATTTGTGTTGTTTTCAGTGACAAACCAGCATTATTTGTACTGTGTTTTCAGTGAAGTACCAGCAGTATTTGTACTGTGTTTTCAGTGGGGCACCAGCAGTATTTGTACTGTGTTTTCAGTGATGTACCAGCAGTATTTGTACTGTGTTTTCAGTGATGTACCAGCAGTATTTGTACTGTGTTTTCAGTGATGTACCAGCAGTACTTATACTGTGTTTTCAGTGAAGAACCAGCAGTATTTGTACTATGTTTTCAGTGATGTACCAGCAGTATTTGTACTGTGTTTTCAGTGATGTACCAGCAGTATTTGTACTGTGTTTTCAGTGATGTACCAGCAGTATTTGTACTGTGTTTTCAGTGATGTACCAGCAGTATTTGTACTGTCCAAACTGGATGTCTGCAGCTCTGGGTGGATTTTTATAACAAGCTGATATTTATAGAAATGTCAAACAGCTGGTTCTCATCAGTCTGACCCGGGTCACCAACAGAACCTCTCTCAGCTGTTCTGTTAGATGGTACCAGCTCTCACTATAGATTTCCATTAGTGCCGACACAGCATCACCGCCAGCTTCCACCAGCACGCCAAAACCACGCTGCACATCTCAAATATAGATATATAGATATAGACGGACGGACGGACGGATATCATGACATATTAGCAGCCATACGTGCTGTGACATCAGGCTATTTCAATAATTCATCTGCAGCTCGCTCCACAAGTGGATCCATCAGACCCAGAAGCCTTTAATGGAGCTCTTTACCAGCTCGCTCACCAGTTCTGCTGACTAATGTTCTCTTTAATAAATAAGCAGCTCGCAGGAAACAAACAAAAAGTCGGCGGTGCAGAAAATGTCGACATTTCAACCCTCTGGAGCAGCTGCGTACGTTCACAATAAAGTGTCCAAAGATTTCCTCTGGATGTAAAAATCAATATCAGTGTTTCTTTTTTTACCACACAGAACTAATTATTGCTGAGAGTTAGTCGGCGTGTTTCTGCTGACTAAATAAATAACGGTATTATTTTAGTTGATTAATTCATTATTAGCTGAACGGCTGACTAACTGTCGGTTTGTTCAGTGTTAGGGATGAATCACACTATGAGGTTTGACTGACAGTATAATATAATATAATATAATATAATATTGATTCCTATGAATAATTCAGTGTGTTTGTACAGTCAGAGATTTATTCTCCTGTTATATAATAGAGCTGTTTTAGTCTTGTTTAGAGGGCATGTCTGTAAAGGGGAGACTCGTGTGTACCCATAGAACCCATTTACATTCACATATATATTTACCACTTTGGATTTAACATGTGAGGGTGCAGGTCGTATCCACGACGACCCTCCAACGTTTTATACTTTCTGAGGTTTGTTTTGGTTGACGGATACGGAACGGATATGACGTCACGTTACTCAGACTACAACAATAAAAGCGGTAACTTCCTTCTACCTCCACATAGACTCAGATGAAGCAAATATATCGATTCTGGTATTAAAACATCTATTTAGAAATTGCAATACATAAGTGAATCGATTTTCTTTCCCACCCCAAATTATCGATGTAACACCGTCTGTTTGCAGTAGATTCCTGGCTGGCCGGAGACTAGTCCATAGAGTGTTTTTAGCGCTCACCCTCCCTATTCTCTGAACAGATGCCTTCATCATCATCATCATCACTACTCTCTCTCTCTCTCTCCCACATACAGCTGAGCTGTAGGACGGTGAATCAGATTTATACAACAGCTCTGATACTACAGAGATGGAGTCTGGACCAGAACTATTTCAGTCTGCATCAGATCCTAAGATCTCAGCAGTACAGTAGTCCTTAAACACTGCTATTGCATCTCAGAGACAAATCTACTCACATCCCTCTCACTGTATACTTAGTATATAGTATAGTATTCTTACACAGAGTCCCTTTAAACCAACAAAACCAAACAACATAACACGTAAGGAGGAGGCTGGAGCAGCAAACCTGGAGTCATAGAGGTGTCAGGTTATAATGATCGTGCTCGAGTATGATATGACTTTACTGGTCAGCTGAGAGCTGCACAGATTGTGAAGCATGAATGAAACAGCTGATGCAAACAGTGCTGCCTGAACTGATGCTCCATTTATGATTGCTTCTACTTTAATATTAATTTAGTTAATGAAAACTATGACTTAATATGTTCGTCAACAACCTTTTTTGTCCCATGACTAAGACGAGACGACGGTGAGACGACACCGACTTCATTAAACACTAAATGTGACGATAACAACGTGTAGTATTGTTGATGAAAAAACACAAGACTAAAATGTTGTTTTAAAAATAAAAACTTGACTAAAATCTCTTTATTTTCGTTGACAAAAACTGTTTCTACAGCCGCTGACTGAAGGTCAGGAGGACTCGGAGTACTTAGTTACTTCAGTTAAAGTTAACAACAACAACAACAACAACAACAACAACAACAACAACAACAACAACAACAACAGGGCTTCGGATGGAAGAAACCAGCTCATATTTTGGCTGAAATGTTCAATATAATCTCACAACTAAAACTAGAATAGTTAGACTTTTCTTTGACTATGATGAAACAAAGATGAGCAGACTTTTATTCACTAAAACAGGATGAGGGGACTAAACATGATAAAAACTAACGAGGACATTTGACACAGAGATTGAAGACTGAAGAAATCTATGATTCCACTGAAAGTCATTAAAGATAATAATATTGAATTATGTCCCAGCATTATTGAAAATGAGCCTCCACTGTAATAGTGTAATATTCTACTAACGGCTATATCTGATAACCAAAAGCTTCCAGAGATCGTCAGAGGGAGGATTTCAGAACATTAAATCTTTACGTCTTCCCCCCTGAGATGAGCGGCGGTGCTGTTTGCTGTCAGATACGTAGACCACGAGAGACTAAACGAGGCCCAGTGGGAGGACGAGACGGTCGCGTCATCTTCGGCTCAGAGAGTCTCGTCCTCAGACGTGGCGACTGTGTGATAGTCAAACATCGTCTACGTCAACCTAACACCGGGACGTCTGCTGGGAATAACACAGGAACAGACTCAGAGACGCTCTTCATCGCTCCATGAGACAGACACGTGTTCCCAGTTCCATTCACAGTGTTCCCAGTATGATTCTACATGTGTTTACAGACCGTGTCTCTGCATCCTCCCACACAACAAGCCTCTCATTAAATCAAATGCAGTTTTTATCATGCAGTATAAATGTGTTATTTTCTCCTATTCTAAAATGGTGTATCTGAATATTTCTACATACTGAGGTCCCTAAACAGTGTTGAATTACATAAATTGGGTATCACTGTAAAGCTGAGACTCTGGTGGATCCAATGAGCCCAACTGTATTACGATATACGATATATTACGAGAATAAAGTCATAACTTAACAACAAAAACTGCCGTAATATTACGAGAATAAAGTCAGCACTTTACGAGAAAAAAAGAAAATAACACGTAAAATTACTACTTTATAATATTATGACTTTATTCTCTAAATCTCAGATTTATTTTTTTTCCTCAATGTGGCCCTAATACTCCGTTGTACCGTCGTACCATAGACCTACAACAATGATAAATAAAAATTAGAATGTAAACAAAAAACAGTTATTCATTTCCATTTTTAAAAATCCACAGGGAGCCACTGGAGAGGGGCTAAAGAGACGCAGGTTGCTGACCTCTGTGTTAGAGCGATGAGCAGAATGATTGTTATATTCAGTAAATGTTTCAGCAGCTCAGTAGAAAGTCAGTATGTTGTATACAGAGAGACTCCAGTAGTGTTTCTACTCCAGTAGAGTAGCTGCAGCCTGAGGCCGTCTGATGTGTTATGTTAGTGAATTTTTATATTAACTGAACCCTTCAACATAAATCTGGAGGAACATCTGTAGTAGGAGTTTTTAAGAGGTAACACCTCCTGCAGGCAGAAGGTGGATCATGTTAAAGTGTCACGATGGATGGGTACGTTGACTCAGTAACTCAGTAACATCCCCGCTGGGAGGATCTGCTGTACAGCTTCCTGTACCTGGACAGGTGCTTCTCTGCTCTGATAGGTGTGACGACCCACCGGGGTTCAAATCCCGGACGAGCCCCCCATTTGTTACAACCCGGCTCAAAGGTTGCAACAAAACTGGGAGACCAGACAAGTTTTAAAATAGTAAAAGGCATTTATTTAACAAACTAACAATAACTAACAAAATAAACGTGGAAAGTCAGTAATCAGTACTGTAGGCATGTGTGGGTGTGTGAAAATGTCTGCAGCAAACAAAACCAAAACAGCTGAGCCAGCCAAGGAAGAGAGAGAGTTCCTCTTTGGGGAGGGAGGGAGCTTTTATACCTAAAGGAGAGATCCTCATAAATACATCAGTGTTTGTGTAACGTGAACGTCTGGTTGGAGTTTTAAAAATATCAACAGAGTGAAAAAGGCCACGGAGCGATCTTAATGTCCAGGCTATAAATAAAGCAGAGCAGTGAGTAAAGAGAGAAACGTATTAATAATCTCATTTCCTAGACAACAAGTTGTGCAGCTCGCCCACGCCGGCTATAACGGGCCGATAGCCTGAGTGACTCTGGCTGTTTGAACGCTCGCCGCCGACACCTCCACGCTCTCTGAGCGAGTCTCTGCTTCGGTCTACAGGACTCTGACTGAGCATCACAGTCTTTATCATTGATTTACCTCTGAGAACAGCTCTAAATGCAGCTGTCAGATACTAAAAATGATTGATAGGATTTGACTCACAGTGAGTGATGGCTGCTGAGAATCTTCTATTAATAGTCTTATGAATAAAGCATCCAAAACTATGTATTTTCAAATTAAAAACATTATATTTTCAAGAATAGCTCATTTAGATGAACTCTGGTTCTCCGGTTCCTCAAAGACAACAAGCTTATTAATCAATCAAAAAGTTCATTATGCAAACATAACTCAAATGGTACGTTGTATTAAAAGACTACTCACATATTTACATGGAATAAATAAGGCACGAATGAGTTAAAAGATTAGTAATAAATATCAGTGATAAAAAGTACAGAGTCTGAGCAACATAAGTATAAAAATATAAGCAATATGAATATAAGACAATAATGATAAAATACAACTAACGAGTGTGCAAACAAAAGTCAAAGCTGCTTATTGCAGATAATATCGGTTTATACTGTACGTCGGAATGTTATATTTGAGGGAGTTGGCAGTTCAGCGTCCTGAGATGCCACCAAAACGTTTCGAAAATATGGTTATACTACACGTCTAAGGCGTCTGATGAAAATAAATGTGGTGGTGGTGACAATTTACCCAACTGAATCACTTTAAAAGGCCTTCACACACCGGGGGGTTCAATATATTTTTTGTTTTTGGCACGAGTACTTTCACACAGAACGTGAATATTAGGCGGCAAAAAAGCAACTTTTTTTGGATGAGGTTGATTTTTCTGAGCTTTCGCACCGCGAATAAAGTCATCAACCAATCACGTTGTGATGAACGAGATGAGTTGCGTCTTTATTTATGAAACAACGACATGGAGGCTCTACAATCTGAACCAAGACGGCAAAGTTTGTCTTTTATTTTTGACACTCCTGGTGTGTAACGGCCTTAAGGGTACTGGTATCATCATTTTTTCCAGTGATACCCAGCCTTAGTTATCAGTCAGTAATCCCAGCTGGTTGTGAAACGTGTGATTGGACTGCAGATAACTCAAAGAGACTCGACTCTCCTGTTCCTCTGGACGACGTGAGGAGAGAGAGTCTCACTGCTAACAGGACCTGGTTGGAGGATAATGAGAAGAGACAGGACATGAACTGAACTGCACTACTGTCTGTTCTCCACTTCTCTTACAGCTCCGCTCTAAACTGAGCTCCAACAACTGATTTACTAAATACAGTCTCTTATCCTATTAACAGATTAAAAGTTACTGCATATAACACACACACAGTCATGCATGTGTGCAAAAATACACCAGCAAGCAACCAATCAGGAGCTCTGGCATTTCAAAGGTGAGCTAGAGGTATTTAAAGGAGCAGTGTGTTGGATTTAGGAGGATTTATTGGCATATTTATTGGTTTCTTTCTACAGTAGCCCAGAAGGGACAAACCAAACTCTGGCTCCAGAGAGAGACTTTCATGTTTTTACGTAACCTGAAGTTTCCTAGTTATCTGACACACTTGTAAAGGCAGGAGTGAACAGATTCAGTTGGTTGAAACCTGCATCCTCACCACTAGATGTGACTAAATCCTCCACACTGCTCCTTTAAGTGAGGCTGATAATTTAACCTAAAGGATTCACCATCAGGTAGAGAAGTTCATACAATGGTTTGTATGATATCTCACAAAATGTTATTTTGATATTTTTCGTGCGTTTTCCGACAAATGTCCATCAGCATGAGCGATCAGTGCTCCTGCAGTGTTTCGGCGACGAAACTACTTAGTTAGCTTTAGGAATAGACGGTGGTTTGTGTTAAAACTAGGGCTGTCAAAGTGATAAGAACGCGTTAACGCAAATTTGTTTTTAACGCCACTAGTTTCTGTAACGCATTAATGCAACTGATGTTTTGGAGCTTGCAGCGGGCTTGGTGAAGATACTGTTATCATATGAAACTAGAAAACCTAGAAAACGATAAATTTTGCCGAGGAAAAACTGTCATGTCCATTTTCAGAGGGGTCCCTTGACCTCTGACCTCAAGATATGTGAATGTGTGAGTCTGAAAAAAAAAAGTGCCAAAAATGTCGGGAAAAAAAGTCTAAAAAATATTCAAAAAAAAAGTCTGAAAAACAGTTTGAAAAATGTCGGAAATAAAGTCCAAAAAATGTTGGAAAAAAACTCCCAAAAATATCCGAAAAATTTTGCAAAAAAAGTTCTCAAAATGTTGGGAAAAACAGTGTAAAAAATATTGGATACAAATTGGAAAAATTTCCCAAAAAAGTCTGAAAATGTCCCAAAAAAAGTCAGAAAATAACCTGATGAATCCATCGGTACCAACCATGTCGTACTAGCTGGTCATGAAGGAGGTTAAATAACGCTCCAAACTTACACTAAATGTTGTCGAGGAAAAACTGTCATGTCCATTTTCAAAGGGGTCCCTCAAACAGATGACTGACAGTTCTCATAATCACTCAGACGTCCATATGAAGCCTTCAATGATGTGACTGAACACTGAACACTGGACACGTCGCTCACTGGGCCGTCATCAGTGTTCACTTCACATTTCAAACAGGAAGGACGAGCCAGCTGTTCTCCAAATGTCACATTTCTACCACCAACTATTCACCACAATAGCTTTCTGAATACTAGGCCTGTCAAAGTTAACGTGATATTAACGTGTTAACGCAAATTCGTTTCAACTAATTTCTTTAACGCATTAACGCAACTTGTGATTTTTTTAGGTTGTAGCGGTCTCAGTGAGTGATGGGAGGTCACTTTGCTTCCTGAGTCATAGCAGGGTTCAATACGGGCCGCTCAGTGATCCTGTGTGTTAGACACTCTTTCTACAACACCTCATGAACAGGATGCAAACAGCTCCTATCATCTGTATCATCATCTGTAAATAATGTTCTCTAGAGCAACTGGGAGGTTTTATTTTCTAGATGTGTCCAGTAACTCGAGATGTATCTTCCTCTGTCCCGTCTGCACGAACCATTAACACAGACAGTCTGATGTGATCGTCATACAGTATGTCTACTACACAGAAAAACACTCTACAGTTAAAAGCTACGACGGAAATTAGGTTTGGTCCATTAAGTGCTGAAACTTAGTTAACTGATTATAGATTTACAAAGCTAATGAGATAGAAAAACATATGTGTAAGTCTCCGTTACTGCAATTAGGGCTGTCAGAGTTAATGCGATAATAATGCAAATGTGTTTTAATTCCACTCATTTCTTTAACGCATTAACACAACTTGTGATTTTTAGGTTGTAGCGGCTCAATTTGTTACCAACCATGTCATACTAGCTTGTTGTGAAGGAGGTTAAATAACGCTCCAAACTTACGCTAAATTGTGTCGAGGAAAAACTTTCATGTCCATTTTCAAACGGTTCCCTTGACCTCTGACCTCCAGTATGTGAATGTGTGAGGGTATTTGTCCGAAAAAATGACAGAAAAATGTCCAATCAGAAGTCTGAAAAATGTCCAAAAAATGTCGAAAAAAAAGTCTGAAAAAAGTCTGAAAAAAAGTTAGAAATATGTCGAAAAAAAAAAGTCAGAAAAATGTAAAAAAAAAAAAAAGTCTGAAAATAACGTCTGAAAAATGTAAAAAAAAAAAAAGTTTGAAAAAAAGTTAGAAATATGTTGGAAAAAAACCTCTGAAAAATTTCCGAAAAAAAGTCTGAAAAATGTTGAAAAAAAAGTCTGAAAAACATCTGAAAAATGTTCGAAAAAACTCTGAAAAAAACTCAGAAAAATGTTCGAAAAAAAAGTCAAAAAAATGTTGGAAAAAATTGTCCAAAAAAATGTCGGGAAATTATACAATTAAATATTTTAATCGCCTGCCAGCCCTAATATAAATATATATATATGTATATATACATACATATATATATATGTATATATATATATATATATATATATATATATATATAGATTGTCTGAGTTAAGAAAATAGATTATTAGGTTGGTGCAGTATTAGAACAGTGAAGCTGGCTAACAAAGAGCATTCCTCTTATACGTAGAGTTATTTACTGTATTTCAGGTGTTTTTAAAGTCTGACACTGTAGACCCCGCTCAGACAAAATTGAGACAAATGTCCCCATATAAAAGTAAGCCGAATCAGCTATTATCAGCTCCTGTTAGCAGTGTTTCCATGTATGTACAGACAGATATCACTGGAGTCCTCTGATACTGAAGACAACTTAAAAATGTGACAATTCTCAGGCAAGTTCTGAAATTAAAAGGAGCGTCTGTTTTCTATGATTTCTAAGCAGATTTATGCACGCATTTAGGCAATGGGAAACGGAGATAATGATATCTTTGGGAAGTGTAAATCACACTGAATCTAAAACAATGTGTATCATGTCTCTGTGTTCACATTTCACTGATTTATGACTTATAAAAGGAGTACGGGTTTTTGACGCAAATCACCTCACAACTCTTCCACCGCACCCCCATTCAACTCTCCTGCATTCGTTTTACTAACTTCATATTTTGTCATTTTAAAAATGCAAAACCAACATTAATTGTACAGAAAATGTGAACTTTTCATCCATATAAGTAATACAATAAACTGGTCCCATTATCTATAACAATAACATAAACTTGATGTGTATTTCTGCTATTCAACCCGACAGACTAGATCCACTCGACCCTCTAACTCATTTAGTGAATGTGAATCTCAGCTGTCACCGGCAGCGAGTGTTTGCAGCTGTAGAGATGAATTCAGACGCACCACGGGTCCATTTCATCATCACACGTATTCGTCGGGACAGCACGCCGGCGGCTGTTTCCTCTCGGTAGCGTGTGACGGGGCGTCGGGCTCAGTCAGCACTTCGGACCGGTGATGGATGGAACAAGACATTAAAGTGTGGAGGCCGTGGTGAGCCGACCACAACACTCTGACTCACACTTCTCAAGGTCTGGATGCTTCGTTATGTTTGAGAGGAGAAGACACACGGCGCTGAACTCCGTGACCTCATCGTGTAACGGGACCATTAGAGCGTCAGAGTCGAGTCACGCCGCCACTGAACCACGATGTGAAACCTACGACTACAGTCTGAAACCGCCGACGAACAAACCGAAGCTACTCAGGATGCTCTAGAGATTATTCTATGTCTGTTCTACCATTTTATAATAAATCACCTTTTTATAAAGTATTATTAATTGTTAATATTTCATTCCCAATAATGAATAGAATAGATCTTTATTGTCATTGTGCTTAGAACAATGAAATTATGTTCAGCAGTTCTTCAGCAGTGTGCAACATAAAAGTAAATAAGTAGTAGTGAATAAAAGCAAATAAAAATTAAATAAAATATATACCAAGACAAGTGAAAAAACAAGATAAAGTGATATAATGCTATATAGAGTTAGTTATAATTCAATATAGTTCTGTTATGATCCATACATGAGCAAGTTTTGGGTTTCCAGGTTGTAAAATTCATTTTGGCTAGTTTTAACCCCTTTTGGTACTACGCATTTGCAAAGGGTGATAAGTTGCTTTTTTATGCATGTTAATAGGTATTATACTACAACTTTTAGTGATTACTGTCACTGCTAGAATGAGTAGACACAGGTCCACACTGCAGGGTTAAAGCTGCAGTGCGCGATATTTGCGCAAATATGTTTTAAAAAAGTTATTTTTATAAAACGGCCGCTATATGGTGACAGTAGTACATGAAACAGGTAACCTGAGTTAAATCCTGTTCCTCTGTGTCCTACTGTGTCCTCCGGTGCTCCTAACGACATCTGAAGGATTTCACTTACCGGAGGAAAACAAGGTCCGCTGCCCAGCTGCAGTCTATGAGAGCCGGCTGTCAATCACTCTGAACTCCGACCAAACGGTCAAACTAGGCAGCGCTGATCAGATATGAATCAATATTCTGTTACTGTAATGACTATTTCTCTCCTTAGATATTCTCAGAATCATCTTGTAGTTACTGTTTAGCTGTAAAATGAGAAAGTTTGTGACGCGGCCGCCATTGTAAAATCTGTTGAAGGAAGCCAAGTTCTGGTCACATGACCGGAGCACAGCCAATAGGAACGCTCTCTCTCTCTGAAATGACCTGTGATTGGTCAAAATCTGCCGTCACGGCTAGATTTTTCTAAAGCCTGAAAACAGAGACATGAGGAGGAGCAGAAGTCTAGTTTTCTCTCAGAACACTTTAATTACAATATGCTGAGAGGTTATTATGGGATTTTTGCCAAATTATGCCAAAAAATTGTTGCATACTGCCGCATTAAAGTAAAGTGGTAAACTATATTCTAACGAATTTAACCCCTTAGTAGACTTTCATTAATCTATATATTACTGATTAACAGCAGCAGAACACATGAGTCAATAAATGCAGTATGAACTCACCATGTTGACTTCTGACACCATGTCTATACTGGCCACATCTATACTCATCCCGACAGCCACCGGAGCTCCTTTAAACACAGGAAATAAAGTTCATTAAATATAATAAGTCAGTCCGCAGGTAGAGAAACATGTCGGGGAGCTTTTAGGGTGAAACACACACAGAACAGAATACCTCCAAAGTCCGGCCTGAGTCGGATATCATATCCCTTCAGCAGTCTGTCCACCGTGTCTTTGACGTAGGACATGTTCCCCGGTCCGTTGACGCTGAAACACAGAAGACAACAAGGATGTGACGGTTCTGGAGGACGGACGGAGACCAGCACCGGACCACCGGACCCGGACCCGGAGCCGGACTCACCTCTGCGCGCAGCACATCACCGCCACGACCAGGATGTGAAAGAGCCCGGTTGTCCCGGTTGTCCCGGTCATCCCGGTCTAAAGGAAGGAGTCCCGGTGCTCACACCGCCGCAGAGCTCCGGTGAACCGGGTGAGACTCGTTCCTCCACACGGAGTCCGGCTCCGGTGGCGCAGCCGGGCCGCGTTAACATGCTGCTCCATGAGAGGCGCGTTCATGACCCGGTGGCGGAGCCCTCACACCGGCTGCCCCCCCCCTCCTCCATCCTCCGGTAGCAGCTCGCAGGAGAAGCTCACTGACTGTCTGTGCTGCTCTTAATGTGCATGAGCGCGCTGCACGTGTGAGCAATCTGATCCACAGGTCCGAGAGCCGCGTGCGTAAAATACGCAAGAGTCGCCACAGAGTTTAATATCTCAGTGCGCGTGAAGCTGTAATCACGTGACAGACTGCATCTCAGACAGAGCAGGAGTTCACTGATGGGAGGATGCATCTATGGGGGGGGGGGGCGGGTAGTCCCAGTTAACTCAACCCCCCAATGATGAGGATTCCCTGCAATATTTTGGAATATTAAGCTCCTATTTGGACATTTTGAAAAATGTCTCCCACGACCCTCAGGGGCCAAATTTGCAGCACCTGGATATCTTTATCTTTTCATAACATATAATTCTACAATTGTGCCAAATGTGTTGCTTTTATTGCAAAATGCACAGTTGTTCTGCTGAACTGCACCGCTCTGAGGACTCAGTCTCTCTGCTGGGAGAGAAAGTAGTAAAAGTGAATGTAGACCGCTGCTGCTGTAGGAAACATGCTGCTAACACTCAGGGCCGCTCATAAGGGGGGAAAGGGGGGAAGAACTGTGGGGGCCCATGGAGGCCAGCAGTGAACCAAAATATTCACCATTATTTATTAAAACAACAAAAATAAACGTTATATTTATTGTTGCTTTATGCTGGGTTCACACTACAGAGAATCCAGCTGATTTGGGGTCTGATTCCTCCAGACAATCGTCTGCAAAGACCTGAATTTTTTAAGTAGCGCCGAGATCTAAAAGTGGCCGACGGTGTGCCACTGTAGTTCAGAGCGGTACGCCGCTCCTGTTCCTCCACCATATACCGTTTCCTAACGGCATCTTAATATCGTTATTAACAACACAGCACCGTAAATATAAATCTATAAAGTCATTTGATACTTGCTGATGTACCCTGAAGCTAATAATAGAGCTAGCCTCCTATAGCCTCTGTAGCCAGTCTACTGATCGAAACCAAATAATACTTGTGTTATTTTTGGCATGTTTAATAAGCGATCGCACATTATATAATACTCCACATTGCAGAACATTAACGTATTTCATATTATTTATTATTCCGCATGAACGTTAACCGGTTATCATCGTGGTGTAAGCCAAATCTTTAAAGACCAAGACAGATGATATACCCCGATGTTTATGTCAATCATAGTCAGTGCAAAACGTCATATTCTGCTGCAGGAAGTTAAATGCTGTGAATTAATAAATGTAGATCCTCCTTCCTGGCAGACAGGATGTATGCACTGTATAACTGTCTCTGCAGACTCCAGCTAATGTTGGAGTTTACAGTAGAACTATCAGGTGTGTGATGACGTTTAGTCGTCTCATTCCCGTCTTTTTTAAGACACATAAAGGCTTCAAAACTCACCAGTGGGATATTTACTGACGTGTTTTATATCGTAGAATAAAACGTTAAAATCTCTTCAGCTTGTAACTAAGCTAAAAACCCGTTGACTTCCAGACGAGGGAACAGGAAGTGATAAACTCATTTCTGGGTTTTAGGTCTCGTTCCTGCAGCTCTCTGTTGCTGCTGTTCTGATGTTGGTATTAAAACATGTTCTGGACCAACAGAAGACTCCTACAGTACTGACCCTCTGCAGGTGAACACAGGTGTAATTAATAACATTAATTAGGGTCCTGGTATTGAGCAGCATGCTGGCTCACTGGACTGACTGTAACACTAACGGGACCATAATTAATGTGATCAGTTCCACCTGTGTTCACTTGCTGTGACATGTTAACATCTTTGGATCTGGTGTGAAACACTTCAGTTGTTCCTGTGAATGTTTCCTGCTTTTCTTTCTGAGCTCTTTTATTTCTGTTTGCTTCAGTGTTTTTGTCGTAGTGGAAGAAGTTCAATATCACTGCAGAGCTTCAGCTGGACTCTTCCCAACAACCTTCTCCCAGTTCCTCAGCAGGTAGACTCTGATCTTTACTAACACTGTTTTGGACTGATAGTTACCTGGTGTCATAGATGGCGAACAGCTTCTTGTTCCCATCAACAGCGTTCCTGTAAACACAAAAGAAGGAAGAAGAATTACTTCCTGTGTCATTCACCAACAACTCTTTGTCCTCGTTCTCCTCTTTTAAGGTTTTAAACCTGTATAATCAGTGAGTGAGATCAGTCGACCCCCATCCTGCTGCAGAATGATGAATATATACCGTATCGAGGTCTGTTTGTGCTGCTGGCAGACATATTGTCTCCTCCTGTAGTCTGGACCATTAACCAAAATAAATCAGGACATTTCAGGTTTGTGTCCCACATACGTCCGGCCCACAACAGGCTGCTCCATCAAGAGAGGAACAATATATATGAAGTAGTTTTACTAAAAGGAAACCCACCACCACTAGGGAAGCAATGATTAAACGTTCCCTCCTAATACTGATTCTTATACCTAAAATCAGGATATGTGCAGATAACAATCAGATATTAGTGTTCTCTTATATAACTCTACCTCACTGCATGAAACTGAGATCATTGAGGCTGTAACTGTGCAACGTGTCCTAATAATACAACGGTTCGGATGATATTGTACATGTTTAGCAGCACGAGCGATCAGTACACCTGCACAAGCTCCTTCAGTGTTTACACAACAAACTACTTGGTTAGGTTTAGAAAAAAATGGTGGTTTGGGTTAAAATAAGTATGTTTGTTACGTAACTTATGTAGTTAACTAACGCCACCTACGTAAGCTAAAATAAGGGAACTGGTGAAAGTCCGGTGTTTGTTTACATCTACATGAACCAAAGCTGTTGCCTAACAATGTAATTCAGTTGAAACAATGATTTTTCTCTTTCCTTTAGTGTGTTATAGAGTTTTTTGTGCATGTAAAAAGTTACAAAGCCCTCCACAGAAACACAGCTCCTGAACTGAAACGCCTCACTTGAACTCACTATTCTTCTGTAACGTGGTGATGTCACCAAGTAACACATTTGCATAATAGCTACACCAAGTTTGGCACGCCCTCAAATAAAGCTACTTAGAGCGGAGCTGGAACGGAGTCCAAAGAGTTTGGTTTGATTGACCAATCACAACAGTGTTTTTTTGAATATTAAAGCATGTAAATATGTTCTAGTAGAAACCCAAAATACAAGTAAGCTCCTAAAAATGTGCATAATAGGTCGTCTTTAATAAGGACCAGAATCAGCTGATACCAATCTGATGGATCGGATCAATGCTTCCTTACTCACAATACGTCCTCACTCTACATTTTAGCATTTGAGTAATAATAATACTATGACTATATGACAAATAAACTTGAAACTTGAAACTTGAAACTAATAATATGCAGATATATGTTCCAGTATAGTTATCTGATAATTAGATTATGAAGCTTTAAGAGGTTTATATTGTTGAGGAGATGATCCCTCTGATGGTCGTCACTGTTACTACTGATACTTTATCTTTTCTCTCTCTCTCTCTCTCTCTCTCTCTCTCTCTTTCTCCATCATCTCTCTCCTCCTCTCTCTCTCTCTCTCTCTCTCTCTCTCTCTCTCTCTCTTACTGTACATCCTGCTGCTCTGGCCACTCTGCTCTCTCCTCCTCTATTTAATCGTTCACCGTTCCCTCTCTGTGTATTGTCCTCTGTTACTCTGTCTGTGGATCCACTATATAGGATTTAGTGCAGAGGTAGCTGCTCTGTGAGCCGGCGGCTCCTCAGAGACCAAACTAAAGGATCTAAAGGATGGTCAGTCAGCACAAGTCTCTCCATCCTGCTGCTGCTGCTGCCAACAACCTTTTAATCGCTGCGGGGCGAGATAGAGCTCGCTGACAGAGGGATTATTACTCCACATCTTCTCCTCCTCTCTCTCTCTCTCTCTCTCTCTCTCTCTCTCTCTCTCTCTCTCTCTCTCCAGTATGCGATCATTGTGCCGGATGGAGGTCTGCAGAAGAATTGATGCCAAACACTAAAGAGAGCGATCTGCGTGAGAGAGAGAGATCTGCTGGGAGGAGAAGAAGTTTCACTGCGCATCGTCTTGTGTGGTAAGAATCAGCTGCAGCAGAGATGATGATGATATACAGGCTGGTTCATACAGGAGGAGATGTGATAGTGACTGATAGTGACTGTATACCGGAGGTCTGCTGCTGCTGCTGCACCGGGATACTGGAGGCTAGAGAGCCGGAGGAGGAGGAGGAGGAGGAGAGGGATCCACAGATAGATGTGAGAGGAGGATGCAGCGTTACAGCAGCACTACTGTCTGGATGTTCAGAGTCCAGCTGTGGTGCAGAGAGGAATGCAGCTGTGCTTGTGCAAATATAATATCTACAGTATATATATACAGGTAGACTGGGGGGGGGGAAACAGCCTCACAGAAGTCATCAACTTCTTATAGAAGATGTTTTTATTTAGTGAAAGTGACCAGAGAATCCTGCAGTGAGATGAGATGTTTGTAAAGATCTAAAACAGACAGAAGTTTGCTTCGTCAGATTTCTTTATTCAGACTAACATCTGGACAGATGTTGTACTGTAGAAAACGCAGATTGCAACTATCTGGGTGCATGATTACTGCATCGGTTGCTGTGATAGTGTCAGCACACCTGAATCAGAAATACTATATTGATCCCCGGCGGGGAATTAGGACGTTATAGTTGCTCTTATATACCTTATATACCTTATATACCTTATATACCTTATGTACCGAGCTATGCATGAGTGGAATTTGCTACCTAGACATATTGCACAAGAAAACAATAAAATTCAATTCAAAATTTTAGTAAAACAGCATCTTTTAATTAGAGACAAATGTGTATATAATATATATTATTATTATATAATATATAATATATAATATATAATATACTGTGAGTTGGATGATGCTGATGGTCTGGTGGATGTGGAGCGGCGGTCTGAGGTGTAAAGGGCTGTTTTTCATGGAGGCTACTTACTTCTTGTAGGATGTATGATATGATTTGCAGTAACTGCGGATATTCTCTGAGATTAAAGTCACAAATTTATAAGAAAAAATTCAGAAATTTGCAAGAATATAAAGTTGTAAATTTATGGGAAAAACTTGGATATCCTCTGAGATTAAAGTCATAAATTTATACGATAAAACACAAATTTGTGAGATTATAAAGTCGTGAATTTATGAGAAAAAAACTGACAAAGGAGTGTAACGGACTATTTCAGATTTTTTCAGATTATCAGGAGATCGTCTCGTCTCTGTGTTTCAGTCTTGTGCTGTTTTATTCTGTAATGTTATGTTATATTATTCTGTATATATTATATTATTCTGTGTTGTCCTGTTTATTCTCACACCGTCAGATTGTCAGTGTGTTTGTGGACCTCAGGAAGAAAAGCTGCTGCAAGGCTGCAGCTAGTGGGGATGTTAATAAACTAAACTAAACTAAACTTATATATAAGCATAAAGAAATACAAGAAAAATAGAAATAAAGGTGTATTTGAAATGTAAATTACACAATGCTGGAATATATAACAAAATATATGTAGAGTGATATAAATAAATAAGAAATATGTACAAATATGTGCATCAAACACATACAATATATAACCACAGTGTAAAAAGATAAAAGAAAATAAAATAAATGCTGAGAAGTGTGATGTATTTAGTGTGTTACATGTAAGAATAATATAAGAATTAAATAAAAATATATCTTGAAATGTACAGTATCAATACCTTGGTATTGCATGGTTTAATTCTTCTTATTATTTATTATTATTATTATTATTGCATAAATTATTGTACAGTTAATTTCAATTCAATTTAATATAATAATATAATAATCACAGAAGTTAACTCAAGATGTTTTTCATATAGAGCAGGTTTAGACTGTACTCTTTAATAATAAATATTAATAAAAGTGACGTTGCTTTGCTTCAGTGATGTTAGAAGTGAAAACATTTGTGTACCTGATAAAGATTTACTGATCATTTTACACTTTCCTCTCTAGTTTTACTACAATAAATACCTCTAGAATAAGATTATATTTATAGTATGCTGCTTTAATGTGAGGTGTAATCAGTTATTGTGGTGTTGATGTGTTCCAGGGATGGGAGATGGGATGTGCTACAATAAATACCTCTAGAATTAAACTATATTTACAGTATGCTGCTTTAATGTGAGGTAGAATCAGTTATTGTGGTGTTTTGTGTTGTTCCAGGGATGGGAGATGGGATGTGCTACAATAAATACCTCTAGAATTAAAAGATAATTACAGTATGCTGCTTTAATGTGAGGTAGAATCAGTTATTGTGGTGTTATGTGTTGTTCCAGGAATGGGAGATGGGATGTGCTACAGCTCTGCAATGAGCCGTCTGTTGGTCTGTTTCTGGCTTGTGAGCATCACCTGCCGTCTGAGGTGAGGAACTGACTGACTGCTACTGTACCGGATGATTCACCTCTCAGGGAATATATATAAAATGATTCTGTATTATCTAATATTATATTATAAGAGTTGTGTGTCTGTGTGTGCAGCCTCTCTCAGGATGTAACTGGAACTCCCAAAGAGGCTGAGTTAAATGACAACATTACCATCTTCACCCGCATCCTGGACGGACTGCTGGACGGGTACGACAACAGACTGCGTCCTGGACTGGGAGGTAGGACGCACAAACCTTAAACCTCAACACATTCTACTGATTAAAACAGTCACACCTTCTACTGAAAGATCTGTACTGTAGATACAGATGTTTGGATGAGAGATTACAGCTCTCAGCGCTCTGCACAGCAACATCTGTCTTCTGCTGACTCCAGAGCGGGAAAATGTGTCTGTATTCATGAAGTGTTTGACAAAGAGGCGTGCTCAGCTGTTTACGCCTCCTCTCTCTAAGTATGATTTAATGTCACCGTGAACACCCGCCGGAGCAGACAGAGAGCCGCGGTGACCTTGAGGAAGTCATTATTCCTCTCATTCATAACGCTGCTGCTCTATTATTCTCTGTAGAGGCAGGAAACAGCTGAGAAGTTCTCACCAGAGAGGAATGAAAGGAAAGAGAGAGGAAATGTTTCTGTTCTATGAACACATTTTTACACAGTTTACATCATTACAGATCAACACAATTAATTAATTATGCATCATGAACTCTATTTGGCTCAATTAAAGTACAAATGTTGCTGCTAACACTCAGTCTGTATCGCACTGGTCCTGCAGATGTAAACGGCTGAATAATGTAAGAAAAAAAGCAGAAGAAAAGTCCGACCTATGTCCGGAAAATTTCCCCAAAAAAGCCAAAAAAATATCCAAAAAAAGTTGGAAAAATATTCAAAACAAAGTCTGAAAAAAGTCAAAAAACTATTTTGAAAAATGTTTGAAAAATGTCCAAAAAAGGCAGAAGAAAGCCAGAAGAAAAGTCTGACATATGTTCAAAAAATGTCCAAAAAAAGTCTGAAAAATGTCTGACAAATGTAAAAAAAATTCCAAACAATGTTGGAAAGATGTCCAAAAAAAGACCAATGAATGGCAGAAGAAAAGTCAGACATATGTTCAAAAAATGTATAAAAAAAGTCCAATAAATGTCCGATAATGTCTAAAAAAATTTCAAAAAAATTACCAAAAAAAAGTCAGAAAAAAGGCAGAAGAAAAGTCTGACATATATCTGAAAAATGTCCAAAAAAGTCCAAAGAAAGGCAGAAGGGAAGTCCTACATATTTACAATAAATGTCTGAAAATAAGGCTGAAAAATGTCCAAAAACTGTCGGGAAAAATGTCCGAAGAAATGCAGAGGAAAATGTGAAAAATGTAAAAAAAAAAAAAATGTCAGAAAAAGGCAAAAAAAAAAAAAAAGCTGGAAAATGTAAGAAAAAAAGGCAGAAGAAAAGTCTGACATATGTCTGAAAAATGTCCAAAAAATGTCAGCAAAAAGGCCGAAGAAAGCCAGAAGAAAAGTCTGACATGTTCGAAAAAACAGTCCCAAAAATGTGAAAAAACACAGGTACTGCATTTAGCATAAAACAATATGCTCAGATCATAACATGGCAAACTGCAGCCCAACAGGCAACAACAGCTGTCAGTGTGTCAGTGTGCTGACTTCACTATGACTTGCCCCAAACTGCATGTGATTATCATAAAGTGTGCATGTCTGTAAAGGGGAGACTCGTGGGTACCCATAGAACCCATTTACATTCACATATCTGGAGGTCAGAGGTCAAGGGACCCCTTTGAAAATGGACAAGACAGTTTTTCCTCAACAAAATTTAGCGTAACTTTATTTAACCTCCTTTAAATTTATAATAGTTGTTCTTAATAATAATGAATGAATGTATTATAAAGACTCACAGAATTCTCTCTATTGTTACAGAGAAGGTGACCGAGATTAAAACCAACATCTTTGTCACTAGTTTTGGTCCCGTCTCCGACACTGAAATGGTAAGAAACTCCTTCATTAAGTCAGTCCAGCCTTAATGTGTAAAGTGTTTTTTTCACGTAAATTTGTGACTTTAATCTCAGAGAATATCCAAGTTTTTTCTGGTAAATTCTGAGTTTTTCTTTTTTCCCGTAGGAATACACTATCGACGTGTTCTTCCGTCAGAGCTGGAAAGATGAGCGGCTTTGCTTCAAAGGTCCGATGGAGATGCTTCCTCTGAACAACATGCTGGCCAGTAACATCTGGACTCCGGACACCTTCTTCCTCAACGGGAAGAAATCCATCGCACACAACATGACGACGCCCAACAAGCTGCTGAGGCTGAAAGACGACGGGACGCTGCTCTACACCATGAGGTAAACTCAGCAGGGTCAACATCTATCTACCAATCAGTCCGTTAACTAAAACACTGGATCATGAACGTGGTGGAGAAATGTTGTGTGATCCAGTTAGAGGTGACTAAACACCCATCAGCCTGTAGTACGGTAGTACTGTAGTACTGTAGTAATGTAGTAATGTAGTACTGTAGTACTGTGTTACTGTAGTACTGTAGTACTGTAGTACTGTAGTACTTTACTGTAGTAGTACTCCTGAGGTACTGTGATGGTTTGTGAGAGCTCTGCTGCACCAACACAGCTCACACACTCGTACAACATGTGTGTGTCTCTGTGCTGCATCGATGCGTCATCATGTTGTCCTCATACTGATGCTGCAGGTCACAGGAACTTCTAATGTTTCCTCCTCTTCCTCCTCCTCCACCTCCTCCTCATCCTCCCTCCTCTTCCTCCTCCTCCTCCTCCTCCTCCTCCTCCTCCTCCTCCTCCTCTTCATCCTCCTCTTCATCCTCCTCCTCCTCCTCCTCCTCCTCCTCCTCTTCCTCCTCCTCCTCCTCCTCCTCCTCCTCCTCCTCCTCCTCCTCCTCCTCATCCTGTTCCTCATCCTCCTCCTCCTCCTCATCCTCCTCCTCCTCCTCCTCCTCCTCCTCCTCCTCCTCCTCCTCCTCCTCCTCCTCCTCCTCCTCCTCTTCTTCCTCCTCCTCCTCCTCCTCCTCCTCCTCCTCCTCCTCCTCCTCCTCCTCCTCCTCCTCCTCCTCCTCCTCCTCCTCCTCCTCCTCTTCTTCTTCCTCCTCCTCCTCCTCCTCCTCATCCTCCTCCTCCTCCTCCTCCTCCTTCTCCTCCTCCCCCCCTCCTCCTCCTCCTCATCCTCCCTCCTCCTCCTCCTCCTCCTCCTCATCCTCCTCCTCTTCCTCCTCCTCCTCCTCCTCCTCCTCCTCCTCCTCCTCCTCCTCCTCCGCCTCCTCCTCCTCCTCCTCCTCCTCCTCCTCCTCCTCCTCCTCCTCCTCCTCCTCATCCTCCTCCTCCTTATTACAGTTCTAACTTCATGTATTGTAGCCAGGATTTAAATGTATGAGCAGACGGGTGTAAAGTACATGTTGTTTTCATTTTCTGTTACTTAAAGGTCACTTAAGTATGACGGTATGTTAGGGATATAGTAGGTAAAAATAAAAATAATTATGGAGCCGGGGGAGGGGGGGTATAATATTCCAGAATATTTCAGAATTTCTGAGATTAAAGTCACAAATTTACCAGAATTTTTTTTTACAAATTTGTGAGATTAAAAAGTTGTAAATTTACAAGAAAAAAATGTGGATATTCTCTGAGATTAAAGTCACAAATTCATGAGAAATAACTCACAAATTTGCAAGATTTTAAAGTCGATATTTACGAGAAAAAAACTTGCATATTCTCTGACATTAAAGTCACAAATTTACAAGGAAAAACACAGAAATTTGTGACATTATAAAGTCGTAAATATAGATATTCTCTGAGATTAATATTATGAATTTATATGAAAAAACTCAGAAATTTGCGAGATAATAAAGTTGTAAATTTATGACAAAAAAAACTTGGATATTCTCTGTGATTACAGTCACAAATTTACAAGAAAAATCTCACAAATTTTTGAGATTATAAAGTTGTAAATTTAAGAGAAAAAACGTGGATATTCTCTGAGATTAAAGTCACAAATTTATAAGAAAAAACTCAGAAATTTGCAAGAATATATATATATAAAGTCGTAAATTTACGGGAAAAAAGCTGGGAAAAGTGAGGTGAAGGTCCTGAAAGATACATATACGAGTTTTCTTTCATGTTCTTTCTGTGTTCTTTTATGAACATAAAAAAATTCTAATATTGTAGAAGTCACAGAAAGTAGACAACACATTCCAGTCCACTCTGTAGAAAGAGATATTATGGTATTTTGGAGGGATTATTGATCATTTTTATCAATTCTCCAGTGGTAAAAAAAATGGTTAAATTTAGCACCAAATCTGTGTAACAAATGGTATCAACCCAAAAATTACTGCAACAACTGATGAGATATAATAGAGCATGAGGATGGACATCAGATACTTCTATCATCATGCAATGTCCGAAAAATGTCCAATAAAATGTCCAAAAAAGAGGGAACAAATGGTCAGAAAAATGTTCCGAAAAAAAAGTCAGACAAAAGTCTTAAAATATCTGAAAAAAAAGTTTAAAAAAATGTTAGAAATATGTCGAAAAAACGTCTGAAAAATGTTTGAAAAAAGTGTCCAAAAAAAAAAAAGTCTGAAAAATGTTCGAAGAAAGTAAAAAAAAAAGTTAGAAATATGTAAAAAAAAAAAAAAAGGCTGAAAAAAAACAAACAAAGAAAGAAAGAACTTGACACACAGTTCTGAGCAGCATCTCATATTAATCTTCAGGTTCCAGCTTTCAGATGATGTACACCACTTCTATGTAACATCTACTGTTGACCTGCTATCTCCCCCTAAAGAACCCCTGGACCCCCCTAAAGACCCTCTGGACCCCCTAAAGACCCCCTGGACCCCCTAAAGACCCCCTGGACCCCCTAAAGACCCCCTGGACCCCCTAAAGACCCCCTGGACCCCCTAAAGACCCCCTGTACTCCCCTAAAGACCCCCTGGACCCACCTAAAGACCCTCTGGACCCCCTAAAGACCCCCTGTACTCCCCTAAAGAACCCCTGGACCCCCCTAAAGACCCTCTGGACCCCCTAAAGACCCCCTGTACTCCCCTAAAGACCCCCTGTACCCCCCTAAAGACCCCCTGTACCCCCCTAAAGACCCTCTGTACTCCCCTAAAGACCCCCTGTACCCCCCTAAAGACCCACTGTACTCCCCTAAAGACCCCCTGTACTCCCCTAAAGACCCTCTGTACCCCCTAAAGACCCCCTGAACCCCCCAAAGACCCCCTGAACCCCCCTAAAGACCCTCTGGACCCCCTAAAGACCCCCTGGACCCCCTAAAGACCCTCTGTACCCCCTAAAGACCCCCTGGAACCCCCTAAAACAGAGGGCAGAATAATGGAAGAAAAGTAGAATATTTCCCTCTGAATTGTTGCAGAGTAGAAGTATAAAGTAGCTCCTACTGTATATTATGGTATGATATTGTAGAGTATTAAATGTCTCCAGTGTGTATTCAGACTGGTGATGATCAGTGTGTCCAGCAGAGAGCAGCATGAGATCAGGTTGTGTAGAGTTCAGACTACATCAGCTCATTGTGTTGTTGTGTTTATTGGTGGTTTATTGTAGCTCCACAGACAGGTGGCAGCAGAACTCCACCAGATAATCCTCCTCTGCTTCCTCACATAAACCTTTGAGAGAGGTTTAGTGTTACACACACAGTTCCTGAGAGACGTCATCACGGCGCCCTCTGGTGGCTTATTGACACTAACGAAGACAGACGACGGCTCTGATTGGTTAATTAAACACAAATGAAACTAATTATTTATAATAAGAGTTCATGATGATGATGATGATGATGATGATGATGATGTGTCATCTCACACAGTTAATTCTCTCTCTCCTTTCAGACTGACGATAGCAGCAGAGTGTCCCATGCAGCTGGAGGACTTCCCGATGGACGCCCACGCCTGTCCCCTTAAATTTGGAAGCTGTGAGTAAAAACGCCTTTTATATAAACAGCGAGTAAATAATACAGGAGGAAAGAGCTTCATGTCCACCACCAGACACACCTTTAGACCTATGAGACCCTCAATAGAGCTGTTTTAATCCTCTTTAGGGGGGTCCAGGGGGTCTTAAGGGGATCCATGGGGTCTTTAGGGGGGTCCAGGGGGTCTTTAGGGGGGTCCAGGGGGTCTTTAGGGGGGTCCAGGAGGTCTTTAGGGGGAGATAGCAGGTCAACAGTAGATGTCACATAGAAGTGGTGTACATCATCTGAAAGCTGGAACCTGAAGATTAATCTGAGATGCTGCTCAGCACTGTGGGTCAAGTTGTTCTAGTCATTAATCAGAAATAAATATGAATTAATAAATTAAAATAAATTGTGAAAGTGTATAAGGGTTTAGAGCATTATAATTATAATAACAATTATTATTATATAATTTTCTTTCTTCGTTTTTTCGAAAATTTTTCCGACTTTTTTTTTCAACATATTTCTAACTTTTTTTTTAACTTTTTTTCGGACATTTCTTCGACTTTTTTCTGCCTTTTTTCCGACTTTTTTTCGACTTTTTTTTCTGACATTTTTCCGACTTTTTTTTTTTTGGACAGTTTTTCAAACATTTTTTTCCAAAGTTTTTTCGACATAATTCTAACTTTTTTTAAAACTTTTTTTCAGATATTTTCAGACTTTTTTTTTTTAACATTTTTCCGACTTTTTGTTCCGAATTGTTTTGGACATTTTTCCGACTTTTTGTTCGACACACAAACCCTCACACATTCACATATCTGGAGGTCAGAGGTCAAGGGACCCGTTTGAAAAAAGTTTTTCCTCACCAAAATTTAGCATAAATTTGTTATTTAACCTCCTTCACGACAAGCTAGTCTGACCTGGTTGGTACCGATGGATTCTTTAGGTTTTCTAGTTTCATATGAGGCCAGTATCTTCACTCTAGCTCTAAAACTGAACCAGCTACAGCCTCTGAAAGACAGTAAAGTCAGTCTGGATCTCATGTCTCAGAGGGTTAAAGTGTTACCAAACCTCTCTTAAAATACACGAGGTCACCGGTGAGAGGGAAGTGGACATGTCTCCGTGTCTTTATGGGGGTGTACTGTAGGGATGGATGTAGCCGGGTGTGTCTGACAGCCCGTGTCCCTCCGGTGCAGAGCTATTGTTGTAGCGGCGGCGGCGGCGGCGGCGGTGCAGGATTCAGCCGTGTAGCCGCTGACACTCTGCTCCTGATGAAGCCATTAATCATGTCAGAGCTGCTCGGCTGCAGCCTGCACCGCCTCAGCTACACTTAATGGGAAACATCTCACCAGACCTACATTTACCACCAAGGTAACCTTTAAAAAGCCAATCTCACAGCGTGCACACGCAGCTCAACCACACCTCCAGCCTCCCCGTCTCCTCTAAGCCCGTTAGGTCTCCTCTCAGCTCCGGAACAGGATATCTGGGATCTCCTGTCGTGTCAGTTTAAGATTAACTCTGAGGTCTTCCCTGTGGCTGACGTATGGAGAGTAATCTCAACACTCTCAGAGTCACAGTATGCTGCTGCTGCATGCTCCGTGTCATTAAGCCACGCCCCCACGCCTGCTTCGGTCACCTCCATCCCCCCGCTGAGAGCGGCGAGGAGGATAATCACAGCTGAGAACATCAACTATCTGATGTCACTGATCAGTCAAAATCTGCTTCAATTAATTATAGCAGCTTTAAATAAGAGATCCAGAGTCACTGAGATTACAGGTGACTCAGATACATTCACTTTATTTATACCTGTGAAGGTGATTAGAACACAGACACGCACACAATTAACAGGAGAGGAGAGAAGACACACAAAGTTTTATATGTATTTAAATAATAATAAAAACGTGACCCACCAGATGGTTTGTTCCTCAGAACCATCTGAGACACCGTCATTGGAAACTGTTTAGAAAAGGGCAGGTGATTGGATGAACCACCTGTCAATCAAACTCTTGCTGAAGTCAGTCAGGAGAAGAGTGAAAACATGTTTTCCATGTATAAAAGTCTTCAGTGTCGTTCTTGGCTATTCTTTTAATGAAGAAATCCTCTCCACAGATAGAAGTAATGCTATAGCAGCTATGCTAACCTCCACAGGAGACGCCATTGTTGACGCCACAAACACGTCACGTTAATATCAAACTATAAAAATCTAAACAAGGAACTGCATCAATGAGCACGCTTTATCATAGTAAACTATAAAACCTGATGAATCCATCGGTACCAATCAGGTCAGACTAGCTGGTCATGAAGGAGGTTAAATAACGCTCCAAAGTTGGGCTAAATTTTGTCGAGGAAAAACTGCCATGTCCATTTTCAAAGGGGTCCCTTGACCTCTGACCTCCAGATCAGTGAATGTAAATGGGTTCTATGGGTACCCACGAGTCTCCCCTTTACAGACATGCCCACTTTATGATAATCACATGCAGTTTGGGGCAAGTCATAGTCAAGTCAGCACACTGACACACTGACAGCTGTTGTTGTCTGTTGGGCTGCAGTTTGCCATGTTATGATTGGAGCATATATTTCGAACATTTTTTTAACTTTTTTCGGACATTTAAAAAAAAAATAAAAAATGTGTTGATATTTTTCAGACATTTTTCTGACCTTTTTTTTTTTTTTTTTACCCTTTTCAGACATTTTTTTCAGACTTAAAAAAAAAAAAAAAAAAAAAATTGTTTATATATTTATTTTTATTATTTTTTTTGGACAGTTTTTCGAAAAAAATTTCGGACATGCTACATCAATTTATGCTAAATGCAGTACCTGTGAGGGTTTCTGGACAATATCTGTCATTGTTTAGTGTTGTTAATTGATTTACAATAATAGATATATACATAAATGTACATAAAGCAGCATATTTGTTCACTCCAATGTTGATAAGAGGATTAAATACTTGACAAATCTCCCTTTAAGGTACATTTAGAACAGATAAAAAATGTGTGATTATTTTGCGATTAATCACGATTAACTATTTAAATCGATCGACAGCTCTAAAAAGTACACAAAGTAATTAAGCCGCACAAAAGGAAGTATATAATGTTCATATTTCTCAGCATTTGACACGTTCACATGTTGTCATTAATATGTATTTAGGGGTATGATAAGTTGTGTGAGAGTATTATTTTACATTGCAGTGAACTCATCGTTTCCAACAGAAACTACAGGATGATAACTTCAGAATAATAACGACTTTATTGACCTTAAAAGGATTTTTACTGTTACAGTAGAGATCCATCCCATCATGTGTGGTTGTAAAGAGTAAAGTTAGCGTGGTGGTGCAGTCCGGCTCCATTAACCCTCACTAATCCTCTGACCTGATGGACAGCACTCACCATGAGCTGCAGGCTTTCAGAGCTCCATAGACCTGACTGTTAATCACCGAGCATGGACTCTACTGTCTGGTCCTGTTACTGTATCTATGTTCTCCAGCTCTATATCCTCTTAATATGGTACTGTTACTGTATCTATGTTCTCCAGCTCTATATCCCTTAATATGGTCCTGTTACTGTATCTATGTTCTCCAGCTCTATATCCCTTAATATGGTCCTGTTGCTGTATCTATGTTCTCCAGCTCTATGTCCTCTTAATATGGTCCTGTTACTGTATCTATGTTCTCCAGCTCTATATCCTCGTAATATGGTCCTGTTACTGTATCTATGTTCTCCAGCTCTATATCCTCGTAATATGGTCCTGTTACTGTATCTATGTTCTCCAGCTCTATGTCCTCTTAATATGGTCCTGTTACTGTATCTATGTTCTCCAGCTCTATATCCTCTTAATATGGTCCTATTACTGTACCTATGTTCTCCAACCATATATTCTCTTAATATGGTCCTGTTATTGTAGCTTCAACAGGAGCCTATCTATGTTCTCCAGCTCTATATCCTATTAATACGACTCATTAATGAGACCTTTCAGAGGGATTTATGGTCTCAGGTATGTGTTTCCTCAATAGGTCAAATGTTCAGTGTGTGTTTCTCTGGTCGATATGTTGAAATCATCTACAGCTGACAGTTATTCTCCTCAATACACCCTCAGACAGTCTTCTTGACTTTAGACATTGATATCTCCACAGTGCCTCAACAGACACAAAACAACTACAAAGAGACACAAAACAACTAAAAAGAGACACAAAATAATTACAGAGACACAAAACAACTACAAAGAGACACAAAACAACTACAAAAAGATGCAAAACAACTACAGAGAGACACAAAATAACTACAAAGAGACACAAAACAACTACAAAGACACACAAAACAACTACAAAGAGACACAAAACAACTACAAAGAGACACAAAACAACTACCGCAAAACAACTACAAAGAGACGCAAAACAACTACAAAGAGAAACAAAACAATTACAGAGAAACAAAACAGCTACAAAGAGATGCAAAACAACTACAAATAGACACAAAACAACTACAAAAAGATACAAAACAACTACAAAGAGACGCAAAACAACTACAAAGAGACACAAAACAACTACAAAAAGATACAAAACAACTACAAAGAGACGCAAAACAACTACAAAGAGACACAAAACAATTACAGAGACACAAAACAACTACAAAGAGACACAAAACAACGACAAAGAGATGCAAAACAACTACAAAGAGAAACAAAACAACTACAAAGAGATGCAAAACAACTACCGCAAGACAACTACAAAGAGACGCAAAACAACTACAAAGAGAAACAAAACAATTACAGAGAAACAAAACTGCTACAAAGAGACACAAAACAACTACAAAGACACGCAAAACAACTACAAAGACACACAAAACAAGAACCAAAAGAGGCTTAACATCTATAAAGTCTGTATCTTAATATGTGGGGGGGTTTAGCATGTCCTGGGGGTCCCGCTGTCTCATTATCCGTCGATGCTCCTTCCCGTTAACTAAAGGTCAGGTATGACAGCAGACTGCTCTCTATTATAATTGTTGTATTTAACCAGAGCTGCAGAGGGATATTAGAGTCTGTCCCTAAATGTCAATGACACTCAACATTACAGGAACAACATGCAGTATTTCTGCTGTACAATAAATGAGTGTAGCCAGCAGATCACAGCGTTACGTAACGTCCTCGTCTGCTACTGTGATTTCAGCTCACTGGGTTTAAAATGATGAGGTTATCAGGTAAATCTGCTGAAACTTTATCTTAAGGAAGAACTAACGAGTGCAGCTGCTTGTAAATATGAAAGTTCAGTGTATGAGACTGAAGACGGAGACTGTTTATGATGCAGGGATGGTTAACTCCTCATTAATAGTGACCGTGAGACCTGGTCGTCGTTTAAAAGTGAGATAAATTGAAGGTGACCACAGCCTCCATTCTCTACAAAAGATTGACACCACAAACTCATACAGCCAAAAAAAGGCCCTTACACATGTATTTTAAAAGACAATCTCGTAAACAGCAGCATCCCTCAATCTCCAAAAGTATAGTACTGAAAACAGATATTTAATGTGTTACCAGCTTAGCTTACAGAACACATTAATAGACCATTCTTGATTATAAATACACTGGAGCTACTGTATGTACTTGGATTGGTAAATAATACAGGGATAAAGGATGCTGTTAACAAAAATATACTGTAGATAGTTCACGTTTAGTGTGATCCTGTGATATATTTTCAAAGGTCGAGCTGTTAAAAATGATTTAAAAATATATTAAAAGTAGGGTCGGTAATGTTGAGAAACTAGCTTTAGATTTTAAACATGATCCAGGGAGATGATCACTTCCTGTTAGTGGAGGGAACCAGGGTGATGATCACTTCCTGTTATTGAAAGGAACCAGGGAGATGATCACTTCCTGTTAGTGGAGGGAACCAGGGAGATGATCACTTCCTGTTAGTGGAGGGAACCAGGGAGATGATCACTTCCTGTTAGTGGAGGGAACCAGAGAGATGATCACTTCCTGTTAGTGGAGGGAACCAGGGAGATGATCACTTCCTGTTAGTGGAGGGAACCAGGGAGATGATCACTTCCTGTTAGTGGAGGGAACCAGGGAGATGATCACTTCCTGTTAGTGGAGGGAACCATGGAGATGATCACTTCCTGTTGGCCTACAGATATACATCATCTCTGCACAGTCTCGATCTAGAGATAAAACTGTTCAAATGTGGACAAAATCATAAGGAGCAGAAGAGGATTAATAGTCTGTGATATTTTTTTCCGCATAAAATGTGAAATTAATTTGTGCTTCTAAGAGAAAATAATAAATTCTTCTGCTGACGTAACTCCGTTCTACAAAGACTGAGATCTTAGAAAATGCAGAGCGTCTTTGAGACGATAATCCACAGACTGGCTGACTGGGGGTCAGTCTAAATTACTGTCTTCTAACACCACAGTCGCTGGATTAATGCAATACTGTTAGATTGGACTCGCACACACACACACACACACACACACACACACACACACACACACACACACACACACAACCAGATTTAGTGCTTCTACAGTATGAGTGCTGTTTGTACTACAGTACAGTATGAGTGAGTTAGGGTTGTTTTCATGATGAACTCCTACGAACGACAGAATTTGTTTAAAATCAGCAGATTAAACTGAATTTAACCTCTACAGCCCTACAGGGTGCTGGAAGGTGTTGTTCTCCTAGAGAGACATACCATAAATAAATCTGTAATAGCTCCACGACTACCAGGTCTATCTGCATGATCTTGGTCTCTATGGATAGGTAAGACCTCAGAGAATTCATCCCCAGTGTCACTAACATTGTGACTGTTACTATGCCTGAGTAAACTGTGATGAACCAAAGGAAAAAAATACATTTTTTATCCTCTCCTAAAATGTTAACACCACCACCAATGATAACACCATTATATAATGATGTCATGCACAGAGATGTTACTGAATTCATTCAGCAACTCCTTGACTACAACTGAGCCAAAGCTGATATAAATAACACAAAGCAAATAGATTCTACAAAGGTTTTAGTCAGGATAGGACCAGGAGGACTCTCCATTTGGACCACTTGGATACCCAAAGTGTGCCAAATGGGTTTTCTACCTCTTGAAAGGGAATCTGGCTCTAAAATACGACTGATATCCACTACAGGAGGCTATGTGCACACAGTGGAGCCTTTGGCCATGACATTTACCCTGTGCATCATCACATTCTACCATTGTGCACAGGAGAAAATCAAAAAAGAAACTACTAAATTGTGTAATTTTGACTCAAATGGAAGAGTTTTATTATAATAATGAAACATGATCAGGTAAAACTTAGATAATAAGAAATACGATCAATAACAATGTAAATAAGATAACAAAAATAATCCAAAGTCAAGTATGTACGTTCAATATAAAAACAAAATATTATAAAGTAAAAATACTATTTCTTGTGCGTTGATTTTGTAACTAAAATATTGAAATCATGTCCAAACAAACATTGTTGGAGTGTTGTTTTAGTCGCGTTAAGGCCTCGTCTTTTAGAAACTATGCAGAAGAAAAGACCACTACAACATTTTATGAAGTTTTGAAAGGCAGAGTTTTAACACACAGCTCAGATGAACCCGTTACCGGATCCGTTGGGTAAAATAGGTTAAAGGTTTACTATCACACAACAGTAAACAACAGACTAAAATACTTCCTCTAAAGCTGAGAGGTCAAACCTCGTGAGCGAACCCAGAATCTCTCAAACTGTGCCAACATTCACACACCAGTAACATCTGTAACATCTGTGTATTGTGCTTCACTCTAACTGATTACATCAGATCCAAACACCAGCTCTTAACAGCGACACCAAGTTAATCTCTGCGTAATGAAGCAAAGTGGGTCAAAGGTCAAGCGTTGTATCACAGCAACGCCACATTTCTCAGCTGGTAACATCTTAGAAACCGAGGAACGCCGACGTGTCGACAGTTTACGGTATTTCACTGATGTTTCATAAGATCTATAAACAAAACCTGCTGCTACTGCAGGTACAGAAGAGTTCTGTAAGACACCTTCCTGTTGCTTTTTGTCAACAAATTCCATAAAAAGACCAAAATTAAACTAAAATCTTCATAAGTTTCTCCTTAAATTTGTTCTTGAGAAAGGTCCACAGATTCCTGAGATTCATGAGATTCATGACGTCAAAGTGTTTAGTAAAAGAGACGAAACCGCGGTGTTTTTGTGACAACAGCTGCTGCCGCCATTTTGGACTGAAAAAGCTTATTAAATTTATAATATTTTTATTGTTCAACACAGGACATTTCAGTAAAGACATTAAAATTATGAAAATAGAATAGAAATAATTTAGTTTTACTTTTGTACGTCTCTTTGTAGGCGGACGTTTTACTGGCGTCTGGTCGTCGCTTTCAGTCCAAAATGGCGGAAGCGTAGCTCTGCTGCTGGGCGCTGATGATGCAACGGAACAAACACTTTCACTTCTTGGCGATATACGTTCTTTGATGACTTGTTCTTAAACTGCAGAATTGTTCACACCAGTGTTTTCATCGTGATGAATCCTATTATAACGTGATAATAATTATTAACGTGACGTGTTCGTGGCGTGTCAGATTTGAGAGGACGACAGGATGTCAAAACAATAATAAATAATAAGTGAACTGCTGCGTGAGTTTATCTGCTTAACGGTGAGTGCATGTTAGAGTTATAATGATCTGAAATCTGAATCTGAGTACCTGAAAACAGGAGTAGAAACATCAACTGTTACATAACTGTGTTCACGTAACACGTCGTCTATCAAACTCATCTCTGCTCAACAGGAAGTAACAACAAGCTGAACATGAAATATTATAATATTATAGAGAACACGCACCTGTGTGTGTGTGTGTGTGTGTGTGTGTGTGTGTGTGTGTGTGTGTGTGTGTGTGTGTGTGTTTTTACATTACATTAGAAGCTTTTATCCAAAGTGACTTTGAATTTGACCATCAGGACACATCAGGAGCTGGTTGGGGATCAGTGTTTAGTTTAGTTTAGTTTAGTTTAGTTAAGTTTAGTTTAGTTTAGTTTAGTTTAGTTAAGTTTAGTTAAGAAGGGACAGTACAAATTAATTAATACACATGGTATAAAAAATGCTAGAATTAGCCAAAAGTCTGTTTTTCATCTGTTGTCCTTGGTCGAGGTGTTACAGAAAGCTTCCTAAAATACATCAGAACAAAAAAATAAATTATGTATATATTATATATATATTTTTATAGAGGACATTTGTCAGACTTTTTTTGGACATTTTTCATGTATATATTTCTTCATATATGTATATTAATGTATTGTTCTTTCAGAATGAACTCTTTTTGGTTTAGGAATAGTTCAAGATTGAGATTAATGATTAATGTCCATATTTCATTATAGGTGACATTTGAAGTACAATTAAGTGATCTTCTGATCTAACCCTGTCACCATAATTATATTATCAACTTATTGTATGATGTATGGACATGACCTTGATTGTTTTTGCTGACCTTGATATCACCCGTTGTGTTTACATCAGAACGTCACCGACATTTTAGCCAACATGAAGCCAGAATGAACAGCAGGGTTTTCCAGATCATTTTAAGACTTTATAAGACTTCATAAGACAGACCCTGAGAGTCCATTTTATTTATTGTTTTGGCTGTGTGGTTTTCTGCAAAGCACATTTTATCCCCCCTGGAAGGATATATAAATAAAGTTTTCCTTTAAAATGTTAGAAAATTGTGAAAGCGACCAAAAACCCAAATATGTTCAGTTCACCATCATATATGATGAAGAAATCAAACCCTCACATCTGAGATGCTGGAACCAGTGAATGTTTTATCATTTCTTTAAAAGAATACTGATAATTTAATATCTGAATTTAAAATTTAGACAAAGTTTCATTTTTAACTGTTTATCAATAATATTCAATTTGTATTAGATGCAAAAATCCGGTTTGTGCATCTGTCTGTGTTGTAGATGCGTATCCGGTCTCGGAGGTGGTCTACACGTGGACTCAGGGAGCAGCGAAGTCGGTGGTGGTGGCGGAGGAAGGCTCGCGGCTCAATCAGTACCATCTGATTGGTCAGACTGCAGGAACGGAGGACATCTACACCAGTCGAGGTACCGCGAAGGACCTTTATTACTATTCTACCATCCACACTCATTCATATAGCTGCATCCCTCCGTTATCTTCTATCATTTACTCCTTTATTTTAAAATTCTAGCTTTGATTTCAGAGCAGTGGTTGGGGCCATAGATTCTAACTTACTGATATTTCAGAGTCATGGTCGGGCCATAGATTCTAACTTACTGATATTTCAGAGTCATGGTCGGGGCCATAGATTCTAACTTACTGATATTTCAGAGTCATGATCGGGGCCATAGAATCTAACTTACTGATATTTCAGAGTCATGGTCGGGGCCATAGATTCTAACTTACTGATATTTCAGAGCCGTGGTTGGGGCCATAGATTCTAACTTACTGATATTTCAGAGCCGTGGTCGGGGCCATAGATTCTAACTTACTGATATTTCAGAGTCATGGTCGGGGCCATAGATTCTAACTTACTGATATTTCAGAGCCGTGGTCGGGGCCATAGATCCTAACTCACTGATATTTCAGAGCCATGGTCGGGGCCATAGATCCTAACTTACTGATATTTCAGAGTCATGGTCGGGCCATAGATTCTAACTTACTGATATTTCAGAGCCGTGGTCGGGGCCATAGATTCTAACTTACTGATATTTCAGAGCCATGGTCGGGGCCATAGATCCTAACTTACTGATATATTTCAGAGCCGTGGTCGGGGCATAGATTCTAACTGACTGATATTTCAGAGTCATGGTCGGGCCATAGATCCTAACTCAATGATATTTCAGAGCCATGGTCGGGGCCATAGATCCTAACTTACTGATATTTCAGAGTCGTGGTCGGGGCCATAGATTCTAACTTACTGATATTTCAGAGCCGTGGTCGGGGCCATAGATCCTAACTTACTGATATTTCAGAGCGATGGTCGGGGCCATAGATTCTAACTTACTGATATTTCAGAGTCATGGTCGGGGCCATAGATTCTAACTTACTGATATTTCAGAGCCGTGGTCGGGGCCATAGATTCTAACTTACTGATATTTCAGAGCCATGGTCGGGGCCATAGATTCTAACTTACTGATATTTCAGAGCCATGGTCGGGGCCATAGATTCTAACTTACTGATATTTCAGAGTCATGGTCGGGCCATAGATTCTAACTTACTGATATTTCAGAGCCGTGGTCGGGGCCATAGATTCTAACTTACTGATATTTCAGAGCCCTGGTCGGGGCCATAGATTCTAACTTACTGATATTTCAGATCCGTGGTCGGGGCCATAGATTCTAACTTACTGATATTTCAGAGCCATGGTCGGGGCCATAGATTCTAACTTACTGATATTTCAGAGTCATGGTCGGGGCCATAGATTCTAACTTACTGATATTTCAGAGCCATGGTCGGGGCCATAGATTCTAACTTACTGATATTTCAGAGCCGTGGTCGGGGCCATAGATTCTAACTTACTGATATTTCAGAGTCGTGGTCGGGGCCATAGATTCTAACTTACTGATATTTCAGAGCCCTGGTCGGGGCCATAGATTCTAACTTACTGATATTTCAGAGTCATGGTCGGGGCCATAGATTCTAACTTACTGATATTTCAGAGCCGTTAAGTCGTTCATGGGGCGGTTTGCTAGTTGTGGGTGAACGACACGAACCGGGTCGGTCCTCCCTGTTAAAAATGAACAAATCTCCTGCCTCTTTACAGCAGCAGTTGTACAGTATCTGCAGGACGTTAAGCTCCAGTTATTCAGCTCGTTGTTATTACAGTGTGTGTGTTAGTGTGTATGTGTGTGTGTGTGTGTGTGTGTGTGTGTGTGTGTGTGTGTGTGTGTGTGTGTGTGTGTGTGTGTGTGTGTCTGTGTGTGTGTGACATCCAAAGATGTTGTGAGAAGAACAATTTTATTTCAAATCAAGCTGGATAGAGACAATGAATGAATCACAAGGATTTGAGGACGCCTCCCACACATAGCCAGCTGTCTCTGGTGGGGGGGGGGGGGCAAAAAAAATCACTTATCCGTGGTCTGAGCCACTGGGTCTGTAGGGTTAATCCGTACGCAGGCCCATCAGTTGTGCTTTTACTGAGTGACGTCACAGCTCAGGGATTGGCTGGGGCGGCGGAGACACGTGGGGCGGCGAGGGGGGGACGGGACGCTGGGGGGGGGGGGGGGCATCAGCTTAATTCTGTTATGTAAAGAAGTATGATAAAACATTTCTGCTGCATGTTGCTGCTGAGGTTACGGAGGTATATCTGCTCTTTACTCCGGATACCGTTGGAGAACTGGCCCGTCCGGTCCTCCGCGGTGCTGACGGAGCGCCAACACACAGGTTATATATCCCTCTGTGTGTAACCGTATCCCATCATGCACTGCTCAGACTCACACACAGCCAGCATGGCCTTAATTAGCATCGCTAATCTGAGGTACAAACCCTCTTTAACGAGCCGAGAATAGCTCCGCTCACACTGGGCAGAGGTGACCTTTGACCTCACAGGTTAAGAGGATGAACATATAGAAAATGGAGCTGGATCGATGATCAGCAAACACATCGGATCAAAACAGTAAAGCTCAACAGATGGTTCTGATCCACACACTCACCAGTTGACCAACATCGCCGCGTTGTTCTCGGCTATAAACGGCAGTTCCCCGCAGACGCTCCAAAAGCCAAACAGTAAAATCCACCACGACCGCATTTTCACGCCTCGGAGATGTCCATGCACGTCCAGGCCCGGCAGGCGGGTCAGATCAGAGCGGAGCGGCGCCGGCCCGGTCGTGCCACCACAGAGCAGGGCTGCTGGCGAGTAGTCCTCGGAGCGAAGGCAGCACACCTTTCATTAAGGACATGATGCTCGTCGCCGCATCGCTCAGAGCGTCCAAACTGTCCAACCCCCCCCCACCGGTGCCTCTCAACCCCCCTCTGCTTCAGTCATTGGTGCACCTGTTAGTAATCACCGCCGACCCAGGTGTGTTAGTGATGGAGGATCCCCAATCAGAATCTGGCCCGGCCCGACTGGATCCTGACAGGACGGGTCGGACGGACGGTCTGCTGCACTCACATAGAGAGAGAGAGAGAGAGAGAGAGAGGGAGAGAGAGAGGGAGAGAGAGAGGGAGATATACAGGATGCAGATTGTGACAAGGGATTAGTGAGACAGAAAAATCGGATTTTGTCAGGAGAAAGCAGCAGTCATCTGTGGATTTCCTCTACTTTATCAGACTCCACAGGATTGTTGAGGAAGAAAAAATCCTTCAAATGCTTCATCTTCAGCTGATTAACAGGATACGATGATTCACACACAAACCTGTTTAGTTCACACCTCCACGTTTAGAGGAGTAGTCTGGTCTGGAGGTTGTAAAGTACTCGTACAGCCTTTAATCACATTAACACCTCAAAACTGAGATATTTAATGACAGAAAGCACAAAGTCTCAGAGAGATGGTTTTGTGTTGCAGACAAACTGGATGTTGTGCTCGTTCTCTTGTAGTGTGTGACTACTTGGAATTCGCTCTTGGAAAAGGATATATATACAGTATGTTAGAGCTGTCAAAGTTAACGCGATAATAACGCAAATTTGTTTTAACACCACTAATTTAGGTTGTAGTGGGCTAAGTTTTAAAGCTAGAAAAAATATGCCAGAATTAGCCAAAAGGCTGTTGTTAGGCTGTGTGTTACAGAAAGCTTCCTAAAATACATCACAACAAAAAAATAAACTACATATATTATATATATATATATCTTTCAGACTTTTTTGCGCACATTTTTTTACATTTTTTGGACATTTTTTTTACTTTATTTTCAGACATTTTTGGGACATTTTTCGCACATCTATTTGACTTTTTTTCTGACATTTGTCGCAGATTTTTTGCCTTTTTCTTACTTTTTCCAGACATTTTTGAGGCAATTTTTTTTTCGGTCATTTTCACACATTTTTGGGACATTTTTTTACTTTATTTTCGGACATTTTTCGGACATTTTTCGGTCATTTTTTGGACATTTTTCGCACATTTATTTGACTTTTTTTCTGACATTTGTCAGACATTTTTTTTTACTTTTTTTCAGACATTTATGGGGCATTTTTTTTTGCCTTTTTTCAGTCATTTTCACACATTTTTTTGACATTTTTTTTCTTTATTTTCAGACATTTTTTGGCCTTTTTTTTTTTTTTTTTTTTGGGCATTTTTCAGACATTTATAGAACATTTGCCCCCTTGTTAACCTGCCATCCCCCCATCCCCTAGTAGCAGAGAGAGTGCAGGGGCAGAACATTTTTAGTCTAGTCTGCCTGACTCATTGATTTATTTGACTGAGGTTTGTGCAAGTTAGAATCTATGGCCCCGACCACCAAGCTAGAGTGAAGATACTGGCATCATATGAAACTAGAAAACTGAATGAATCCATTGGAACCATGAAGGAGGCTATATAATGCTCCAAGCTTACACTAAATTTTGTTAAGGACAAACTGTCATGTCCATTTTCAAAGGGGTCTCTTGACCTCTGAGCAGTCCTCCTCCAAAGCTCTGTAGTTTTAACAAACGTCACTCGAACAGGTGTAAATAGTGCATTTGTTGGGGACTATTTTAAGCTGCGGATTAACACACATTAGGTGCTCTAGTGAGGGTTTACAGCAGCAGGACGGTGGTTAATAAACGGTGCGTGTGTGTTCATGGTAATGAAGGTGGATGATGAGTCTATTAATAGCTTCCAGTCTGTTCACTCTCAGTGTCCTCAGGTCAAACTGGTTGAGGTGAGTTTTACTGAGCTGCCTCATAATAATACAACAAGAGCTCCTTTCACAAAAACCCACCAACACCCACAACATCTGGCTGTTGTTTTCAGTGTGAAAGGTTACAATCAGCAGTCATTCCCGCCCGGGACAAATGTCTCTGCAGTAGTGACGGTATTTATCGGCTCCAGCTCCGATCGCCAGTGATGGAAACATGACACCCGGGTGGACGTGCTAATTTACGGCCCTTTTCCGGAACGATGCAATGCGTCATTATCATTAGTTATTCTCAGACGGATATAAGCCCTAAAGTGAATATATGATTAATGAAATCAACAGGGATTTGGACAATTATTGTAATTTATGACTGAATACGAAACATACAATTAATCTGCGTTCCTCAAAGCCACCAGACTCCAGTCAGAAAACAGTCATTTTACCTCGCTGAGCATTCTTCATTCAAACCGGACAGAAACAAAATAAAACTCTAAACTCTTTAAAAAACAATCACCAACTCTGGTTTGAGAGTTTGAAAGAGAGACTGAATAAGTATAATAAAGAAGTAACCACCGTAACATTTTCACTGTTTACTAACCACCCTTTCTGGTGCATTTGCAACGTTTAAAAAACTTGCATATACGCACTAATTTTGGTGGAAAAAAGGGTAATAGGAGTAGTCAATATACACATAGGGAGTCTTCTGATAGACACATAGTTGTTATAGTTATACTGTATGCTGTCTTTATTATCCAGAGTAGAGATTACAACCCTCTCCTCCTCCTCCTCTTCGTCCTGCTGTGTGCTCCAGGTCAATACACCGTGATGATGGCTCACTTCTACCTGAAGAGGAAGATCGGCTACTTCGTTATCCAGACATACATGCCGTGCTTCATGACCGTGATCCTGTCGCAGGTTTCCTTCTGGCTCAACCGGGAGTCGGTGCCAGCTCGGACCGTCTTTGGTGAGCCTGAATATACTTGTTAAATAACTGCAGAGTTTTCAATCTGAGTTGTTGACTTTTTGCTGAATACATGAAATGAAATCATGCACATAACCTGGTGTTACTCTGAAATGTGCCGTCCTGACACTACAACTATAACCTGCTGTAATAGATCCAGAATAGTGAGCATGGTCAGTAACAGTAACACATTTTTGAGAGTTTTTTTACGACTTTTTCCGGACATTTTTCCAGACATTTTTCCAACTTTTTTTCGGACATTTTTCAGAATTTTTTTTGACAATTTTTCCAGACATTTTTCAGACTTCTTTTTCAACATTTTTCAGACTTTTTTTGGGACATTTTTTTGAACATTTTTCAGACTTTTTTTTCAGACTTTTTTTGGACAAAAACCTTCACACATTCACATATCTTGAGGTCAGAGGTCAAGGGACCCCTTTTAAAATGGACATGACATGGACAGTTTTCCTCGCCAACATTTAGTGTAAGTTTGGAGCGTTATTTAACCTCCTTCATGACAAGATAGTATGACATGGTTGGTACCAATGGATTCATTAGGTTTTTATTTGACATTTTTTTCGAACATTTTTCAGACTTTTTTTTTTGGACAATTTTTCGAGCATTTTTCTGACTTTTTTTCTGATATTTTTCAAGACGTTTTTCCGACGTATTTCCTAAATTACTGCAGATTTTTTCAATCTGAGGTGTTTATTTTGTGCTGAATACATGAAATTAAATCATGCACATACCCTGGTGTTACTCTGAAATGTGCCCTCCTTTTTTACGACTATAACCTGCTGTAATAATTCCAGAATAATTCCTCCTCCACCTCCACCAGGTGTGACCACGGTGCTCACCATGACCACTCTCAGCATCAGCGCCAGGAACTCGCTGCCCAAAGTGGCCTACGCCACCGCCATGGACTGGTTCATCGCCGTGTGTTACGCCTTCGTCTTCTCCGCGCTCATCGAGTTCGCCACGGTGAACTACTTCACCAAGAGGAGCTGGGCCTGGGACGGGAAGAAGGCGATGGAGGCCCAGCAGCCCAAGGTGCGTGGACCGATGGTGTCATTGTTGATTGTGAAGACTCACTGTTGTTGAGACCAAACTATTCTGGGATCTGAAGAGCAAAAGTCTCACAAGTTTAACAGCTTATAAGACTCAGAGTCCACACGTTTGACTGTATTTTGTCTCCACAGGTCAGTTGATGGTGAACTTCAAAGTACTGATCTATCCACATTGCATACTTTTTATTTTTACTTTTAGTACGTACTGCAGCTGCCCTTACAAAGTATGTTCTGTTACATGCGGTACATACTGCATTTGACATACTATGTATTGGGACGTACTAAATCTTTTTCTGGCATACTAATTCACATATCTGGAGGTCAGAGTTCAAGGAACCCCTTCAAGCAGTTTTGACATTTTTTCCTCACCAAAATTTTGCGTAAGTTTGGAGCGTTATTTAACCTCCTTCGTGATGAGCTCATATGACATGGTTGGTACCGATGGATTCCTTAGGTTTTTTTCGGACA
The DNA here is from genome assembly GCA_916701645.2 of Sebastolobus alascanus. Taxonomy (NCBI): domain Eukaryota; kingdom Metazoa; phylum Chordata; class Actinopteri; order Perciformes; family Sebastidae; genus Sebastolobus; species Sebastolobus alascanus. The sequence continues at coordinate 259,259 of CAKAOJ020000240.1, forward strand.
TTTTTTTCGAACATTTTTCAGACTTTTTTTCGAACATTTTCCCGAATTTTTTTTTTTGGACAAATTTGTCGGACTTTTTTCAGACCTTTTTTAAAAAAAAATTCAGACTTTTTTTAAAACATTTTTCCGACTTTTTTTTAAAACACTTTTTCAGACTTTTTTAAAAAACATTTTGCAGACTTATCTTGAGGTCAGAGGTCAAGGGACCCCTTTTAAAATGGACATGACATGGACATTTTTCCTCGCCAACATTTAGTGTACGTTTGGAGCGTTATTTAACCTCCTTCATGAGAAGCTAGTATGACATGGTTGGTACCGATGGATTCATCAGGTTTTTTAGTTTCATATGATAGCAGAATCTTCACTCTAGCTTTAAAACTGAGCTGCTACAACCTAAAAATCACAAGTTGCGTTAAAGAAATTACTGGTGTTAAAAGGAATTTGCATTATCGCGTTATTATCGCGTTAACTTTAACAGCCCTAATATATACAAAAGTCAATTAGATGGTAATCTGCGTGAGAAATAAAGAAAAACAAAGACAATTTGGTTATAATAATTCATCCGCTTAAAGTGATGAACGTCAGAGCAGCTTTAAACTCTACTATGGGTTCAGACTAATAGCTGTTTGAAGTTGACTTTCCTTTCATTCTCTACTCTATTCATTCAGGAGTGGTTGTGTGGAAAGAGAGGAGAGGAGGAGTAGTGAAGTCACACATGATAATAAAGTAAGAGATGAAGAAGTAGAAGTTCAGAAATGTTGGATCAATAGACTCGTAGTTCACTCGGTTGGTGTTGTGGCTCAGAGCCAGTTCATTACCGCCCAAAGACATCGATCCTTCCCACCTTCACCGGCCAGCTTTTATCCTCCTCTTTCTCTGTTCCTGTATATATGTGTTGTTAACCAGCTGTTTTATTATGTTGGATGAATGTGCAGCACCTTTTTTGGGGGGGGGGGGGCAGAATAGTGTGAACGCTCAATCACTGTGTTTCTGTCTCCCCACAGAAGAAGGACCCTCTGGCTCTGTCTAAAAAGCCCAACAACACCTGTTCAGCAGGTGTGAATTATACAACCAACCTGACCAAGGACGCCTCCATCTCCACCATCTCAAACAGCACGGCTGTTCAGCTCAAACCCTCCGAGACCAAGACCCCCGACCCCAAAAAGACTTACAACAGCGTGAGCAAGATCGACAAGATGTCCAGGATAGTGTTCCCGGTGCTGTTTGGGACCTTCAACCTGGTCTACTGGGCCACGTATCTCAACAGGGAACCGGTGATTAAAGGAGCCGTTTAAAGCTCTGCCATCAGGAGCATTCATCCTCCTGATTCAGGATTTCATAACTAAATCAGTGCCACTCAGTCCTTGTATCATAGACCCCCTTCACACCTGGCATTAATATGGGTTTTGGGTGATTGGATTATAATCGGATAATGTTTGACCAACGCAGTGAAGACGGATTGTGATCTGATCGGACAAACTAACTCTGGAGGTGGTCGGGACGCATTGTGACCACATTGAACACAAGTGTAAATGTGTTTTCAATCCACATACAACAACTACGGAAATATCACATACAACTCTTCAAAAACCGGCGAGGAAGCAGCTGTTAGCGCCAGTTAGCGAGCTGCGCTAGCTACTAGCAAAACAGCTTGTCAACATGGATGTTCAAGACATTCATGGATGGAGTCGAGACGAGACCGAGTGACTGCTTTCAGTTTGGTCTGACGAAAGTCTACAAGCAAAACTTGGCAATTCATATCACAGCCGAGTCTTTTATGAAGCAACGGCTGAGCTAACGGTGGAGAACGGCTACAACTGGTCCTGGTTGCAATGCTAACGAGAGGAGGATGTGGCGTTGGGTTGTTTGAGCTATCCGATCTCAATGTGGACACTGGAGACCAGCGCTGGGGACTCGAGTCACATGACTTGGACTCGAGTCAAGCATTTGATGACTTTAGACTCGACTTGTCAAACTAAAACTGGACTTGGACTTTAACACCAGTGACTCGTGACTTCTCTTGTACTCTTGGAGCCTTTTGATTTGAAAATACTCGATACCTTCCTCCCCCAAGCCCAAGGATTAAAAAACATGTTTTGCGTGCACGAAGAAGATCAACTGGCCGGTACCGGAGGAGATGTTGGGTTTATTTACTTTTTGAGAGATCCTTTATTGTTTTGCTAACTGAACTGAACAAACTGAAATTATATCTTGTTGTTTCTTGCTGAATCCCCAAAAAGTGGTGGACCCTTATTATAATTATTAATATTATTAGGACTTGCACTTACGCTTAATTCCCCAGATCCACTTTGTTTGAATCAATCTGACAACATCCAATCAAGTTGCAGGAGAAAAGCATGAAGAACTAACGTTGCGTTACTGAGCACCAGTTGGTGTCAGTGACTCTGTTGTTAAAATGGCGTTACATTTGGTGAAGAGCGCATTATGACTTGTTTAGGACTCGAAACTCAAAGTTTAGGACTTGAGACTCATGCCTACCAGACACTAGGAGACTTTGAAAATACTTTTAAAAGACTGAAGTCTGACACCCTCTCACATCTAAAGACAACGTGTCTTCAGTCTCAGAGTTTTTAGTCACAGACTATAATATTTTGTAAAGACTTGGGATTTTACAGGCTCACTATTTACAACTAGAGATGATGTCACTTCCTGCTCCTGTTGGGAATTCACAAGAAGAAAAACTTTTGAGAAACAAGTGGACAGAAATTGCTGCAGCCCTGCAAAGAGTATAGAAGCAAAGAGACGAAACTCCAGTTTTTTTGACAACAGCCACTGCTGCCATTTTGGACTAAAAATGCTTATTATATTTATAATAGTAGAATATGACGATAGAATAGAAAAAATTTTGTTTTACTTTTGTAGGGCACTTTTTAGACGGACGTTTTAATGTAGTCGCTTTCAGTCCAAAATGGCGGCAGCGTAGCTCTGCTGCTGGGTGCTGATGTTGCAATGGAACAAACAATTGACTTTCACTTCTTGGCAATATACGTTCTTTGTCCCCGGTGAGTATGCTATAGCTAGCTAGCAAACTAACCACTTTCCCAAACGGGGCTACTTGCAAGCTAACATTAGCTACTGCAATGTTTGCTATTAATCTACAACTGAAACGTACGGTTAGCTCGTAGGCTAATAGCAAACATTTCAGTTGCTAACGTTAGCTTGCAAGTAGCCCCATTTGGGACAGTGGTTAGTTAGTTAGTTAGTTAGCTATAGCATATAGCATACTCAAAGAGCTCTTGTTCCCTCCACAACTCCACCAGTTCCTCCATGTTTACTTACTACCCCGTGCTACCCCCAATGTTGGCGTCATTGAACTTATGAAAATATTAAACTTCAAGACGAGAAAACGACTGACTTAAGACATCTCGGACTGAGGTTTATGACCACCACCACCAACAAGCGAGATCACGAGAGCACGACGCAACGCTAGCAAAACTCTCCTGATTTTACTCCACATTTGAAATATGTCTGCGACAGTGAAATCACTTGAAAAAGTCGTTTGGTGTAAAGTCGGAATTACTTGTGACTCACAAATCAATGACTTTGTCCCAGCTCTGCTGGAGACACATTTTAATGCCAGGTGTGAATGTTATCAGGTTAAATCACCATTTTAATGCCAGGTGTGAAGGGGTAAATAGATGTTTTTTTAGGATAACATTGCATGTCTGTCGCTTCAGGAAAATGTTGCCTTGAGTTTGTACATGTACGATACTTTTCCTCAAAGACAGTTTCATTTATCTCATTTATTGTCACCGGTTAGTTTCTGCCAAATTCTGACATTTTAGCATTTCTATTTTCTCTGTGCGTCTACAGTAGATGATGGGTACCATCATGGGTACCATCATGGGTACAGTACCATCATGGGTACAGTACCATCATGGGTACAGTACCATCATGGGTACCATCATGGGTACCATCATGGGTACCATCATGGGTACCATCATGGGTAAAGTACCATCATGGGTACCATCATGGGTACCATCATGGGTACCATTATGGGTACAGTACCATCATGGGTACCATCATGGGTACCATCATGGGTACCATCATGGGTACCATTATGGGTACCATCATGGGTACAGTACCATCATGGGTACCATCATGGGTACCATCATGGGTACCATTATGGGTACAGTACCATCATGGGTACCATCATGGGTACCATTCTGGGTACCATCATGGGTACAGTACCATCATGGGTACCATCATGAGTACCATCATGGGTACAGTACCATCATGGGTACCATTATGGGTACCATCATGGGTACAGTACCATCATGGGTACCATCATGAGTACCATCATGGGTACAGTACCATCATGGGTACCATCATGGGTACAGTACCATCATGGGTACCATCATGGGTACAGTACCATCATGGGTACCATCATGGGTACCATCATGGGTACCATTATGGGTACAGTACCATCATGGGTACCATCATGGGTACCATCATGGGTACCATTATGGGTACAGTACCATCATGGGTTATGGGTACCATCATGGGTACAGTACCATCATGGGTACCATCATGGGTACCATCATGGGTACAGTACCATCATGGGTACCATCATGGGTACAGTACCATCATGGGTACAGTACCATCATGGGTACCATCATGGGTACAGTACCATCATGGGTACAGTACCATCATGGGTACAGTACCATTATGGGTACCATCATGGGTACCATCATGGGTACCATCATGGGTACAGTACCATCATGGGTACCATCATGGGTACCGCAAGGACAGATGCTATGCAAAACTACATTTTTACAGTGTCATCATCACTCTACAGCAGCTTTTACCTTTCTGTGACTCTTACTTTGTACAAATGTTCTGGAGGTCCAGGTGTTAGTCTGGGCCCGGTTCACATGGGGACTTTGCTTCCTTGTTAAAAGCAGATGAATAGCCATGCTAAATGTGTTGCCTTCAGAGTGTGATCACTCATTATGAATGCACTGAAACCTGCAGTTACTTATCCAGAAGACACATTTACTACTTTCATTAAATCGTCTTCTTGTTGGCCAGTTGTTCATAGATATAATTTTCCAGTGGGGACAGATTTAAAGCTAAAGTGATGATTCTGTTTCCAGGTCTCTGTGCTGAGACTCCGTCTGTCTGTATGTCTGTAGGTCTGGTTTAGGTAGTTTAAGGAACATGTATATATATGCTCTGCTTTTAGAGACGTACCACTAAGCCAGTTAGCTTCTATGTTATGCATTTACAGCAGCACAGTGTTGAAATGAGCAGAATAGCTTGAGCTTTGGCAGTTTTGACAGAATATAAGATGCTTTTTTAAAAACATTTTGTTTTTTTTGGATCAGTTTGTTGTTTCTATGAGCTTTGATGAAATCTTCTTGATACATATTTGGATGCTTTTTTGTCCTCATCTAGAGATCTAGAGTAACTGCTGTAGTTCAGAGACTGACGTCAGGTTGTTCAGGCTCATCAGAGAGACAGAAAGTCACAATGATTGTTGCATTTTGATAATTATTGTCTTTAAATCATGATTTGTTATTTTCAGGGCATCATTAGGAGGTCAAGTATTATTACAAAGTTGACATTAAATGAGTTCTAGCTTAAAGGAATAGTATGGCATTTTGGGAAATTGAGTGTCAGATGTTCAGATTGATACCACTCTCATGTCTGAACAGTAAATATGAAACTGGTTAGCTTAGCTTAGCACAAACACTGGAAACAGGTAATTCCATTAAAGGAATACTTAAATATTAGAGTCCGTACACTAAATATGAAGCTACAGCCAGACGACAGTTAGCTTAGCTTAGCATGAAGATGGAAACAGTGAGACTGGCTTTGTCCAAAGTGAAGTAATCTTCCTGCCAGAACCTTTAAAGCTCAGTAACACGTTGCATCTTGTTTGTTTAATACGTACAGATCCAGTGGCAAGATTCTAGCTTGTTGTTGCATCAGCTATGTGTAAGTTAATATTAAGACAGTCAAAGTTAACGCAATAATAACGAGTTAAACCAAATTCGTTTTAACACCACTAATTTAACGCATTAACGTAACTTGTGATTTTTAGGTTGTAGCGGCTCAGTTTTTAAGCTAGAGTGAAGATACTGGTATCATATGAAACTATAAAACCTGATGAATCCATCGGTACCAACCAGGTCAGACTAGCTTGTCATGAAGGAGGTTAAATAACGCTCCAAACTTACACTAAATTTTGGCGGAAAAACTCTCATGGCCATTTTCAAAGGGGTCGTGTCTAGAAGGGAGCCCGCTAAACTGCAAAATCTGATCTGAGATCTGCAAGAACTTGCAAAAGTTCTTGCAGATTATTGATTTACAATAATAAATATATACGTACATTTGCATTTAATCGCGATTAACTATTTTTTTAAAGTTGGTATATCCAGCATCCAGCAGCAAAAGTGAACTGCAGAGCCCTGAAGCCCCATTGCTGCAAAAGCACTGGTCGCTTGTTTATTCAAAGTTTATTAATATTGAACGTGTCGGTTGTCCAAATTGGACCAAATTTGACAAAGCACTCCCTTGGGTCCCCATCAATACGACCGCCAAGTGTGAAGTAGATCGGATGAGCGGTTCTCAAGATATAAGAAGGACACACAGACTCTGCGCTTTATAGTTAGAAGTAGAGTAGAGACGGTGTTTTTAATGTTAAACTAACTAGTTCTCAGTTTGTGTCGACTTTACACTCGAAATTAGATAAAAAAAAACACAACTTGTCTTTACATTTCAGTTTTAAACGGATTAAAACGAACAAGAATTAGTGTTAGTTGTTAATTAGTGAGCTGTAGAGGTTCTGAGCCAGGCTAGTAGTTTCCCTCTGTTTCCAGTCTTTATGCTAAGCTAAGCTAACGTCTCCTGGTTCCAGCTTCATATTTATCAGAGTGGTTTTAATCTTCTCATCTAAGTCGAGCTTTTATCATGATACAGTGAACGCTGCATGCATCCTCCCCCTCAGAGTCCCTCAGAGTCCGTCCTGCAGTCTCCACACTTTGAGCCTGTCGTCTGTTTGGGTTGGAATATGAATGTGATCATGTGACTTTACGTCTCTGTTTAATACGTTTATGGAGCGCATTGTATTCTTACATTGAAGTGACTTTTAGATACAGGCTGTTCTTTAAATGCAAATATCTGAAGCAATAAATAACGCTCATATAATGAATGACTTCTGTTTATGGTAATAATGTCTGATAACTTTCATTCTGTTGATGTCTTTTTATCCAGATTTGATCTTTTTCTAGATATGGCTCTATACTCTGATTCATTATGGATGAATGGAGGATGGAACCTGCCAAAATCAATAATACATAAATAAATAAATAAATACATCATTAAATCTATCAAAAATAATATTTAAAATAAATGTAGCCATTAATTAATTCCCTTATTTATTTATTCTTCTGTTTAATTTCCCCCTTTTATTTATTTATATATTTATTTTATTAATTTTAAAATTTATTTATTAATTTTAAATATTTTTGCAACATTTAATGACAAATTTATTTATTTATCAAGTCATTTATTTATTTATTCATTTATTTATTTTTTATTTTATTTTGGCAGGTTCTGTCCTTCATACTAAGCACAGTGCTATCTGACCAGGTTTATTTATTGATTTATTTTTAATAATATTTTTGCTACATTAAATTACATTCATTTATTTATTTATTAATTTATTTATTTATTTTTGCAGGTTCCATCCTCCATACCCCCTCTGTCTGACCAGGTTTTATTTATTGATTTATTTTTAATATTATATTTGCTACATTTAATGACATATTTCTTTATTTATTGAGTCATTTATTTATTTATTTTTGATTTTGGCAGGTTCCGTCCTCCATACTCCCCTCCCTCTTTGGAAGCACAGTGCTGTCTGACGAGGTTTATTTATTGATTCATTTTTAAAATATTATTTTTGCTACATTAAATTACATTTATTTATTTATTCGTTCATTTATTCATTTATTTATGTATTTTTTATTTTGGCAGGTTCTGTCCTCCATACACCCCTCCCTCTTTGGAAGTACAGTGCCAGGTTTATTTATTTGATTTATTTATATTTGTAAAATACTTGTGCAGATGTCCGATATCAGGGTCTGGACCACAATGAAAACCTGAACTTTGTTTTCTTTCTTAATTGTTATGCATATCTGATTCTAATAAAGCTTCTCTGACTCCATCAGTCTGCTGTTGTTGGGCTAAAAGCTTCCAGATATATATATATATATATATATATATATAATACAGTATGATGCAGTAGACGGTGTATAAATGTACATATTGAGATCTATTTATGAGGTGGATGTGATAAAACGCTGCTTTAATCTGTCCTGATGGAACAACGGTCTGACCGTGCTGCTGCTGCTTTCATTATACGCAGCGTCCAGATCATGTTGGTGGACTCGTAAATCCATCTTGGGGGTCTCTAGTCTGTGGCGGCAACATCTGGCTCACATCTGTTTGTTGAGGATTTAGCTCCATTTAAGTTGCTTTTTCAATTCAGCCGGTCCATACTCTACTCTGCTCTACTCTACTCTACTCTACTCAACTCCAAATTAAGCTGCCACTGATACCTCCAAATGACATCAATCATAGCATATAGCTGAGAGGCAGAGAGGGGCTTCAGCATTATACAGTAGTATCTGCTGTTTACTACAGTATTATACAGTAGTATCTGCTGTTTACTACAGAATTATACAGTAGTATCTGCTGTTTACTACAGTATTATACAGTAGTATCTGCTGTTTACTACAGTATTATACAGTAGTATCTGCTGTTTACTACAGTATTATACAGTAGTATCTGCTGTTTACTACAGTATTATACAGTAGTATCTGCTGTCTGTCTCCACCACAGCTCTATAAAACACACTCACACTCATAGTGGCTTTAGAGTTCCCATGAAACAGCAGAGTTTTGTTTCTGCATAATGTTTCCTGTAAGAAACCATAGACTGTATTATAAGAAGTGGACGTTGGTTTGACGGCTCCGGTGTTGAAGCCTCGAGTTTGACATTTTGGCCGTCGTCATATTGTGGTGCTTTCAAATGGGGTCGTAAATACAAGCTCACAACCATCGCCATCTTGGTTTTGGCCGTCTCCATCTTGGTTTTTGGCCGTCACCATCTTGGTTTTTGGCCGTCACCATCTTGGTTTTTGGCTGTCACCATCTTTGTTTTTGGCCGTCACCATCTTGGTTTTTGGCTGTCGCCATCTTGGTTTTTGGCCGTCGCCATCTTGTTTTTTCGCGGTCACCATCTTGGTTTTTGGCCATCACCATCTTGGTTTTTGGCCGTCGCCATCTTGGTTTTTTGCGGTCACCATCATGGTTTTTGGCCGTCGCCATCTTGGTTTTTTGCCGTCACCATCTTGGTTTTTGGCCGTCGCCATCTTGGTTCTTTACCGTCACCATCCTGTTTTTTTGCCGTCACCATCTTGGTTTTTGAGGTTTCACCATTTTGTTTGGTGAACATCATGCTGTATTGAAGAAGACTTGAAACTAGTGATTGAGAACATAAACTCATGTTTACAATGTTTACTGAGGTAATAAATCAAGAGAGAAGTAGAAGCTCATTTTCTCAGAGACTTCTATAGAACCAGAGGAGTCGCCCCCTGCTGGCTGGTAGACAGGATGCAGGTTTAATTCTCTTCAGCATCAGCTTCACTTCTCAGACCCGGAGGTTGACCTCTGTCATGGTCCAACACCACAGACAGGTATCCAACACCACAGACAGGTATCCAACACCACAGACAGGTATCCAACACCACAGACAGGTATCAGATCGGTGTATACAGGCTGCAGGACTGGGAGGAAAGTGTTAACAGTATGTATAGGTGGTTCTAATATAAAGCTCTATTCATTATGGGTACTATCTATGACATGTCTATAGAAGTGCTGAGTCAGCAGGAAGGAGGGCGCACACACACACACACACACACACACACACACACACTGCAGCTCCTTCATCAGCATATAAATATCTGGAGCTCATGAATGGAGCTGGTTTGATTTGTGGATGCTGAGTCGGCGTTTTCTGCTGCTACTACTCAGAGAGAACAGACCGGCTGACGTCCAGCGGCACAAAGTTACATCATGTATTTATATGTAGTAACTGACCTCATATTACCATGAACAACATACAGTCACTGCACTAACCAAACTTGTGTGTTTATATCACTGTTGCCTTTAAGAAACTTCAAATCACATACTGTTTATATAATATTTTCCTAGTGTCATTTGCAAACAGTGTACAAAATATTACACAAGTGAATTATATCTTTTCTATCTAAATCATCAGGTCACCTTGAATGAAGCCCTGCATGCAGGTAATAAAAGCCCTTTAAAATTAATTTAGTGCTTTTAAAGCACAGTAACAACGTGCCAGATCAAAGAACACACATTTAAAAGCAAAGCAAATATAACAATATGAAATAAAGGCAAACATCATAGACAAGAAAGGACAATACACTAAAACAAGATGATAAAAAAGAGTTTAAAGACGTTTTAATGCACAAAATCTGAACCCTCACATGAAGGAAAAAGGGTGATTTAATTATAAAAAGGCTTCGAAAGAAAATTGTATATTATCTGTGTGACTTTTAATCAAATCAACACAATATTTTGTTCTCTTCCAGGTTGATGCTCTCTGTGAGGAACGTTAATAATGTGTATTTTAATCTGGTGGATGATGGATGACAACAAATGTTAGCCAGCCTCTGAACATAAAGTACGCTCGCTATTTACAGTGTTTTTCAATAGTTTTATCTTAGTTTTGCTCCTTTGCTCACGAAAAGTCCTACAATTCAAAATCTGGTGCCAAAATCTCACATAGCACGCAAGATGAAAACACTTGCATCAACCACAGCATCACAACATTGTACTGTATGTGTTCGGCACTTCATTCAAAATCAGAATCAGAAATACTTTATTGATCCTCGGGGGGAAATATGGGACAACAATACTGTCGGGTTGAGCAACCAACGGGTCAGTGAATTATAATCGAGGGCCATGCTGTAGAGACAGGAGGTATACGTTTAAATATTTACCAATGATTTTAGACATCAACTTAAATTTTAATAAACACTCATTTCTTCCACATTTTAAAGAAGGCAACTTCTAAGGAAGTTAAACAGCTTTGAGTCCTGAGGATGCTTTAGACCAAAGATCTTCTCCAACATCTCATGCTGGTCCAGAAGTAGGATGATAGAGAACCTCCAAGGAGGAAAACTACATTAGTTCAGGACCTTCACGTCCTTTAATGAAAACCTCCCTTCAGGAAGACGATATGCAGCAGGGCAGTGATACTCAAAGTTTTCAGATTCATTCATTTAAATCATCATGATTTAATTTGTATACAAAAGGCTTCAAAGTTCAATGAATATGAATATTTTAATGTTTAAATCTACAATAGTTCATAGATTACATTCTAACCTAACAAATCTATGTTTAATACATGTCTAATATCTTTCTAATACATTTCTCTTGTGTTGTTCTCTCACATAACTAAGACTACCTCTGTCATATCCCTAAACAAATGATTTTATTAAATATTAGTGACTGCTGCTGTTTTTTCTGTGTATTAATTGTTAATATTTTAACACTTTCATCCCAACTGTTTGGCCACTTATTACTTATTACGTGTTGCGTATTCTAGCCCATGGCAGAGGAAGTTTTTAAGTGTATGTATATCTGAAGCCAAAGTCAATAAAGATGTTTATTCTATTCTATTGTATTTAGGACAGGTAATAAAAGATTTAACATGTCCTATGAGACCAATGAGGTTGTATTTCTTGCAGTGGGCATCACATGACTCATGTTTATATGATCTCCTCCTGCTGTTCTCCTCTATAGAGCAAATACTCAGAGGTGGAAAGTAACTAAGTACATTCACTCATGTACTGTACTTCACTACAATTTTAAGGTACTTGTACTTTACTCGAGTATTTCTATTTTCTGCTACTTCCTACTTCTACTTCACTACATCTCAGAGGTAAATATTCTACTTTTTACTGCACTACATTTATCTGACAGTTTTAGTTACTTTACAGATTGATACAAAATATAATCAACAAATAAACTGTGATATTATTTTATCAATGTTTATTGAGTACTTTCACGTGTGAAACTTTAAGTACAATGATGCTAATACTTTTGTACTTTTACTTGAAACCGTGTGTTTCTGTTTTTACTATTTTAGAACCGTCTCTTAAACCGTCTGTTTTCTCTATAGTGCCACGCTCTATTTCTATCTGCATATTGTATATTGTATATTTTTTATTTTTTATTTCATTGCTTTTATCGTCGGTTGCATTTTCAATATTAGTTTTATTCCTAATGATGTTTATGTTTTAACTATTGTCTGCCTGCATGGGGAGTACAGATGAAACTCTGGCATGTTTTCAGAAATGTTTTAAATATGATCTCTCCCTCTCAAATAAAGTAATATATTAAACTAAACTTTTACCTAAGTAGAAATATCAGAGTACTTCCTCCACTGTTAAACATGATCTGTGTGTGTTTCTGTAGTGAAGCAGCAGAGGGCGACAGCAGGCAGCAGAGGACCAGACTGACTGTTGGATCTGTTAACAGTATATCTACAGTCTGTATGAAGCTCTGAGTCCTGTCCTCCTCCAGGGAGAGGTTACTGTGTTTATCAGAGTGAAAGAGAATCTACTATTAGACATGATTCACATTATTTGGAGCCGTCAGAACCAGATAAAAATGTATATTAATGGGACACTGAGACTATCCGACTGTCATCAGGGGATTATTTATCTCAGCAGTTAATTTCTACCCTTCAACAGGAAAAAACACCAGAGGGACAAATTATTGTTGTTCTTTTTGTTCTTGTTGCTTCACTGAGACCGATGATGATGGCCAAGAAGAAGGCCTCTGATTGGTCCTTCATTAGAAGAAGGAAACCGCTGCGTACTTCCTGATACTGACCCTCAAATTAACTCATTATATACAACATGTGGTCATTTGTGTTATTTCTGGTCACATAATCTTTATTCTCATGTCTCTAAAGACACAACAGATTTTATTTAAAGAGGAACTCAACATGAAGTTCAGTTTACAATCTCTGGAGAGGAAAAAAATAACCCTGATGATGTCATAGTGATGTCATCAGGGTTGTATTGGCATGCATTAGGCTCGTTGGAGATCGCCGCACATTCACAGCGGTTATATTTGTGTCCAACTCGTGGGCAACGATAACCTCACGAGATCGAGGCGGGACGCAGTTTTTAGAGCCAGGAACGCCGCAGCTGCTCTCCACCGACTGCACGACCCCATTGCATGATGGGAAACAGCTGGCTGTCGTCTGATCAGAGAGCTGATTGGCTCTTTAGTTCTGACAACAAACGTCCTAAACTTTCTGTATAACTGTAATATTTAACGCTAGATTGTAAGATATTAGTCTCATGTTGTGTGATTGATAATAATAATAATGAAGGTTATTTATAAGCACTTTACCACGAGCTTTACAAGGCAGACATAAAATAATAATAAAGGATAGAGTCCGATGCCAGATACACGCACATTTCCACATATATTTACAAACAAATATAAATAAATCTGAACGTGGTCTGAAAACTACAAGTAGCCTACAGATCAGATCTAACAGGAAGTAAATCTCTCTGTGACTTCCTGGAAACTGTCCGACTTCTTCTCTCCGCCCCGTGCTGCTGCCGCCTGATCTCGTCTCGGTGTAGTTTATCTCCAACGAGCCTAATATATATATAGTGGAGGTGTAGAGTATGAAAGAGTATGGGGTTTAGGACGCAGGCGCCAGTCAATTGCATTATGGGAAATGCAGGATTCAGTGTTTGTGCAGCTGATGTCTAAATGTCAGGATATCTCCACCTTTGCTGCACAGATTTGGACTTATTTTATGTCTCTTGTTAGTTCAGTAGCTTAATAAAAGAGCAAAACTAAACCAGTGGAGTTCCCCTTTAACTGTTAAATCTGTCTGTGCTCACCATGGAGACAGACTGTAGAAACACAGCATGACAAAGACCCTCAATTACAACCACTAACTCTGCTACAGGTGGTTTTATACTCTATTAGGCTGCATGCTTTAGCAGCTCTAACGGAGCTCTGCAGCAGCTTTCAAATAAATGTATAACAAACAAAACCAGCTTTGTTTCAGCAGAATCACTCAGATAAACAAGTCAGAGCAACAATGAACAGATGCTGTAGAAGCAACATTTATTTATTTATTTATTTATTTATTTATTTATCTATTTATTTATTTATTTATTTATTTATTTATTTATTTATTTATTTATTTAATTATTTATTTATTTATTTATTTATTTATTTATTTATTTATTTATTTATTTATTTATTTATTTATTCATTTATTTATTTATTCATTTATTTATTCATTTATTTATTTGGATATAAAGATGTAATTAATAATACTAGCACATATTTATTTACTTTAAAGTTAATGCATTATCTATAGATAAAACACTAAGAAATACTGTGTGTGAGTATAAAAACCACTGGGTCAACAATAATCCCAAAACACTGGGTTACTATTAACATTAGATTATTCATCCGTACCAATATGTGGTTATTCTGACCCAGTAACAGTCATATTTATATTTTTGTTGGGTCAAAAATTAGACCAAAAGGGCAGTAACTTTTACCCAATGTAATGTTATTTTTGATTTATATATTGGGTCATAGATCAAACCAAAAAGGGTGGTTACTGTATATTTCTGTTGTTATTGACTCATACTAATACATGGATATTTTGACCCAGCAATATCATATATTTATATTTCTGATTCTTCCACCCAAAAAGTTATTTTTTCCCCCAGTGATCCCGTTTTTCATCTTTATATCGGGTCATCCATTAAACCAAAAACTATATATTTTTGTGAAATATTTTTAGTTTTCTGTTCTAACAAAACAAGCTCAAGTTTTACCTTAAAACTGCTAAAATATAAAGATGTAATAATTAATATTACTGGCTCAGATTTATTTACTTTAAAGTTAATGTTAATGCCTTGTTTACTAGAATAATAGAATATATTATTAAAATATTATTCCAGTCCAGTCACAAAGTCTTATTTTATTTCTGTTTGGCTCACACTGTAAAAAAAAAAAGTGTAAAAAAACAGACATTTTCCGGCAGCAGGGGTGCCGGAAAATGTCTGTTGAAAAACGGAAAAGTACTGTCCGTTAAAGAACATAAATAAACTGTAAAAAAAAACAGAAATTATCTTTACCATAATTAGCTTTATTACTGTAATTTTACAAGAAATATTCTACTTTTAACATATATTTATTGTAGAAATAGAGTCATACACCTAAAAAAAAACAATATTTATCTTAAAAAAATGATAAAGAAAAGTTTAAGTACGGATAATTACCATTATTATTATAAAAAGTACCGTAAATCTAAGACCATTTACATATAAAACACAAAAGAAACATGTAATTTTAGGTTAAAAAAAAACCCAAATTTACAATAACTCTCAGAAGTTTTGCAAAAAAAATCTCTATTTTTACAAGAAATATTTTTAGAATTGCATGGAATTTTTTACTTTTTGATCTGCAGATCACAGATCAGTAGGAGGTCAGAAAGTGGAATAAAGGGGATATTTTAATGTTGGTTTAACAGTTGTGTTGGAGGTGTGGAGCAGTTCCCGGTACCGTGGAGTGACGCACACTGACCGGAGATCAGCTCCCGGTGGGTTCTGGGATTCGGGAGGAGGATGCATGCGCTCAGGGCGCGCGCACCTGCGTGAGATGAGCATCAATCTGCAGCTTCCCCTGCAGAGAGGCAGAGAAGAGCAGCTGCAGCTTCCTGCGACTGGAGGAGACGCGTTTAACACTAAAACCTGAGAGAATACCTGCTGGATTACTACTAACTATGAGGAGCGTTTCTCTCTGAGACACCGAGCCGAGCCGAGCCGAACCGAGCCGTCTCTACCTGTTGAGAAACATGTCCTCCAGACCTCTGGTTTATGTCCTCCTGCTGTCTGTCCTCCACACCTGGTGAGTGTTGCGATGCGTTCAAAGGGGGATGAAAAACTTTCCTCTAAGTTTATGTGACATGAATCAGCAGCTTGTTCTTCCTCTCCAGCTGCGTGTCCATGGAGTTCCTGGAGGAGGAAGAGGAGGAGGACTACGAGGATGTCACAGTGAACCAGATGTTGTCTCCGAGATCTCAGCAGAGCGACGCCACGGAAATACTCAACAACCTGATGAAGGAATACGACAAGAAGCTGAGACCGGATATCGGAGGTAACTTATCTCTTTCATTCAGACATTCAGCTGGTTAACTGATGAATGCTGCTTATCGATCACAACTGATCACACTGATCTGTAAACCTGCAGGATCAGTTAGTGTTATCTGATATTAGTCTGTAGAATTAAATATATGATCATTAACTGAGATTACACTTTATAAAAATGTGTCTCAGATCATGAATAATGTTTGCAAAAGCATGCATAAATATGCCTCATAGTATGGTTCTGATGCTCTACAAGGTCAGCTGCTTCTATCTGCTCTATGCATGTTACCAGTGAGGTTATAAGGTGATGACATCATTGTGTTTTTAGTAATGTGGTAGTGAGGACTGGTCTGCTTCCAGTAAAGAAGTCAGAGTTTGGATGTCTAGAACATGCTGCAGGATGTTGTTGGAACCAGAATCAGTAGTCAAAATCTCCATCATGTTGCACATGTATTTCCATACAAGAACAGCTGAGGATGTGTGCTGTTTATTTATCATTTTTAATTAGGGCTGTCAATCGATTAGAATATTTAATAATGATTAATTGCTCATTTTTTATCTGTTCAAAATGTACCTTAAAGGGAGATTTGTAAAGTATTTAGTACTCTTATCAACATGGAAGTGGCCAAATATGCTGCTTTTCGTAAATGTATGTATATATTTATTATTGGAAATCAATTAACAACACAAAAAAATGACAGATATTGTCCAGAAAGCCTCACAGGTACTGCATTTAACATAAATTGATTTAAAAAAAAAAAAAAATGTAAAAAAAAAAAAAAAAAATATCCGACAAATATCTTGAAAATATCAACAAATTAAAAAAAATAAATAAAAAATAAGTCAGAAAAATGTCGGAAAAATGTTGAAAATTGTTTTGGAAAAGGGTAAAAAAAAATTTAAAAAAAGGTCAGAAAAATGTACGAAAAAAGGTTTAAAAAATGTACGAAAAATATGCTCAGATCATAACATGGCAAACTGCAGCCCAACAGGCAACAACAGCTGTCAGTGTGTCAGTGTGCTGACTTGACTATGACTTGCCCCAAACTGCATGTGATTATCATAAAGTGGGCATGTCTGTAAAGGGGAGACTCGTGGGTACCCATAGAACCCATTTACATTCACATATCTGGAGGTCAGAGGTCAAGGGACCCCTTTGAAAATGGACATGACAGTTTTTTCTCGCCAAAATTTAGTGTAAGTTTGGAGCGTTATTTAACCTCCTTCATGACAAGCTAGTCTGACCTGGTTGGTACCGATGGATTCATCTGGTTTTCTAGTTTCATATGATACCAGGATCGGACTTATCTTCTGTCGTTCTTTTGGACATTTTCCAGACTTTTTTGGGACTTTTTTTGAGACAAATTTTGTACAATTTCTGGACGATTTTTGGACATTTATTGGAGATTTTTCAGACTTTTTTGGGGCATTTTTTTCGAACATTTTTCTGGCTTTCTTCCTGACATTTTTCATTCTTTTTTTCAGACATTTTTTTCAGACATTTTTCTAATTTTTTTTTTAGACATTTTTTGGACAATTTCTGGACTTTTTTTCTGACATTTTTCGTTCTTTTTTCAGACTTTTTATTGGAAAATTTTCAGACATTTTTCAGACTTTTTTTGGACATTTTTCTGACATTTTTTCAGACAAAAACCCTCACACATTCACATATCTGGAGGTCAGAGGTCAAGGGACCCCTTTGAAAATGGCCACGACAATTTTTCCTCTCCAAAATTTAGCGTAAGTTTGGAGCGTTATTTAACCTCCTTTGAGACAACTTCGCGACTGAGCCGCTACGACCTAAAAAACGCACGTTGCGTTAATGCGTTAACTTTAACAGCCTTCATTCTAATACTCTCCAGGGTCAGCCATCACAGCTGCTTCTATCTGCTCTATGTATGTTGTTAATGAGGTTATAAGGTGATGACAACATTGTGCTTTTAGTAACGTGGTGGTGACGACTGGACTGTTTCCAGTAAAGAAGTCAGAGTTTGGATGTCTAGAACATGTTCGACCCTGAGATGTTGGTGGAACTGTCGTCAAAATCAGTAGTTTTCCTCAATGAAAAACATTTGCTATCGTCATCATTTGGTACATGTATTTCCATTAGTTCTGTTGCACGATTAATCCATGATTGTCTATAGTTATAGGTTCAACCTCCGTAAGATCGATTGCATTAATGATCGATTAATGATGATTAATTATGTTCATCCCATATAGGGGTCGTTTTTGACCCAAATATTAGAAGTAATGACACAAATCTTTACATCTGGGTTTAAAAAAATATAATAAATTCAATAGGGAGGATTGCAGAAACATCATACCTGGAATATCTGTCTCAAAAACATGTAATTTTTAAGTCATAGTTAGTCAAAGAGTGTTTTCATTGCAACATAATTCATTGTTTATTTCAGCGAGGATAAAATCAGCTGTTTGTTACTGACTGACCTCCAGCTACAGAGGTCAAGATGTAACTCATCTGCATATCCTCATGAATATAAATTACATTTAGAGGTTGAAACTTTGAGTTTTATCATGTCGTATATATATATACAGTCTGAGAGGATGTGTTGTTGGTCACGTAGAGGCTCCTTTAACTCCTGGTTCCTCTCTGACTGTCTCATCTCCGGCCATATGGTTTATAATGAGTGTTTAATAGAGATGAGCTTCATATAGATAGCTCTGTTCCTTGTGAGGTTTTAGTTGAAGAAGTCCAGCCGACCCTGTTGTGTTGACAGGAGGCTCCAGATGCTCCAGATGTGGTTCAGCTTCAACTTGTGACCTCGCTGCTGATGCAGTTTGTCCTTCTTTGGCTTTAGTTGTGATGATCTTCATCATGTCTTGTTATAAGCTGGTCTACTTGTTTCTGTTAAGAGGTCAGAATACACAAAGTAGACTTGATGTTTCTTTAAAGCTGCAATATTTCTTCCTACTTTCTGTGCACTACCGATCAGGTAGAGAGCACATGGCAGCGTCATCATCAGGGCTGGGTATCGTTTAAAGGTCCTATATCTTGCTCATTTTCAGGTTCATACTTGTATTTTGTGTTTCTACTAGAACATTTACATAATGTAATGTTAAAAAAAAAAAACTTTACTTTCCTCATACTATCTGCCTGAATATACCTGTATTCACTCTCTGTCTGAAATGCTCTGTTTTAGTGCATTTCAACGGAATTGTGTTGCTAGGCAACAGCTTGGGTCCATGTTTACTTCCTGTCAGCTGATGTTATTCACATCCACTGCAACAGGAAATAAACTGGGACACATTTAGAATGTTTAAAACCCGTGTAATGGTCTAAATATTGTATATTTGTGACATCACAAATGGACAGAAATCCTAACGGCTTGTTTCAAACGCAAAATTTCTGAATACGGGCTGTGTGTGTTTCTCCGTATATTGAGCGTTTTGATAGTTTAACAGTATTTATATATCACTTAAACCTGCTTTATAATATAAAAGACATGAAAATCTAACTTTTTACAATATGGGACCTTTAAACAAGACTCAGTCTAAACCCAGTATCTGTCTGGACCGAGTTCGGTCAGTCTGTGAGTTTGTGGTTAAATTGTTCCACTAATAGTCAGAGGTCGTGTCTATAATGTTAAATCCAGCAGTACATGTCCACCAGGTCCGACGAGGACACTAGAGGACGCTGCTCCACTCAGCTGGACGTTCAAGCGGTGACGTACCCTATCATTGAATACACCTGATTGGTCCCTGGTTCTCTGCTCGCCGTTTCAAACAGGAAACAACATGGCGGTCTGCTCGTAAACTTTCTGTTATTCCGTCTAAACAATCCACCAAAATCTACTTTTAAGAGAGAAACAGGCGATGATGTCACGGCTGAAACTGGTTTCATTTTACAACTAGATCGCCTAGTTTCACAGCTCGGTCCAAGTTTAGTTAGCTGGACGGGCTCATTTGCATAAAGTGGAGATTTTTTTTAACCTTATGCAGACCCTCTCCAACTCGCAGCAACACTCCCAGCATGCACTGGGCGACTGCTTCTCCTGCTATAGGAAATGAATGAAAAGCGTTGAGACGCCCTTCGTCACCGGATCTGGTGGAAATGATAGAAGAGCACTCGCACCGGTGAGTTGAACTGCTGACACGCCTCCCTGAAAATGACTATTCCCGATTTTTCATTCTGAAAGAGCAACGGCCAATGATGCCAACCAATCGTGTAACTTCATCATTCAGTGGTTCTGTAAGGCTGATCCTCTGCGGTCCAGACAAAAATGAAGATACCAGTACCCTTAAAGTGATACCGACACCAGTGGAGTTCTTCATTTTATACCTTTTAGCCCATTAACCATTTATCTAACCTGAAGTAATGGAGAGTTGTTGTCAACGCTCAACTTCTCTCCACGCTTCATGAGGTGATTTATCATGTTACTAAAATTCACAGTTTTTCCTGAAATAATCCTTCCGAATTTTATGCATTTATTCTGATCAGAAGTCACAGCGTGTAGTGAACTCTGTCTCCAAACAAATGTATTTAGAAATGTGCATTTTGTGAGCATCAGCAGTGAGCAGGTATTAAATCTACACTTTGTTGTGATGTGCAAGTTCACACAGATTAAAGTAGTTCACGTTTATTTCTTCTGTTCTGGTCGGATGTGTTGCGTTTAATTAGTCTCAAAACCTTTGCACATAAAAAGCAGGCGCGTGCACCTGATACGTGCACACAGAACAGTATCTGTGAGCGGAAAAGCATCCTCGTGAGGGAGCATTTCTGCTCCGTGTGCACACCGGTTTCAGACATTGTTGTCAGTTAGACACCAAAATCTGGGAAATAGACTGCTCTCTTTCACCGGTTGGTGTAGCTCTATTGTCGTCCGGATGGAAACAGTAGGGATTACACACACTGTTCAGTTCCAGGAACAAGTTGAGATAACGAAAAGGAAAAAAAAAGTGTGAAAATTTGCCATAAATCGTGAGAATTGTGACCCGGGAGGAAAAACAAGACGGTGGCAAGTATGTCTGTAACACATCTGGAGGTTTGTTCTTCCTCTTTTAGGTGCTTTTATTTATACCTCTCTGAAAGCTCCAACCTTCTCTGTCTGTAGCAGAACACAAACATAAGTCAGCGTAATCAGGTAAAGATTTTACAACAACATCTAGTGACTTATGGACCGAGTGTTTATGCTGATGGATCAGCCTCCTCCTCCTCACAGAGAGGGAAACGTTATGACCTGAAACAACAGAGATGTTTCAGCTGCACATTTACTTTAAAACAAACCAGTCATGTCATGTAAAGCTGCTCCTTTATCTTATTCTTTATCATGTTTGGACCGTTGGAAATGAGTGGGAGCACCATTAAGGACAGAGTGAATACTAATAGTGAGCAGGTTGGTCTACAGGAAGAGAATATTTTATCAGAGGGAATAAATTCTGTGTCATTTCTGCAAAGCTCTGTAGAGTCCAAAGTTTAATCTTTGTCTTAATAATATTAACAGTTTGGTCGAGTCGGGTTTAAACAGCAGCTGTTTCACTTTATTCACACATCCAGATGTTACGGAGACACATTAGAAGTCATTGTTAGAGTTTTATATTTGTGTAAATAGTCAAAACATTATTGCCACCTAGTGGTGACCTCTCTATGTTAGATTATAGGACTACAACTCCCACAGTGCTCCAGCCGGTTAATAGAGTCAGGTGTGGGCAGTTTGAGGCCAACTTTGCCTCTTTTGGTTGCTGTAGAGTCTATTTTCTTTGTTGTGTTGGAACAACCTTGATTTATTTCTGATTAACCAGACGAGCCGTTCAACATGAAGTCGTCCTGACGAACCAAACCGTGAGTTAATCAGTGAAGCTCTCTTCACCACAACACGGACACCAGTTGGTTTATTTATTTCTTGGACACGTCTTTTCCCTGATGCTTCCATGCGGAGCCCAGCGAGAGGCGTCCGCTCCTTCACTCACGTTGGATTATATACAGTGCTTCAACAAATCCCGTCGTAGGGGAACGACAGAGAGAACATTAGTTCCAGGACAGGACTCTGAAATGACCTCATGACGAACTCAGAGGAGGAATATTGTTGAACACACTTTGATTGTAGAAGAAGAAAGGAGTGTACTAGTGTTCCTCTGGTGCTCGGCCTCCTGAATATGCATCAACCTCCTCCATCGCTCGCTGAGCCTCCTTAAACCAGCTCCGGTGTCTGCAGCTACTCCCCGGGTGACAGATGATCGGCCGCGGTCCAGTTAGCCGGAGGGGGGTGATCTGTTCTGCTCTCTGAATATTTCACCGCCGTTGGCATTTCTTCTAGTAATGAGTCTGGACAGTGAGAGAAGAAGAAGAAGAAGTCTTCATACCATCAGTCAGCGAGCTGCAGCTCAGAGAGCGTAGACGCCAAACAGGAACGGGCTGCGACTTCCACACAGGTAGTGATGTCATCGGGACTTCCTGCTGCTGGCTGATGTGATTAATGAGGAAACTAATATACAGTAAGCAGCAGTTACTGCAGCGGTATGGAGGAACCTGCCAAAATAAAAAATAAAAAAATAACTCGATAAATAGATAAATATGCTATTAAATGAGTCCAAAAATAATATTAAAAATAACATTAATTAATTGATAAGATGTGACATAAATTGATATTTCTGTTTTAATTATTATTTACCTTTTTATTAATTTCCTTATTTATTTATTCTTCTGTTTAATTTTCCCTTTTATTTATTTATGTATTTATTTTTTTATAATTTTTTAATTTATTATTATTATTTTTGCATTTATTTTTTATTTATTTATTTATTTTTGCATTTATCTTTTATTTATTTAATACTTATTTTTTAATGTAGGTATTTGTTTATGTGTGATTAATTTGCGATTAATCACAACTACCCATAGAACCCATTTACATTCACATATCTTGAGGTCAGAGGTCAAGGGATCCCTTTGAAAATCACTAATGCTAGTTTTTCTTCGCCAAAATTTAGCGTAACTTTGTAGCGTTATTTAACCTCCTTCATGACAAGCTAGTATGAGCTGGTTGGTACCGATGGATTCAACAGGTTTTTTTTGGACATGGTTTTTGAACATTTTTCCGACTTTTTTTCTGACTTTTTTTCTGACTTTTTTTCTGACATTTTTCCGACCTTTTTTCCGACTTTTTTCTGACATTTTTTTCGAACATTTTTCCGACTTTTCTCGAACATTTTTCAGACTTTTTTTTCAGACATTTTTCAGACTTTTTTTTGGACATTTTTCAGAATTTTTTTTCAGACAAAAACCCTCACACATTCAGATATCTGGAGGTCGGAGGTCAAGGGACCCCTTTGAAAATGGCCATGACAGTTTTTCCTCGACAAAATTTAGTGTGACTTCGTAGCGTTATTTAACCTCCTTCTCTACAAGCTAGTATGACATGGTTGGTTAAAACTGAGCCGCTACAACCTAAAAATCACAAGTTGGCTTAGTGTATATGTTATTTAAACCTATCAGAAAGTTGCCCGGCACTATTCAGCAGTCAAAGAGTGAAGTTAATCCTTTTTATTCCACCACTAACACCTACCGGTTTATTATTGGAAATCAAAGATGGATTACCTTCATTCAGGAGAGGAAGTGGTGGGAAGATCCAAACTCACTCAGGATTAGAGGAAGGTCAACGATCGATCAGTTCGATGAGTCATATCAGTGGAAGTTTAATCAGCTCGTTAGATATTTCAGTCCTGTTTTAACACTTTATAAAGACTCAGTTCAGTTAAATAGTTCACAAAATTTAAGAAATGTCGGTCAATGTCAGTTCTAGATGTTGAACACTTTCCCTACTTTATTATATCTGTCATTGTGTATGTTTCTGTTACTTTTCTTTTCTTCCTTTCGGGCTCAATCTCTCTCTGAATAAAGCTGACAGGCTAACGTGACCTGACAAGGACATTTTCTAATTTTACATTCACATAAAAAGGCGAATATGCCGCCGCGGTCGCATGTTGTTGTTTGCCATAAATATCAAACAGAGAGACATCCGTTCATCAGACCTGCAGAGTTAACGTCTCTGTGGACATCTTCATCATCCTCCTCATCATCCTCCTCATCGTCCTCCTCCTCTTCGCACCCCGATGACAAATGAATCTCACAGGAGGTTACGGCTGATTTTATAAACGTCTCTTCCATTATCTTCCTCTTGTTATTTAAAGCTGCTCATCTTCTCCTCATTGTGTTGGTTTCTGAGGAGACGACACGCTGAACGTTTAGCAGCTGACCTGTTTCACTGATAAATAACCCACACACACCTGCTAATTAATCTCTACTTCCCGTTACCTATTGTCCCTGAAGTTAATGAGCTTTACTGAATGACTAGTCTCGGCCTAACTGCTGCTAAGTGGCGTCGTATGAAGCCTCAGAATTATAGCCTGCAACTCAATTATCGCTGCAAAATGAAGAAAGTAATGTGATGCAGCTTCGTTGTCAAAGAGACGTCGTTAACCGGTGAACTACCTTTTGTTTCTACTCGTTTACCGCCGGCTGCCTCGGCCTTTACGAGACGCTGCTCTTCTTACCGTCAACTTTTCTTTGTCCATCACTTCTCTGGTATTTTATATTGAAGCTCAACAGCTTGTTGTTTGACTCCCCCGTATTGACTGCTGCTATTTAAAGCTTCTATTGTAGCAGGTCACATATTCAGTTTACAGTAATAACAGCAGCAGATTTACCACTGGAGACATTTCTTTAAACAACACAGAGGAGACAAAACTCCTCCAATATCTACAACAGAAACAGCAATTTATGTTCTTGGTTTTTGTCCGTCACCATTTTGGTTTCTGGCCATCGTCATCTTGGTTTTCAGCCTTCGCCATCTTGTTTTTTGTCCATCTCCATCTTGGTTTCTGGCTGTCGCCATCTTGGTTTTAGTTCCCCACCATCTTGGTTTTAGTTCCCCACCATCTTGGTTTTAGTTCCCCACCATCTTGGTTTTAGTTCCTCACCATCTTGGTTTTAGTTCCTCACCATCTTGGTTTTAGTTCCTCACCATCTTGGTTTTAGTTCTTCACCATCTTGGTTTTTGGTCGTCGTCATCTTGGTTTTAGTTCCTCACCATCTTGGTTTTAGTTCCTCACCATCTTGGTTTTTGGTCGTCGTCATCTTGGTTTTAGTTCCTCTCCATCTTGGTTTTTGGTCGTCGTCATCTTGGTTTTAGTTCCTCACCATCTTGGTTTTTGGTCGTCACCATCTTGGTTTTAGTTCCTCACCATCTTGGTTTTAGTTCCTCACCATCTTGGTTTTAGTTCTTCACCATCTTGGTTTTTGGTCGTCGTCATCTTGGTTTTAGTTCCTCACCATCTTGGTTTTAGTTCCTCACCATCTTGGTTTTTGGTCGTCGTCATCTTGGTTTTAGTTCCTCACCATCTTGGTTTTTGGCCGTCACCATCTTGGTTTTAGTTCCTCACCATCTTGGTTTTAGTTCTTCACCATCTTGGTTTTAGTTCCTCACCATCTTGGTATTAGTTCTTCACCATCTTGGTTTTAGTTCCTCACCATCTTGGTTTTAGTTCCTCACCATCTTGGTTTTAGTTCCTCACCATCTTGGTTTTAGTTCCTCACCATCTTGGTTTTAGTTCCTCACCATCTTGGTTTTTGGTCGTCGCCATCTTGGTTTTAGTTCCTCACCATCTTGGTTTTAGTTCCTCACCATCTTGGTTTTAGTTCCTCACCATCTTGGTATTTGGCCGTCGCCATCTTGGTGATCTTCATGTTTACAATGTTTACTGAGGTAATAAATCAAGAGAGAAGTAGGCTCATTTTCTCACAGACTTCTATAAAACCAGAGGAGTCGCCCCCTGCTGATGAAAAGATGAAATCTCTAGTTTTGCTGCATAAATTTTGATTTTGATTTTTCACCTGTCCATCGTGACTCCAACAATATTATAGGAGTGTGATGCTAAATCGGTGGAAAGGACTTAATGTATGTCAGTGGCGTTAGATAATAATGAAAAAACCTAAAGGAAGTAGAGATGTGTTAGAAGATCATGCAACCTAATGGTGATAAATGTTAGAGTACGTAAGGTTAACAGATATTTTAGTCAAAGTGAATTATTTTACTCAGTAGTCTGTCAGCTGTGTGTCCTCCTGACTGTTGGTGTGAGCTGTCAGCATCATATCATTATATAAATGACTCCACACTTCACCCACGATCACCTCCACCAGGACGTCCTGCAGACTGAGGAGGATCTGAAGCCTTTAAACCAGGTTTCACCACCTCACTCCTCTCAGAGCGAACACACCACATCATAAGAATAGACTCCTGCTCCCCCCCCCCCGGCTTCCCCCCGACAGATTTCATGCTCGGAGTGAAACTGTCATTTAAAGGCTGAACTCTTAAAGCAGCTAAGTGACAGCTGTGACACTCTGCTGCCACGAGCGCTCACATCTACATAGCTGAGAGCTCCCCATCCTTCTACATTACCTGTCTTTGGAGTCTTCGTGTCTCAGCCAATTAAGTCCACAGCGAGAACGTTTCCAGCTGCCAGTCTCGGTTGCAGCGCTGCGTTCACGTGCTAACAGATGGTACTCTGGAGGACGCTGCTGGAGAGTCCCTGCTGAGGCAGCTTCTTAAAACCACTATATTCATAATCACACAGCACCTGGTGAGCTGGTGCTCAGAGACACTGAGACACTGTAGAAACCTCTAAAAATAACACTCGAGAAACAGCTTCACAGATCTGGACGTAATATCTGACTAAACCACTCCGAAGCCTTTTAGGATCTGTTCTCATTTGTTTAAATCTCATTCTGTAAATCACGGTATAACCAGCACCGTTTAACGCCGTATAATCACCAGATGGGACGGAGCTGCACCTCAGACTCTCCTACGAGTCAGTTAACAGCTCAATGTGTGTCTAAGCTATCAGGTAATAATGTCCTGCAACAGGAGAAACCACCAAGACTAGACATGAATAGGAGCCCATGTTTTGTGTCTCTTTGTAGACATTTTGCATCTCTTTGTAGTATGTGTGCGTCTCTTTGTAGTTGTTTTGCATCTCTTTGTAATAGTTTTTCATCTCTTTGTAGTCATTTTGCCTCTCTTTGTAGAAGTTTTGCATCTCTTTGTACTCATTTTGCATCTCTTTGTAGTAGGTGTGCGTCTCTTTGTAGTTGTTTGCATCTCTTTGTAGTAGTTTTGCATCTCTTTGTAGACATTTTGCATCTCTTTGTAGTATGTGTGCGTCTCTTTGTAGTTGTTTTGCATCTCTTTGTAATAGTTTTGCATCTCTTTGTAGTAGTTTTGCATCTCTTTGTAGTAGTTTTGCATCTCTTTGTAGTTGTTTTGCATCTCTTTGTAGTTGTTTTGTGTCTCTTTGTAGTTGCTTTGCATCTCTTTGTAGTCATTTCTCGTCTCTATGTAGTTGTTTTGCATAGCTTTGTCGTAGTTTTGCATCTCTTTGTAGTTGTTTTGCATCTCTTTGTAATAGTTTTGCATCTCTTTGTAGTCATTTTGCCTCTCTTTGTAGAAGTTTTGCATCTCTTTGTACTCATTTTGCATCTCTTTGTAGTAGGTGTGCGTCTCTTTGTAGTTGTTTTGCATCTCTTTGTAATAGTTTTGCATCTCTTTGTAGTAGTTTTGCATCTCTTTGTAGTTGTTTTGCATCTCTTTGTAGTTGTTTTGTGTCTCTTTGTAGTTGCTTTGCATCTCTTTGTAGTCATTTCTCGTCTCTATGTAGTTGTTTTGCATAGCTTTGTAGTAGTTTTGCATCTCTTTGTAGTTGTTTTGCAACTCTTTGTGGTAGTTTTGCATCTCTTTGTAGTAGTTTTGCATCTCTCTGTAGTAGTCTTGCATCTCTTTGTAGTTGTTTTGCAACTCTTTGTAGTAGTTTTGCATCTCTTTGTAGTAGTTTTGCATCTCTCTGTAGTAGTCTTGCATCTCTTTGTAGTAGTTTTTCATCTCCTTGTAGTCGTTTTGCATCTCTATGTATTCGTTTTGCATCTCTTTGTAGACATTTTGTATCTCTTTGTAGTTGTTTTGCATCTCTTTGTAGTTGTTTGGAATGTTTTTGTAGACGTTTTGCATCTCTTTGTAGACATTTTGCATCTGTTTGTAGTTGTTTTGCATCTCTTTGTAGTTGTTTTGCATCTCTTTGTAGTTGTTTTGCATCTCTCTGTAGTTGTTTTGCATCTCTTTGTAGTTGTTTTGCATCTCTTTGTAGTTGTTTTGCATCTCCTAACCTGCAGGACCCCCTTACCTGTAGGCCAGTAAGCCAGCCACCCCCTACTGTGCCCAGTAAGCCCGTCCACTAATCCGTCCATGAACACTCCTCTCCTGTCCTTAGCTGATCTTCTTTCTCAAATAGAGTGTAATAATATGCGGATATTAATCTAATTAATAAAGATCAATAATAACTGTGATCTCAGAAGGTTTCATCAGGTCACTCCCCAAAAGTTCTGTGTTAATAATAAAGTCAGACATGATCAGAGTTTCACAGCAGTCGTTATGTAAAACACAGACAAAGAGAAGAAGAAGAATCCCGTTGGACAGATAAACTGGTTCATTACACTGTTTCCAGAAGAGAATATCACCCAATAAAGCTTTAATCTAATTTAGATTACTGATCTATATACTTCATTATATAACTGTGGGCCGCTGTGTCACCCTGTTTCCTCTGAATCAGACTCATACGTAACTCATTTACATCAGTAACTCATGTTGAGCAGGAAGTCGTGTGACGTTCATACGGTGCGATGAGAAGTAAGAACGTGGAGGTCGATGGGAACACGAGGATGTTACTGAGATACACGGAGAGCATTTTCATCTTCGTGCTCAGATTTCATTTAAATTGATTCTCTTCTCAAGGTCTTCACCTTGTGTCTCTTTTAGATTAGATCCCACTTTCAAATCATGAATGCTCACTTAAATATCCGTCCGACGTCATGTCCATCTGTACGGGAACATCTAGATCTACAACCTCTAATCTAGAGAGAAACGATCAGCAGACTGTCCACATTTCACTGCTATAGTTTTAACTAAGGTATAATAATTCCACACCTAGAGGCTATAATTATTAACTGAGTAACAGTGTGGTGAAAGGAGACCTGAATGGACGTGAGTTCACCCTCAGATATCTCTATTTATCACTCCATAAATTAGAAATACTGTGATAAAAAATCCAGTTTCCTCATGTTTTTAGGAATAAATGTTTATAAATCAAGTTATGAATGATATCTGAACAAACCCCTCTGTAAAAACCTCTGCAGCTCCCTTTTTGCATCTCTTTGTAGTTGTTTTGCATCTCTTTGTAGTTGTTTTGCATCTATTTGTAGTTGTTTTGCATCTCTTAGTAGTCATTTGGCATCTCTTTGTAGTAGGTTTGCATCTATTTGTAGTTGTTTTGCATCTCTTTGTAGTTGTTTTGCATCTCTTTTTGTTGTCTTGCATCTCTTTTTGTTTCTCTTTGTAGACATTTTGCATCTCTTTGTAGTTGTTTTGCATCTCTGTGTAGACATTTTGCATCTCTTTGTAGTTGTTTTGCATCTCCTTGTAGTTGTTTTGCATCTGTTTGTAGTCATTTTGCATCTCTGTAGTCGTTTTGCATCTTTTTGTAGTTGTTTTGCATCTCTTTTTGCATCTCTTTGTAGTTGTTTGGCATCTCCTTCTAGTTGTTTTGCATCTCTGTGTAGACATTTTGCATCTCTCTGTAGTTGTTTTGCATCTCTCTGTAGTCGTTTTACATCTTTTTGTAGTTGTTTTGCATCTCTTTGAAGTTGTTTTGTGTCTTTTTGTAGATGTTTTGCATCTCTTTGTAGTCGTTTGGCATCTCTTTGTAGTTTTGTGTCTCTTTGTAGTTGTTTTGCATCTCTTTGTAGTTGTTTTGCATCTCTTTGTAGTTTTATGTGTTTCTTTGCAGTTGTTTTGCATATAGATAGTTCAGGATACAGATAGTTATTTTTTTTTATTACAAGTTTTCTGAAATATTATGATTAAATATGTAAATGAGACATTATCTGCTGCTAACTTTTGGTGAATTTAGGAGAAATCTACAGATGCAAATAGACAAAGTGGTAAAATAAATAAATGTTTTCTTTCCTCTAGTCTGAAAGAAGACGTGTTATGGAAGCAAAATAGACCAAAATCTCTAAATTGACCGCTGCATGAGAAATGTTTTAGCCTGTAGAGTCTCTCCTTAAAAGAACCAACAATATGAAGCCTTCCTCTGCTGTGCAGGAACAGTGTTGTTTGTCCTTCACGTGAGTTATCAAGACGTCGGCTGTCTGACGTTGGCATGATTTTAATGTCCTCTTTATTCACAATAACTCCGCCGACTAATTATAAAATTAATGTAGCTCTCAAAGACATACTGTAATCTTTTCTGTCTACTTCTCTCTGATATTTCAGAATGATTATTCCAGAAATTTAGAACATTTTACTGGTGTCTGGTAGTCACTTTCAGTCCAAAATGGCAGAAGCGTAGCTCTGCTGCTGGGCGCTGATGTTGTGATGGAACGAACACTTTCACTTCTTAGCGATATTCGTTCTTCGTCCTCTTCACAGAGTCCTCCATGTTTCTACAACTCTGGCTCTAGAGCCTTTCACTCCTAAATCCTACACACTGCTCCTTTAAATAAGCAGTTTATAAATAAGACAACCTGCTGATAATACACTGATTCTACCACTGAGTGTCAAACCTCTTCTCTATTCTCCTGCTGATGAGCTTTGGTCTTTTTTAATTTGTTGAATTATCTTCTACCTCCAGGTTAGATAGACAATATATGGATTTGGGATTAACCACCACGGCGCTTCATCCTGGTCCAATCAGGGACAGACGCAGCGCTGGTTTATCAGTTAATAACATTCATCTGGTTCCCAGGTGTGATTCACTTCTTAATTAGTCTGGAGTGAGAACCAGCGGACTTCCTGCACCGAGCTGTCAGTAACAGCATGTTGTGTTGTGGTCGGCGGCCTGTTGCTCACATAATGTGTGAAAGCATGAGTTCATAATTCAGCTGCATTGAAGAGGAGTTTTATGAGGGGAGTTTATGTGATGAAGACTAATGTGTGATCAGTATTAACAAACACGCCGTCACACAGCAGCAGAACAACAAAGTGTCATCGATCCAGCTGCACTTTGCCTCCGTTTGATCCACTAAAGAGGCAGCTATGAAGGCTCTGATCAATAATCATTCTTATTTTCCTCTGTTTCTCCACAGTTAAACCGATTGTTATAGATGTGGACATTTATGTGAACAGCATCGGACCAGTGTCGTCAATAGATATGGTGAGTCCATCCCTTTAACTGCTGTTGTGTTTGTATTGTTTGGTTTACACACAGCTCTGTCTTCATGGTGGCACAAAGTCCGGCTCTGCTTGGTGTATTTGTCTGACCTTGAGATGAGCGTTTGGTGTGAGAGGAGAGTTGACTGCAGCTCAGACGGTGTTTGGTAGGATGATGTTGTGAGAATAAGTCTGTCTTCAGAACAGCATCACTGCCAGTAAGCAGCGTGTAATGAGCTGAGCTTCAACGACATCCTGACTAAACTTTGACAGATACCTGTCTGTGATAATCCATCAACATTATGGTCAAAATAATTCATAATTTCTGCTTTTTTTTTCTCAAAATGTAGGTATAAATTCATGGAAGTAAGGTTTATTAACCATAAAACAAGTGTAAAACTTCTAATGAGTTGGAATGTAGTTGGTTAAAAGCTGTAACACAGAATTAGGTGATAACTTATACTGTAATGACTCATAAACAGTCAAACCAGACCGGGTCAGTTTTGGCCTGGGAAGACAGTAGGAGGGTTAACAATATCTGTCATCTGCTCGTAGATGGTATGAAAGCTTTTCCCTTCAATATAGAAGACTAAATATAGAAACATTTGTAAAATACGACACACGTTATCAATACATAGTCGGACGACGGACGCTGCAAACTGAAAATTTTATTAACATCAAAATAAAAGGTTATTGTACCGTTGGCCAGTAAGACACAGTAGAGCACGGAAGCCGACATTTATCTAACTTTTTTTTCGGACACCTTTTGGAATTTTTTGGGACAATTTCAGGTCATTTTTCAGGCATATTTTTGGATAATTTTGAAAAATTTTCGTACATTTTTTAATAAATTTTTCAGACAGTTTTGGGAATTTTTAGGCCCTATTTTTGGACATATTTTCACATATTTTTCAGCCTTTTTTTCAGACATTTTTTGGGAAGTTTTGGCCTTTATATCAGCCTTTCTGCAGGACATTTTTACAGACATTTTTCTGACATTTTTCAGACATTTCTTTTGGACATTTTTCAGTCTTTTTTGGACATTTTTCGGATTTTATTTCAGACATTATTGTTTTTTTTACAGACATTTAAAAAAAAAAAAATATTTCAGACACCTTTCGGATTTTTTCGGACAATTTCAAAAAAGATTTCGGGCATATTTTTGGACAATTTTTGAACATTTTTCGTGCGTTTTTCTTACATTTTTCAGACAGTTTTTGGAATTTTTCGGCCTTTTGTTTGGACATATTTTAACCCATTTTTCAGCCTTTTTTCAGACATTTTTGGGGAACTTTTGGCCTTTATATCAGCCTTTCTTCGGACACTTTTACAGATATTTTCCTGACATTTTTCAGACATTTCTTTTGGATATTTTTTCAGTCTTTTTTTGGACATCTTTCTGATGTTTTCCATCTGCCTGTCTATTCACACGAGGAGCTCAGAGACCCAGCGGATCCCAGCGGGACATCAGTAGAGTAGGCGGTCCTTAATGTGGCGCAGGACACATTCACTACACACTGCTAAATGAATGTGATCATATGTGGCCTAGACCACCTCTGAATGTGATCCGAAAGATCCGATGTCAATGCGTCTTGAGTACGTTCACACCTGTACTTAAAGCTGTCCACTTGTGATCCGATCACCGAGGACGCATGTTAATACCAGGTGTGAACACGGCCTCAGAGATGATGAGTGAGAGGACGGAGATGTTTGTGCAGAACGGTGAAGTGAGAGTGAGTTACTGGTTTTTAGAGGAGGAAACAGAGAGGACGGACGGTCAGATGGACCGGCTGTAGCGAGAGAGGAAACTGATCTAAAGTCAGAGAACAGATGAGGCATTTTCTGGCAGCTTATCTGATCATCTCTGTTGATACCGTGTTCTGGTCTGAGGTCTGTTTCAGGGCAAATAGCCAGATACTCAGTAGAGATCTATATTTATCTGCTCCTACAGTAAACTGATCCCAAACTCTAACTCAGGGTGTTGGCAGAGAACTGATCTGAAATGTGTCATACAGCAGCACACTCTTGTGTAAATGTAACCTATAAGTTAAGTAAAGAGATGGATCAAGGACACAGTTAGCCTAGCTTAGCATAAAGACTGGAAGCAGGTGGAAACTGCTAGCCTGGCTCTGTCCAAAGTTTAAAGATACTTATAAAACTAACTGTTAATGATGTTACACCCTCTGAACCGTTTTTAAATTCCTGTTTGTTTAAAGCATTGACAGTAAAGATGTTAATTCGCTGCAGTATCTGGGGTCATCCTGCAGGGTCCTCATTATCAGAGATTATTAAGGGATGTCTACTCTGTTTGAAGTTTAAAAGAATGTTTAAAAGTTTAGTTTGAATGGCGGTGATATATTGTGGAGATATTAATATATAAAGTCAGGGAAACTGTCTGTAGACAGAGGTCGTGTTAACCGAATATTTTCCGTCAATGACAGAATTTTTTAACAATGTCAGAAGGCCGTCCATCATTTAGACGGACCGGAGGCCTCGGAGCGTGAAAGTAACCGCTGTGGGTCACAGAGCGGCGCCGGTACAGCGAGTACTGGCAGGATCAGGAAATCCCAGGTTCAGAGAGTTTAATTCAGTCTCTAGTGTGGAAGCAGAACGCAGCTTCAGCCTTCATATATGTCATTTACTGAGCTTGGAAATGTCTCAGTGTTGCTGCATTAGTCTTATTTAGGTCTTGTGTTTTATATTAATATTCATGTAATATTCAGATGCATACATGAGAGCCTTTATTTAAATTTAAATCCTGTATTTCTCCTGCATATATTCGGTGCTACTACACCTCCTCTGTGTGACGAGCTAATTTTAAGCCCCATTGTCAGAGAAGAAGTCATATCAGTTGTCACACTTGTATTGTTTCTAATTACAATGCTCTGTATAATTCTGGGTGTCATGACTTTGCCTGGAGACAGACGGTGATTAATCCCACTTCACTGTAGGAATAAAATCAGAAGGAATGAGGTCGTTTTCACATCGAGAAGCTTGTTCTGTGGAGAGATTTCAAGTTAAAACCTAAAAAGAAATGAGCTGTTATTAGAGTCTATTAACCAAGTGAAGTGTTGCTGCAGGTGTTCTGACATAAAGACGAGACTCTGCTGGACTCCGCTCAGCATCATTCACAGTAACATCTGTACTGTTCTTTAACAAATGGTGATATTCAGGGTCTGAAATTAACCTTTATATTCACTTCCTGCCGCTGTGAGTGACTCAGTAATTTTATCTGCATCTTCTGAAATCTCTAAACTAAATGAAGGAATAACATTTTATATCTGATGTCATTCAATGTTTGATATATTTTACATAAAAACATTATATGCATGGTAAATTACTAAAGGTAGGTGATTTCTAAATAGATATTTTAATGCCAGAATCGATATATTTGCTTCATCTGAGTCTATATGAAGGTAGAAGGAAGCTTTTATTGTTGTAGTCTGAGGAACGTGACGTCATATCCGTTCCGTATCCTTCAACCAAAACAAACCTCAGAAAGTATAAAACGTTGGAGGGTCGTCGTGGATACGACCTGGTAAACACTACACATCCAGTAAAGGATGGAAACACTTTGGGTTTCACACATTGCAGGAAAAGCAGAGCTAGACATCACGGCTAAAGCTGCATGCTAACTCTGTCACGGACAGGAAACGTTATCGTATCGCGGTAACGTGCGGTCGAGCCGGCCGTCGCTCTCGTCTCCGTGGTCAAATGGGCCGACGCTACAACTGTAGAGCACCCATATACTGACATTTATGTTAAATGCATTGAAACGGCCCCGATGGAGCTGACCATGGATGGATAAAGAGAACGGAGCTGACGGGAGAGCTAGAGACGGACTTGGAGAAGTTAGAGGAAGTAGACACGTGGGACTACGTCCGCTTTTCAAAATAAGGTGTTAACAAAGGGAACTGTATATACAAAATACATCTATGGAAATAAGATTGATTGGATTATATTCACCAGAAGTATAAAACACTACATGTCCCTTATAAATTAAAAAGAAAATACCACTAATCTGTGAGGGAAATGTCTTTATTCTTTGATTTTTGTGTTGCTGGATAATAAATGTAATAAATAATTCCTGACAATGATCCTGATATATTTGACTTCAAGACATCTCTGACTACATACATGCTGAAAATCAAACATTTTTACTGGATTCATTTAGAGATTTTCCAAAGTAAAAGTCTCTAGAAGTGGATGATTTAACTTTCTCCCTTCATGGTCTAGTGTTAGAAAAGTTAACAAAAATCACAATAAATCGTAATATCGAATTGCAATACTTAAAAATCACAATACATATCGAATCAGGAGTTAGGTGTATCGTCCAGCCATATAAATTACTGGATACTGTACTGTATTTTGTTATTATCCTCTATAGTGGTTATTTGCATAAAAACACACAATTCCAATGATTAGAAAATAAATTATTGTATTTTTATTTAAGGATTTGCTTTGATTAAAAAAAATCTTGGCATTAGCAGATTTAATGAAGTATTTTAATCTGCTTAGAGCTTGTGTTAGGAAGTTAATCAGGTCATAATTTCCTCTCAATTATCTATTTTAAATTGCTGTGATAACATCTCCTCCATCTATCCATCCTGCATCACTTACTGAGGCCAGAGTATCTGCAGGGAGGCGTCCTGATAACTGGTCCAAACTTATATCTGGAGGTCAGAGGTCAAGGGACCCCTTTGAAAACGGCCATGACAGTTTTTCCTCGCCAAAATTTAGCCCAACTTTTGGAGCGTTATTTAGCGTTTTTTCCTGACACGCTAGCATGACGTGATTGGTACCGATGGATTCATGACGTTTCATAGTTTCATCTCAAATTCTGAAACATTTTTCTTCATCCTGCTGAACACACATCCTGGATTGTTTGTAAATTGGAAACCCTTCCTTAAGTTTCTCTTCATTAGGCTCAGTGATGGTGAAGCACCATGAATGACCCAATCAGAGGAAACAATACGCTGAGTTATGTTTTAATAAGCCATAAACAATATGTTAAGTTGGAGAAGGCCGTCTCTTTGTAATTAGAGAGAAGCTATTTTTATCCTCGGGGGGGTCATGCAGTGTCCACGGCAGCCTGCTGTAATCCAGGAATAAGTCCTGCCAAACCCGGAGCCGGAGCCGGTGGAGTCCTGGTGTTGTTCTCACCCCGTGGAGAGATCGGCCCTCTCTCAGGCTATCACACACTGGGAACCACAGAAATACAATATTCATGCCAGTTCATCTCCCAGTGTCAGAGAGCTGCTGCAACACCCTGGTTCTGGTTTCATCCAGCTCACTGCTCAGTATTCATCTGTTCAAATGTTCCTGAGATTTACAGCTTGTTTGGCTCAAACCTGCTGATAGAAAACGGCCTTGAACATTTTTTTTAACTGTTTCTTCAGTCAGTCGGCGGGTCGGCTGGTTCACCTTCGTAACAACAACGTGGCTCAGATTCAGAGAGAGAGAAGCAGGTTTTTCTCCTAATAAGTGGTGCATCTCGTCGTGTTTCTGGCTGGTAGATTTGGGTAATGAAGTCATCAGCAGGAGGATCAGATAATGAGGCTCTTGGTAACGCCACAAACACAACACATCTCACTGGAATATTAATTTGCTGCTCGTGTGGTTCAATCAGCACGTAATGAACTAACAGAAATATCTTTCCCTGTTTTTACCAGAGTTCATGAGTTTTATGGTACCTGTGTGACCGCCGAGCCTCCTCTCTCTGTTTCCTGCTGCAGACAGACAGGAAGAAGCATCGGTTACTGCTTTGTTTTGACTCCTGTCAACACATGAAAGATGAGCAGAGGTGCTCTAAGACCAACTTTGGGTGATTCACGCTGTGATGTGAATCTCTGAACCTATAGCAGCGAGCGCAGCTCAGACCGCGTTGTGTTCGTGAGCAGCTCTTTTCCTCCAGGAAACAACATTAGGTGAAGCTGTGTTATTGTTTGGAGGGAAACAGTCGAGCTTTTACACCCTGTACAGAGCCAGGAACAGGTTGAGATAATGAAAAGGAAAAAAGGTGTGAAAATGTGTCGTAAGTCGAATGAAACGCGGGATAATTATGACCCCGGGAGCAATGAAAAACAGGAGTCTCCTGGGAAAATCGGGAGTATGATTGTTATCCAGCACCTGCAAAGAGTTTATGGATGTGCGTGTGCCTCCTGATGATTCTATAAAGTACTGTATATACTTCAAGACATTAGTAGAAGGGCAAAAAGTTCCAGTAAAACCAACAAAATAAAGGCTGCTTGTTTCACATGTTTCCCGTTTACAGTCCTGACAGCTGCAGCACAGAAATCACATTTTAATTTCTCCTTGATGGCATGAAATGTTGACAAAGGTTTTAACAAAATAGGACGACTTTAACCTTTAAACTGTAGAGAAATAACAACCCTGCTTCTGTGACAGACCCATTTATAGATTTGGATTTGGGTTTATCTCTCCAATCACATCGGGGGTTGATAAATTAACTGAACTGTGAAATAGAGCTGCACAATGGCCAAAATGATAATCACGATTATTTTGATCAATACTGAGATCACGATTATTCATTGATTTTAGGAACAAAATATTGTTGTTGCACTTTCACATTTAATTAAACCTTTGCATTAAAATAAGACTGGTCCTTGATCACAGTGCATCTCCTAGAAGAAAAACTAAATGGTACCAAAACTTTTTACTTTCACTTTCACATTGTGCTACATTCCTGCAAAACTTTGCATCAAAATAAGACTTAAAATAAAGTTCTTCTTCACCTGAATTCTCTCAAAAACGAGTTATATACTGTATATTATTCTTCTACTCTGGACAGCGGCCGCAACACTCAGAAAAGATTTCCACAGGCTGCAGCACGTGTTTTAAATATTCATTTATTGTGGGAAGCTAAAATTGTGATTAATATTGGATTAATAGTGCAGCTCTACTGTGAAACATAAATAATGCTCAACAATAACACGCATTTTATGTATAACTTTAAGCTACCTCGAGCATTTTGTTAACAAACTCCATCCATCCCTTTATTTTCTATATGCAGGGTCAACCGGGGGGGCTGCAGTCCTTCCCAGAATGCACTGGGTGAGAGGTGGGACACACCCTATGGGCAGTTTAGAGTTTCCAGTTCAGCTGACCTGCAGGTTGTTAGAGAGGAAACTCACAGATTCTCTCTGATTTAAAAGTGAAGGTTTGGACACAGTTAGTGTTTTATATAGTAGAGGAAAAGATCAAAACAGGAGAACAGAATGTAAGTTGTGTCATTGAAAGATAAAATGAAAGTAAAGATAATGAATACCTCCCCGCCCTACTGTAACATCCTGCATGTGTGCACTTGATTAAAAACTGCAGCTCCCACCAGGTGGATGATGAAAGTTTGCCTCCTCGTTCTCGGCGACCTTTAGCTGCCTCTAATGAGGACTCAAGGAGAGACCTGGAGCCAACAAAGGAGCATGACAAGACGTCTCAAAGCACAGGACAGATGCAGGATGTACTGGAGGCCTTTTGCTGCATAATCATAAAGTGCAGCTTCACACTCGAGACGTAGCTCTGCCCTAGTTTACAAGTATCTGGTGCAGTGACCGGCGCTCCACTTTTACTTTAATATACCAGGAAACGGTTTATTTAGCCAGGATGTTGTAATGTGGATGTTCTGTTTGATGTCAACTCTACCTTGAACTGCAGTGGAACAAGCAGAGAGATGATGAGGGATGATAATAGAATAGTTGAAGTTCTTTTCTACTCAGTTAAAAGGGACTGAAGAGCTGAAAGATAAAGAGTTCACAGTAATGTCAGACATGAGTGGTGCAACTACAAAATCTACTGGAAATTAACATGAATACAAGAAGAGAAAGTTCACTAGCGAGGACCACGCCATCAGCAAGGTACGATTTAACAACTTTATTGAAGGAGAACACAGATGATGCTCGTGGTTTGTCCACTTAGTCGGATGCGGATGTTTGTGGAGCTTCGATCGAGGGTCCGTCATTGAGCTCGGGCACGACGACCCCCTCAGGGACCCACGAAGAGGAGACGAGGAGAGAGCGGGTATTTATAGGAAATACAGGAAGTGGCATGTTGAGGCGTCGTCCTTCTCCCGAAACTCTGCTGGTAGTTTTAATAAAAAAGGTAGTTTTTGTTTAACATGTTTTCACCATAAACTGTATATAAGAAGTGGACGTAGTCACCATGACGTCACCCATTGGTTTGTGGACTATAGTTTGGGTTTTTGTTCATCACCATCTTGGTTTGTGGTTGCCGCCATCTTGGTTTTTGGTCGTCGCCATCTTGGTTTTTGCCCGTCTCCATCTTGGTTTTTGGTCGTCACCATCTTGGTTTTTGGTCGTCCCCATCTTGGTTTTTGCCCGTCTCCATCTTGGTTTTTGGCCGTCGCCATCATGGTTTTTGGTCGTCACCATCTTGTTTTTTGGTCGTCGCCATCTTGGTTTTTGGTCGTCGCCATCTTGTTATCTTTTAGTCACCATCTTGGTTTTTGGTCGTCCCCATCTTGGTTTTTGCCCGTCTCCATCTTGGTTTTTGGCCGTCTCCATCTTGGTTTTTGGTCGTCACCATATTGGTTTTTGCCCGTCTCCATCTTGGTTTTTGGCCGTCCCTATCTTGGTTTTTGGCCGTCACCATCTTGTTATTTGGCCGTCACCATATTGGTTTTTGGCCGTCGTCATCTTGGTTTTTGGTCGTCTCCATCTTGGTTTTTGCCCGTCGTCATCTTGGTTTTTGCCCGTCGCCATCTTGGTTTTTGGTCGTCACCATCTTGGTATTTGGTCGTCGCCATCATGGTTTTTGGTCGTCACCATCTTGGTTTTTAGCCGTTGCTGTCTTGGTTTTTGGCCGTCACTATCTTGTTTTTTTGCAACCAGAAGTGACACAAGAGGGTGGAGTCATCTTGGTTTTTTTCCTTCTTCATCTTGGTATCTTGGTAAACGTCCTTTATGGTCTATCTAACTCCCAATGGGACCATAATTTACTAAATGAACATCATGCTGTATTGAAGAAGACTTGAAACTAGTGATTGAGACCATAAACTCATGTTTACAATGTTTACTGAGGTAATAAATCAAGAGAGAAGTGGGCTCATTTTCTCATAGACTTCTATAGAACCAGAGGAGTCGCCCCCTGCTGGCTGGTAGAGAGGATGCAGGTTTAAGGCTCTTCAGCATCGACTTCACTTCTCAGACCTGGAGGTTGCTGCCTTGTTTTTACCAGTTTCTTGTTCATCAACCCACCAAAAAGCATAAAAATGTAATATATGTTTTCATTTTAAAAAACATAATCCCATGCAGGTGAAACATTAGCAATGGGATGTTATTTTACTCTGCATATACAGAAAGTGATGATAAAGGAAATCCTACCCAGCTCAGACAACCCAGTGAGGACTAAGGTTCATCCATAAAATTCTCAAAAAATCATTAGTAATTCCTGATTTGCATAAGAGGACGTGAAGGTCAGTGCAATGAGCCTCCGCTCTGTTTTAACAGAACAGAAAATCTGCACCAGAGTCGTGGTGTCATCGTGGTAGGAGGCTGCTTCACATCTCAGCTGTTTACTCCATCCTGAACCATCACTCAGCCCGCTCACACTCTGATTTCTATTCTGCTCGTTTTAAACATCGAGTAAACTGTGGCAGAAATAGTTCCCCACATATCAGAGTCGACATTAAGCCATGTGCAGAGTTTCAGTAATGAGTAATATCCCCATTTGTCCACATGATTTATAAATTGATGGGGAAATATTCCATTATATGAGTAAACGTGTTCAGCGTGACCCAACTTTACATCTCTTAGACAGGAGAGAATGATGAACGACAGAATTAAAGATTTCACTTCCCACACAGGATCTGTTAAAGTAAATCCACACTGAATCACATCAGGAGGAGAGTCTAGTGTTGACAGATAGAGAAAATGAGAAAACTATAAATGGAGAGGAAGTTTATAACACCAAATATCCTCAGACAGCGGTTCTTATGATATGTTACGAAAAAGTTATTCCTTCTTTTTCGTTGTATAATTTAAAAATCTAGCTGACTCTTGCTGGTTTCTCCAAAGTTGCCCCCCCCCCCCCCAGCTTTAAGACAATAAAATAAAGTTATATGTAACACAGACATATTAACAATATAGATAGTTTAGAGTACTTATAAAGACTATTCCCTGAAACATTGAACCCCCCTCTGTATTCTACTCAACATGGTACAGTCTGAGTCTCTCCACTATGAAGCCTATTGGAAGTTCTCACTTCCTGTTTGGCAGTTTGGACCAGAACCATCAGGTAATATGGATGAGACCCAGTAACAAACATTTTGCTTACTTGAAGTCATAATTAATACGTTAATTGAGTTGTTATTTCATTAACAGAGTGAATAATGATAGTGTGCTACTGAAACTACTTTTGTTAGCAGGTTAGCATGCTATACACACAATGTGCTAGCACACTGTGCTAACATAACTCAGTCAGAGAGGCTTTCAGCTACATGACTTAGCAACACAGCTAGCTGCACAGAGGCAGTTCATAATATATCTCTCATAGTGTATGCAGGTAATTCAGGTGCAACACACTGACAGTTACCAAGCTTGTTAGCTTGGTAATTAACTGCACAAAAGGTTGACATTTTATTTAAAAGACATTTGCACCACTGACTCCTGCTGTCTCAGACTATGACTCTATAGTAAACCACTTTATGCTCCTGCAGAGGAGATTCATTTAAACTGGGTGGTCAGCACAGTCATGACTGTTTGCTATCAGTCAATTACACACTTTCACGTGTCAGAGTTTGTCAAATTTAACTAATTTGACACTCACAGGTAAACAGATTTACCTGTTAGTGAATCCACTCACACAGATTCCTTTTTGCCAGTTTAAATGCATTTCCATTTAAATGTGTCTTCAGTGTATTCTACTGATTTTAATAGACTGAAGGATTATTAACCCTCCGAGACCCACAATAGAGCCGTTTTAGTCTTTTTT
This sequence comes from Sebastolobus alascanus, assembly GCA_916701645.2. Lineage (NCBI taxonomy): Eukaryota > Metazoa > Chordata > Actinopteri > Perciformes > Sebastidae > Sebastolobus > Sebastolobus alascanus. The sequence continues at coordinate 301,700 of CAKAOJ020000240.1, forward strand.
AGGGGGGTCCAGGGGGTCTTTAGGGGGGTCCAGGGGGTCTTTAGGGGGGTCCAGGGGGTCTTTAGGGGGGTACAGGGGGTCTTTAGGGGGTCTTTAGGGGGGTCCAGGGGGTCTTTAGGGGGGTCCAGGGGGTCTTTAGGGGGGTCCAGGAGGTCTTTAGGGGGGTCCAGGGGGTCTTTACGGGGGTCTTTACGGGGGTCCAGGGGGTCTTTAGGGAGAGACAGCAGGTCAACAGTAGATGTGGTGTACATCATCTGAAAGTTGGGAACCTGAAGATTAATTTGAGACGCTGCAGTGGAACAAGCAGAGAGATGATGAGGAATGATAGTAGAACAGTTGAAGTTCTTCTCTGCTCAGTTAAAAAGGGATTGAAGAGCTGAGAGAGTCCTTGAGTTCACAGTAATGTCAGATATAAGTGGTGCAATTATACTACATGGATACATGAAAAGAAAGGATACATGACGTCAGTTCGTCATTTTGGCCGTCACCAGCTTGGTTTTTTGACTGTCTCCATCTTGGTTTTTGACCGTCTTCATCTTGGTTTTTGACCGTCTTCATCTTGGTTTTTGGCCATCTCCATCTTGGTTTTTGGCCGTCTCCATCTTGGTTTTTGACCGTCTCCATCTTGGTTTTTGGCAGTCTTCATCTTGGTTTTTGACCGTCTTCATCTTGGTTTTTGACCGTCTCCATCTTGGTTTTTGGCCGTCTCCATCTTGGTTTTTGGCCATCTCCATCTTGGTTTTTGACCGTCTCCATCTTGGTTTTTGACCATCTCCATCTTGGTTTTTGACCTTCTCCATCTTGGTTTTTGTCCATCACCAACTTGAATTTTGGCTTTAATACAGGTGTTATTTCTATGAAGTATTAAGCATCTGTCAGGTCTGCATGTGTCAGGAGATCATTTGTTCTGTACTTCATTTTGAAGGAACTTACCATGTGGGGTCTCTTCCTACTGTACAGCTTTGATTTTACAGCTTTGAGTATATACAGTAGACCAGCAGCCTTAATATAGCAGCTCCTCTGAGGCAGTCGAGGCGAAAGACCCATTTTCTTCTCATCGACGCCGGCTGTAGTGGCTGAAAGCAGCTGCAAGCAGCGGGGAGGGGAAGTGAGATCGATACTCTCTCAGCGAAGGCAAAATCTCCTCCTAATGTGGAATAATATAAGAGATTACAAAGCTGGAAACGTTGGTGCGTTATACGAGCCTCACCTCTCCGCCTCCATCTGCATCTCACCGTGTCCAGATGTGATCGCTTCAGCTCATATTAGTTATTTGATTTGCAGCACTTTTCCTCCACCGGTCATTAAATCCTGGATAGTTTTCTTCACTTCCCCTGAGCTCCGCACAATTAAAGGTCACGAGCACCCAGTGGTTCTCTTGATTATAGCCTTCATTCTAATTGGTGAGCTATTCAAACTGGTGCGGAGACATGGGTAAAAGGTCAGATGCATTTCAGGCGGTTTGAAAAGGTGTTGAAGGTGTGAACGGCGCTGCTGGAGGAGGGCAGACTGTTATTAATGTCATACTTCTTCCTGTATTGTTGGACCCTAAGAACTGTTTCTGAAGAGATGTTTGTCTTTGTCTGAGCTCTTATATCTGCCTCACTGAGCTGAGTTAGAGTACAAAGTAGGGAGCAGTAATGTGAGGACGCTCTTTTAGTCACAACCCGGGTACACTTAAAAACAAATTAAAGAGCTGCAGGGGTTTTACAGAGTCACTTACTGCTGTGTGTTTATGCTTTAATCCAGCTGTTAGTTTTGTAGTTTTACCTTCCACAACAGAGGGATTTTAAAAGAAGTCTGATTGTATAGAAGTCTATGAGAATGGATTTGTTTTGGATGTATATCCATGACATTTGCGACATACGTTCATGCCCCCTTCAAGAAGAATTCAAATCTTTTTGCTGATCTCTTAACTTTTCATCTCCTGCCACCATCACATCAGAATTTTACTTTGTTCAGTACTTTAGTGATCAAATACATCCAGAAATAATAACATTTCCATCAGCCTCAGCTGTACTTTGTGTTTAGTGGTAACTATGTTAAACTAAGATGGTGAACATGCTAGTATGGGCATACATACATATTTTTCCATACATCACTGTAATAAATTATGATTTTTGATTCTTCAACAAACAAATATCAAAAAGTATTGAGTTTCTGTGGAGGTTCTGAGAGCAGTTTAACAGCACAGTTTGACTCTCGGATGTACAGCAGCCGGTTAGAGTTCGCTGTCAGCACGATGATGAGTTAACTAAATCAGTGAGCGGTGCCAGCTGAGCTCTCTCATACGGGTCAGTGAACAAGGTGATGAATGATCGATGGCGTTCAGAGACGTGTTGCTGAAACACATGATCTTTCTATTCAGTGTCATCTGAAAGAAAATCAATACAGTGGAGTATCAGGTGAAGCTGAGGACACAGAGCAGCGGCACTGATGTTTTATTCGTGATGATACGGCGCCGTACGTCCACTCACCTGTTTCTGTTTCTGTCTCTAGGAATACCAGATAGACATCATCTTCGCCCAGACGTGGACAGACAGCCGGCTCAGATACAACAGCACCATGAAAAAACTGACTTTAAACAGCAACATGGTCGGACTTATCTGGCTCCCTGATACCATCTTCAGGAACTCCAAGAGCGCAGATGCCCACTGGATTACTATGCCCAACCAGCTGCTCCGGATATGGAACGACGGGAAGATCCTCTACACCTTAAGGTAAATACTGAGAAAAGGCCTCTTTCTTCCTGGTGAAGTAAAACCTTTAGAGTGGAGGACTTGGGAAACTGGGAACAAAAGGGAAGGCTGAAAACATTGGAGCTAATTTTCGTAAAACTGCCAATATTCGAAATCTACACAGTTGATTTATCGCCTCAAAAATTCCCATAAGTGAATATAATGATGAAAAAACATACCGTTGGGGGCACGCTCATGTGATTGGCTGAGAAGGAGGGAGACATCTGATTGGCTACAGATAATTCCCTGCTCCCACACAAACACAGTGAAGTTCACACTTGACCAGCAGTTTGTAAATGCAGGTTCAACAGTTTGTATATAAATGTAACAACATCAAAATATGTTTTTAATGAAATTGCATTTTAAATACATATATTTATGGATTTCTATTACATTTATTTAAACCAAGACATATATGTGTGTGTGTCAGAAATATATTTGTGAACCTTATTTTTTTATATTGGGATTTTTTTTTACATTTATATACAACAACGTGTTTTTTAAGCTACTGGATGCCTAAATTCCCTTCGGGATCAATACAGTATCTATCTATCTATCTAACAATAACTGTTTTTATGTGCATTGAAAAATGTTTTTGTAGGGAGAGTCATTTATATATAAATGACAAAATACATTTGTGAATCCTTCTGTGTGCATTCATTAATATTTAGACTGATCTGACCCCATACAAATATTTAATTTTAGGAAAAGCTTTCTGTTTATTAATCGGGCTGCAGCTAACAATTGTTTTCCTTATTGATTAATCTGACAATTATTATTTATTATTAATTGGCAAAAATATTTGAAAAAATGCTCGTCACAGTTTTCCAAAGCTGAAGATGTTTGGTTGTTTTCTCCAAACCTTAATATATTCAGCTCATAGAGATATAAATCACAGAAAATCATTTCAGAAGCTGCAGCTGGAACATTTTTTAACTCAAATGATTAATCAATTATCAAAATAATTGCTGATTAATTTGGACTAATTAGTTCTCTGAGGTCCCAGTTTGCACAAGTCTTGTTATTTTTAGTTTGTACAAAATGCTTAAATACATTAATTTCCTGTAAACTAACTGCAAAAACACTCTGCTATAGAGATTAATGTAGTACATCGTTATAATAAACAGTATGGAGTTGGGACGCAGCAACAGGTTAATATGGGCTGGACTTCCTCAACATTTATAGTCTAATTTATGGGATATTGTGAAGCCTATTATCTGAAAGCTGCATCAACATTTTTCATATCTTATAGTTACACCCTGAATCTCCATCTACTGTGTGCAGTGTGACCAGTTAAACCTCCTCCTGGGAATCAACGAGGTTTATCAATCAATCGATTAGTTAATGTTGTAGCAGACTTTAGCAAATTAATGCAAAACAATTTGTGATGCAAACATTCCCTAAAACAGCAGCTCAAAAGCGATTATCCCCCGTCATTACTGAGTGTAAGAGCAAATTGCCTGTTTGAGCTTTAAGACCGCTTTACAGCAGCAGCCGCCCTCGTGCCCTAAAGCTCTCTTTGTAATTGGAGCACTCGACGTTAATATAAACGGCTCCTTCAGTAATGAGCATCTCCAGTCGGCCCTCCATCCTCTCGCCTCGGTCCTCGTGTTGAGACGTCTCCAGACTTCTGATCGGGTTTAAGGACTTCTCTGTGTTTTAGTAGCTTGTGTTGATCATGTGGAAGATGTGGAGCAAGAAAAAACCTTGTTTACATGTTGTTTTCATTATTCATGTCTCTAAAACATTGTGTTGGACTCAAAGAAATCACAGACTGTATAAAAAAAGTGGACGTAGTCGCCATGACGTCACCCGTTGGTTTGTGGACTACTGTTTTGAAGCCTTGAGTTTGGCACTTTGGTCGTCACCATCTTGGTTTTTGACCGTCTCCATCTCGGTTTTTGGTCGTCGCCATCTTGGTTATTGACCGTCGCCATCTTGTTTTTTGTCCGTCACCATCTTGGTTTTGTGCCGTCGCCATCTTGGTTTTTGTCCGTCACCATCTGGGTTTTTGGCTGTCGCCATCTTGTTTTTTGTCCGTCACCATCTTATTTTTGTGCAGTCGCCATCTTGGTTTTTGTCCGTCACCATCTTGGTTTTTGTCCGTCACCATCTTGGTTTTTGGCAGTCGCCATCTGTTTTTTCCCCAGCAGTAAAAATCCAAGTCCTTGCCGTCGGCTTCTTGGAGTTGACGTCCAGAAACGATCTAATACACACTGCGGCACCCGCTCAACTGAACCACACAGCCGGCGTTTGTTTTTGTCAAGCTAGTCCGACCTAGCAACAATAACTAAAGGTGGCGGGACTTACGATTGTTCAATTCCCAATTCCACAAGAACAGAAAAGTTTAACCATTTCAAGTCAAGTCACAAACAACGCACAGCTACATCCTCACTGATGCTGCTGTTGATATCGACCGTTCTGCAGCGTACAAACTTATTTGTACGCGGAGTAATATCCGCTGATGGCACGAGAGAAAGACAATGAAATTTCATTTGGTATTAATTGTGCATTCGCCATGGCCGCAGTAAACAGAGATGACATTTTGTGATATCCACATCTCTCCCACATGCATTGCATTGTCCTAATTCCATGCTTTAATGAGGTTTAAAGATCACACCACAATTACAGCACAAAGATTTGTTTCTCTACTTTCTTCTTCCTGTCGTATGTGTCCACTCTTGAACATCTTTACTTTACTTTTTCTCTTATTTTGGACTTTATCTGTCATTCTCTGTATCTGAGGAGACAAAGTCATTTTAGAAAATGTCTTTAAACATACTTTATTTCATGTTGATGAGTGTTTTCTCGGTCAGCTGGTTTGTTCTGAAACACAGATTCTGGATTTATTGAAGCATCAGACTGATGTGTGAAACCAGCCGGTCTTATTTAATCAACGAGGTCAGGGAACTCTTAATGCTTCCTGTAGCCTCTGTTCCCATTGAGATAAGAAATGTAACTTGCGTTCTTTAACTGCTTCATAATTGAAGGTCAACAACATGCCGGCTGCATGATTACATCCTCAGGTTTGTCTGGTCTGAAGGGACAGCTGGACCTTTAGCTGCACCGCACACAGACTGGGTTTTATAACAGCTCTGTTGATACTTCATCATTGTTTAAGTCCATACGGTAGCAGAGCAGTGGGGGAAATCAAGATATATAATCATGCAGCAACGTTCTCTTCAAATTCTCTTATATTTTGTCTTAATTAAGAGAAAATAAGACAAGTCAACTCCAGATGCACCAAACCCATCCAAATTTTCTCTGCAGTTGTGCTGAATGATGAATCCCACTGGATCATAAATTGGAGGCGTGTGGCCGATTGTTTATTATTAGCATAGTTAACGCCCAGTGGAGGCTGGTCCATAGAGGCAGAGGAGGTTGATCCTCCTCTATTTTTGACAGGCGAGAGGCAGATCAAAATGTATAAAAAGAGTAATTGGTTGGTGTGAACCATTACCAAATGTCATTATCATTTATAAAATATTTTTTTCTCTCTTCTTTGGAAAAAATCCATTCTAATTAAAATGCTTCAACAGCAGGGCAGAGGGGAAAGTGGTGGTGGGGGCAAGGGAGGACGGGGACCCTCTGTCCTCCCTTGAGGTGGGACCTTTTCTATCAGTTCAATGCATTTCGTTTTTTTCATGCTTGTCTGTGATTGGCTAAGACACGCAAAATGACGTCATTACCAATCAACAACCAGCAGAAAACACTATTGACATCGCGTTGGTCCAATGATGATGTCCAAATGTCCTCTTCAGTCTCTACCACTTTATTGTACGTGATGAACTGGCAGTAAACTATCAGACAGCAGCTCATCAGGAAATGAATTATAACGTGTAAATTGTACCGGGATGTTCTCGACCACTCATAAACCTGAACCCTTACCTAAGAGAAGAGCAAAAATAAGAAAACCTTGGTGAATCACAGAAATCAAATGGTACTAACAAAGAACAAATCATAAAATGAGAGGAAATTTGTTCTTATATCATTTCATGCATTAATTATCTCGCCACACCGATGCTTCTCAGTCCACAGCTGGTCACTCATCACTGTGTCCGTTATGAGTTTTGTGAGTTACTGCCCACTGAAGGCTGTTAAAGGTCCAAACTGTAATCACCTGGTTTCCAAAGGAGGCTGATAAAAGTCAGAGAAGTCCACCTTTAATTGTTCAATAAAGATTATTGCTCACAGAGACATCCTGTGTCATTTAATACGAGCTTACAGCGAGAACGTGTTAATAAGATATATGCTGCATGAATATACAGTATACTAGGGCTGCAACTAACAAATATTTTCCTGATTGATCAATTAATCGTTGAGTCCGTACGGTAGAATGTCTGAAAAATGTCCATCACAGTTTGGACATTTGGACACCAAGATGGTTTGCATTGTTATATACGATAGCATTGTTAACATGCTTGCAGTCATCTTCTCTTTCTTATTCTGGTGCATTGCTGCTTTTCTCGGTACATTACTGAAGATCAGTAGAAAATAATTGGCAGTAATATGTGTGTGAGCATAACGTGCACATGTACAACATACAAATAAATCATGGACCCACTCATCAAAACGTGGCTTCGTAGCTCTACTAGTGATCAAAAACGCATTAATGGACTAATCGTTTTTCAACTCTGATTCATTCTTTACGCCACAACGAGCTAAAACCTGTTGGTGTGTTTTGACACCCGATCCGACTGTTATCAGCTCATTAAATGTGTGTTATCGCTCACTATAATCCTCATACGTGTGGGTCAGTAGGGGCCTACTACGTCTACTACGTTGTGAAAGCGAAACTTAAACACAACATGTTATAAAATGTAAGTTTAGGGAAAAACAATAACTACTTTTCAAAAGTGAAACTTAACACTTGCAAACACGAAGACAACTACATGTTGTTGGTTTCACACTTGATGCAAATCCCGGCCTCCTGGGTGAAGGTACTGTGTTTTGTGTCCCATCTGTCGCCCCCGACCTCCGCCCAATACGGATTCACGCCGTCTATACTACAGTACCTGACTTCCGCTTCTGCTCTGATTATAATTACCAGTCTCTAGAGGTCACTGTCGTGTTCTTTTATACCTTCTTTCTGTGATCTACCATGTGAATAGATGAGAAAACCTACTATTACGTATAGTAGGCGCCTACTGACCCACATCTATGGTGCTTATAGTGACCGATAACACCTATTTAATGGCCTGATAACAGTCTAATCGGCTGGTTTTAATGTTTTCTGTCTGGTTTTGAAAAACTAAACTTTAAGTTATAAAATATGTTTTTTTTTTTACTATGTGTTGACTACAAAAATCCTCGAGGGGAATTCAAGAAGCAATTTGTAGAGAAAGAAGCTGTAAAGGGCAGATTCTTCCTCAACCTGCAGGACATCATGTGTTACTGAAGCTGGTGATTTACTGTAGAGACGTCTCACAGTCTCCTCTCACACTGAGTGATTACGGTCCTTGAATCTCTAGACTGAGGTTGATGACTACTAGTTAATAACTGCGAACCCACTCGAGGCTGAGAAGCCGTTTTTATCAACATTTCACTAAATGCATTCATGCTCACATTCCTGTCCCATTTTTAAAAATAATACAAGAAATTACTTTTATAGATGTGATGATACTTTGATAGTCTAAACAAAAAAGATGTATTGATGTGGAGAGATATATATCACGAACTGATTCTGCTGTTTTCTTTTCAGACTGACGATAAACGCTGAATGTCAGCTGCAGCTTCACAACTTCCCCATGGACGAACACTCGTGTCCGCTCATCTTCTCCAGCTGTGAGTACACCTTCCCTCGATGTAGTCTTCTCTATCCGCCCACAAGAACCCAGTATGAAAAACTACAACAAAACAACACAATACCCCATTTGATCAGGTGTCTCTCAGGTGATTATGTTGGTGTTATTCCTGGTGTTAGTGTCCATCACACACCTGGGTTCAGCTGCTTGAGTGAGGGAAGGAGCCGCTGAAGTGGCCTCTTACAAGCAAATGTGCTTTTAGAAGTGTTTGTTTAAAACACATTGATTTTTGTGTAAAAGTCGTGGTGGAGGACAATCATGGCCAAGGAACCGGAGGACAGTTCAAAGACATTCATGCATCAAACCACAGCTAGATAGACACCAAGATAGATCTATAGATAGATGATATATAGATACGTTATTAATCCCAGCTGGAAATGTCACCGTTACAGCAGCTTAGCAAAACATTACAAAAATACTATGCAATACTTAATACAATACTTCAATACAATAACTTAGCAATATACAAAAATTAGAAATAGACAAAATTTAACGATATATAAAAATAGCAATAAACTATATTTGGCAACATGCCAAACTTAGCAATAGACAAAATTAAGCAACATACAAAAGTTGAGATTATTTGTAGTTTTTAGTACTTCCATGTCAGTACTCTCAGTACTCTCAACGTCCGGCTGCAGACTCATTATATCACAAGATTATTTCATCTCCAGGTTACTAGAGTTCTGTCCAATTTCCTGCAGTTGTTAATTAATAGTTCTATTGTATGATCATCTTTTTTTTAATTGGATTTTTCTGCTAAGATTTGCCACACTGACTCTCTTTTAAAATAGAGAACTGGTCAAACATCCAGATGTTTCCAGTGTAACATCTGTAGCTGCACAACAACAACGCACTTTAACAGAAAAACAAAACAATCAGCTGATGAGAATCAGACTTACAGACCTGCAAACATGCTATTTAACACCAGAGTTCAAAGACAACGAAGGTTCACTAGTAGCCTTAACGGACCATAATGCATCACACTCACTGTCACCAGCATCATCACCATTTCTACCAATCAGAGGTGGAGAAAGTATCCAGATACTATATAGTTTAGGTTAGCCATCTGTGTGTTTACTGTGACACTACGGTGCGTGCACGATTTTATAGTTTGTTTATTGGATTCAATTCAAAGTGACGTAAACGAGAAAACAACTTTTGTTTCGTCCTCCCCGCCACCAGAGACAACTTCACCTGGAGGAGAGCGGGCGGACCTTCAGTTAGCAGTTAGCAGTTAGCAACTAGCATTCAGCCAGCACAAACCCTTTTTATACATATTTAATTGGAGGGAGTTTGACTTCCTGTTAGTTTAATGTGTCTTTAATGAGTGTTTTGAATATTGTTAATTCATAAATACATCATGAGTTGTGCCTTGAGCCTGTTAGTAATGTTCATGTCAGACAGAATATACATAAAGTTTACTGTTTCCATCAGTGAGCTTTTATTCTCTGAACATGTTGAATTTCTGAATCTTTAATGGCGTCATTAAGAGGAAACGAGAGGACTGTGGCAAATGTTAATGGAATTCATTCATCAGGCATGTTTGCAAACAATCAGTAGTTTGGGCGACGTCTTCCCTCTCAGTTAATGTTTCTGTTAATTGAAAGCCGATCACATCAAACCGCTATCAGCCCAGATCATCATTTAGTTATCGTTTCTACTTAAAATGATTATACGTCTGTTGGAGACGGGAGCAGATCCGGGCTGGAGCGACAGAAACACAATCATTAACCCATCATTAACCTCACATGATGGATGGTACGAGCACTCCCGGGCCTCCGAGCACATCACGTGAAGGTCAGGCCCGGCATCAAGATGGATTCACCGCATTATTGGACCAAAGCTTTCATTTAATCTACTTTAGTCTTGGCTGCAGACCGTCTTTTCATTAGCCGGCCTCCAGCAGCAGACGAATGTTGCTCAGGTTGGCCGCGGGTCCGTCTGCTCGGGAGATCCATCATTAGGATGGGCCACGCGGCGCCGAGGGTCACGCTCACACACATGCTCTGTGTAATTGCAGATGGATACCCGCGAGATGAGATGATTTACAAGTGGAGGAAGAACTCGGTGGAGGCGGCTGACCAGAAGTCCTGGAGACTCTATCAGTTTGATTTCATGGGTGTGAGAAACACCACCGACATAATCCAGACGACAGCAGGTACGACCCGGATCTGACGCACAAATCAGTAGAGTCCAGCCAAACTGGTTGGAGGAGAAGAAACTGTTGTTGATTGATGAATATCACACAATCTGAAGCATAACATATGGCAAGAAATAAGCTACTGTAGTATCCTCAGAGGTTTCACTGCCTAAGCACTGCTCAGAACACTTCCTGTCCTTTCATTACTGATGTAATATCATCTCCTTGTTTATACTGAGGCTGCAAAAAATATAGAAAGTACAAGTCACAAAAACACCCGTCTGTCTCCTCTCCTCCATCTGCCGTTTACATCCACTGAATCTGTTTTTGAATTTACTTTGCATAACAACCTTTTTGCAGACCGTATCACAGCTGAGCACCTTATTATTAAAGACTGTATAGTTCAGAGAGCTGCTAATAAATATCCTCTTCCACATGAATAAAAAGTTGTATATAATATTTCAGATCTCTGATATACTTTAAGTTGATTATGTGGGAGTGCAGTAGTAGCCGAGTAATGACTCGATGAATAAATAAATATTTATAGTCATTAAATGCATCAAAAATAATATAGAAAATAGATGTAGTCATTAATTAATTGATAAAAAGGTGACATAAATTGATATTTCTGTTTTAATTAGCGTCTTTATTTATTTATCTTTGTATTAATTCCCTTAATTATGTACTCTTCTGTTTAATTTTCCCTTTTATTTATTTTTGCATTTATTTTTATTTATTTATTTATTTTTGCCTTTATTTTTGCATTTATTCTTTATTTATTTTTAAATGTACAGTATGTATTTATTTATATATTTCATCCCGTTTCATTCCCGGCTGCATACAGCAGATAATAAGTTTGGGGAAATAAATAAAGGGTGAAATGCAAAGGGAATATCGTGCAGAAATAAATAAATAAATACGTAAATAAATACATACATTTAAAAATAAATAGAAAATAAATGCAAAAATAAATAAATAAATAAAAAATAATAATAAAAAGTAATGCATAAATTAATAAAAGGGAAAATTAAAAAGAAGAATAAATAAATAAGGAAGCAAATTAAAACAAAATATCAATTTATGTCACATTTTATCAATTAATTAATGGCTATATTTATTTATGAATTATTATTATTATTATTATTATTATTATTATTATTATTATTATTATTAATAATAATATAATAATATTATTTCTGTATTTAGTGACTTATTTATTTATTCATTGAGTCATTTATTTATTTATTTATTTATTTATTTATTTATTGAGTCATTTGTTAATTTATTTATTTATTTTGGCAGGTTCTGTCCCCCATAAGCTGTGACCCAAATTAGTTTAAGTGATTTAGCTCATTTATTATCCTCATCAGTTTAATGTCTGTCCCAGTGACTGGAGGTGTTTTGTCCTCACACACAGGTGACTACGTGTTGATGACGGTGTACTTTGACCTGAGCAGACGAATGGGCTACTTCACCATCCAGACCTACATCCCCTGCATCCTCACCGTGGTCCTCTCCTGGGTGTCCTTCTGGATCAAGAAAGACGCCACGCCAGCCAGAACGGCTTTAGGTACCGTGCTCTCTCTGCAGCTCACTGAGTCGGTCCAGACCGGGACTCTCTGCAGGTTTATGTCTGCAACGCTTCAGCTGGTAGAGATAAGTGGAACCACTGATGCAGACATCATGTCAAGGTCCTTCTATTCAGGCTCATTTTAATCATCTTTACTGTTTATCTATTCTGCTGCTGCTGCGTGGATGTTTGTTTGTCACTTAACTTGAGTCTCTCCATCTGCTTCTTCTGTTTTCTTTTGCTTTTTCTCTTTAGTGCATGCTCTCTGTTTGTTGTTGTGCAGTCCTCTGGAACACTGAAGGTAATTCATTTCACACTTTTTTTTTCTTTTGCTTTGTTTACATTTTATCTATATTTTGCACATGTTTGAGTGAGGTTGTGCTCGCCTGGGACCTTCATTTAAAGAACTGAAATAATACTAGTGTACGTCAAACTTTTAGACTGACATTACAGTGTGTGAGTGCCTCTTTTGAACGGTACAAGTCCAAAATACCGAGCTGTCTTTGCAAATGTTGTTAGAAATTATTCGGGCTGTCAAAGTCAGTGCAATATTAACGCAATCAATCTTAAACCTAATGAATCCATCGGTACCAACCAGGTCATACTAGCTTGTTGCGAAGGAGGTTAAATAATTCTCCAAACTTACACTTAATTTTGTTGAGGAAAAACTGTCATGGCCATTTTCAAAGGGGTCCCTTGACCTCTGACCTCCAAATATATGAATGAAAATGGGTTCTATGGGTACCCAACCAAAAAATTGCAAGTTGCGTTAATGCGTTAAAGAAATTAGTGGCGTTAAAATGAATTTGCGTTGCCGCTTTGTTATCGCGTTAACTTTGACAGCCCTAATTCTAATATAATTAATATATTTTGCACTCGGCGGCTCACGTTACCGCAGTGTTTAACGGTGGCGTCTGTGGTGTGATGAGGTTGATCCAACGTCCATCCAAAGTGACACTATCACTATTTTTCATATTATTTTTTTTTCTCGTAAATTTGTGAGTTTTGAGAGAGAGAAAAGAAAGAACATGAAAGAAAACATGTATCTTTCAGGACCTTCGCCACGCTCACAGGTCATCCTTACCTAATAACACTACTTTAGGAACGGTTTTGCACTCCACTATTTTTCTGAGGTTTTTCTCGTAAATTTGCCATTTTAATCTCAGAGAATATCCAAGTTTTTCTCTCGTACATTTACAACTTTAATCTCATGAATTAATAATTTTTCCAACTTTTTTACTTGTGAATTTTGGCTTTATAATCTCAGAGAATATCCATATATTTTTCTCGTAAATTTACGACTCTCTGATCCCCTCCCCCCTTGGCTCCGTAATTATTATTATTTATTTTTTTACCTACAATGGCCCTAATATGCTGTTGGTCTCAACAGGTGCTTAACAAAACATAAAATACACTAAAATTTAGCGCACGTTTGGAGCGTTATTTAACCTCCTTAGTGACAAGCTAGCATAACATGGTTGGTACCGATGGATTCATCAGCTATTCTAGTTTCATATGATACCAGTATCTTCACTCTAGATTAAAAAAGGAGCCACTACAACCTAAAAATCACAAGTTGCGTTAAAGAAATTAGTGTCGTTAAAACTAATTTATTCGTTATTATCTCATTAACTTTGACAGACCTAGAAGTTATTTACTGTATATATTTTTCTGAATCATTTGTTTGAATGTGTGATTTTCACTCAGCTCTTAATGGAAACATATCCTACATTGTGGCCTCTCTCACAAGTGAAGGATGAAGACGGTGAATGGATGTTAGATTGTAGAGTATACGGGGCCGAGCCGGGCCGGTGTGGGAGTAAAGATAGAGGCCTTAAGCTCAGCTTTAATAACACACAGTCAGAGGGCTAACTGAGCTCAGGAGCAACTTATCACACTCTTGATTTTTTAGGAACGAGGTCACATACGTTGAACCGCTGACGTTTGAACCTGACAGTTTCCTCTCCACGTTAAACTGTCAGTATAGATAAACGCCTCTCTTGGTTCTGTCGTTTAGAGCCACGGCTTCAGCAGACGGCAGGTGAGTGTAATCACTGTGGCGAGCCGAGGCTCAAGGAAAAGCGTGAGGTGTCCGCCTGAAATAGATGGGGCCAGCTTGTTACCATGGGAACCGCGGTGAAACAGTCACAGATGTGTGTTTTTTCTTATAGGCGTCTCTATAATGCTCAGGGAGGAGGAGAGAGAGAGGAAGGAATGAAGTGATACAGAGATGCTGGAGGAAGAGAGGTTGTTATGTCAGATCAACATCTGCTGTCAGTCAGGACGAACTGTTTGCTGCTAACGTAGCAGCTAAGTGTTGAGATAAAGATAAGGTTACTTTTACTAACAGAGAGGCAGCAGCCGGGTGCTTTAGCATCTAATCAATATGTTTATATTAACAATGGATCAAATGACTATGTGTAATGTGAAAGAAGTTGGTAGTGATGAACCCAAAGAGAATTATCACCACAGATTCTCTCAGCTCTGCAGAGCATTTTAGCATCTTTCAGCTTATTGTTTTGGTTTTATGGTCACAGCCTTACTGTCACTGGCTAAGAATTTACATAGTCAAATCTGAATGGGCAAGTCTTGGCCGAAAAAAAAGTCAGAAAATTAACACAAAAAAAAAACAATCGGAAAAATGTCAGAAAATGTAAAAAAAGAAAAAAAGTTCTGAAAAAAGTCGGAAAAATGTCAGAAAATTTAAATTGAAAAAAACAAAAACATTCTGAAAATTTTCCGAAAAAAAAGTCCGAAAAATGGAAAATGAAAGAATGTTCTGAAAAAAAAAAGTAAGAAAATAAATCAGAAAAAAAGAAATTCGGAAAAAGTTGGAAAAATGTCAGAAAATTATCTGAAAAAGTAAAAAAAAAAAAATGTCCCCAAAAAAACTCAGAAAATGCAAAAAAAAAAAAAAAAGTTTGAAAATTGTCTGAAAAATGTCCAAAAATTGTCTGAAAAATGTCCCAAAAACAAGTCAGAAAATGTAAAAAAAAAAAAAAAATGTTTTGAAAAAAGTAAGAAAAATGTAAAAAAAAAATTCCGAAAAATGTCAAAACAAAAAAAAAAAGTTTTCTGAAAAGTCCAAAAAATGTAAAAAAAAGAGTCAGGAAATGTAAAAAAAAGAAAAAGTTCTTAAAAAAGTCGGAAAAATGTAAAATGAAAAAACAAAAACAAATTCTGAAAATTGTTCGGAAAAAAAGTCAGAAAAATGGAAAATGAAAAAATGTTCTGAAAAAAAAAAAGTAAGAAAATAAATCAGAAAAAAAAAAATTCGGAAAAAGTTTGAAAAATGTCAGAAAATTATCTGAAAACGTAAAAAAAAAAAAAAGTCCGGAAAAATTTCCCCAAAATTGTCTGAAAAATGTCCCAAAAAAAAGTCAGAAAATGCAAAAAAAAAAATAAAAGTTCGAAAATTGTCTGAAAAATGTTCAAAAATTGTCTGAAAAATGTTCAAAAATTGTCTGAAAGATGTCCAAAAATGGTCCCAAAAACAAGTCAGGAAATGTAAAAAAAAAAAAAAAAAAACGTTTTGAAAAAAGTCCGAAAAATGTAAAAAAAAAATTCCAGAAAATGTCAAAACAAAAAAATAAAAGTTTTCTGAAAAGTCCAAAAAATGGAGAAAAAAGAGTCAGAAAATGTAAAAAAAGAAGAAAAAAAATCGGAAAGAAAGAAGAAGAAAAATGTCTAAAAAATGTCCAAGAAATGTCCAAATATGTGGTCTTTGTCCACAATGTTTGTGTTTGTGATTCCCTCGTGCTTCTTCAGTAAAATACACATCAGGTGGAGGAAATAGAATCAGTTCTATGTCACAATCAAACCTTGTGGTTCTCTCTCATTACCTGTGAGCAGTGCCTCAGGTGAGTCTGTCCTCTCTGGTGTCCCTCAGGTATAACCACCGTGCTGACCATGACCACCCTCAGTAGCGTGGCCAGGACTTCGCTACCCAGAGTGTCTTATGTCACCGCCATGGACCTGTTCGTCACGGTCTGCTTCCTGTTTGTATTTGCCGCTCTGATGGAGTACGCCACGTTAAACTACTATTCGTACAGCGCTCGAAGACCCGTCTACATGCAACCGAAAAGATCGGTGAGTTGGCCTTGAATCTGTTTTTTATAGAGAGACGGGGACAAGAGTTGAAAATTAGCGATAGCTGTAAACTCTCAGTGCTCTGTGCAGCACATCAGTTTCATGCCCTGTATTAGAACTATGTTAAATTTCATCATCCAATCAAATAAAAAAAAAAAAATCTGATATATTAAATATTCTAAAACTATGGAGGATGGAACCTGCCAAAATAAAAAATAAATGAATAATATAATTAATCTTTATATTAATTCCCTTATTTATTTACTCTTTTGTTTAATTTTCCCTATTATTCATTTATGTATTTATTTTTATTAAATTTTACATTCATTTATTCATTTTGCATTTATTTTTTCATTTTTTATTTATTTTTATTTATTTGTTTATTTTATTTTATTTTGTATTTAAAAAATAAATAGAAATAAATGCAAAAATAAACAAAAAAATAAATACATTTAAAAATTAATTAAAAATAAATACATAAATAAATACATACATTTAAAAATAAATATAAAATAAATTAAAATAAACGCAAAAATAAATAAATACATTTTAGAAATAAGAATAGATAGATAAATAAATAAATAAATAAATAAATAAGGGACTTTATACAAAGACAAATAAATAAAGAAGCAGATTAAAACAGAAATATCAATTTGTCATATTTTATCAATTAATTTATTATTTTGCTGCATTTAATGACATATTTATTTATTGATCGAGTCATTTATTTATTCATTTACTTTATTATTTTGGCAGGTTCTGTCCTCCATAAAAAACAACTAGTCTGTACCAGGAAAAAAAACTACTAATTTGAGGAGTGAGCACGACTTAAACTCAGAAGTCAGTTTTACTTCCTGTTCCTCTGTATGTCTCTTCTTCTTCTTCTTCTCAGAACTATTCCGTCCTGGATGTGAGACCTCCACACACCATCATCACGTTAAACAACTCCATGTACTGGCAGGACTTTGAGGAGGCGTGCGTCTACGAGTGTCTGGACGGTAAAGACTGCCAGAGCTTCTTCTGCTGCTTCGAGGAGTGTAAAGGAGGTGCGTGGAGAAAAGGACACGTCCACTTAGATTTACTAGACCTGGACGCATACTCGCGCGTCTTCTTTCCTACCTCCTTCTTGCTGTTCAACATAGTTTACTGGGTAGGATATCTCTACCTTTAGCACACTGCCTGGTCACAGTAAGACGGCACAGTCTGACAAATAAACTCCTCGTGTTACCTGGAGATTATAAGACAGTGTGCGTCTCTGTGACATCTTCAGGTGTGATAATAGGACACTGATTCCCTTCAACATGCTGTACACAGAGGGAGGACAGGATGGACTGTGTGCTGATGACAATGTGAAGACAAAGAAGGAAATGTGCTTTGCACTGCTACCCCAAACTCCTCAGTCAGGAGGAAGACTTGCGTTGTAGGGAATGTACCGGCACGTTATTATCCAGCCATCAGTCAAATCCAGTTGATGAAAATCCAAGGACGTTCAGACCATTCATAGTGCCTTCCTCTGGAGGGGTAGATATTATCTGCTACAATAATCAGGGAATAATGATTTATAAAAAACATAGACGAGCCTGGCTTTGACTGATTATGGCTGTTCTCATTCAGAGTTACATTTATAAAACAGACATTTGTTGTAACAGCCACATGAAAAATCATGAGGTTTATATCTCTTCATACGAACCCTCAGCCATCAGGCATGACTCATTCCTCCAGCTCGCAGCACTATTAGTCGCCCTATACTATGGTATAATAAACAAATTGGTTCCCAGGGAAGAGAGCCATTTGAATAAACCTTACAGCAGAAAGAATAATGATATGTGCTTTAATGGCATCTACGTTAGAGGATGTGAAGTCAAAGATTTGAATGGTTATTATATTTATGTTTATGTACGTGCAGGTATAAATCTCTCGTTGTAGTACCCACCGGCTAAAAAGGCAATCCAGCACAGAGCTCCAATACTCTCAGTCACATATATAAAAAAAAAACCATTTCTTTAAGGGAATAGTGTTGGGATATTTTAGGAAATACATTTGTTGGCATTCTTGCCAAGAGTTAGATGAGAAAATTGATACCACGCTCACGTCTGTACGTTAAATACAGTCTGTAGCTACACCACAGACTGGATATATGAAGTTGACGTAGTCACCGTGATGTCACCCGTTGGATTGTGGACCGTCGTTTTGAAGCCTCGAGTTCGTTACTTTGGCCGTCGCCATCTTGGTTTTTGGCTGACGACATCTTGGTTTTTGGCCGTCGCAATCTTGGTTTTTGGTTGTCGGCATCTTGGTTTTTGTCGGCATCTTGGTTTTTGGCCGTCTCCATCTTGGTTTTTAGCCGTCTCCATCTTGGTTTTTGATCGTCGCCATCTTGGGTTTTTGTCGTCGCCATCTTGGTTTTTGTTCGTCTCCATCTTGGTTTTTGTTAGTTCCATCTTTGGTTTTTGGTCGTCGCCATCTTGGTTTTTGGTCGTCTCCATCTTGGTTTTTAGCCGTCTCAATCTTGGTTTTTGGCCGACTCCATCTTGGTTTTTGATCGTCGCCATCTTGGTTGTTGTTCGTCTCCATCTTGGTTTTTGTTAGTTCCATCTTTGGTTTTTGGTCGTCGCCATCTTGGGTTTTAGTCGTCGCCATCTTGATTTCTTCTTTTTGCAACCCGAGGACTCGCCCCCTGCTGGCTATTAGAAAGAATGCAGGTTTTAAGGCACCTCAGCATTGGCTTCACTTTTCAGACCCGGAAGTCGCACCTTAAGTTAGCTTAGCTAACATAAAGACTGAAAACAGGCGCTGCTACAGACTGCTGGCTGTAGCAGCAACTATTCCTTTAAAATAATTGTGAGTAATAAGTGATTTATTGATTTATATGAGCTGTATATGGGTCTGTATTTTTCAGTGTTAAGCTGTGGAGGTTTTAGAGGTCGTAAAAATAACAAATCTTGGGTTAAATATAATATAGACAGTCGACATAACGAAGCAGTTTCTCATGTCTGTATCGTCACAGATTGGTCCCTCTGAGATGAAACACCAGGGAACAAAAGCAGCCACGCGTATAATTCAAGTGTTATTTTCTAGATGTTTCACATATTCTCACCATGTATTATTGGTGTTGCACAGCGGCCACTCACCAGAGCTCTTAACACACACTAGATGAAGTGATTAGGCAAATAATTGTGGTTCTTCTTTCAGCCGTTAAACTAACAGCGACCCTTGAGTTCTTTAACACAGTTGGTGACCGGGACGCTCAAATTAAATATAATGGGTGTCATTTGTACATTACTGTAGGCACAAATATGATAATCCCTCTCATCAGGATCACTCATCTCTGTTTTGCCGTTGACTCTTGTTGACTCTTGCATGCAATAGACAATTAAACATTACCCTGAAGAAGTTGTAATACGTTCTGAGATAGAATTATAGTTTTAATATTGTCTGTTTGTATTATAATTTGATTTTCCTGTGTTTAGATTTGGCATTAGCAGCCGCTGAATTGCCTTAGTGTAGCCTGCCCCGAGCTGAGATGAACACCAGAAACACATATTTACCTCACTTCAGCGAAGGCTACTTCTTTGCCTCGGGCAGTATACTTTTTATATCCCTTTTTTTGAGCTGTTTTCTTTTTATTATATTTGCTATATATGTGCCAAATATTTCACGTATGTGCCAAGTCATTTATGTTTTCTGAACAACCCTATAATGGTAACACTAATAGACCCTTTTACAGCCGACGTCATCGAAAATATGCACCCGCATGTTGGCAACGGAAGTGGCTTTTTGCCACAGCCATCCAGATATGTTAGCGAGCTTTCAACATTCAATTAAAACTGTTACCAGCATCTAAATGTCTGGTTGTTGCATGTTCGGTAGTGGTGAAACTTAAGTACGGAAGTTAAATGACAAAAACTACTTATTTAGCTTTACGAAAAGATGGTGGTTTGGGTTAAAATAACAGCGGAAGTGGTGAAACTTAAGTACAGAAGTTACGTGACAAATAAATCAACATTGACTTCTGGCCTCACACGGGGCACCATAGTGGTGAAAGTCTGGTGTTTTTTGACCCACCCATCCACCTCGACCTCCTCCCTATGCTGCGTTCGCTGCTCTCTATACTTCCCAGTTCACAATTACGTGGATTATATACGAATTGATTTCGTTCTGACCATCATGAAAAAAATGTGAAATTTGTGTCTATTTGCACGAATCAATACATTAAATTTCGTGACTATTCCACGAACTGCTGTGCGACTGGGCTGGATATGGTGGTGAAGACCTTAAGGAGCAAAAGAAATATATGTAAAGATGAATTGTGGAGAATTTAGCGAGGGTTGATGCTGCGTTCACGTTGTGGCAGTATGCAGTAGAAACTGAACGGTCATTATTTCCAACAGGAGAAGATCAATAAACTCCGCCAGTACTGGTGTGAAGTGCCTACAAACAAGATGCTGAATCTAACACGTTCATCGCGTCTCTTCTGACTGTCATTTTTTCAATCATACTTTATAATAACTAACTTGCCACACGTGGTATTTTGTCGGCCACAGTGTGAACGCTAAACGATTGTTTTATATCACATTTCTGATGAGTGATTAATTTCTCTGTGGAGCCCAGATGTTACAGTGTTCTGACCCCGTTCTGCTGACAGATGACGGCGATGCAATAAGGTATTCTGAGTGGTGCTATACTTTACAATAACTCTGGCATGTTAGGATAAAACGTGACAAACGCCTTCATCAGACAGCTGACTGAGAGAGGGGAGGCATGTGAGCGAGATTCCAGGCCGGCTGAGCCACTGGGATTCACCATTTGTAGGTTTGTATTCTGCCAATACAAACGTACAACAGGGCCCCGACTGTTAAAATCATCCTGAGTGTCAACTAAACTCATTCTTGTCTCTCTCTCTGTATCATCAGGCAATAGTGTCTAAAACACACAGCAGCAACAGACACAGAGTTCTTGTATTTATTTAACTCCGTCGCAGTTTTCTTGAGTAAACGTATAAGGTCGAGAGTTATTGTGAACACGGCCCGGGTTGTTTGTGAAAGTTCAATATTATCACATGTTCTGTAAATCTTATTGGCACCAGTTAAGGGATTTACATAGGACAATAAGAATATGGTTGTTATGGTAATATGGTTAAATAAAAACTGCAGATTGGAGTGGGTGTGCAGGTGTTACTTTTGATTTACAGGGTACACGCACTGATCAATTTGGAGATTTTGCTTCCATAACATGTCTTCTTTTGGACTAGTGGAAAGAAAACATTTATTTTACTACTTTGTCTATTTACATCTGTAGACCAACAGTTAGCATTAGATAATGCCTCATTAGTATATTTAAACATAACATTTCAGAAAACTTGTACTACAAAAAATAATTGTCTTAATGTCAGTAATCAACTGGGGAAGTTTCATGCTGATATCTATTATTTTTTATTTTTTTTAACCTTATTCACCTGTTGTGTCTTCAAAATGTTTGAAATTTTTTGATTTTTCAAGTTTTCTCTCAGACTCTGAGCCAGAAATCTCCACTTAAGCAGCTCTTACATCCACCATACTATTCAGTTTCATTCCTCTCTGTACTCTGAAGGTTTTAACAGAGGGGTTTGTTCAGATATCATTCACAGCCTGATTTATAAAACATTTTATTCCTAAAAACATGGCAAAAAAATTGATTTTTTAATGGCTGTTGTCAGTATTTTCTGATTTATGGAGAATTCTCTCTGTAAAAACCTTTGACTCTAATATGTTGACAAAATGAAACAAGAATTTTGAACCTGGCTTTATCCAATGTTCAGATTTATATTCTGAAAATGTATGAAAATGAGCACATATTTAATAACATAATGCCTCATTTGCATATTTAAACATAACATTTCAGTAAACTTGTAATACAAAAAATAATTGTCTTAATGTCAGTAATCAACTGGAGAAGTTTCATGGTGATATCTGTTTGTTATTGTTTTTACCTTTTTCAGCTGTAGTGTCAAAATGTATGAAATTTAGCAATCCATATCTTTAAAAGCCGTTTTTCCAGAAATCTCCACTTCAGCAGCACTTACATCCACCAAACTTTCCAGTTTCATTCCTCTCTATATTCTGATGTTTTTTACAGAGGGGTTTGTTCATACATCATTCACAGCCTGATTTATATATCATTTTATTCCTAAAAACATGGAGAAAATAGATATTTTTTATGGCTGTTGTCAGTATTTTCTGATTTATGGAGAATTCTCTCTGTAAAAACTTGTGACTCTAATATGTCAACAAAATGAAGCAAGAATATTGAACCTGGCTTTATCCAATGTTCACATTTCTGTTCTGGAAATGTATGCAAACTAGCACATATTTAACAAGATAATGCCTCATTTGCATATTTATACATTCAATTTCAGAAAACAGACTTCCTCCCTACGAGCTGTTTGAAGTCTAAAAAGCGTAATTTCCATCCTCCCCGTCATATTTTCTGTTGATTTGGCATCATGTTTTTCCAACTGGACAGTGCACATGTTTTGGTATTATCTCTCCAGACACTGGGAAAGCAAAGAGGGTAAACACTGGGAGGGATTTAGGCTGCACTGGATTTTATCCCAGGCCAGTTTGGGCATGTGTGTGGCTCCAGTCTGAACCAGTGAACCAGCTCTGGGCCGAGGATCAGCAGGACTTATGCAGACAAGGCATCTGAGGGACGGACATGAAACTTATCTGTCTGTCACTAATGTGCTATGTAAATCCCTTTGCAAGGAAAGTTGTGTGCTTTTGTGATTCTGAAATTTTGTCACGTAAACCAGCGGTTCCCAACCTGTCAGTGGGGGACGCCAAATCTTATAATTTAGACTTTTACATTTTTATTTTTATTTTTAATTTTACAGCATGTTCACTGTAGTGGACCACAGGACCATTTTAGTGTGAAAAGACAGCCGAACTTAGAAATTAAACCAAGAATACATCTGACTTGATTATAAAACTAAAAAAATATATCATTCCATCATGTAAATGCGTTATCGCGTTAATTTTGACAGCCCTAACTATTACTAAGTCCAAAAGTCAAAATGTATTGAAAAAAAGATAGATGTAATCATTTCCAAAATTCAAAACATGTTTTTATCTGACAAAATATTCTGCGTCAATCCATATTTGTTGGCGTTTAGCCTTTCTAAAACGACCTTTTCACTGCGGTCAAAAACCTATTTGCTCTCCCGCTTGCTGCACAAAAAGAGAGGAAAGTATTTAATATTAATATACTGAATCACTTTAGTCAAATTGAGGATTTTGTTCAAGGATTGGTCTTTTTTTTTAGGGTGATGACGTCTTAAAATATGGAGGAGGGCTTCAAGGACAATAGGTTGGGAACCACTGACGTAAACGGACAGAATTCTCAGAGTATTAGTGCCGTTTTGGTGACTTGAAATACAATAAACTCGGAGCAAACACTGCATTCAGTAAGTATTACTGTGATGAGTAAACCAAAGACATTTCTGATTCTCCGATAGTTTGAATCATGTTTGAGGAAACTTGTGTTTTGGGTTACAGCTTCAGTTTGTTTCCATGTATTATAACAGAAATAATTAGTGCTCTAAGATGGTTTATGTCATTTTCCAGTTCATCTACTGTGATTATTATTATTTGTCTCACTAACAGCTACTGTGTGTGTGCTGAAGAGGATTTTGACACAAGGTGCAGCTTTCAGTGTGTTTCTACGGTGGTGAATCATTCTTTTGTTGACATATATTATCTCCTATCTAACTGACTGTATACTCAATACTCGACTGTACACTTCTTCTGCTTTGTGTTTTCACATGTGTGGCTTCAGTGTGACATACAGTAGATATCTCATTGGTCCAGTCAAGTGTTGATATCATAGAAATAGAATAGGAGTAGAACGGACATTTAACTGTATTCCGTGGTCATTTGACGAGTACAAAAGAAAATGGCGATTGTTGTTATGGTGACAACATACAGTACGTCAGCTTGTCCTTCTCCGGAGCAGCGGGGATTGTTCGGCTCATTTTCTGTAACCAGTGTAGCTTTAAAGCATTGAGGAACCAAAGAGTAGAGAAGCAAAGAGGCGAAACTCTGGTGCTTTTTTGACAACAGCCACTGCTGCCATTTTGGACTGTACTAATTATATTTACAATATTTTATTGTTGAACACAGGCCATTTCAGTGCAGACATTAAATATGATGATAGAATAGAAATAATTTAGTTTTTACTTTTGTCCGGCTCTTTGTAGGCGGACGTTCTACCGGCATCTGGTAGTCGCTTTCAGTCCAAAATGGCGGAAGCGTAGCTTTGCTGCTGGGAGCTGATGTTGCAATGGAACGAACACTTTCACTTCTTATCAATATACATTCGTTGGTGGAATTAGCAAGCTAGCTAACTAGCCATCTGTCCACTAGCTAGCTAGCTAGCTTGCTAATTCCACTATGCTTTAATGCTACACTGGTTACAGAAAATGAGCCGAACAAAGTTGTAACTCATCTGGTGATAGCGATGTGTTTTCCTCTGCTGTCACAAAGTGTATTGATGAAGCTTTAACAAGTTAATTTGACTAATTTAACGTTAAATTTACTGCAAAACCTCACCTCAGTGAGTCCACGACTGTATAAGTCAGTAGTTTAAACAGAACTTAACCCGCATCAACGGTCGCAATGGCAACGGTGCACGGTACACTACGTTGATGTGAAGGGGAATGTCTGTTCTACTCCTGTTCTGTTTCTATGGTAGAGATAGTGCTCCTCTACAGCGTGGCGTCCTGTGAGTGTGGGGGGGGGGTGGGGGGTGTTCTGATGATATTTGGCTCCAGCATCTACCATCAATGACTGATGCCCATGCTGTTTTCATACTTATGGTTCTTTTGGATTAAAGTTTTTTTATAAATGTACATCAGTGGAGTCGATTTTTTTTTTTTTTTTATCCATTTTAATTGAAGCTATTTTCAAAGTAGGACTGAATTATAAAATGTGCCTCCTGATAGACTCTATCGCACCTCAGCTGGTGTTTTGTCTAAATCAATTTTGGACAGAGTAGAAACCCAATGAGACCTACTGTGGAACTACTCCATTCATAAACTGTTAACAACCTGCAAAAACAAGACAAAATGGTCTCCACAGTCTCCACACTCTCCACCTGAGCAACATGTTTAAAGCAGGTATTAGCTGCAGAGCTGTCCAGGCACCCTGTGGGAGAAAACACATTCAAGGAACGATCAAAACAACCTGACGCTGAGTCTTCAAATTCAATAGCCTGAAATCCGATAAGGCGTTTCCTAAAGGAGTAGGGATGTAACACGATTGGATGTCTGACCCATAAATAACTGATGAAATTGTGTTTGCCCTTTCAGCACAGCGGCAAAATATGAGCCTCTGCATTGAACATGGTCGCCTGTTTTCTGCACACACAAACTGGCAGTTTAGTGAGTGTAAAGATCACCGTCATGAACACAAAACATCACCGAGAGGGCTGGAAAGTATTTAAAGGTCAAGTCGATATAGTTGTAATGAAAGTTGTCCACAGTGGGGTCGGTGGGTTATCCACAGTAAAAGTAAAAGTGTCTGACAAGATGAATAAGGACAGGTGAGCAGACATAAAGGCCGCAAAACCGTGCATCGCACTGAAGGGGTTTATTTCACAACTATGACCCGCTAGCTGTGCATTATCCCGTTTATTACACGGCTACTTACTTAAGAAATCAATATTTTTTACACAAAAATGTTCCGCCAGAGTCCGACATCAGAACTGCGCCCATAGCAACGGTCTGCTATACGTAGCAACGGTCTGCTATACACAGCAACGGTTTGTTATACATAGCAACGGTTTGTTACACATAGCAACGGTCTGTTATACCTGACTGCTAAATGCAGTACCTGTGAGGGTTTCTGGACAATATCTGTCATTGTTTTGTGTTGTTAATTGATTTCCAATAATAAATATATACATACATTTGCATAAAGCAGCATATTTGTCCACTCCCATGTTGATAAGAGAATTAAATACTTCACAAATATCCCTTTAAGGTACATTTTGAACAGATAAAAAATGCAATTAATATGTGAATAATCATGGACAATCATGCGATTAATTGTGATTAAATATTTTAATCGATTGACAGCACTAAATTAAACAAATAATAAATGTAATGTACGATACGATACGATATACTTTATTGTCCCCTAGGGGAAATTTGTTTTGGACTCAGTGCTGCACATCATCAGCTGCCTCCACAGCAGCAACAGTACATAGAAACAAACAACAATCCACAGGTAAACAGAGAAACACAAACAAAAACACAAAAACACAACATATATTGCACATACTCATATTGCACAGGAACTGTCTAAAAACAGAAAAAAAAATAAAAGATAAGAATAAGAAGAACATCATGACGCTATTGTACAACCCTCAGCCTCAAAAAAACATTATTTAAAATTTAAGATCTTGATGGAGATGGGCACAAACGAGTTCTTAATGTAAACAAATCAAATGACATTAGTTATTAAGTTCATTAACAAATACAGTCACAATATGAGGTCCAAGATCAGGAAGATACTGGAGAACCCATCTCATCCCCTCTATGAGGAGATGAATGGGTTAGAAGCTCCTTTAGTAACTGCCTCATCCGGCTGTACAATACCAACTGCCGTGATGAACTCAGTCTCAGCCAACTCTGTGGTCTCTGACACCAACTGTTTTCTGTTTTTGCACTGCCCCTTTAGTCCTATTCACGTTGTTCACATGTATATAATATTTACACTACTATAGCACATAAGTTATTTATAATTTATTTATAATGCACATATTTATTTACCTTTTATTTACCCTTATAACATAATTTTACTAGTGTTCTTATCCCTTGGATATTTTTTATTCTTATTTATTGTATGCCCTGTCCGATTCTTATTCCTATTCTAATTCCTATTTCTATTCTTATTTTATTTTATTTTATTTTATGAACTGTCTTTTGTTAGAATCTGTGCTGCTGTGAAACTGAAATTTCCCCACGGGGATAAATAAATTGCTATTCTATCCTATCCTATCATAATAGTAGTTTACAATGTTGATGCTGTTATTGTATTTTGTGGTGTACTGTTCCTTTAACAGGTGCAGCGCTGACAGCCAATCAGAGTAGCTGTAGCGGTAACAGCCAATCAGAGTAGCTGTAGCGGTGACAGCCAATCAGAGTAGCTGTAGCGCTGGAGAGACCGGAAACACAGAGAGACGAGCGGCGAAGGGAAGTCAGAGGAGAGAAGAGAGACGGAAAACACGAGTAAAGAAGCGAGTTGGAGGAGTAAACGTTTACTTTTTATTCAGTTTTGGAGTATCTCGTGTTCACCTTCTGTCCATGCTGCTGGAGTTTGTCTTCGGTGGAGTTTTAAACAAGGACTTGGTGAGTTAAAACTACATTTCGGTGTCAGTTAGCTGCTGTTAGCTTGTTTTTAAAGCTGAATGAGCAGCTAATGTTGTTATCAGCTGAAGTAAGACGGTGTGAACAGGTTTATAATGTGTTTCTCTCTGTGTGTAAAGCAGATGGAGAAGCTACAGGCAGCAGAAGTGTTCAGGTTTAGTCTCTAACGTGAGGATCGTTTGGTGTTTGCACACCGGAAGCTGGAGAAACAACATGGCGGCCCACCAACAGGAGAGAGGTCGCGTTGGAATGACGTCAGCTACTGAAAGACCAACCTGTGGACACACCTGGATCCAGGTAGGACTAAACCTGCAGTACTTTACTGTAACAGGCAGTGGACATTTATAGAGGATTTAACACAGAGACTGATTACAAACAGGTTGTGTTACTGTAAATACTAAACTTATTGGTTCAGTAAATTATGGAGAAAGTAGAGCTAAACTCTTAAATAGGCCCAACTAAGATAAAATGAGAAGTGAGTCAACTCAAACAGAAACTAAATAACGTAAAGGAGCCTTAAATATGCACTTCTGTTACGTCATGTAAACAAACCACCATATCAGCTGTTTTGCTCCATAATAATAATAATAAATTCAACTTATAAAGCGCTTTTCTGGAACTCAAAGACGCTTATATCGGACTGGAGATGTAACCACTTAAAAGATGAGTTAGTAGAACTTGATATCCACGTTTGTAGCTACTTTTTAAACAGAAAAAACGCGTTTTATATTCTGATATTTACTGGAAATGACATACAAAATATAGCCCGCCTTGCATGTTGCTCGAGCCCGGGACAAGATGCGACACCAGAGACAGGTGCTGAGATACAGTAAACAGGCAGTTAGACAACAGATTAATCTAACATTATGACTGAATTCTTCATAACCACAATCTAAGTTAATACAGACTAAATGTGGATGTTTCACTCACTGTTTAGCCTGCTGTAGTGTAACATTAGTCCATTTTGTATTCCACGATACTGAACAGAATAATCCAAACAGGTAGAAGAAGTAAGATGTAAGAGGAGCACAGGATGCTTCTCTTGCGTTTTAATGCACCTGATTTGTAGGCCAACTTTGTCTCAGTTATTTTTCTATTGAGCTAGATTAAAAAAAAACATGTAAACGTTAGCGGATCAAAACGAGGCTTCGTACTGACATACTGTAGCGACGGCTCATATTTCCCACAGATTCCATAGTGTCTCTTTTGTGCGGTGTGTTTGTGTTGTTGTTACATTTCTTGACACCAGGTAGCTCGTAATCACTTTTCTCTGGTGGACGCTACGCATATAACTGCGAGCGTCAGTGATTGTGCAGCCAGTTAGGACACTCCAATAGAAAACAATGTAATCAAGCTGATTTTGTTGCTCGCGTTGCATCCAGTTAGGACGCGGTGTAAGTTGAAAATTATCTCTTGAACTCAAATAGGTTTAAAACAAACCAAAGTGAGGTAAAATAGGGAGAAATACTTATTTTCCAAGAGATTTGAGTGTTGTTTTTGATGGGTTTAGGGAATTTAAACACAAGATTCCTCTTTGTGTGTGATTTGGTACCCGCTGATGTATATCTACCACTATTTTTTTCACATAAATAAGCCTTCAGTTCAAACTTCCCCTCTGGTCTGTGCTCTGTTAGACCTGAGTTCTTGTTATAAGCAGCTCCTCTGAGTCTGGACTCTGGTCTGAGCTGTCTGTAAATACCTGCAGCGCTACGCAGGACTTCAGTCAGGGCGTTTCAGGCAGTTCAGGAGTGTTTCTGTCGGGGAGAGGAACTCCCTGCTGGCGTGGACTTTGGGCTTTGTAAGGAGTGACGTTTGTAGTAATGTTACTAAGGTTTGTGATGGTTTATATTTTTGGTGTTGATTAGTACATATCCAGAAGACACGGAGCAACATTCACATTAATTTTAGAGTTGTTGTTGAGTTGTTTCTGTCCACCAAGTGAATGTTCGTCCAAAGTTCTGTTTTTGTTTCCTCTTGGCTCTTTGCTAAAGTTTCCACTGTATTCACCAGTTGCCAACATTGTCTGTCTGTCTGTTGTTAGAGAGAGAGAGAGGGAAGTGTGGGCGAGAAAGGAGAGTAGGTGCTCGGGCAGGACGCCCCTCTAAGGCATCATCAGCAGATAGAGTTAGAGTTCCAGGTTCTGTAGAGGAGACACAGGGTCTCTCATGCCTGGAGTCAAGCTGCAGACAGTCCAGCACAGAGCAGAGGGTTCAAAACACCGGCAGGAACAGAGAACTCTGATCAGAACAACCAAGGTGTGATAATCATGAGCAGGAACAGCTCCAGTGAATGCATTAATAGAGTGTAAGTGTATCAGTGAGGCTGTGGAGGAGCAGCAGAGGAGAGATGAGCTGTGTGATGTTCAGCAGGAGAAACCAAAAGGAGTCCATCTCATTCATAGATCAACATTGTGGCGGTCGACCTACCTACCTACCTACTTGGCACTACGAATTGTCAGTTGCCATGGTAACTGTGTTCTTTCTGACACAATGAAGAGTGACTAAAGATGTGATCGCAGGCGGCGAGGGGAATCTGACTCCGTTTTGTCTACTGGCCTTGACAACTTGTCGCCTTTTGTACTTTTAAAGCAACTTTTCCTTCCGTCGGTGTTCTGATGATTCACACACACACACACACACACACACACACACACACACACACACACACACACACACACACTCAGCTGAAACTCTGCACACCAAGTGATGCCTGAGAAATATGTGATGTGAAACACTGCAAGAATTTTCCAGCACAAAACAAAAGTGGTATTGGGTTATTTGCTCTGTCTCTCTCTCTTTTGGAGCTCTATGAATTAAAGTGTGAGGAATTCTCTGCAATGGGAGCGCTGCATTTTTACTAGGGTATGTATCGCAGATTTTTTTAATGATTTCTAAATAGATGTTTTAATGCCAGAATCGATATATTTGCTTCATCTGAGTCTATGTGGAGGTAGAAGGAAGTTACCGCTTTTATTGTGGTAGTCTGAGTAACGTGACGTCATATCCGTTCCGTATCCGTCAACCAAAACAAACCTCAGAAAGTATAAAACGTCGGAGGGTCGTCGTGGATACGACCTGCACCCTCACATGTTAAATCCAAAGTGGTAAACACTACACATGCAGTAAAGGATGGAAACACTTTGGGTTTCACACATTGCAGGAAAAGCAGAGCTAGACATCACGGCTAAAGCTGCATGCTAACTCTGTCACGGACAGGAAACGTTATCGTATCGCGGTAACGTGCGGTCGAGCCGGCCGTCGCTCTCGTCTCCGTGGTCAAATGGGCCGACGCTACGACTGTAGAGCACCCATATACTGACATTTATGTTAAATGCATTGAAACGGCCCCGATGGAGCTGACCATGGATGGATAAAGAGAAGGAGCTGACGGGAGAGCTAGAGACGGACTTGGAGAAGTTAGAGGAAGTAGACACGTGGGACTACGTCCGCTTTTCAAAATAAGGTGTTAACAAAGGGAACTGTATATACAAAATACAGAAATAAGATTGATTGGATTATATTCACCAGAAGTATAAAACATTACATGTCCCTTATAAATTAATAAGAAAATACCACTAATCTGTGAGGGAAATGTCTTTATTCTTTGATTTTTGGATTGCTGGTAATAAATAATTCCTGATAATGATCCTGATATATTTGACTTCAGGACATCTCTGACTACATACATGCTGAAAATCAAACATTTTTACTGGATTAATTTAGAGATTTTCCAAAGTAAAAGTCCCTAGAAGTGTATGATTCAACTATTTCCCTTCATGGTCTAGTGGTAAAAAAGTTAACAAAAATTGCAATAAATCACAATATCGAATCGCAATACTTAAAAATCACAATACATATTGAATCAGGAGATAGGTTAATCGTCCCAGCCTTAATCCCTAATGAGTGATCGTCGTATGTTGGGTGCAGCCAGCAGGTGTTGAGGAGGAGGAGGAGGAGGAGGAGGAGGAAGAGGAAGAGGAAGAGGAGGAGGAGGAGGAGGAGGAAGAGGAAGAGGAGGAGGAGGAGGAGGAGGAGGAGGAGGAAGAGGAGGAAGAGGAGGAGGAGGAAGAGGAAGAGGAAGAGGAAGAGGAAGAGGAAGAGGAAGAGGAAGAGGAGGAGGAGGAGGAAGAGGAGGAGGAGGAGGAGGAGGAGGAAGAGGAGGAGGAGGAAGAGGAGGAAGAGGAGGAGGACGAGGAGGAGGAAGAAGAAGAAGAAGAGGAGGAGGAAGAGGAGGAGGAGGAGGAGGAGGATGTAGTAGACAGTTGGCTGCTGGAATAATCTCTTTCTCTGCTCGTACTGTTTCTCACAGACGCTCCACATTAGTCTGAGATCTAGTCTGTGATTCTGTATGAGAGTTCACAGAAACTAGTTCTCAGAAATCACAGAACATGAAGATTAAGTGTTCAAACTTATTCACTTACTGATGCTGCGTCTCAGCATCTCGGAGCGTTCAGTACATTTTCAATGTCCTGTACAAATTATAGGTTATGCAAGTAAATCGTTTTCTACGCGGCTAAACGGCAGAAGTGTGGGATCAGTGAGGAGTCCGGACGGTCCGACCTTCTGTCCCACTGAGACGTCACATCATCAGGAGACATATCTGCTCGCTCAGCAGTATCTGTTCATGTCCTCTAACAGGAGGACACTGGTTTTAAAGGAATAGTTTAACGTATTTGGAGAAATGGAGCTCAACAGTGAGGTTCCTGAAGTGAAAATCCCGTTCATATATTCTGAATTGAGGATTTGATTATTAGCCATGATGTCGTAACCATCCAAGGTAGACTGACCACGAGCTACGAGACGATGCTATCTGCGGGTTAGGGTTAGGGTTAAAGAGAAGTTGTTGGTATCCATGGAGACAAGCTCCTCCTCCTCTCTGGCGCATCTAGAGTGAATGAACACAGATGATACCGGCGGTTTAACTTGCGCGAGTAAAGTGAGGCGAAAAGTTGCTTGCGGTTAATTATTAACATCCCTAGTGCACGTTGTAATAAGTTGATAATTTTCATTAGATAAGATTTTGTTCAACATATTTTCGGATCTCAGTGATTTACTTTTACAAGCAAACCGGGCCCGACCTCAGCCTCTCAGCGGCATTTAGTGTGTTTCCTGAAGTCCCTACAGATAGAGCGATAATATTTAACAAAAAGTAAAGTGTACGGCGTCTCAGTAGGTGCGTGGAAATATTGGTTGTGTTGCCGTTGTGTTTTATCTGGCCTTTACATATTCTGCAAACAGCGAGTGATTTATCGAGGACATCTCCCTTTTTGCAAAAGCCAAAATATTTCCGCACGCTGGACCTCAAACACGACTTGAAAATGTCTTGCTCGCCATGCTTCGTTTTGTTGTTGTCTCTCTGAGCTTGATGCTGCTGCAGCATGTCGATGACGTCATACACAGGGAGAGTGAACCGGAGCAACGTTTAACATTTTTTTACTGTTAAAAGTGCTAAAAAATACGTCCATGTAACGTTTGTCGTGCTTAAATACAAGGTGCAAATTCTTAGTATCGAACAGATTTATTTACCTTGCAGATCGATTTTAGATGGATATATGAAGGACAACTTGCCGAGTACCTATCAATGTAGTTGGATCGTAGGAATATAAATCAACACATCGATGTAGTAGATGGATTTTTATGCAAATGAGCTTTGCATGGGTCTATAAAAGCAGCTGATCTCACTGTGATGTTTTGATCGGTGTCTCACCTGTGGATGGATCTCCATCAGACAACAAAGTTGGGCCCAGCGAGTTGAAAGTTAAACCCTGTGTGACTCCAACACTCGCTCCCATTCTCTGTTTCATCATGCACACAATAACCAGATAAGAAATCCAATTAAGTTGATGCTACACAGTCTTATTTCCCATTTCTGCAATCATCTCATACATGCCTATAAACAATGAGCCATTGAAAGTGTAATACGGTTTTGTCATAGATATGCAAATGCTCTATTATTATGGGATGGAACGGTAACAAGGAGAGTGAGTTTTGATCAGCTGTGATCACAACTGTGGTTGAACCAGGAAGACTCGCTGCAGCTTTTACTCTGACAGAACTCTTGTCTGTTGCTTTGAGAATAAAAGAAAAGGCTTCTGATGGCTCCTGTTTCAATGGTTTGACTGATAATGATCACAAGTAACGTGAACATCGTGGAGCTCAGTTCAGTCGGAATCAGGAGTGTGAAGGTCGGACAGTCTAGATAGATTATAGTCTTTACAATGATATATGACTTCATGATATTCTGTATGACTTTTTAATTATTTTTTTGTGACATACTGTACTATGACGTTATGACCTTTTTTATGACATACTATACTATGACTGTCTTTGATTTTTCTTTTTTTTAAATGACATACTACATACTATTATATTATACTATATACTGTGACTTTTTCTGACTTTTTTTACCACATACGTTACTTCGACTTTTTATGACTTTTTTTTATTACATACGATATTATGACTGTTTTTAATTTTTTTTTTTTTTTTTTTTTTTTAAATGACTTATACTATATACTGTGACTTTTTATGACTTTTTTTTTTATCACATACTATACTTTGACTTTTTATGACTTTCTTATGACATACTATACTATGACTAGGTCATAAAAAAGGTCATAAAAAGTCATAGTATAGTCTGTCACAAAAAATCTAAACATTTTTTGTGAAATACTATACTATGACTTTTCATGATTTTTTTGGTGACATACTAAACTGACTTTTTATGACATACTATAGCAGCATTAGAGGTCAAAGGTCAAATTCTCTTGACCCCAGTGTCATGAATATGTGACCGATAGATATAGTCTAAACTTTACAGTGATATATGACTTCATGATATTCTGTGTATTACTTTTTAATGTTTTATTTTGTGACATACTGTATACTATGACTTTTTTATGATATATTATACTATAACTTTTTATGATTTGTTTGTGACATACTGTACTTTGACTTTTTATGACCTTTTTTATGACATACTATACTATGACTAGGTCATAAAAAAAGGTCCTAAAATGTCACAGTATATAGTATGGCAGTATAATATGTCCCAAAAAAATCATAAAACATTTTTTGTGAAATACTTTACTATGACTTTTTCCATGTTTTTTTTTTAAATTACTATATACTATGACTTTTTCATGATTTTTTTCTGACATACTAAACTGACTTTTTACGACACACTATAGCAGCATTAGAGGTCAAAGGTCAAATTCTCTTGTCCTCAGTGTCATGAATATGTGACTGATAGATAGATTATAGTCTAAGCTTTACAGTGATATATGACTTCATGATATTGTGTGTTGGTTATCCTCTTTTATACTGTATTCAGATTCAGATCTGTATCTACTGTAAAATTTTGAAAAAACATTGAAGAATTGTAATGATGGAGGGATGAAAAGAGGAGTGATTGCACATAGAAAGCTACCACTGCTGCAATGCTATCATACATTTTCCAACACTAGGGACATAGTCCTTTAAAAAATCTCACTATGAGACCTGGTCCCTTCATGGACTAACATGCAATGTAGACTATAACTAACACTTAATGCCGTTATAGCAGCATCATGAATCACTGCAGCTTGTTCAGCACAACATGATGCATCTAAGCCTTCTAAGTAAAGCTTAACATTGAATATTATCCATGCACTGCAAAATATACTCATTTATTTCTCTCTCGTTCTTTGTTTCAACTCGAAAGTTCAGTTTTTTTCTGTGTTTTTTTGATGCTGTAAACCGTTTTTCACATTTGCAACCCTCTAATCATCTGTAAATATTAATCCAACAACAACATTTCACATGAAAGGCTTCTTCCATATGCTATTTAATAATGCACTGTGTAATTTTTCCTCTCGGACTAATTAAAAGAAAGGTCAGTTCGTCTCTGTTAGTGGTGATCAAAGAAGGAAATGTTTATTTTGGGTGTATATCACACTACTTTGTCTTGTAACGGGAGGATCAGGCTTTTTAAAAATAGCCTTTAAAGTGAATCCTCTTAAGCTCCAGTTCTTAATTACAGAGGGCAGAACACATTTAATCCCTTCTTGATGAATAAGAGCATTAGCTGTGGCTAGAGGAGAATGAATTCTCATTGAACCGGTGTAATTAATTAGTTCATATGGTCACAGGAACAACAGTGTCACGAGTAACCAAAATGCAACCTGTTCAGCAACCAACAGACACTATTGATTAATCTGTTTACCTGCATGACAAGTGAGCTCTCGCTTCATTATCTCAATATTTTAATTCATTAATTCTCACATCTAAAATCTCATCTGGTGCATTACAAGTAGCAGAATGATTATGATGTGTACGGTCATACTAATGACGTACTATACTACGACTTTTTATGATTTTTTTCATGACATACTATGACTTTTTATGGCATTTTTATGACATAGTATGCCATATACTTTATTTTTTTTATTTTTTTTAGTATGGTTAGTTAGATATAGTAACTAACTGGGTATCTGTGGTGGAATAAAATGCTGTATTACAGTTTTCCCTCCACTGTATGAACACAAATAATGAAACTATTCACACAACTCTGAAAACTTGAAGCTCATGAATCAACAGAGACACCAGACTGCTGAACTCTAAACACAATTCCACTGTTTTCACTCAAATAGAAATTATAAATCAAACAGGACTGAAATCTTCAGGATTGTCACTTTAAAAAGACAAATTGTCAGATAATAGAAAACCCCCCCTAATAGACAGTGATTATACAAAGATCATAGTTAGTATATAGTGTGACACATTTGATGTGTAACAATTATCAGTATGTGATTTACATGTTGTGTGCGGTGGCCTGTAAAGTGTTTGTGCACAGGAGGGGTATAATGTAGGTCTTTTGTAGTCAGACAGTTTGTTTGGTGTTGGTTCCTTTTAGGAGGCAGCATCAGTAAGAACAATGATCTAATGTGGCGGTGTGGAGATCCATCAGTCTGTGCCAAAAGCGGATCAATAAAGTGATCAGTCCTGTGAGGTGGGCAGTGTTGGGTGTAGCTGAGGTGGGGCTGGGATGTAAATTGTGGTGTTTTCGGTAGCGATGGCTCAGAAGGCAGTGGTGAAGGCGTTTCCCCCCCGCCGTGTGCTCAGGTGCACGATTTCCCCCGGCACCGTGTCCAGCTGCTCGTACGCCAGCCGCCCGTCCTCACCTGCCACAAACACAAAGGTTATCAATAAACACTGTAACTAATGGACTGTGTGGCAACTGGATATTCATTAGAGATATCTCCAACTTCATTTTGACTAATCAAGACTCTAATACAAGATATTCTATTTTGACTAGGCCAGGGTTTCTCCTGCATAGAGAATTACAAATTTTGTCCCGCTTCCAGCTCTCGACAAAACTCTGACGGGTGTCTTCATGGAAAACACTATTTTCTAATATGCTTTGCAGTTGATGGATTTCTGTCAGTTGTAACTGCAATTGTGGCATTACGCTGTTGCTGTGGTGACGCCGTATCGTAATCAGCACAGCTCAACTGCCAAAGAGAAAGAAGAAAATTTTCATGGAAAAACAAACTCAGTTTAGAATGTCGAAAAGTTTCGTGAAAAAATGTCATAGTATAGAATGTCGAAAATGTTCATGAAAACAGTCATAGTATAGTCTGTCGATTCATTTCGTGGAAAAAAAACTCATAGTTTAGAATGTCGAAAATGTTCATGTAAAAAGTCATAGTATAGTATGTCGAAAATTTTTACAAAAAAAAGTCATAGTATAGTATGTCGAAAATTTTATGAAAAAAGTCATAGTATTGTATGTCGTAAATTTTCACGAAAAAAAAGTCATACTATAGTATGTCGAAAATTTTTACAAACAAAAGTCATAGTATAGTATGTTGAAAATGTTATGAAAAAAGTCATAGTATTGTAGTCGTGAATTCACGAAAAAAAGTCATAGTATTGAATTTCGAAAATTTCATGAAAAAAAGTCATAGTATTGTATGTTGTAAGTTTTCACGAAAAAAAAAGTCATAGTATTGTTTTTTTTTTTCTTTATAGTTTATTTGATAGGGACCAATACAATATACATAGACAACTTAGAAACGGCTATCTGATGCAAGTATCATAGTGCTTATAGCGGATGCTAATTTGCAACACCTGTCCCTAGGAGGGCTTTTTATGAAAAAGAGATTAAAACAGGAATGAGTACAGGAAAAATAAATAAATACAAACAAGCACACATTTAAAAACATTACATTTAGAAGCTAGACATGAGTAAAGGTTTGTTGCTGAATTAAGCAGGATTTGGTTGCTCTCTTAAAAGTGGTAAAGTTTGCAGCAAATTTCAAGTGATCAGGTAGTGCGTTCCAAGACTTCGCTCCTTTCACAGAAAAAGCTGTCTGAGCAAAAGATGTTTTGCAGAATGGAACTTTACAACTTGAAGCTGCTCTGGTGGATCTGCTACAGCTCTGTAGTGTCATGATGTATTTGCAGAAAGGCAGAGGAGCAAGTCCGTTCAAACATTTAAACATAAGCTTTACATAATGAAAATCAATAAAGTTTGCAAAACTTAACATCTTGTATTTACTCAAAATGCGGCAATGATGGTACCTTATTTGCTTTTTGTCCAAGATTTTCAAGGCCCTGTTATAGAGACTCTCTATGGATTTTACTACAGACTGGTTTGCCTGGGACCAGGCAGCCAAACCATAGGACAGATGTGAGAAAATCATTGAATTTAGAAACAGCAAGGCACAGTCAAATGTCAAGCAATTTCTTATCATCCTAAAACAGCTAAGGTTAGCCTTTATCGTTTTACAAATCTTTTTAGCATGACTTTTAAAGTTTAACTGAGAATCTAAAATTATCCCTAAATACTTCACCTCTGCTACTTGTTCAATGTGCTCACCTTTAATTCTCACATTCAAGGATTCTGTTGAATGTATATTGTATATTGTATTGTCGGAGATTTCATGAAAAAAAAGTCAGTATTGTATGTCGAATTTTTTTTTTTAAAAAGTCATAGTATTGTATGTCGAAAATTTTATGAAAAAAAAGTCAGTGTTGTATGTCGAAAATTTTATGGAATAAAAGTCATAGTATTGTATGTCGAAATTTTTTACAAAAAAAGTCATAGTATAGTTTGTCGTAAATTTTCACGAAAAAAAAGTCATAGTATTGTATGTCGAAAATTTTATGAAAAAAAAGTCATAGTATTGTATGTCGAAAATTTTGTGAAAAAAAAGTCAGTGTTGTATGTCGAAAATTTTATGAAAAAAGTCATAGTATTGTATGTCGAAAATTTTATGAAAAAAAAGTCAGTGTTGTATGTCGAAAATTTTATGAAAAAAAAATCATAGTATAGTATGTCGTAAATTTTCACGAAAAAAAAGTCATAGTATAGTATGTTGAAAATTTTATGAAAAAAAAGTCAGTATTGTATGTCGAAAATTTTTACAAAAAAGTCATAGTATAGTATGTTGAATATTTTTACAAAAAAAAGTCATAGTATAGTATGTCGTAAATATTCACGGAAAAAAAGTCATAGTATAGTATGTCGAAAATTTTAGGAAAAAAAAGTCAGTATTGTATGCCGAAAATTTCATGAAAAAAAAGTCATAGTATTGTCTGTCGAAAATGTTATGAAAAAAAGTCATAGTACAGTATGTCGTTAATTTTCACGTAAAAAAAGTCATGGTATTGTATATCGAAAATTTTTACAAAAAAAAGTCATACTATAGTATGTCAAATTTTATGAAAAAAAAGTCATAGTATTGTATGTCGAAATTTTTTACAAAAAGGTCATAGTATTGTATGTCGAAAATTTTTGCAAAAAAAAGTCATAGTATACTATATCGTAAATGTTATGAAAAAAAAGTCATAGTATAGTATGTCGTAAATTTTCACGTAAAAAAGTCATGGTATTTATCGAAAATTTTTACAAAAAAAAGTCATACTATAGTATGTCAAATTTTATGAAAAAAAAAGTCATAGTATTGTATATCGAAAATTTTATGAAAAAAAAGTCATAGTATTGTATGTCGAAATTTTTTACAAAAAGGTCATAGTATTGTATGTCGAAAATTTTTACAAAAAAGTCATAGTAAAGTATGTCGAAAATTTTATGAAAAATAAGTCATAGTATTGTATGAAGAAAATTTTTACAAAAAAAAGTCATACTATAGGAAATCGAAAATTTTATGAAAAAAAAAGTCATGGTATAGTGTGTCGAAAATTTTTACAAAAAAGTCATAGTATAGTATGTCAAATATTTTTACAAAAAAAAGTCATAGTATAGTATGTCAAATTTTATGAAAATAAAGTCATAGTATTGTATATCGAAAATTTTATGAAAAAAGTCATAGTATTGTATGTCGAAATTTTTTACAAAAAAGTCATAGTATTGTATGTCGTAAATTTTATGAAAAAAAAGTCATAGTATAGTATGTCGTAAATTTTCACGAAAAAAAAGTCATAGTATAGTATGTCGAAAATTTTATGAAAAAAAAGTCATAGTATTGTATGTCAAATTTTATGAAAAAAAAAGTCATAGTATAGCATGTCGAAATTTTATTAAAAAAAAAGTCAAAGTATTGTATGTCGAAAATTTTATGAAAAAAAAGTCATAGTATAGCACGTCGAAAATTTTATGGAATAAAAGTCATAGTATTGTATGTCGAAAATTGACAAAAAAGTCATAGTATAGTATGTCAAATTTTTACAAAAAAAAGTCATAGTATAGTATGTCGTAAATTTTCACGAAAAAAAAGTCATATAGTATGTCGAAAATTTCATGAAAAAAAAGTCATAGTATTGTATGTCGTAAATTTTCACGAAAAAAAAGTCATAGTATTGTATGTAGTAAATTTCATGAAAAAAAAGTCATAGTATAGCATGTCGAAATTTTATAAAAAAAAGTCATAGTATTGTATGTAGTAAATTTTATGAAAAAAGTCATAGTATAGCATGTCGAAATTTTATAAAAAAAGGCATAGTATTGTATGTCGAAATTTTGTGAAAAAAAAGTCATAGTATTGTATGTCGAAAATTCTATGAAAAAAGTCATAGTATTGTGTGTCGAAAATTTTCACGAAAAAAAGTCATAGTATAGTATGTCGAAAATTTCATGAAAAAAAAGTCATAGTATTGTATGTCGAATTTTTTTTTTAAAAAAGTCATAGTATAGTATGTCATAAATTTTCACGAAAAAAAAGTCATAGTATAGTATTTCGAAAATTTTATGAAAAAAAAGTCATAGTATTGTATGTCGAAAATTTTATGAAAAAAAAAGTCAGTGTTGTATGTCGAAATTTTTTTGAAAAAAAGTCATAGTATTGTATGTCGTCAATTTTCACGAAAAAAAGTCATAGCATAGTATGTCGAAAATTTCATGAAAAAAAAGTCATAGTATTGTATGTCGAAATTTTTTTTTAAAAAAGTCATAGTATAGTATGTCATAAATTTTCAAGAAAAAAAAGTCATAGTATAGCATGTCGAAAATTTTATGGAATAAAAGTCATAGTATTGTATGTCGAAATGTTTTACAAAAAAGTCATGGTATAGTATGTCGAAATTTTTTTTTTTAAAAAGTCAGTATAGTATGTCGAAAATTTTTACAAAAAAAAGTCAGTATAGTATGTCGTAAATTTTCACGAAAAAAAAGTCATATAGTGTGTCGAAAATTTTATGAAAAAAAAGTCATAGTATTGTATGTCGTAAATTTTCACGAAAAAAAGTCATAGTATAGTATGTCGAAAATTTCATGAAAAAAAGTCAGTATTGTATGTCGAATTTTTTTTTAAACAAGTCATACTATAGTATGTCATAAATTTTCACGAAAAAAAAGTCATATTATTGTATGTCGAAAATTTTATGAAAAAAAAAGTCATAGTATAGCATGTCGAAATTTTATTAAAAAAAAAGTCATAGTATAGCACGTCGACATTTTTTTGAAAAAAAAGTCAGTATTGTATGTCAAATTTTATGAAAAAAAAGTCAAAGTATAGCACGTCGAAAATTTTATGGAATAAAAGTCATAATATTGTATGTCGAAAATGTTATAAAAAAAAGTCATAGTATAGTATGTCGAAAATTTTTACGAAAAAAAAGTCATAGTATTGTATGTCGAAGATTTCATGAAAAAAAAGTCATAGTATAGTATTTCGAAATTTTATGAAAAAAAAGTCATAGTATATTATGTCGAAAATTTCATGAAAAAAAAGTCATAGTATAGCATGTCGAAATTTTATAAAAAAAAGTCATAGTATTGTATGTAGTAAATTTTATGAAAAAAGTCATAGTATAGCATGTCGAAATTTTATAAAAAAAGGCATAGTATTGTATGTCGAAATTTTATGAAAAAAAAGTCATAGTATTGTATGTCGAAAATTTTCACGAAAAAAAGTCAGTATTGTATGTCTAAATTTTTTTTTAAGTCATAGTATAGTATGTCATAAATTTTCACGAAAAAAAAGTCATAGTATAGTATTTCGAAAATTTTATGAAAAAAAAGTCATAGTATTGTATGTCGAATTTTTTTTTTTAAAAAGTCATAGTATAGTATGTCATAAATTTTCACGAAAAAAAAGTCATAGTATAGTATTTCGAAAATTTTATGAAAAAAAAGTCATAGTATTGTATGTCGAAAATTTTATGAAAAGAAAAGTCAGTGTTGTATGTCGAAAATTTTTTGAAAAAAAGTCATAGTATTGTATGTCGTCAATTTTCACGAAAAAAAGTCATAGCATAGTATGTCGAAAATTTCATGAAAAAAAAGTCATAGTATTGTATGTCGAAATTTTTTTTTTAAAAAGTCATAGTATAGTATGTCATAAATTTTCAAGAAAAAAAATTCATAGTATAGCATGTCGAAAATTTTATGGAATAAAAGTCATAGTATTGTATGTCGAAATGTTTTACAAAAAAGTCATGGTATAGTATGTCGAAATTTTTTTTTAAAAAAAGTCAGTATAGTATGTCGAAAATTTTTACAAAAAAAAGTCAGTATAGTATGTCGTAAATTTTCACGAAAAAAGTCATATAGTATGTCGAAAATTTTATTAAAAAAAAGTCATAGTATTGTATGTCGTAAATTTTCACGAAAAAAAGTCATAGTATAGTATGTCGAAAATTTCATGAAAAAAAGTCAGTATTGTATGTCGAATTTTTTTTTAAACAAGTCATAGTATAGTATGTCATAAATTTTCACGAAAAAAAAGTCATATTATTGTATGTCGAAAATTTTATGAAAAAAAAAGTCATAGTATAGCATATCGAAATTTTATGAAAAAAAAAGTCATAGTATAGCACGTCGAAATTTTTTTGAAAAAAAAGTCATAGTATTGTTTTTCAAATTTTATGAAAAAAAAGT
Source organism: Sebastolobus alascanus (assembly GCA_916701645.2). Classification (NCBI taxonomy): domain Eukaryota; kingdom Metazoa; phylum Chordata; class Actinopteri; order Perciformes; family Sebastidae; genus Sebastolobus; species Sebastolobus alascanus. The sequence continues at coordinate 344,769 of CAKAOJ020000240.1, forward strand.
CAAAGTATAGCACGTTGAAAATTTTATGGAATAAAAGTCATAATATTGTATGTCGAAAATGTTATAAAAAAAAGTCATAGTATAGTATGTCAAATTTTCACGAAAAAAAAGTCATAGTATTGTATGTCGAAAATTTCATGAAAAAAAAGTCATAGTATAGTATTTCGAAATTTTATGAAAAAAAAGTCATAGTATATTATGTCGAAAATTTCATGAAAAAAAAGTCATAGTATAGCATGTCGAAATTTTATAAAAAAAAGTCATAGTATTGTATGTAGTAAATTTTATGAAAAAAGTCATAGTATAGCATGTCGAAATTTTATAAAAAAAGGCATAGTATTGTATGTCGAAATTTTATGAAAAAAAAGTCATAGTATTGTATGTCGAAAATTTTCACGAAAAAAAGTCAGTATTGTATGTCTAAATTTTTTTTTAAAAGTCATAGTATAGTATGTCATAAATTTTCACGAAAAAAAAGTCATAGTATAGTATTTCGAAAATTTTATGAAAAAAAAGTCATAGTATTGTATGTCGAAAATTTTATGAAAAAAAAGTCAGTTGTATGTCGAAAATTTTATGGAATAAAAGTCATAGTATTGTATGTCGAAATTTTTTACAAAAAAGTCATAGTATAGTATGTCGAAAATTTTTACAAAAAAAAGTCATAGTATAGTATGTCGAGAATTTCATGAAAAAAAAGTCATAGTATTGTATGTCGAAATTTTTTTTTTTTTAAAAAGTCATAGTATAGTATGTCAAATTTTTACAAAAAAAAGTCATAGTATAGTATGTCGTAAATTTTCACGAAAAAAAAGTCATATAGTATGTCGAAAATTTCATGAAAAAAAAGTCATAGTATTGTATGTCGTAAATTTTCACGAAAAAAAAGTCATAGTATTGTATGTAGTAAATTTCATGAAAAAAAAGTCATAGTATAGCATGTCGAAATTTTATAAAAAAAAGTCATAGTATTGTATGTAGTAAATTTTATGAAAAAAGTCATAGTATAGCATGTCGAAATTTTATAAAAAAAGGCATAGTATTGTATGTCGAAATTTTTTACAAAAAAGTCATAGTATAGTATGTCGAAAATTTTTACAAAAAAAAGTCATAGTATAGTATGTCAAGAATTTCATGAAAAAAAAGTCATAGTATTGTATGTCGAAATTTTTTTTTTTTTAAAAAGTCATAGTATAGTATGTCAAATTTTTACAAAAAAAAGTCATAGTATAGTATGTCGTAAATTTTCACGAAAAAAAAGTCATATAGTATGTCGAAAATTTTATGAAAAAAAAGTCATAGTATTGTGTCGTAAATTTTCACGAAAAAGTCATAGTATAGTATGTCGAAAATTTTCACGAAAAAAAAGTCATAGTATTGTATGTAGTAAATTTTATGAAAAAAAAGTCATAGTATAGCATGTCGAAATTTTTATAAAAAAAGGCATAGTATTGTATGTCGAAATTTTATGAAAAAAAAGTCATAGTATTGTATGTCGAAAATTTTATGAAAAAAGTCATAGTATTGTATGTCGAAAATTTTCACGAAAAAAAGTCATAGTATAGTATATCGAAAATTTCGTGAAAAAAAAGTCAGTATTGTATGTCGAAATTTTTTTTTAAAAAGTCATAGTATAGTATGTCATAAATTTTCACGAAAAAAAAAGTCATGGTATAGTATGTCGAAAATGTTATGAAAAAAAAGTCAGTGTTGTATGTCGAAAATTTTATGGAAAAAAAGTCATAGTATTGTATGTCAAATTTTTACAAAAAAGTCATAGTATAATATGTCAAATTTTTACAAAAAAAAGTCATAGTATAGTTTGTCGTAAATTTTCACTAAAAAAAAGTCATAGTATTGTATGTCGAAAATTTTTTGAAAAAAAGTCATAGTATTGTATGTTGTAAATTTTCAAGAAAAAAAGTCATAGTATGTAGAAAATTTCATGAAAAAAAAATCATAGTATTGTATGTCGAAATTTTTTTTAAAAAAAGTCATAGTATATAGTATGTCATAAATTTTCACAAAAAAAAAGTCATAGTATTGTATGTCGAAAATTTTATAAAAAAAGTCATAGTATAGCATGTCGAAATTTTATGAAAAAAGTCATAGTATTGTATGTCGAAAATTTTATGAAAAAAAAGTCATAGTATTTCATGTCGTAAATTTTCAAGAAAAAAAAGTCATAGTATTGTATGTCGTAAATTTTCACGAAAAAAAGTCATAGTATAGTATGTCAAATTTTCACGAAAAAAAGTCAGTATAGTATGTCGAAAATTTTTACAAAAAAAAGTCATAGTATAGTATGTCGTAAATTTTCACGAAAAAAAAGTCATATAGTATGTCGAAAATTTTATGAAAAAAAAGTCATAATATTGTATGTCGAAAATTTTATGAAAAAAAAGTCATAGTATAGCATGTCAAAATTTTATGAAAAAAAGGTCATAGTATAGTATGTCGAAAATTTCATGAAAAAAGTCAGTATTGTATGTCGATTTTTTTTTTTAAAAAAGTCATAGTATAGTATGTCATAAATTTTCACGAAAAAAAAGTCATATTATTGTATGTCGAAAATTTTATGAAAAAAAAACTCATAGTATAGCATGTCGAAATTTTATTAAAAAAAAAGTCATAGTATAGCACGTCAATTTTTTTGAAAAAAAAGTCATATTGTATGTCAATTTTTATGAAAAAAAAAGTCAAAGTATAGCACGTCGAAAATTTTGTGGAATAAAAGTCATAATGTATGTCGAAAATTTTATAAAAAAAGTCATAGTATTGTATGTCGAAAATTTTATGAAAAAAAGTCATAGTATAGCATGTCGAAATTTTATGAAAAAAGTCATAGTATTGTATGTCGAAATTTTATGAAAAAAAAGTCATAGTTTTGTATGTCGTAAATTTTCACGAAAAAAAGTCATAGTATAGTATGTCAAATTTTCACGAAAAAAAAGTCATAGTATAGTATGTCGAACATTTTATGGAAAAAAAGTCATAGTATAGCATGTCGAAATTTTTATAAAAAAAAGGCAAAGTATTGTATGTCGAAATTTTATGAAAAAAAAGTCATAGTATTGTATGTCAAAAATTTTATGAAAAAAGTCATAGTATAGTATTTCGAAAATTTTATGAAAAAAAAGTCATAGTATTGTATGTCGAAAATTTTATGAAAAGAAAAGTCAGTGTTGTATGTCGAAAATTTTTTGAAAAAAAGTCATAGTATTGTATGTCGTCAATTTTCACGAAAAAAAGTCATAGCATAGTATGTCGAAAATTTCATGAAAAAAAAGTCATAGTATTGTATGTCGAAATTTTTTTTTTAAAAAGTCATAGTATAGTATGTCATAAATTTTCAAGAAAAAAAATTCATAGTATAGCATGTCGAAAATTTTATGGAATAAAAGTCATAGTATTGTATGTCGAAATGTTTTACAAAAAAGTCATGGTATAGTATGTCGAAATTTTTTTTTAAAAAAAGTCAGTATAGTATGTCGAAAATTTTTACAAAAAAAAGTCAGTATAGTATGTCGTAAATTTTCACGAAAAAAGTCATATAGTATGTCGAAAATTTTATGAAAAAAAAGTCATAGTATTGTATGTCGTAAATTTTCACGAAAAAAAGTCATAGTATAGTATGTCGAAAATTTCATGAAAAAAAGTCAGTATTGTATGTCGAATTTTTTTTTAAACAAGTCATAGTATAGTATGTCATAAATTTTCACGAAAAAAAAGTCATATTATTGTATGTCGAAAATTTTATGAAAAAAAAAGTCATAGTATAGCATATCGAAATTTTATTAAAAAAAAAGTCATAGTATAGCACGTCGACATTTTTTTGAAAAAAAAGTCAGTATTGTATGTCAAATTTTATGAAAAAAAAGTCAAAGTATAGCACGTCGAAAATTTTATGGAATAAAAGTCATAATATTGTATGTCGAAAATGTTATAAAAAAAAGTCATAGTATAGTATGTCAAATTTTCACGAAAAAAAAGTCATAGTATTGTATGTCGAAGATTTCATGAAAAAAAAGTCATAGTATAGTATTTCGAAATTTTATGAAAAAAAAGTCATAGTATATTATGTCGAAAATTTCATGAAAAAAAAGTCATAGTATAGCATGTCGAAATTTTATAAAAAAAAGTCATAGTATTGTATGTAGTAAATTTTATGAAAAAAGTCATAGTATAGCATGTCGAAATTTTATAAAAAAAGGCATAGTATTGTATGTCGAAATTTTATGAAAAAAAAGTCATAGTATTGTATGTCGAAAATTTTCACGAAAAAAAGTCAGTATTGTATGTCTAAATTTTTTTTTAAAAGTCATAGTATAGTATGTCATAAATTTTCACGAAAAAAAAAGTCATGGTATAGTATGTCGAAAATTTTATGAAAAAAAAGTCATAGTATTGTATGTCGAAAATTTTATGAAAAAAAAGTCAGTTGTATGTCGAAAATTTTATGGAATAAAAGTCATAGTATTGTATGTCAAATTTTTTCAAAAAAGTCATAGTATAGTGTGTCAAAAATGTTTACAAAAAAAAGTCATAGTATAGTATGTCGAAAATTTCATGAAAAAAAAGTCATAGTATTGTATGTCGAAATTTTTTTTTTTTTAAAAAGTCATATTATAGTATGTCAAATTTTTACAAAAAAAAGTCATAGTATAGTATGTCGTAAATTTTCACGAAAAAAAAGTCATAGTATAGTATGTCGAAAATTTCATGAAAAAAAGTCATAGTATTGTATGTCGTAAATTTTCACGAAAAAAAAGTCATAGTATTGTATATCGCAAATTTTCACGAAAAAAAAGTCATAGTATAGCATGTCGAAAATTTCATGAAAAAAAGTCATAGTATTGTATGTAGTAAATTTTATGAAAAAAGTCATAGTATAGCATGTCGAAATTTTATAAAAAAAGGCATAGTATTGTATGTCGAAATTTTTTACAAAAAAGTCATAGTATAGTATGTCGAAAATTTTTACAAAAAAAAGTCATAGTATAGTATGTCAAGAATTTCATGAAAAAAAAGTCATAGTATTGTATGTCGAAATTTTTTTTTTTTTAAAAAGTCATAGTATAGTATGTCAAATTTTTACAAAAAAAAGTCATAGTATAGTATGTCGTAAATTTTCACGAAAAAAAAGTCATATAGTATGTCGAAAATTTTATGAAAAAAAAGTCATAGTATTGTGTCGTAAATTTTCACGAAAAAGTCATAGTATAGTATGTCGAAAATTTTCACGAAAAAAAAGTCATAGTATTGTATGTAGTAAATTTTATGAAAAAAAAGTCATAGTATAGCATGTCGAAATTTTTATAAAAAAAGGCATAGTATTGTATGTCGAAATTTTATGAAAAAAAAGTCATAGTATTGTATGTCGAAAATTTTATGAAAAAAGTCATAGTATTGTATGTCGAAAATTTTCACGAAAAAAAGTCATAGTATAGTATGTCGAAAATTTCATGAAAAAAAAGTCAGTATTGTATGTCGAAATTTTTTTTTAAAAAGTCATAGTATAGTATTTCGAAAATTTTATGAAAAAAAAGTCATAGTATTGTATGTCGAAAATTTTATGAAAAAAAAGTCAGTGTTGTATGTCGAAAATTTTATGGAATAAAACTCATAGTATTGTATGTCGAAATTTTTTACAAAAAAGTCATAGTATAGTATGTCGAAAATTTTTACAAAAAAAAGTCATAGTATAGTTTGTCGTAAATTTTCACGAAAAAAAAGTCATAGTATTGTATGTCGAAAATTTTTTGAAAAAAAGTCATAGTATTGTATGTTGTAAATTTTCACGAAAAAAAGTCATAGTATGTCGAAAATTTCATGAAAAAAAAATCATAGTATTGTATGTCGAAATTTTTTTTTAAAAAAAGTCATAGTATATAGTATGTCATAAATTTTCACAAAAAAAAAGTCATAGTATAGTATTTCGAAAATTTTATGAAAAAAAAGTCATAGTATTGTATGACGAAAATGTTATGAAAAAAATGTCATAGTATTGTATGTCGTAAATTTTCACGAAAAAAAGTCATAGTATAGTATGTCGAAAATTTCATGAAAAAAAAGTCAGTATTGTATGTCGAATTTTTTTTTTAAGTCATAGTATAGTATGTCATAAATTTTCACGAAAAAAAAGTCATATTATTGTATGTCAAATTTTATGAAAAAAATTTCATAGTATTGTATGTCGTAAATTTTCACGAAAAGTCATATTGTATGTCAAATTTTATGAAAAAAAAAGTCATAGTATAGCATGTCGAAATTTTATTAAAAAAAAAGTCATATTGTATGTCAATTTTTATGAAAAAAAAGTCAAAGTATAGCACGTCGAAAATTTTGTGGAATAAAAGTCATAATATTGTATGTCGAAAATTTTATAAAAAAAGTCATAGTATAGCATGTCGAAATTTTATGAAAAAAGTCATAGTATTGTATGTCGAAAATTTTATGAAAAAAAAGTCATAGTATAGCATGTCGAAATTTTATGAAAAAAAAGTCATAGTATTGTATGTCGTAAATTTTCACGAAAAAAAGTCATAGTATAGTATGTCAAATTTTCACGAAAAAAAGTCAGTATAGTATGTCGAAAATTTTTACAAAAAAAAGTCATAGTATAGTATGTCGTAAATTTTCACGAAAAAAAAGTCATATAGTATGTCGAAAATTTTATGAAAAAAAAGTCATAATATTGTATGTCGAAAATTTTATGAAAAAAAAGTCATAGTATAGCATGTCAAAATTTTATGAAAAAAAGGTCATAGTATAGTATGTCGAAAATTTCATGAAAAAAGTCAGTATTGTATGTCGATTTTTTTTTTTAAAAAAGTCATAGTATAGTATGTCATAAATTTTCACGAAAAAAAAGTCATATTATTGTATGTCGAAAATTTTATGAAAAAAAAACTCATAGTATAGCATGTCGAAATTTTATTAAAAAAAAAGTCATAGTATAGCACGTCAATTTTTTTGAAAAAAAAGTCATATTGTATGTCAATTTTTATGAAAAAAAAAGTCAAAGTATAGCACGTCGAAAATTTTGTGGAATAAAAGTCATAATGTATGTCGAAAATTTTATAAAAAAAGTCATAGTATTGTATGTCGAAAATTTTATGAAAAAAAGTCATAGTATAGCATGTCGAAATTTTATGAAAAAAGTCATAGTATTGTATGTCGAAATTTTATGAAAAAAAAGTCATAGTTTTGTATGTCGTAAATTTTCACGAAAAAAAGTCATAGTATAGTATGTCAAATTTTCACGAAAAAAAAGTCATAGTATAGTATGTCGAACATTTTATGGAAAAAAAGTCATAGTATAGCATGTCGAAATTTTTATAAAAAAAAGGCAAAGTATTGTATGTCGAAATTTTATGAAAAAAAAGTCATAGTATTGTATGTCAAAAATTTTATGAAAAAAGTCATAGTATTGTATGTCGAAAATTTTCACGAAAAAAAGTCATAGTATAGTATGTCGAAAATTTCATGAAAAAAAAGTCAGTATTGTATGTCGAAATTTTTTTTTAAAAAGTCATAGTATAGTATTTCGAAAATTTTATGAAAAAAAAGTCATAGTATTGTATGTCGAAAATTTTATGAAAAAAAAGTCAGTGTTGTATGTCGAAAATTTTATGGAATAAAAGTCATAGTATTGTATGTCGAAATTTTTTACAAAAAAGTCATAGTATAGTATGTCGAAAATTTTTACAAAAAAAAGTCATAGTATAGTTTGTCGTAAATTTTCACGAAAAAAGTCATAGTATTGTATGTCGAAAATTTTTTGAAAAAAAGTCATAGTATTGTATGTTGTAAATTTTCACGAAAAAAAGTCATAGTATTGTATGTCGAAAATTTCATTAAAAAAAGTCATAGTATTGTATGTCATAAATTTTCACGAAAAAAAAGTCATAGTATTGTATGTCGAAAATTTCATGAAAAAAAGTCATAGTATAGTATGTCGAATATTTTATGAAGAAAGTCATACTATAGCATGACTTTTTTCATGAAAATTGACGAAAATTTAAACTGAGTTTTTTTTCCACCAAATTAATCGAGACTATACTATGCCTGTTTTCATGAAAATTTTCGACATTCTATACTATGACATTTTTTTACGAATATTTTCGAAAAATTTTCATGAAAAAAGTCATACTAGAGCATGTCGAAAATATTCGTAAAAAAATGTCATGGTATAGAATGTCGAAAATTTTCATGAAAAAAGGCATAGTATAGTCTGTCGATTAATTTGATGGAAAAAAACTCAGTTTAAAATTTCGAAAATTTTCATAAAAGTCATACTATAGCATGTCTTTTCATGAAAATTGACGAAACTTTAAACTTAGTTTTTTTTCCACCAAATTAATCGACAGACTATACTATGCCTTTTTTCATGAAAATTTTCGACATTCTATACTATGACATTTTTTTACGAATATTTTCGAAAAATTTTCATGAAAAAAGTCATACTATAGCATGTCGAAAATATTCGTAAAAAAATGTCATAGTATAGAATGTCGAAAATTTTCATGAAAAAAGGCATAGTATAGTCTGTCTATTAATTTGGTGGAAAAAAAACTCAGTTTAAAATTTCGAAAATTTTCATGAAAGTCATACTATAGCATGTCTTTTCATGAAAATTGACGAAATTTTAAAATGAGTTTTTTTTCCACCAAATTAATCGACAGACTATACTTTGCCTTTTTTCATGAAAATTTTCGACATTCTATACTATGACATTTTTTTACGAATATTTTCGAAAAATTTTCATGAAAAAAGTCATACTATAGCATGTCGAAAATATTCGTAAAAAAATGTCATGGTATAGAATGTAGAAAATTTTCATGAAAAAAGGCATAGTATAGTCTGTCGATTAATTTGTTGGAAAAAAAACTCAGTTTAAAATTTCGTCAATTTTCATAAAAGTCATACTATAGCATGTCTTTTCATGAAAATTGACGAAATTTTAAACTGAGTTTTTTTTCCACCAAATTAATCGACAGACTATACTATGCCTTTTTCATGAAAACTTTCGACATTCTATACTATGACATTTTTTTACGAATATTTTCGAAAATTTTCATGAAAAAAGTCATACTATACCATGTCGAAAATATTCGTAAAAAAATGTCATGGTATAGAATGTCGAAAATTTTCATGAAAAAAGGCATAGTATAGTCTGTCGATTAATTTGGTGGAAAAAAACTCAGTTTAAAATTTCGAAAATTTTCATAAAAGTCATACTATAGCATGTCTTTTCATGAAAATTGACGAAATTTTAAACTTAGTTTTTTTTCCACCAAATTAATCGACAGACTATACTATGCCTTTTTTCATGAAAATTTTCGACATTCTATACTATGACATTTTTTTACGAATATTTTCGAAAATTTTCATGAAAAAAGTCATACTATAGCATGTCGAAAATATTCGTAAAAAAATGTCATGGTATAGAATGTAGAAAATTTTCATGAAAAAAGGCATAGTATAGTCTGTCGATTAATTTGGTGGAAAAAAAACTCAGTTTAAAATTTCGTCAATTTTCATAAAAGTCATACTATAGCATGTCTTTTCATGAAAATTGACGAAATTTTAAACTTAGTTTTTTTTCCACCAAATTAATCGACAGACTATACTATGCCTTTTTTCATGAAAATTTTCTACATTCTATACTATGACATTTTTTTACGAATATTTTCGACATGCTATAGTATGACTTTTTTCATGAAAATTTTTCGAAAATATTCGTAAAAAAATGTCATAGTATAGAATGTCGAAAATTTTCATGAAAAAAGGCAAAGTATAGTCTGTCGATTAATTTGGTGGAAAAAAAACTCATTTTAAAATTTCGTCAATTTTCATGAAAAGACATGCTATAGTATGACTTTCATGAAAATTTTCGAAATTTTAAACTGAGTTTTTTTTCCACCAAATTAATCGACAGACTATACTATGCCTTTTTTCATGAAAATTTTCGACATTCTATACTATGACATTTTTTTACGAATATTTTCGACATGCTATAGTATGACTTTTTTCATGAAAATTTTTCGAAAATATTCGTAAAAAACTGTCATAGTATAGAATGTCGAAAATTTTCATGAAAAAAGGCATAGTATAGTCTGTCGATTAATTTGGTGGAAAAAAAACTAAGTTTAAAATTTAGTCAATTTTCATGAAAAGACATGCTATAGTATGACTTTTATGAAAATTTTCGAAATTTTAAAATGAGTTTTTTTCCACCAAATTAATCGACAGACTATACTATGCCTTTTTTCATGAAAATTTTCGACATTCTATACCATGACATTTTTTTACGAATATTTTCGACATGCTCTAGTATGACTTTTTTCATGAAAATTTTTCGAAAATATTCGTAAAAAAATGTCATAGTATAGAATGTCGAAAATTTTCATGAAAAAAGGCATAGTATAGTCTCGATTAATTTGGTGGAAAAAAAACTCAGTTTAAAATTTCGTCAATTTTCATGAAAAAAGTCATGCTATAGTATGACTTTCTTCATAAAATATTCGACATACTATACTATGACTTTTTTTCATGAAATTTTCGACATACAATACTATGACTTTTTTTTCGTGAAAATTTATGACATACAATACTATGACTTTTTTTAATGAAATTTTCGACATACAATACTATGACTTTTTTTCGTGAAAATTTACAACATACAATACTATGACTTTTTTTCAAAAAATTTTCGACATACAATACTATGACTTTTTTCGTGAAAATTTACGACAAACTATACTATGACTTTTTTTTGTAAAAATTTTCGACATACTATACTATGACTTTTTTGTAAAAAATTTCGACATACAATACTATGACTTTTATTCCATAAAATTTTCGACATACAACACTGACTTTTTTTTCATAAAATTTTCGACATACAATACTATGACTTTTTTTTCATAAAATTTTCGAAATACTATACTATGACTTTTTAAAAAAAAATTTCGACATACAATACTGACTTTTTTTTCATGAAATTTTCGACATACTATACTATGACTTTTTTTCGTGAAAATTTTCGACATACAATACTATGACTTTTTTCATAAAATTTTTGACATTCTATACTATGACAGTTTTTTACGAATATTTTCGAAAAATTTTCATGAAAAAAGTCATACTATAGCATTTCGAAAATATTCGTAAAAAAATGTCATAGTATAGAATGTCGAAAATTTTCATGAAAAAAGGCATAGTATAGTCTGTCGATTAATTTGGTGGAAAAAAAACTCAGTTTAAAATTTCGAAAATTTTCATGAAAGTCATACTATAGCATGTCTTTTCATGAAAATTGACGAAATTTTAAACTTAGTTTTTTTTCCACCAAATTAATCGAAAGACTATACTATGCCTTTTTACATGAAAATGTTCGACATTCTATACTATGACAGTTTTTTACGAATATTTTCGAAAAATTTTCATGAAAAAAGTCATACTATAGCATGTCGAAAATATTCGTAAAAAAATGTCATGGTATAGAATGTCGAAAATTTTCATGAAAAAAGGCATAGTATAGTCTGTCGATTAATTTGGTGGAAAAAAAAACTCAGTTTAAAATTTCGAAAATTTTCATAAAAGTCATACTATGCATGTCTTTTTCATGAAAATTGACGAAATTTTAAACTGAGTTTTTTTTCCACCTAATTAATCGACAGACTATACTATGCCTTTTTCATGAAAATTTTCGACATTCTATACTATGACATTTTTTTACGAATATTTTCGAAAATTTTCATGAAAAAGTCATACTATAGCATGTCGAAAATATTCGTAAAAAAATGTCATGGTATAGAATGTCGAAAATTTTCATGAAAAAAAGGCATAGTATAGTCTGTCGATTAATTTGGTGGAAAAAAAACTCATTTAAAAATTACTAAAATTTTCATAAAAGTCATAGTATAGCATGTCTTTTCATGAAAATTGACAAATTTTAAACTTAGTTTTTTTTCCACCAAATTAATCGACAGACTATACTATGCCTTTTTTCATGAAAACTTTCGACATTCTATACTATGACATTTTTTTACGAATATTTTCGAAAATTTTCATGAAAAAAGTCATACTATAGCATGTCGAAAATATTCGTAAAAAAATGTCATAGTATAGAATGTCGAAAATTTTCATGAAAAAAGGCATAGTATAGTCTGTCGATTAATTTGGTGGAAAAAAAACTCAGTTTAAAATTTCGAAAATTTCATAAAAGTCATACTATAGCATGTCTTTTCATGAAAATTGACGAAATTTTAAACTGAGTTTTTTTTCCACCAAATTAATCGACAGACTATACTATGCCTTTTTCATGAAAACTTTCGACATTCTATACTATGACATTTTTTTACGAATATTTTCGAAAATTTTCATGAAAAAAGTCATACTATAGCATGTCGAAAATATTCGTAAAAAAATGTCATGGTATAGAATGTCGAAAATTTTCATGAAAAAAGGCATAGTATAGTCTGTCGATTAATTTGGTGGAAAAAAACTCAGTTTAAAATTTCGAAAATTTTCATAAAAGTCATACTATAGCATGTCTTTTCATGAAAATTGACGAAATTTTAAACTGAGTTTTTTTTCCACCAAATTAATCGACAGACTATACTATGCCTTTTTCATGAAAACTTTCGACATTCTATACTATGACATTTTTTTACGAATATTTTCGAAAATTTTCATGAAAAAAGTCATACTATAGCATGTCGAAAATATTCGTAAAAAAATGTCATGGTATAGAATGTCGAAAATTTTCATGAAAAAAGGCATAGTATAGTCTGTCGATTAATTTGGTGGAAAAAAAACTCAGTTTAAAATTTCGAAAATTTTCATAAAAGTCATACTATAGCATGTCTTTTCATGAAAATTGACGAAATTTTAAACTGAGTTTTTTTTCCACCAAATTAATCGACAGACTATACTATGCCTTTTTCATGAAAATTTTCGACATTCTATACTATGACATTTTTTTACGAATATTTTCGAAAAATTTTCATGAAAAAAGTCATACTATAGCATGTCGAAAATATTCGTAAAAAAATGTCATGGTATAGAATGTCGAAAATTTTCATGAAAAAAGGCATAGTATAGTCTGTCGATTAATTTGGTGGAAAAAAAACTCAGTTTAAAATTTCGAAAATTTTCATAAAAGTCATACTATAGCATGTCTTTTCATGAAAATTGACGAAATTTTAAACTGAGTTTTTTTTCCACCAAATTAATCGACAGACTATACTATGCCTTTTTCATGAAAATTTCGACATTCTATACTATGACAGTTTTTTACGAATATTTTCGAAAATTTTCATGAAAAAGTCATACTATAGCATGTCGAAAATATTCGTAAAAAAATGTCATGGTATAGAATGTCGAAAATTTTCATGAAAAAAGGCATAGTATAGTCTGTCGATTAATTTGGTGGAAAAAAACTCAGTTTAAAATTTCGAAAATTTTCATAAAAGTCATACTATAGCATGTCTTTTCATGAAAATTGACGAAATTTTAAACTGAGTTTTTTTTCCACCAAATTAATCGACAGACTATACTATGCCTTTTTTCATGAAAATTTTCGACATTCTATACTATGACAGTTTTTTACGAATATTTTTGAAAAATTTTCATGAAAAAAGTCATACTATAGCATGTCGAAAATATTCGTAAAAAAATGTCATGGTATAGAATGTCGAAAATTTTCATGAAAAAAGGCATAGTATAGTCTGTCGATTAATTTGGTGGAAAAAAACTCAGTTTAAAATTTCGAAAATTTTCATAAAGTCATACTATAGCATGTCTTTTCATGAAAATTGACGAAATTTTAAACTGAGTTTTTTTTCCACCAAATTAATCGACAGACTATACTATGCCTTTTTTCATGAAAATTTTCGACATTCTATACTATGACATTTTTTTACGAATATTTTCGAAAAATTTTCATGAAAAAGTCATACTATAGCATGTCGAAAATATTCGTAAAAAAATGTCATGGTATAGAATGTCGAAAATTTTCATGAAAAAAGGCATAGTATAGTCTGTCAATTAATTTGGTGGAAAAAAAACTCAGTTTAAAATTTCGAAAATTTTCATAAAAGTCATACTATAGCATGTCTTTTCATGAAAATTGACGAAATTTTAAACTGAGTTTTTTTTCCACCAAATTAATCGACAGACTATACTATGCCTTTTTTCATGAACACTTTCGACATTCTATACTATGACATTTTTTTACGAATATTTTCGAAAAATTTTCATGAAAAAAGTCATACTATAGCATGTCGAAAATATTCGTAAAAAAATGTCATAGTATAGAATGTCGAAAATTTTCATGAAAAAAGGCATAGTATAGTCTGTCGATTAATTTGGTGGAAAAAAAACTCAGTTTAAAATTTCGAAAATTTTCATGAAAAGTCAATACTATAGTATGACTTTTTTCATGAAAATTTTTCCGAAAATATTCGTAAAAAAATGTCATAGTATAGAATGTCGAACATTTTCATGTAAAAAGGCATAGTATAGTCTTTCGATTAATTTGGTGGAAAAAAAACTCAGTTTAAAATTTCGAAAATTTTCATGAAAAAAGTCATACTATAGCATGTCGAAAATATTCGTAAAAAATGTCATAGTATAGAATGTCGAAAATTTTCATGAAAAAAGGCATAGTATAGTCTGTCGATTAATTTGGTGGAAAAAAAACTCGTATGTCAAAAGTTTATGAAAAAAACGTCATAGTATAATATGTCGAAAATTTTCATGAAGAAAAGGTCATAGTATTGTATGTTTAAAAATTTCATTAAAAAAGTCATATTATAGTATGTCGAAAAATGTTATGAAAAAAGTCATAGTATAGTATGTCGAAATTTTTTATGAAGAAAACGTCAAAGTATAGTATGTCGTAAAAAGTTTATGAAAAAGTCATATTATAGTATGTCGAAAATGTTTATGACAAAAAACGTCATAGTATATGTTGAAAAAAAATTATGAAAAAAGTCATGCAATATTATGTCGAAAAAGTTTATGAAAAAAGGTCATAGTATATTGTGTCGAATATTTTTTTGAAAAAAAAGTCATACTATAGTATGTCGAAAAACAATTATTAAAAAAGTCATAGAATATTATGTCGAAAAAGTTTAATAAAAAAAAGTCAAACTATAGTATTTCGAAAAAAGTCATAGAATATCATGTCAAAAATTTTATGAAAAAAAGTAATAGTATAGTATGTCGAAAATTTGTATGAAAAAAGTCATAGTATAGTATGTCGAAAAAGTTTATGAAAAAAAGTCATAGTATAGTATGTCGAAGATTTCCATGAAAAAAGTCATACTATATTATGTCAAAAATTTTCATGAAAAAGTCAAAGTATAGTATGTTGAAAAATTGTATTAAATAAAGTTATAGTATAGTATGTCGAAAACATTTTTGAAAAAAGTCATAGTATAGTATGTCGAAAAAGTTTTTGAAAAAAAGTCATAGTATAGTATGTCGAAAAATTTTATGAAAAAAAGTCATAGTATATTATGTTGAACATTTTTATGAAGAAAAGTCATAGTATAGTATGTCGAAAAACTTTATGAAAAAAAGTCATAGTATAGTATGTCAAAAAACTATGAAAATAAAGTCATAGTATAGTATGTCATAAATTTTCACGAAAAAAAGTCATAGTATAGTATGTCAAATTTTATGAAAAAAAAGTCATAGTATTGTATGTCGAAAATTTTATGAAAAAAAGTCATAGTATAGCATGTCGAAATTCTATGAAAAAAAAGTCATAGTATAGTATGTCAAATTTAAAAAAAAAAGTCCTAGTATTGTATGTCGAAAATTTTTTGAAAAAAAAAAGTCCTAGTATTGTATGTCGAAAATTTTATGAAAAAAAAGTCCTAGTATTGTATGTCGAATATTTTATGAAAAAAAAGTCATAGTATAGCATGTCGAAAATGTTATGGAATAAAAGTCATAGTATTGTATGTCGTAAATTTTCACGAAAAAAAAGTCATAGTATAGTATGTCGAAATTTTTTTTTTAAAAAGTCATAGTATAGTATGTCGAAATTTTTTACAAAAAAAAGTCATAATATAGTATGTCGTAAATTTTCACCAGAAAAAGTCATAGTATAGCATGTCAATTTTATAGAAAAAGTCATAGTATTGTATGTCGAAAAGTTTATGAAAAAAAAGTCATAGTATAGTATTTCGAAATTTTATGAAAAAAAAGTCATAGTATAGTATGTCGAAAATTTCATGAAAAAAAGTCATAGTATTGTATGTCGAAATTTTATGAAAAAAAAGTCATAGTATTGTATGTCGAAAATTTTTATAAAAAAGTCATAGTATTGTATGCCGAAAAATTTCATGAAAAAAAGTCATAGTATTGTATGTCGAAATTTTATGAAAAAAAAGTCATAGTATTGTATGTCGAAAATTTTATGAAAACTCAGGCATAGTATTGTAAGTCGAAAATGTTATGAAAAAAAAGTCATAGTATTGTATGTCGAAATTTTATGAAAAAAAGTCATAGTATAGCATGTCGAAATTTTATGAAAAAAAAGTCATAGTATTGTATGTCGAAAATGTTTACAAAAAAGTCATAGTATAGTATGTCGAAAATCTTTACAAAAAAAAGTCATAGTATAGTATGTCGTAAATTTTCACGAAAAAAAAGTCATAGTATTGTATGTCGAAATGTTATGAAAAAAAAGTCATAGTATTGTATGTCGAAAATTTTTATAAAAAAGTCATAGTATTGTATGTCGAAATTTTATGAAAAAATAGTCAGTATTGTATGTCAAAAATTTTATGAAAAATCAGGCATAGTATTGTATGTCGAAAATGTTATGAAAAAAAGTCATAGTATTGTATGTCGAAATTTTATGAAAAAAAGTCATAGTATAGCATGTCGAAATTTTATGACAAAAAAGTCATAGTATAGTATGTCAAATTTTTTAAAAAAAGTCATAGTATTGTATGTCGAAAATGTTATGAAGAAAAAAGTCATAGTATAGCATGTCAAATTTTATGAAAAAAAAGTCATAGTATTGTATGTCGAAATTTTATGAAAAAAAAGTCAGTATTGTATGTCGAAAATTTTTACAAAAAAGTGTCGAAGATCTTTACAAAAAAAAGTCATAGTATAGTATGTCGTAAATTTTCACGAAAAAAAAGTCATAGTATTGTATGTCGAAATTTTATGAAAAAGTCATAGTATTGTCTGTCAAATTTTATGAAAAAAAGTCATAGTATTGTATGTCGAAAATGTTTACAAAAAAAAGTCATAGTATAGCATGTCGAAAATGTTATGAAGAAAAGTCATAGTATAGCATGTCGAAAATGTTATGAAAAAAAAGTCATACTATAGTATGTCGAAACTTTTTACAAAAAAAAGTCATAGTATTGTATGTCGAAAATTTCCTGAAATTTTTCTACATACTATGCTGTGACTTTTTTGCATTGTATCCATAATGCATTGTTTCTCATGATTTCTTGTGCTCTCGCCCAGGTTAATCTGATGTGGCCCTGATTGAGTGACAAGTGATACAGAGGTGGAAGGCATCCTGGCTCTCTCTCTCTGCCTCCCGGCCTCAGCAGCAGCAACAGCAGCAGCTTCTTTGTATTTGGTGATTTAGTTCTTTGTCTTTTTTTGTTCTTTTGTTTATCTGATGGGCCCAGTAGTCCTGTTGTCATGCCTTTATTTCTGTCAGATTTAGTTATTATGTTCTTTTAGGTAAGAGGGAATAGCCCCTTTTTGTTCATTTTAGCTGGCCCATCAGTCATTTTATGAGTAGATTTTATTTGTCGTTGATGGTTTGGTTATTTAATTTTTGTTCATGAATAAATTTAAAATAAAAAAAGATTAAATAAAACGTTCTTTTCTGCATTTCATTGACTGTTTTGATTATGTTGAATCTCTTCTGTAATGAGCCTTTGTTGGTGTTCAAAATTTGACATACTATACAATGACTTTTTTTTATTAAAATTTTTCGACATACTATACGATGACTTTTTTTCCATGAAATTTTTGACATACTATACTATGACTTTTTTTCCATGAAATTTTTCGACATACTTTACTATGACTTTTTTTTATTGAAATTTTTCGACATAATATACTGACTTTTTTACATAATTTTTCGACATAATATACTATGCCTTTTTTTCATAAACTTTTTCGACATAATATACTATGACTTTTTTATTAAAATTGTTCGACATACTATACTATTACTTCTTTCCATGAAATGTTTCATCGTACTATACTATGACTTTTTTTTATTAAAATTTTTCGACATAATATACTGACTTTTTTCATAAACTTTTTCGACATAATATACCATGACTTTTTTTTTGTTTTAAATTTTTCGACATGATATTCTATGAATTTTTTCATAATTTCTTTTCGACAAACTATACTATGACTTTTTTTAATTAAAAATTTTCGACATACAATACTATGACTTTTTTTCAAAAATATTTTTCGACATACTATACTATGACTTTTTTCAGAAACATTTTCGACATACTATACTATAACTTTATTTAATACAATTTTTCAACATACTATACTTTGACTTTTTCATGAAAATTTTTGACATAATATACTATGACTTTTTTCATGGAAATCTTCGACATACTATACTATAATTTTTTTTCATAAACTTTTTCGACATACTATACTATGACTTTTTTCATACAAATTTTCGACATACTATACTATGACTTTTTTATCAACAAAACTTTTCAACATACTATACTATGACTTTTTTTAATACAATTTTTCGACATAATATACTATGACTTTTTTCATAAACTTTTTCGACATACTATACTATTACTTTTTTTCATAAAATTTTTGACATGATATTCTGACTTTTTTCGAAATACTATAGTTTGACTTTTTTTTATTAAACTTTTTCGACATAATATTCTATGACTTTTTTAATAATTGTTTTTCGACATACTATAGTATGACTTTTTTTTCAAAAAAATGTTCGACACAATATACTATGACCTTTTTTCATAAACTTTTTCGACATAATATTCCATGACTTTTTTCATAATTTTTTTTCAACATATTATACTATGACGTTTTTTGTCATAAACATTTTCGACATACTATAATATGACTTTTCCATAAACTTTTTACGACATACTATACTTTGACGTTTTCTTCATAAAAAATTTCGACATACTATACTATGACTTTTTTCATAAACTTTTTCGACATACTATACTATGACTTTTTTCATAACATTTTTCGACATACTATAATATGACTTTTTTAATGAAATTTTTAAACATACAATACTATGACCTTTTCTTCATGAAAATTTTCGACATATTATACTATGACGTTTTTTTCATAAACTTTTTCGACGTACTATAATATGACCTTTTCATAAACTTTTTCGACATACTATACTATGACTTTTTTTAATAAAAATTTTCGACATAATATACTATGACTTTTTTTTATTAAAATTTTTCGACATACTATACTATGACTTTTTTTCATAACATTTTTCGACATAATATTCTATTACTTTTTTCATAATTTTTTTTCGACATACTATAGTATGACTTTTTTTATTAAAATTTTTCGACATACTATTCTGACTTTTTTCCTAATTTTTTTCCAACATATTATACTATGACATTTTTATTCATAAAGATTTTAGACATACTATAATATGACTCTCATAAACTTTTTCGACATACTATACTTTGACGTTTTTTTCATAAACTTTTTCGACATAGTATATACATACTATATACTATATATGAGTTTTTTCCATGAAGTTTTTCATCATAATACACAATGACTTTTTTTCATAAAATTTTTAGACATAATATTCTATGACTTTTTTCATAATTTTTTTCGACATACTATACTATGACTTTTTTTTCATAAATTTTTCGACATACTATACCATGACTTTTTTCCATGACATTTTTAAACATACCATACTATGACTTTTTTTAATTAAATTTTTCGACATCCTATACTATGACCTTTTCGACATAGTATACTATGACTTTTTTTCATGAAATTATTTGAAATAATATACTATGACTTTTTTTTATTAATTTTTCAACATACTATACTATGACTTTTTTTCGTAAAATTTTCTCGACATACTATACTATGACTTTTTTATTAAAATTTTTCGACATACTATACTAGGACTTTTTTGAATTAAAATTTTTCGACATACTATACTGTGACTTTTTCTCCATGATATTTTTAAACATACTATACTATGACTCTTTTAATGAAATCTTTAAACATACTATACTAAGACTTTTTTTTCATTACATTTTTAAACATACTATACTATGACTTTTTTTCGACATATTATACTATAACTTTTAATACTTTTTTGGACATAGTACACTATGACTTTTCTTTCATGAAATTTTTCGACATACTACAATATGACAGTTAGCCTGACAGTTAGTTAGTCTGAGTCATGACTAACTGAAATAAGCCTGGTTTAGTTTGTAAAGGTGCTTCATGGAACCGCCCTATATGGTCCTATAGTATATGGATACTGTCTACAACAAATATAACCACATTAAACATTACACACATAGTGGTCAGTTCAGTCAACAGTAGAGCCACAGAGTGTGTAATTAACTCACCCTATCTGAAGAGGAAGAACATTCTCCGGTCTGTCATGGCGGAGAAGTGGTCAACATCCGTAGAAAGTTCCTTGTTCCTTCCTTCTTTGTGCTAACGCTTCTTGCTAAGTCCCGATTCTCGTCATTCCTGAGGCAAAAGAAAAACAAATTCTCAGCACAATCTGTGTGAAAGGTGTAACGCTAACAGCTAAGCTAACGACTGATATTGGTTATTAAATTCAAATAATATGGCATCACTCCAGAAAGTCAGTGGTAAAATCATTGCTTTCCAGTCGGGTCAGTGTTACAGGAACTCTGGTTCAGCAACAGCTCAGGTTTAACCTGACAGTTAGTTAGCCTAACAGTTAGTTAGCCTGACAGTTAGCCTGACAGTTAGTTAGCCTAACAGTTAGTTAGCCTGACAGTTAGTTAGCCTGACAGTTAGTTAGCCTAACAGTTAGTTAGCCTCACAGTTAGACTGACAGTTAGTTAGACTTACAGTTAGTTAGCCTGACAGTTAGCCTCACAGTTAGTTAGCCTGACAGTTAGTTAGCCTGACAGTTAGTTAGCCTGAGGTTAGTTAGCCTGAGGTTAGTTAGCCTGACAGTTAGTTAGCCTGACAGTTAGTCAGCCTGACAGTTAGTTAGCCTGACAGTTAGTTAGCGTGACAGTTAGTCAGCCTCACAGTTAGTTAGCCTGACAGTTAGTTAGCCTCACAGTTAGCCTCAAAGTCAGCCTCACAGTCAGCCTCACAGTTAGCCTCACAGTTAGCAGAAGAGGACAGGTGTAGTGCTAACCGCTAACAGCTAACAGCTAACAGCTAACCGCTAACAGCTAACAGCTAACCGCTAACAGCTAACCGCTAACCGCTAACAGCTAACAGCTAAGAGCTAACGTTAGCCGCTCCGTGCGGACATTATGTTCCTCATAGAAAGTCTGAATCTCTCCGTGTTTCCTCTCCGTCCGCAGCTCGAGTTTAATCGTCGGCCCGCCTTCAGATTTACTGTAAAGTTGCTTCTGTAGTTTCCGTTTAATACAATAGTTTTTAAATCTCCATAACTTCACCTGTTATTGGTGCTACCTGCTGAAGTATCAACACGACGTTAACGTGATTTGATTGGTTTTGACACCCAGGTTAGCTCCCCTGAACCCGCCCCCTGACAGTGACGTCACGGCCTCATCTGATTGGTTCATCCCTCAATCATCTGTCAACAAGGGATGCCAACTTTTGTGGTTCCGTCTAGAGGGGAGCCCGCAAACTGCAAAAAAAAGTTGCAAAAACTCTCGCGAGATTTGATGCCCGACGACCTATCCTATTCGAGATCAATGCCTAACCCTAACAATCTCGCGAGAGTTTCCCTTCTAGACACAAACAACTTATGAAATACAAATAATTCAGGTAAATAAAAGTAGCACACAGAACAAAGTGGTACAATTGAAATACTATGAAGTATAAAATAAGATTAAGTACAATTACATAAAAATAAATACAATAAAAATACATGTATATTGACACCATTTAGTTGTATGTGCTCTCCCCCAACAGGCAGCTTCAACGTGAAATAAAATATATAAATTATGTGATTTGTGTGTCTTTATAATTAAATGAAATTGAGGGGCAAAAAATGAAAACTACAAAATAAGAGTAAAGCCTTAACATAAGCAAATGTAATAACTAATACATGAACCAATACATTTTCCTATCTGGATCTTGTATTTTATAATTTTGTTTTATCTGGGAATTGTACAGTAAAACTATTTATGCGGCTAATATCATTCTATTGGGGTAATTTAGATTAAGTTTTATTTTATGTAGCATAAGCCTAAACGTTTGATATAACATACCATATAATTAAAAATGTATGTAGGTCTATCTAATCCTTGTATAATTAATTTAATTTATTATGTATAAATGTACATTTACACAAATTTAATAAGGGGTTTCAGGGGAAAAAGGTTCTATTATTTTCCAACTGGAACAGGGTAAGTTTATGTATTTATGCATATATTTATTTATGCATGATTTTCGCTTCGCATTTCACCCCTTATTTATTTCCCCAAACTTATTTCTTATTTTTTTTACATTTTCTTTATGCATGTCTGCCTCATTATCCAAATGAGGGGGCTGTCACTCAACGTTGATTTATAAACCAATAATAAAGTCATTGGTAAACAACTTAAAAACTCTTTTAAAGGAAACTTTATTAGAAACTGGTACCAAATATTCATAAAGAATAACAAACTGAGCCAAATGAAAAGCAGAAACATCTCAACCTTTATTGTTCATGTTGATCTTTGTCTCAACCATTAAACAGAAATGACGTTCAGGTCGTCGGGCGTATAATAAATACAGGTGATAGTTTCAGCTGGACAGGGTAAGAGGATGTGGTCCGTTCAATGTGCTGTAATGCATTCACACCAAGTACAAAGTGAACTTTTCACGCGGCGCGATTACATACAAAGTCAATGCAAATAGATGCAAATTCACGCAAATGGTGCTAATGATGCGACGCGAACCAGCGTCATTCGCGGGAGTTGAAATATATCAACAAATTCTTGTGTCTCTGTGTGGTGAAAGCCTCTCAGCGTTGAGATCGTCCTCCTGTCCTCACTGACGTCCTGACGTTGTTGAATCAGAGACGGAGGATAAATAAATGTAGTATGTGTCTGATAGTCCATCATCTCTGTACAGAGAGCAGAAACCACAGACTGTCTCTGGTAGAAACAACAACGTCTCTAGATGACGTCATGTTGAGTGTTGATGGAGCAGCTGTTATAGCCTGGTACTGATCCATCCAGACTCCATTCAGAAAACAAGCATTTTAAAACCTGTCTGCTTGTCGTCATGGTAACAGACCTGACAAAGCATGAATTCAGACTTTTTACTAATCAGCATCCTTATGTAGTTATTTCGGCATCATTTTGATCTGTTTATTGATATTAAATCACAGCTCAATCTGTTTATTTAGGGTTCATACCTCAGTAGAGACGTGTGGCTGCTAGATACAGTCAGTGGAATAACACTGGATGTGAATACAGCTCACCGCCGGGTGATGTTATGAACCCAGACACCACGGAGTTTGGTTTTCTTCCATGGTTGATGGAGGAAATGGAGGAAAGAAAAGTTGTTGGTATCTATGGAGACAAGCTCCTCCTCCTCTCCGGAGCGTCTAGAGTGAGTGAACACAAATGATACCGGCGGTCTGACTCCAGCGAGTAAAGGCGAAAATCTGCTTCGCTCTTGGTGTGAATGCAACATAACAGCATTTACATTTTCAACATGAACTAAATCATCGAGTTTACATGAGATCATTGTGTACACAGTACAATAGATAGTATATAATGTTTGTATTTAATCATCCGGCTACTCTCCAGTTTGATCGATGCTGTTCATTCATGACGCGTTGAGAACATATTTAACGGTTATAAAATCCCTTTCACTGGGTTTCGTGGTTCCTTTAAAATACGGTTTGGTAAACCAGGAGTGAAACGTTTGCCTAAAACAAAGTGATCGGTGTCCTAAATGTCTCTAAAATCAGTGTAACACAAATAATTAGGAGGGTTGCTTTTTGTAAACAGACCACGTAGTTTTACATCCGAGGCTGGAATCACCCACTGAGGCAGTAGCACCATGAACAGCAGTATGGAGTCCAGTAGGTCCTTCCCTTGGATCAGCTCTCGTGAGGACAAAAGGTTTGATAAAGGTGGTGAAACTCAAGCGGGTGACTGAGTCAAAGACATCTTCCATAACATGCCTGCTGTGCTTCATACAGTGCCTGTAGTCTGATGAGTCAGTCAGGTGACTTTAATCACATTAACAGTCTCTTTGGCTCTGGACACCAGTCGTGGACTACATGTTCCATCCCAGTCCGATGTGAGTGGCCAGCAGGTAGCACATACCGATCATACACGTCATTATCATCATGGGGAATCCTAACCTGTAACAAGCAAGAACACAACTCATTTATAACAGGAATTTTAATACCATTTTATTCTTACTGGGGGAAAAAAAGTCATATTGGTCAGTTAAACTTATCTAGTGAAGAATCAGGGATTACTCAAAAACAAAACAATGGCTCAAATAATGAATAAAGTAGGACTGTCAATCGATTAAAATATGCAATTAATTGCATGATTGTCCACAGTTAATTAATCAAACATTTTGTATCTGATTGGAGTGGACAAATATGCTGCTTTATGCAAATGTATGTATATATTTCTTATTGTAAATCAATTAACAACACAAAACAATGACAGATATTGTCCAGAAACCCTCACAGGTACTGCATTCAGCATAAAGATTTAGCATGTCTGAAAAAAAGTCCCAAAAATGTAAAAAAAAATCCAGAAAATGTCCGACAAATGTCTGAAAAGGATCAATTTTTTTTTTTTTTTTTAAACTCTGAAAAAATGTCTGAAAAAGGTAAACAAAAAAAAAAAATGTCAGAAAAATGTCCGACAAATGTCTGAAAAGAAAGTGAAAAGTAAAAAGAAATGTACGAAAAGAAGTCTGAAAAATGTCCAGAAAAAAAGTCAGAGAAAAAGTCTGAAAAATATCAACAAAATTAAAAAAAAATAAAGTCTGAAAAAGTCTGAAAAAATGTCCGAAAAAGGTAAAAAAAAAAGTCTGAAAAAATGTCCGACATAGGTCTGAAAAAAAGTTTAAAAATATGCGAAAAAAGTCAGAAAATATACGACAAATATGCTCCAATCATAACATGGCAAACTGCAGCCCAACAGGCAACAACAGCTGTCAGTGTGTCAGTGTGCTGACTTGACTATGACTTGCCCCAAACTGCATGTGATTATCATAAAGTGGGCATGTCTGTAAAGGGGAGACTCGTGGGTACCCATAGAACCCATTTACATTCACATATCTGGAGGTCAGAGGTCAAGGGACCCCTTTGAAAATGGACATGACAGTTTTTCCTCCCCAAAATTTAGAGTAAGTTTGGAGCGTTATTTAACCTCCTTCACTACAACCTAGTCTGACCTGGTTGGTACCGATGGATTCATCAGTTTTATATTTTCATATGATACCAGTATCTTCACTCTAGCTTCAAAACTGAGCCGCTACAACCTAAAAATCCAAGTTGAAACAATCTAACATAACACACACAGTATATAAACTATATACAGTGTTAAAGGACTGCTGTGTGTCGAGTCTTATTTCATAATATTCAGTTACTATTGTCAGAAAAATAATCTCAACAGTCTGCAGACACATTTGGCTCCATTTCTCTCCATCATCAGACTAATGGAGCCGACTGCCTGAAGCAGCGTGTTCATGAATAAATGTTTGATAAGGCGGCGGCTACTTCACAATGTCACCTTATATCACAGCTTCCCTCTACAACTACTCCAGAGCACGATTAAGAGTGTGATGTATGGGAGCACTTAATCTTCTTCTTCTCTCATTTCTTTCACTGGACGACTTGTGAACCAGAAAAAACAAGTGGACCAGAACTCCACGTCTCTATACAGCTGATATTTATAAACAGGAGTCTTTATGCTGTGGTGGGAGGTCAAGAGAAACTTACAATGAGTGGGAAATAAATGGTGATTTTAGAGGACACGTGTCTTTAGATGCTCCACCTATTGCCTCGTTTGAACTGATCTCTTTATTGAACTAATTGGATTGTTTTCCTTTGTGTTCGACCTATTTTGTACTTCATATTAATGTGTATGAATGACACAATAATGTGCGAGGCAAAAGTGTGATGGTGGGAGGGAGGGGAGGTAGACGGGTCCAACAAACACAGGACTTTGAACCACCTTTAACCCACCTTGAGGTACGACAGAAAAGTACTCTAATTACTCTTTTTAAATTATCTCTGGAACGGAGAACATTTTTCAGAAGCCCAAAAGCTTGTTCCTTATTGTTCTCTGTGTGGTTTCAATACATTTCTGTGAAATTCAATTTTC
Source organism: Sebastolobus alascanus (assembly GCA_916701645.2). Classification (NCBI taxonomy): domain Eukaryota; kingdom Metazoa; phylum Chordata; class Actinopteri; order Perciformes; family Sebastidae; genus Sebastolobus; species Sebastolobus alascanus. The sequence goes on from CAKAOJ020000240.1 coordinate 371,324, forward strand.
TTCTTTCTCTCGTCTTTCTGTTTTTCTCTCTTCTTTCTGTTTTTCTCTCGGGTTTCCGTTTTTGAACGTACGTGCCAACTGGCCGTCGGCTGTCGTCTTTGTGGTGTGTTCGAGTGCAACTTTTTGGCTAAGATAAAGGAGACTTGAGGCGGCGCAACAGTCGGCCTTCATCGCCGCTGGGTCTATTAATACACATCAGCCTGCAGAGCCTTTTTATTAAAGAACAAAACATTGTAACTTGCACACTTTGCTAATGTATATTGTGGATTATTCTATGATTATAATTTAGATTTTTTTATGCTAGTTGTAGTATTTGGGTATATTTATATAGTCTATTCCAGTATTCTTTATATTTTGTATTCTGTGGATATATTTCTCTACTCTTGACATGTACATTTTATGTACTATTCCTGTGCAGAGCTTGGATAACCTGCTGCTGTAACACAATAATCTTTCACACAAATATCTATCAGATGAAGGTTTGTCTTCCTGCTGACTCCAGGTCAGGACCAATGAGATGTTAAAACAGACCAAATTAAATCACATCATAGTTTACAAAACACTCTAAAAAGCCTTCTGGTGCACATGAACAACGGACCGGTGTGAAGTTGGACATCTATGACAGACTAAAGTTTGTTGTGATATTTCCTGTTCTCATTATAATCTGAGATTCAGTTATTATAATGACGTAACAGCGTTGATCACTGCCATTAAAGTAGAGTAGTAACCTGTAAAACTGAATTACTGTAAGACAGACACATTCTCCAGTCCTCAGTTAGTATCATAAATATGAAACGTGTCCTCAGCTGACTGCAGAGCTGCAGATGGTGGTTTTGGACGTCCACCATGTCCTATATGGACACATGGCTGCTCCGACGGCCAGAGATCTGTTGGCCTCCGAGTCTCTGACACAGATCCCTTCAGGAGGACAACGAGAGGAAAGAAACTACATGTATACGTAGATTTAACTTAGATTATTAAAACCATAACACGCAGACAGAATAATGAGCTCCTATTAAAACATCATTTAGAGCAGATGTTGCTTACATGTGTGCTGGTGCAGCGAGCCAATGATGAACCAGATAATAACCATAAACCTACTAATGATGGTTCACATCTCTGTTTATTAACTCTGCTATTGAGATTAATGACAAAGTGATAACAGCCAGTTATTTCTAATGCACGGCCAATTATGATGATGATGATGATGATGATGATGATGATGATGATGATGATGATGTATGATAGCAGAGGGGTAATGGGCTGTTTGTCTCATCAAACACAACTTTATATTCTATTTGGTCTCACTGTAGTTTTATTTTCTCATCACGGTAACCGCGGTAACTCTCTCAGGTCAGATAAATATGTGACATATAAAGTTTAACAGTGTGAGCTGGATGATCAGAGAGATATAAAAGGTTAAATGACATGACTTTTATTTTTCCCACAGTATATGAACTTGTCTTTTATGGAAATATGTAAAATGAGGTTGAGGTGGGCAGGGCCGGCTTAAGGCATAGGCCATATAGGCGGTCGCCTAGGGCGCCACCTTCTGGGGGGGCGCTGGTCGCCCTCTAAAAAATAAATAAATAAATAAATAAATAAATACCGGTGGGCGCCCTTCCTCATTTTCTGCATTGAGGTAATAAATGAACAAATAAATAAATAAATACACTTTTCACCACTGTAACTCCCGTTATAGTCAAACAAAAACAGGACGATGTTGAATAGATAAATAAATGACTCAATAAATAAATAAATTTAAAAAATGTCATTAAATGCAGCAAAAATAATATTAAAAATTGATAAAAAATAACATAAATTGCTATTTCTGTTTTAATTGTGTATTAATTCCCTTATTTATTTATTCTTCTGTTTAATTTTCCAATTTATATATTTATTTATTTTTATTATTATATATATTTATTTATATATTTACATTTTTTTTATTTACTAACTTTTATTAATTTTAAATGTATTTATTTATTTTTGAATTTATTTTTTATTTATGTATTTATTTTTTAATTTATTCTTTATTTATTTATTTATTCATGCATGTATTTTTTGTATTTATTTATGTATTTATGCATTAATTAATTAATTTATTTATGCATTTATTTCACCCCTTATTTATGTCCCCAAAGCCCAGTGCGTCTCATATAGATGCTAAAGGATGCATTGAGCCTCAGTCGTGACAAAGCGTCGGTATTTGACGCCCTGGGAATGAGAACGAGCTGATATAAGTTATGTTTAATATGAAATGCACTGACAGAATTGAATGACTTCATACTAATAATGTAGCCGACCTGATACCTGATTGAGGGTCAACAACAGCAACAACTACAACACACAGGATTTACATATTTATGACTGATTAAAGTAGTAAAGTTTGCAGCTTGTGGCTAAAACTGAAATCTAGTTTCACAGTGAATTTCATTGTGCAACATGTTAGATGCACGTTGGTCCATAAACAACAACAGGACAAGTGAAAAACCTGTTGTCAGAATTACAGAGACTGACTGTTCTCTCATCGGTCTGATCAACGATGTCTCAGTTACTGACATTAAAATGTGGTCAAATCCTGAGCTTTAATTAAAGATCCCCCGAGTGGCTAATTAAGGCTGTTATTAAATGAGTTCCTTATTTAAGATATTTCTGACAGCTGGGAGAAGTTTAATGTTTGGAGGATTTCATGTCTCACAGACAAATGAGAGTTTAGTCACTTGACGCAGCTAATTAACTAGTAATCACTGTTAACCGCTGTTATGCTGCATCATTAATAACACAAATAAGAATTGTTTAATCAAACTGAATTGAGTGTTTTTGAATTATATTATTTGGGGGTTATGGCTTTTATTCGGGAGCAACGTGATCTCTTAACTACTCTACATGTTGACGCAGAAGGTTTGCATGTGCTTAACGTTGTGAAACGGTCGCGGTTAAGTTTAGGCAACAAAACTACTTGGTTAGGGTTAGAAAAAAGATCATAGTTTGAGTTAAAATAAGTACGTCTGATACGTAACTTAAGCTAGACACATAACATAACATCAGCAAATATTAACTCAACTTCTGGTTTCACACAACAGGACATGAACGCCGGTCCGCTGAGTGAAAGTCCTGTGTTTCATCATGCAATAATCTTGACTTGTTCTGGTGTAAATGGATCTGTGTGTCTCACATGCAGCGTCTAAAACGCGTGGAAAACGTCAGCCGTGCTACTTTCTCTTCGGAGGTTGCGCTCTCCTGTCGTGCCGGCCATTACGAAGCAACCAAAACCTGCGTGCTGCGATGACGATGATGATGTAGTTGTGGTAATTTAGCAGTAAAAGCCTCACTGACTAAACTAAACTCAGTAAAAAAACAAAGATAAATGGATTTCCAGCACCGTAAATCCCTCACAGTAACATAACTGCTCAATTTCTCAGTCAGTCTGTCTGACCTTTCAACCTGATGTTGTGACATCATCGGTCAGAAAGGGTGAAGCAGTAAAATAGTCCGTAAGACAGATCATAAAGCTCTGGGTAGTCCTGCACTAACATGATTAACTTCTCCATATTTACTGTAGACTGATATTTACTGAAGAAATAAAAAGATATTTACTAGCTGTGATTCTGTTTCTACTTTTCCGCCATAGACCGCTGCATTTTTTTCCTCAGCGCTCTACACCCGTTCAAAATGAATGGGAGGATTGCGTTTCGTTGCATCTGGTGTAAATGAAGCCTCACTTAATGTTAACGGATATTTATTTTGTGTATATGGAGCGGCTGTGAGCTGCTAAGCCAACTGTGTTCTCTCAAAGGCACAAGACAAATTTCTCTAAAGGCAGACAATAAAGGCTAATCTTATCTTATCTTAAATATCAATACCAGAAATGTAAAACAACAACAAATAATAAAGGGTTTAGTAAATGCTTTTCCACATAAAAAATACAGATAAAGGTCTAAATAGAAAGGCAACAAGGAAAAAAATCATTTAAAAAGCTCTTCATGTGCATTTTGAGTTTCTTTTCCAGTCTTTGTGAAGAGTTAACAGCTGCGTTGGCCTTTTGTCGGCTTGTTGTATCTGATCTCTCTCTCTTATATAAGTTCCTCTGAATCAGAAGCCATCTCAAAGCCCTATTTTAAGATGACCTTTCCAGAGCTGCCATATATCTGCTGCTCTGGAGAAGCTGAGAGAAGCTAACAGGAAGTCCAGAGGAAATCAACTTAAACAGTAAATGGTAGAAATGTGTTTCCATGTGTTACTCCTTATTGCTACGACTATTTCCTCATTCAGATGGTTAAAATTATGCCGTTTCCATTTAATATGCATGTGGAAATGTCAAATTAGTGCTTGAACTGAGGATGAATGAGGCTAGTCAAGCACTTAGGCTCATTAATAATGACTCCAATACGACGTGGCGGTGCATTTAAATCATAACAGAGTCAAACTTTTTAGGTAGCCGACTGAACTGAGGTGCAAAGGTCAGGATGATTACCATTTTATTTACACTTCAAAGGTGTAACAGGCTGTGAATAATGAGGGAAACCTCAGAGATAAATGTTCAAGTTAAATAACAGGGAAAGGTAAAGTCAGGTCAGCCGATCTGATCCTTCTGAAACGTACCGAAGAACCGGATATTTGTTGTGTGAGAGTTCGTTAACGGATGATTTCATATAGTTTTGCTGTTGTTAAACTTCACTTTACTTCAATTCATCAAGACTTTTCTCTGTTTTTTGATTCTCCGTTCACCGTGGAGGCAAAGTTTTCTTCCAAAATTCAAGGTAACTCAGGGTGAGTAACCATTTTGGGGGTGAAATATTCCTTTAAATATCCCATTAACATGAGACCACTATGATTTTAATCTCTGTGGAATGAATGTCAACGTAAGATGGATGGACTGAGGGAATCTGTAAAACTCTTATCATAATCAGACACGCTGAGGTCACCTCTACACCGCTGAATCTCTTTCTGCTGAGTAATACCTCGTTTCCCCGTCGCGGGCACAGCGTGACGCGACAGAGGGCAGAGGAAAAAAAGTTACCACGATACGGTTCACCTTGTCTAAAAAAACTCCCATCATCCTTTGTGATCTCACACGTTGATTTAATTGTGTGTGATGGGAGCTCTTTGAACGTCCCGATGTAATCTCAAAGACTTTCTTTAGATAAACCAGAAGGACGTAATCGTCTGACTGGGCAGGATGTAGGACACAGGACAGCTCAGCTCCCCCGTGACAATGCTTGACCTGTGAACTTTTCATTGCCACTCTGTTGCTAGGGCAACAGCTTTGGTCCAACTTTACTTCCTGTCAGCTACTGCATTAACAAACACTGCAACAGGAAATACAAAAGGGCCCATTTAAAATATTTGAGAACAGCAGGGAGAGAGGAGGGGGGGGGGAGTCAAAGGCGTTCGTGGGATACATATTTTATTATCCAATCAGAATCAGATCATCTATATCTTTTATAGTAGACTATCAGTGTGTTTTCTTTCTTCGCCGAAAGGACGCGGGAAGCGCTTCTCCAAAAATCGTGGCGTTTTACCAAAGTAAAAACAGTGTGGTTAATACATTTTTAATCAGAAGCCTTTGATGATTTTCTTTCTGATTGCTCTTGAAGGCTGACAACAAAACAACCTCCACTAACGAGGGTTTCAGTATGTGACCCGTAATTAACCTGCAGGAAAACAACTCAGTTACACTTTAAAGATGCGTTTAGAGTATAACGACATAATTAAATATCAGAGGTGGACAGTAATGAAGTTCATTTACTTGAGTACTGAACATAAGTATCATTCAGGTACTTATTTACTTGAGTATTTCCATTTTATGCTACTTTTAACTTTTATTCCACTATATTTCAGAGGGAAATATATATATGTTTTACTCTAATTTGACAGCTACGATGACTTTCAGATTAAGCGCATTTAAAATGTTTATGTTGTCTGTTTATATTTTTATACTATGTTTAATTCTTGTTTATATCTTATATTGTATATTGGTAGATTTCAATTTTTTATTCTTATTTTATTCTAACATTTTAATTATTCTGCTGTTATTTTTTACTGCTTATTCGCACCAACAAACCAAAACAAATTCCTAGTGTAAACACCTGGCAATAAACAAGTTTCTGATTCTGATTCTGATTCTGATTCTGAAGTTTGAAAAGGTCTATTCAATGAGCAGCATAACTTGCAATATGCTCAACATGCATGCAGTGTTTAGGCTGTAGGGAGATACAGAAAATATTCCAACAAACTTTTTCCCCTGATTACAGTGCTTGTTAGATGTCTTACAAATGAATGTAGTTCAGATCAGATAAAAATTGTTTGATTAATTGCAATTAACTATGGACAATCATGCAATTAATCGCTATTAAATATTTTAATCAATTGACAGCCCTCATGGGGATGTCATTATTATGAGACGGGGCTGAAGCAGGAGAGCAAACAGTTTTTTGACCTCAGTGAAAATGTCGTTTTTGAAAGGCTAAACGCCAAAAAACATGAATTGAAGCAGAATGTTTCGTTAAGATAAAAACATGTTGTGAATTTTGTAAATTATTCCATCTATCTTTTTTTCAATAAATGTTGACTTTTGGACTTTACAACGCTCTGGAGTTATTGGAAATGCAACGCAGCCACCACTAGAATCTACTTATACAGACATTTGCATAAAGCAGCATATTTGTCCACTCCCATGTTGATAAGAGGATTAAATACTTGACAAATCTCCTTTTAAGGTACATTTAGAACAGATAAAAAATGTGCGTTTAATTTGCGATTAATCGTGATTAACTACTTTAATCGATTGACAGCCCTAATAAAAAACTAAAAAATAATTGTTTTACTTTTGTTTTCCTACATAAAACAATGTTGTTCTGAAAGTAATGTTATTATATTACTTCTTCCACCGCTTAAAATGTGAAAATGGCGATCAAGGTATATATATCTATCTGGACTCTTTCTGGACTCTGTACCATACAGTACATATAGTAGGTGCTCCCCAGGTTAATGGTTAGAGGAGGATGATCGGAGCCTGGAGGCATGAAAGAAGCAACAGGGAGCACAACAACTAACTGCTGAGCTATTCAGGGTCACTCATCTTCCTTTGTGATGGTCTATCAAAAAGGCATCCAGGTCCCGGTGGGCTCATCTGGACCCTGAATGCAGCACCAGTCGGTCCCAGCTGCCCGGAGTCGCAGACTGACGTCTCCCCCCCGTTACCTGTCTCTCTGAACAGCTGTGACCCCTCGCCACAGACAGCCAATTACAGGCAGCGCTCCGGCCGAGAGCAACGCTTCAGTCTCCTCGCTGTAAACACACAGCTACAGAGAGATAGAGAAGTGGAGCTGACAGGCTGATCAACTGTTCTCATGCAGACGGACGGTCTTTGAGCTGTACTAGAACTAACTGTGATGACATTTCCCTCTTAATTATATCATTTGTTTTTACTGGAACAGAGTGAGAAGGAAACAGGAAGCTGACAATGACTAATTGTGAATTTGTTTTTCTTTACAACGCCAAAGGTCACCTGTTTGTTATTCTGTTTCTCTCAGACAATCTCACTTCCTGTCCTCCTGCTTTACACTAAATCCTAATGGAGCCAGTTAAACAGTCACACCTTAATGTTTTATGCAATACAGGAAATACACTAATGCATCTTTTATTGGCTGTTGATTGATGGTTGCATCCCTCTAAGATCTCATACAAGGAGACCGTATCATCCTCTGGCAACCTGCGACCACACAACAAATGGAGCAGCTGTTCTCGTTCGTATTTATACCTACGAAAAGTAATGCCTGTAATAAAACTCATGTAATCTTGAGCCAGCAGGACGTGCAGCGCTGCCCCTAAGAGAGTCAGGTGACGCAGTATAAAGAGCGACCAAGGATGGACGGGTCAGAACAAACACAGGACTTCACCCAGGAGACTGCTGTTCATATCCGTGTGAAACCAAAAGTCAAAGTTGACTTTTTTTACCGCGTTTTTTGGTACATAACTTACGTACTTAGCTAACGCCACCTACGTAAGTTACCTAACAACTATTAATTTTGCAGCAGCGCACCTCGATCATGAATATCCTCTGCTCTGGTGTGAGTGCAGGGCTTAGACAACGTTGTCAGTACCGGTTACAAACAGGCTCGGTAGTGAATAGTATTATAATATTAGTAGAATTAGATTCCAGTGGTGGCTGCGTAGGATTGTTTCAGACATTTCCAATAACTCCAGAGCGTTGTAAAGTCCAATAGTCCCAATGTAATGAAAAAATGATAGATGTAATCATTTCCAAAATTCACAACATGTTTTTATCTAACGAAACATTCTGCTTCAATTCATATTTGTTGGCGTTTAGCCTTTCAAAAACTACATTTTCACTGAGGTCAAAAAACTGTTTGCTCTCCTGCTTCAGCCCTTGTCTTCTAAAAATGACATCCCCATACAACTAAACTGCATCATGAGTTAACGTTTCAAGTGTCTGGAATTACGTTTGTTTTTGTATCACAAATACGTTTGTAACGATAGTCCGCAGAAGTTTGTGTAGAGAGGAGGTCGGGGTGGATGGACCGGTCAAACAAACACCAGACTGTTCATGTCCCGTGTGAAACCAAATGTCAATGTTCACTTATTTTAATTTACGGCCATAGCTTAAATAACATAACAAACATATAGTCATTTTAAGCCAAACCATGATGTTTTACTGAACCTAACCATGTAGTTTTTTTTTTGCTTTTTTGTTTTGTTTTCAATTTACAACAACTACGTGTTTAAAACTGTTCAAAACTGTTTAAAATTGTTAATCCAGGAGAAAATATGTTTCCCTCTAAATGTAATTGAGAATGTAGTTTAGTTGTATGGGAACGTAGTTTTGTAGGAGCACTTTATTCTAATTGAAGAGGATTTCTTTATTGAGGGCAATGACGTCATAAAATATGACGCCAGACATTCGAAGCTTCATTCAAAAACCACAATAGAAGCTTTTTGAATGTAAAAAGATGACAGTCAGTGAAGCCCTAGTCAGGACCGGACTGACTGACCAACATCACCATCCCTAAAACCAGACGGCTAAATAAAGAAAAGAATATAAAGCTCACAATAAAAGAAACAGTAAATGTGCAAAAGGACGGCAGAACTGCAGAAAGCAGACGGATCAAGTTGGCAGCAGTGATCAATCCCTGTCACTCGGTCCGGTGGAAATGTTTTCTAACCTTGGCTTTCACCACGTCATCCTTTCATGTAACGTTCAGTGACTACGCAGCGTTGGCTCAGACACAAACCTTAAATTACACGTGTGAGCAGCGGCTCTGCTGTGAGACACACAAAGCAGAGTTTCATGTAAATCCTCCTGCAGAGAGAACAGAGAACAATCTCAGCCTCTCCTCATCAGTACGTACAGAACACCTAGTGGTTACGTAGATCAGATAACATGCTATTACCAGGCGGTTAGATATTAAACCTAATCAGACTCGTATTCATCCGTCTTTCAACATCACTGACCACTTCTCCAACAAACACACTGTAAAGTACGTCACTCTGATGAAAACTATCAGTGAGCAGGTGTGAACTCCTGCGTTCTCTCCATCCTGCTTCACATATAATGACTTTTTTACCCACCAGAGATCTCAAATCAAATCACTCTGTTTCACTCAGTTTCAACTCAATCAGTCAGTCAATCAGTCAGAGGGTTTTTTTTAATATATTGAGAACATTTTGCACCGTTTCCTCCACAGTGAAGGGTGAACTGGTCGCTAAACCTGAACAAATAAGACAAAAAGAAATTCTCAAAGCACCTCAGAGGCGGAAATGCAACCCTGAACTGAGCTGCCGAGCAGACAGCGTCTCGGTGCTCCTGTAATATTTGCACGTATTTAAATGAGGCAATATTCAGACATTTAGTGCAAAAAAATGGCCCCTTTCTATGCAAATGAACCTCATTGCAAAAACATACAAAGATCAGCGCTGATAACCACACACAGTTAAAGTCAAGTTACTAGCGTCTTCAGAGAGCTGGTGGGAACTGAAGCACATTTATAAATAAATAAGGGGCGTCCTATTTATAAATTTGTATATATATATATATATATATATATATATATATATATATATATATATATATATATATATATATATATATATATATATTTATATATATATATATATGCTACTATCTTCCTGTTACAGAAGCATTTCCTAAACTCAATGTCTGTGTCCTATCCGATCTCAGATCTCCTATCTTAACTTTAGAAATCTTAACTATGACTGGATCTCACTTATCACTGGCTAGCTAGCTTGCTATCATGGACAATTTTTTTTTCTTTTTTTAAAAAGACGAGCATTCAATTTAATTTTTCTCTATGAGAAAGAGAAGAAAGAGAAGAGAACAAACCACACCTTTTAATTAATTAAAATCCGGGAAAATGTGATACGGTTTGAGCAGCCTTTCAATCTTTATATTTTGGTGTTGTTCACCATCTTCACTGACTACGTTTACGTGCACAAAGCTGCATACTAAGCTGTTTACATGGGTAATGAAAATGAATATTCAACTAATTTTCCTGTTTACATTCAGCCGTTCATACTCTGATTAACATAGCCGGCGGTGAACACAGACTCCCTCTTTCATTCCTTCAACCACCTTCTTTAAAAGGTCACTGTTGTGATATTTGCACATAGATAGATAGATAGATAGATAGATAGATAGATAGATAGATAGATAGATGGATAGATGGATAGATGGATAGATGGGTATGGATAGATAGATAGATAGATAGATAGATAAATAGATGGATAGATAGATAGATAGATGGATAGATGGATAGATGGATAGATGGATAGATAGATAGATAGATAGATAGATAGATAGATAGATAGATAGATAGATAGATAGATAGATAAACAGATCTCGATACAGACTGTTGGCCTCTCCTCTCGCAGCATATGATGGACATTAACATGTGAGTAGCCCTCTGGGCAGTAAAGCCTCTGTGGTTCAGCATCCACAGTGATGCACAATCTGACCAACTCACACTAAAGCAGCTCTGGGTTTAAAAACATGGTGTTTATGACTTTATTTCTAACGTTGTCTGCTGTAGTATATAGTATGTATAAGGAAGAGAGGACGTACCTGAAGAACTCGATGAAGGAGAAGCCGTATCCGTGTTGTTCAGCTATTCCTGCACACACCACGTTGGCTGATGCTCCTATCAATGTGCCGTTTCCTAAACAGACACGAAAAAACAACATTAATCACTAAATAAATAAGGGACCACGAGTTTAAAGGAATACTTCACCTCCAAAATGATCATTTGAATATCAGTTGAATTCACTAAAATCGTATTATTTAAAACACTTCTGCATAAACAGTAGAGCTGGGACGATACACGTATCTCCGGATTCAACACTATCACGATACTTCGGTGCCGATTCGATATGTTTTGTGATTTTAAAGTATTGCGAATCGATGTTATGATTTATTTTTTACTTTTTTAACACTGGACCAAGAAGGGAAAAAGTTGAGACATACACTTCTAGAGACTTTTACTTTGAAAAATCTCTAAATGAATCCAGTAAAAATGTTTGATATTTATATATATAACAATAAAATAATAATAATCTTTGATCGTTCTGTCAGTAGCCTCCCTCCAGTATGAAGTTGTACTATCTCTAATCTGCTGAAGGCTGCTGATGTTTTGACAGTCAGGCTGCGTGTCCGTCCTGCCGTTCGATACCGCTCACATCTCAGAAGGTGTCAGCGTGAGGATGGAGCTCGGCGGTGGCGACTTCATACTGCCGATCGATACGGACCTGTCACAGTAGAGTTGATTAAACTGAAACACTGTGACAGCTCTCTGACTCTCTCTCTCTCTTTCTTTGTGTCCTTCCCACCCAGACAGAGCCACGCTGGGCTGGAGGTCGCCGGGCCGCCGGGCCGTGGTCGAGCCTGAACGAGGCCTTGAGCTGCTCAGCCTGAGCTCCCCGGGGAGGGAACCAGCTGCACACAGTGTGGCTGTCACCTGGATCATATGATGTCTCCTTCTGGCAGAGGCCATCGATAAAGATCCACACCTTTCAAACAAGGAATAAAGTCCCTGCTGACTGGAAGCGTTTCTCTTTGTTCTGTGTTTCTAGCCCCAAAAACAAACCGTCTCATCCCTGTTTTTATATGAAATAAAGGTTTGCTCAAAGAGATCTGGATCTCTCTCCGGCCCAAGCTGTGGCTTTCTCATGGCGAGAAGAGATCAGATGTACCACTCTCTGTTAATAAATTCCAGAAAGTATGGCAACCATTTCTGGACTACTATAAAAATGTCTACACTACAAGAAATATAACTTAATGCCTATAACTAATAACCATAACTTCATAGTATCGTTGTAGAATTTTTATTTTATTTATTTATTTTACTATGTGTTTTTTTTTCTATTTTTTTTTGTATTATTTATACTCTTTACACCATTTGCTATTATTATTATTATTATTATTATTATTATTATTATTATTAACATTAATAGTATTTTTTTTATTAATTTATTTTACCTTGTATTTTTTCTATTATTTCATTTTATTTATTTATATTCTTAACAATATGTGTTACAATTATTATTGTTCTTATTAATATTATTATTATGATTAATAATATTTATTTTATGTATTTATTTTACCATATGTTTTTACTATTACTTTATTTAATTTATTTATATTCTTTACAATATGTGTTACTTGTATTATTATTATTATTATCATTATTAATATTATTAGTATCAGTAATATAAATGATTTAATTTATTTATTTGACTATGTGTTTTTTTCTATTACTTTATTAATTTATATCCCTTAAAATATTTATTACTAGTGTTATTAGTATTTTTATTTTATTATTATTTATTTATATATTGTGGTGTGTTGACCAGTCTCCCAGGGGGGTGTGGTGGGTGAGATGCAGATGTTGACGTCGTTGATGTTATATAATGTACAATGTGTAAATGTTTGAACACCCAATAAAACATTTGAATAATACTAATAAAACAGAGTCTTACCCCCGAGACAGGCTCCCATGGCCAAAGCATAGATGAGAGGTTTTACTGGCAGGTTCACGTCTGCATCCTGACTCAGGTTGATGAGAACTGGAATCTGGGAGTACAGAAATAGATTCAAAATTATTAAAAAATATACACAGCTGTTAGTGTCTTTACCCTTCTGGCAGAAAATCCTTTTATATGCGTTGCTTTTCCAGAAATAACTTTAGTAAGAAAATTATTTCAGTTAAGTTTGGTGTCTACAACACAGTAAGTAGTCTGAAACTTTCTACTACATATAGATATATACACAGAGGCTCCATCAATGTGATGGGTTTTACATGCAACATGCAGCAGGTGATGAGCCAGATCAGATCCCTCCAACAGGGTCTTCTCAATCCTTTTGGATTGGTGGATCATTTTCTGAGAAATTTACTGCATCTCCTCTGAATACGAGTCTACAGATGAACCATTAAAGCGTCCGTGTGCAGCGAAGCCGTGAACATTTCCATTGGTTCCTGCTGGTGGAACCAGATGTTGCGTGCCAAACCGTGCTAACGGAGCATGCATACACTGAACACGTAGCCTTATATCGATCAAAATGGGGAAGCAAACCCTCGCTGAGTATTTACAGGAACTAAGAGAGAAAGAAAAATATTGTATACTAACGATAAAATGGTTTACATTTGGTCGGCTGCCATTGAATCGTTTGTACTTAAAGTTTGAAGGAATAATTCAATTTTTTTTTAAATACACTTATTTGCTTTGTTGCTAATAGTTACAGTAGATGCTAACTTAGCTTGACTGGAAATAGCCAACTTAGCCACAACTTAGCCCGGCTCTGTCCAAAAGTAACTAAGTGTTTACCAGTTTACAGCCTTGCTAAGCTAAGCTAACCGCTAGTTACTGTATAAACATGAAAGTGATATCAATATTCTCATCTCCTTCTGAGAGAAGAAAGCCTATAGAGCACTCTATAGGGATGATGTATTTTTGTAGTCCAACAGGAAGTTAGCATCACCCTGGTTCCCTCCACTAACAGCCAATAGGATTGCTCCATTAGTAGAGCATGTGGCCAGGTACACATTACACCTTTTAGTAAAAATAAACAACAAAACGTGTACGTATCAAAATAAATGAGTATGTTATTTGCATTTCTCTGGTCTTCTCATGTGAAACTAATCACATAAGAAAATATATGAAAATTAATAATAAAGGTATCAGAGTAGATGATGGATAATACAGCTAGTAGTGATATCACTGTTTGTAATAAATTATGCTGGAAACCGTCAAGGAACCAACACTGTATAAAACTACTTTAATCAAGCATTATTATACACCTTGTATTGTTCACTATATAATCTATACATTACTTTCTGTGTGGAAGTATGAGATGTAATATTACCTGACAGTATCCAACAGTTGTTTAAAATGAGAAAAAAACAAAACAATATGATTGGAGGATATATGAATGTTTGAGAAACAGAGTATGTAAAAAAAATACTGTATTTGTGTTAAAGGGAGGAACTGAAAATGGGATCACACGTTTGAAGTTTAATTTAACAAACAAATAGTTGGCTTTAGGATAGAAAATTATGGAACATTTTGCCTGTTACTTTTTGATGTCAAGGTTGTGTGTTATAAAAAGGATATACATAACAAACTGTAGCTTCAGCCTGCAACAATATTTATGCTATGTTGTATTGTTTCTTCTGTACTGTTTTGTTGGAAGTTAAGTCCCTTTTTTGTTTTAAGTCTACAGATAGTCTTTCTCTGTACTAATAGGTCACATACTGGTTATATTGATCACAATATGTTTTAGTAGCTTAACGTGAACTAGCCGAGATTTATACTTTTGTTCAAAGTGAGATTATTAAGAAGTAATAAACGTTGGTGAAACCCATCTGAAGTCAGGTGATTTGGGTCTGTAGTTCTTCACTGTTTCATGTATGAAGACGACTTGTTTGAACTGTGTTTGTGTGTGCGTGACTCCACGAAGAGGAGTTTGACTTTAAAGCCTCTCTCTCACCATGGTGGCAGTGAAGGGGATGTTGTCGATGAGAGAAGAAGCCAGAGCCGAGACCCACATCACCAGGATGATGGCTATAGCCAAGCGCTGGTCTTCTGGCACCGCCTGAGAGGAGATAATAACAAGACAGAGTCAGATAACCGCTGCTTTCACTGTCACTCCGATGCACACGTTCCCCCCTTCAGCCCATCACTGATTTAAATCACCAATTATGTTCATTCGTTGACACTGAGCCTGTCTTCAGGGAGGACAGGATGTTTGACTGTGTGACACAACCACAGGGGGTGATGGGGGCGATGGGGGGGGGTGCTGGTGGCGTCTTTGAGTTTCATCTCTGAGCTCACAGCGAGGCCAATTCTCCACATGTGACAAGCATGATGTCGTTTGAACCGTCTTCTCTTAAGTATGCATCACCGGGTTTAAGGAGGCAATATCTCCTCCTTTCACCTTGTATCAGGAGAGAAAGGCCGGGCGGTCCTACCCATGCACTGTTTGGGGAGGCGGAGCAGGTCATAGCACCCCACCTGTCATGTGTGATTATTAAACTTATAGAGCCCCGACGTCCAAACACGAGCTGACGTACCTATTACTGCTGCAATTCTCTGCTAAGAGACAACTCGCTCACATGATGCACACAGGCTAGAATATGGAAAACTACCTCAGAGCGCTTCAACCGCTGACATGAGCCAGATGTAAACAAAAATAATTGAATCCAGAGCTGTGCAGAACAAAATGATCAATATGCATGAAATGCAATATCATGTCACCTGTGCCCAGTTATCAATTATGCACGGAGCCCGGAGAGAGACGACCGTTAACGTTTGAGAATCAAAGAGGAAAACTCACTTTTATAAGCAGCGCTGTCTGTACTCCGATATAGTCGATGAGCTGCAGCTGGGCCAAAGCCTGGAAAATGAAGAGGAGATTAATATGAAGGTCTGAGGAGAATTAGTTATAGGTGGGATTAAACCAAGAGAAGAAAAGCAATATGGTTTTTATTTAGCCGCCATTGTAGTAGACAGAGACAGATCTATTCTTCTTATCGTTATTGACACAGAGAACAAAAACATATTCACACGCTGGTGGACGTTTCTTAACTAAATGATCTTTCGATAAATATGTAAGTTTAAATACCTCCATCAGAACGAAGAGGCCAGCGAAGAACAGTAACGTGGCCCACTCCACCCGGTGCAGGATGATCTCGAAGTCCTGGATGTCGGCCAGAACCAGAAGCCACAGAGCGCCCAGGATGGCGATCCAACCTGAAAGACAGAACCAGAACCAGAACCAGACGTCTGACATCAGCGAGAAAACACTCTCACATACACAAAGAGTCTTTATCCAACAGATTTATAACAAGAGATAACAGCCACGACACATGGGGTTACTTGGGACCTTTTATTTTTTTATTATTATATTTTTAATGATTAAAAAGAGGGCCGCAACTAAGGATTATTTTCATTGCCAATTAATCTGTTGATTATTTTCTCAATTAATCAATTAGATTTTTGGTCAGTGTTTCCTAAAGCCTTAGATGATGTCCTCAGATGTCTCAAATATATTCAGTTTACTGTCATAGAGGAAAGAAACCAGAAAATATTCACATAAAAAATCTCAAAAAGATCAACAACCTTTATTAAATGTTAAAGATACTACTGCTGCCTTTTTGCACCTGACCTAGGTCTTCATTTCAATTTTTTTGTCAACTTTGCTGCCCCATATAGTAAATGGAGGATGGAACCTGCCAAAATAATAAATAAATGACTCAATAAATAAATGACTCAATAAATAAATAAATAAATAAATGACTCAATAAATAAATATTGCGTTAAATGTAAATAAAAATTTTGCAAAAATAATTTAAAAAATAAATGTAGCCATTAATTTGGCTACATTTATTTTAAACTCAAATGTATTTATTTATCGAGTCATTTATTTATTTATTTATTTTTGGCAGGTTCCATCCTCCATATAGTAAATCAATGATCAAGAAAATATCTAAAACAAATCAACATGTGAGAATTCAATCTGGCGTTGAACACATGCCCTCACTATAATCTAATCAACAGATCAGACCATGAAGTACATGTTGGAAACACTGAAAGAAGTATTTTGGTCTCGTTGGGTTTGATGAAGCGTTCATGATCACAAACATGTCGTTTCAACACCTTCTAGTCTAGAGGACAAAAGTTGGCAGCAGCCTGCTGATATTTACAGCCAGAGAGTGTTTTTGAGGTGTGTGCATCCACTTGGAGAAGATTTGATTAAACAGGTGAGCAGCAGTAATTGCCTCGGCCGAGGCCTTCGGGGAAATAATTTCACAACTGACGGGAATTAGTGAAGAAAGAAGAGCGATGGAAGGACACAAAGAGGAGAGTGACAGAGGGAAGATTGAAGATTGAAGAAAGCTTTCAGACGTATAGAGTCGTCCTCTCAGACATCTTACTGGACCAGTCAAGCTCTGTGGCAGCAGGTTACTAACGTCTGAACGGTCGTGTATCCACAGAAGCTAAAATAGTTCTTGAATCATAAAAGCTCATGTCATTTCAAACTTCCCTGTATTATTAAGTTGTATCAAGCAGATTGGAAAAAACAAGTATTTAAGTGTCCCACTAACCACTGCAATGTTGTAGGATTCTTTCAAGCAGCAGAGGACAAATAATAGAGACAGAAATACAACATTTATGGATATTTCCTGAGGCTGCATCCTGAACAGAGACAGCAGCAGATAACAGACCTGAAGAGCTCTCCAATTAAAAGGAGCTTTTAGGCGAATCTGAGCAGTTTGTGATCGACTCATCTATCATTACGCACGAGAACTGCGTCTGAGGCAGGAAATGTGCAGTGAAAAATGTCCACAGAACAAACACAAGGCCAAAAGATAAAGAGGTTTGTTCTCCGGCTCGAGTGTCTCGTTCACTTGATAAGAAGCTGTGATGTTTCAGAGTACGGAGGGCAGAACCTGCCAAAATAAATGAATAAATAAATAAATGACTCGATAAATAAGTAAATATGTCATTAAATATGGCAAAAATAATATTAAAAATAAATAGAATATAGTCATGCACTCTGACCCCATGATGACACATGCTGAGTGACAGTCCCCTCATTTGCATAATGAGGCAGAAATGCATAAAGAAATGTAAAAGGAAAATAAGTTTTGGGGAATAAATAAGGGGTGAAATGCAAAGGGAAAATCGTGCATAAATAAATAAATACTTTTAAAAATAAATATAAAATGAATAAAAAGTAATGCAAAAATAAATAAATATATTTAAAAATGTGTTTAAAAATGTATTTAAATAAAAATAAAAATAAAAATAAAAATAAAAATAAAAATAAAAATAAAAATAAAAATAAAAATAAATGGAAAAATTAAACAGAAGAGTAAATAAATAAGGGAATTAATATAAATAATAAATTGTAAAAAGAAAAGAATTCAGAAATAAATAAGTTTAGGGAAATAGATAAGGGGTGAAATGCAAAGGGAAAATCATGCATAAATAAATAAATAAATGCATTAATACATAAATAAATACACACATAAATAAAAATAAATATAAAATAAATGCAAAAATATATGAATAAAAGGAGAAATTAAACAGAAGAGTAAATAAATAATGGAATTAAAGTAAAGTAAAGTAAATTAAAACAGAAATATCAATGTATGAAATATTTTTTATCAATTAATTAATGGCTACATTTATTTTTAATATTATTTTTGCTACATGTAATAACATATTTATTTATTTATTTTTTTATCGAGTCATTTCTTTCTTTATTTTTTATTTTGGCAGGTTCCGTCCTCCATACCAGAGATTCAAAGTCATTTTAATGTTGGAATTTAACCAAAGAAAGAATTTATTTTTATTGTATGTCTATTGAAAGACCAATCTGTGAAATAATGTTTCATATCTCTAAAAACCTAAAGTCTTTAAATGTTCAATGATTTCCCACTTTACAATCTACACAGCGTTCACAGTGACTTTCTCTGCTGCTCTGCTCCTGATTCCTTCACGAAGATCAATAAAGTTCCATCTAGACCACAGTAGTAGCTCCCAGATAACCACAGACACATGAGAGGGATCAGATGACCAGACAATAATCAGACTGAAATTAAATCCTACCGTGTGGAGTTAATGAAATTTTAATGAGGCTCAGTTTTTAAAACACGTGTGAATGAATAGACGGCGCTCGCCGCAGCCGTCGACCCTGACCGCGACCTGCTTGCATTAATGAGCAGCGTGTTTGGACAGGCGTCTGTCCTCCGCGGGGACGGACGACACGCTGCTGCGGGGGTCATTCCCATTTAATAAGTGTCACCGAGAGGCAACCTGAGCAGCGGCTGTAATTAAACGAGCATGTTTGGTGACGGAGGCCTCGGCAGCGGGGTGGCGACGGGCGGCCATCTTCATTTGGGGATAGTGTTAGCATTAATGAGACGCCGCTGAGGTCGTCACACCAGAGACATCACAGTCAGACGAGATATAACCTCAACCTCACACACATGTCCACATTACTAACACGAACACACAACACGTTCTCACTCTCAACTCCTCAAATACGACAACTTTACACTTCAAACCATGACGCTCCACGTAGCGCTCTAGTCATTTTTTATGCGTTTTTCATGCTGAATGTCTTATTTCTAAGAAACTTCTGAGCTCATCTCTGGTAAACACCAGATTTTAAGTGGTGCTTTACTGTGATTCTTTGTGGAGAAACTCAGTTTTATAGATCTGTCCATTAAATCAACTCATCGATTAGTTGACAAAATCATACAAGAAGTCGACTAAAAATTTCTTTGGTTGAGGACAGACCTACTCTACAAATTAATCTTCCAATGTAGGTTTACGTAGTTTTTAGGTTTACTTATGCAACAAAACTACTACTACATTTGTTACGTACTTAGTTAAGTACGCAAGTTACGTAACAAAACTACAGTAAACTAAATCAACGTTAACTTCTGGTTTCACACGGGACATGAACAGCGGTCTCCTGGTGAAAGTCCTGTGTTTGTTTGACCCGACCACCCCGACCTCCTCCATATGTGGACTTTCTCTCTCTTTATACTACATCAGTTGCTCGACTGTCTAATAATGATGTGGGTGAGTTCACGTTAGGGCTGGGACGATTCACCTATCTCCTGATCCAATGCTATCACGATACTTGGGTGCCGATTCGATATGTATTGCAATTCGATATTATGATTTATTGTGATTTTTATTAACTTTCTAAACACTAGACCAAGGGAAAATGTTGAAGGGACTTTTACTTTGGAAGATATCTAAATTAATAAAGAAAATAAATGAAGCTATTGGCTTTTAGTAGAGGGAACCAGGCACAGTCTGCGTTGGTTCAGGAGGCTCACTGAACCGCCTAGAAATGCATCTATATTTTTTTTATAATACCGTAGAACTAATAACTTAATATAATGATGAATAATATCGACCTTGTTGTGTCTTCTTATTGACAGAATAAGAAACCAACAAGGACACTCTGTTAAATATGCACTTCTGTTACATCATGTAAACAAACCACGTACCATCAGCTGTGAGCTCCAGATCAGACTGGAGATATAACCTCTTAAAAGATGGGGGAGTAGTGCTCGCTATCTTCTGACATTTGTGTTTTTTAAACAGAAAACAGGTTTTATACTGCGATATCTACTGAAAATGACAACAATACAGCCAACAGTAGCCTCAGTAAACTTTCTGGTGATCTCCATCCAGCCAGCTGCCTCCTTAGTTAGGTGTTTGTAGTGAAATGAGGAGGTATCGTATAGATATTAACTCTTCATTTCAACTTCACCAATCAGCTGTTCCTAATCCGTTGCGGCGCTTTCAAAGTGAGCGACAGGAATAAATAGAAACATTACATTCTCTCTTGATTATTTTTGTGAACCCCCAACCTTAAAGTTCAAACTGCGCCTTTGGAACCAGGGCGTTTCTAACTTCCTGTTGGACTACAGAAATACATAATCTCTGCAGCTCTCTATTGATGAGTAGTTTAGCCAAGAACACAATCTCAGGTCAAATGTGCACACTGTAGTTTTGCTGGAACATTATTCATCCCCTCAGGTCTGAAACATGAATAGAAGCAAAGCGATGCGTCTAAATTCAGCTCCATGTAATTTGTTGGTTGTATTATCTAGTCAGCTGGTTATCTGGGCTCATTTCACATGCAGGGACAGGAAGCTGTGTTTCATAATTACATGACAGAAGCTAAAACCACCCAGCGGGGCCTGTTTAAAACGGATCTTTAATGAGACGGCGCTGCGCTTACCGAGCTCCAGATGAATGCTGGGAACGAAGGAGTTGAGGAAGAACATGAAGATCACCACGCCGAGGACGGACACACACTTCACCAGCAGCACCGTGTCAGTTATTCTGTGCTGTGGAGGAGAAAATATGTTGTTTTTATATAAAGTTTTATCTTACAGCTGATGTATTTGTCTCTAGTGAAGCTTCAAAGAAACGGCCGGCTTCATTATTGAGATAACATCGTGGACGCAGCACCGTCACAGTCACAGAGTATTAAAACTCACCTTCTTCTGCAGTTCTTGAATGTTTTGCTCCCAGTTCTTGTCCTCTTGAGAGATTTGTCTGTCGGACACAGGTTTAATCTCATATTAATTAGTGTTAAAACATTTAATTAGAGACTAATTACTCTCTTAAATAGAGTTTTAAAATATTCTACCAGCTGTTTATGAATACATAATTAATGTGTTTTTTTTAGGTTAGAAAATAACCAATCAATCAAGCTCAACTAAAGAGAGGCTCTTACCTCTCACCTGAACCAACATAATAAATAAATCTATCAGAAATAAAGCCATGAAAACAGGACTACCTCACTACCTACATCATAAACACAAAACAACCAACAAAGGCAAAGATGTAAATCACCAAATACAAATATTTCCCAGAGGTATGAAACTGTATTTGTGCTCTAACTGCTGTTACTGTCTAGAAAACATCTTGGACAAGAGGACAAAAAAAAGGAACTATTCTCGGACTTCCTCTTGTTTTTCCTCCTTCGGTTTCTTTTGACCCAAAAACTAAATAAATAAATTATGTTTTAAACAATAAAATAATCTCAAATAAACTCAACTAAATGTGTATTAATGAGTATACATACAAATTCATCACCAATATTATGATATATACTGTCTTAACATTCAGCCTGGTCTCTACGTTCCCATTCAACGAAACTGTCAATTATATTTGGAGAGAAACATATTTTCTCCTGGATTACATTTGTTTTCGACGTATAACGAATATATTTCTAATCACAGTCTGCAGAAGTCCACAAACAAACACAGGAATTTCTACCAGAAGATCGCTGTTCTTGTCCTGTGTGAAACCAAAAGTCAACGTTGACTTATTTTAATTTACGATCGTAACTTAATAACAAACATATTTATTTTAAGCCAAACCAGGACGTTTTACCAAACCTAAACAAGTCGTTTTGTTGCGTTTTTGGGTTGTTTTGATTCACTTTACAACTTTAACCACGTGATTAAAACTGTGACAACTGTGCAGTTTCAACACGTTCTCATCCCAACTCGTCACACACTGACGCTTTTGTCAGGGTTGCAGTAAACATGGTTAACATTGTGAATTCAAACAAAACCTCTTGCTTGGGTTTAGGCAAAACAAAACACTTAGATAGGTTCAGGAAAAAACATCATGGTTTGGCTAAAAACTACTACGTTTGTGAAGTGAAAATGACACTGAAACAGCGGTCTCCTGGATGAAAGTCTTGTGTTTGTTGGAAATGAAGGAATTCTGTCTACAGAAAAAAAAACGCTAGAGCACTTTTATTTTGAAACCGAAGCAGGAAGTGTTGATTTAAAAATAAATCTTTACTTTTTTTCATGTCCGTGACATATTCTGCAGATATCTAGACACTGAAACTGTAGTGATGTTGCTGGTACGATGTCAATATACAGTGAAAAGAACCTTTTCACTGTCTGTTGTTGCTGTGGAGGCTGACGGTTTAGTTGTACGAGAAGGTCATTTTGTAGGAGACAGGCTTGAATATGCACCTATAATGTCTTTACTCTGTGTAGGACTATAAGCAGCTAAAAAAACAGATTGAAAAAAAAGTAGTAGTACAGAAAATGTGTTTCTGTGGGAGGAGATAAAACCAACAATGACAGCTCTATTTTCTGTTTTCATTTCACCTCTGGAAGGTTTTCATCATCTTGCGGAGCAGACTCTCCAGGTTGAGGACTTTCTGCATCAGGAGGCATTTCACAGCTGTCTCCTCTCGGCTGGCGGGGTTAATGCGCTGAGCCGTCTGCCGCCACACCAGGATCTCATGCTTCAGTTCTGGAGGAGCGGGAAAGGAGAGAAAGGCCACCTGTTTAGTTCATGTTGAGCGGTGGAGCTCACTGCAGCAGCAGTACAGTGTGTGTAGCATGTTTATCGAGGTTTGGTCTGTAATAGCTGCTACAGCTGAGAGGATATAAAGATGTTTCTGGTCAATATGCTGCGAGCCCCCTATAGAGGGACTAATGCAGCACGGAGATGGGCACATTGACCAGCTCAGGATGCAGCCGGAGGGAGCTGGACGCCTGTGTAGATATCAGTAGGTACCATCCTTTTTCAGGAAGGTTGCTAGGTGACCTTAATAGGATCTAACTGGCAGCAGGAAGAAAATAACATTCCTGTAAGCGAATCTGCACAATTGGGAGTCGTGGCGGGAGCTGATTTAGCTGCACGCTCTCCGGTAGCTCCACGGGGGGGATTTACAGATGGGCTATCAGGCCCGGATCGAAACGCTCGCCGTAGTGATCGGCGGTGGCTTCCTCCAACCCGCCTGGGGCTCAGTGGGACAATACCGCTCCCAACAGTCGCTCTTAAATGCGAGCGGCATGGTGGCGACCGGGGAGCCTGTTGGTCTCTGTTTTAATGATCCCCTGCTGTGGGTTCGCTCACTGTACTGCTGTGAGTTCTCTCACTGTACTGCTGTGAGTAAACACTGATAAGAGGTGGCTGTGTTTCTGGGAGAATTGCAAAACAATTTCACACAGATATCGCTGTTTTATTACTTTGCCCATTATCTACGTCCCCGGGGTGTCGTGTGCAAAGATGAACAGCAGCGCCGAATAGATTCTAGGAGGGAGGACACACCCCGTGGTTTTTTATTCTTATTAAATGATCTACCTCTGGACCGTGTCTGGACGATACAACGGCCTCCTCTGTTAATGGATAATTAATGAGATATATAAAAGAACCGGATATATTAGATAAAGCAGGAGTGCCGTGCTGCTCTCCGGCTGGTCGAAGCCAGCAGCTGAACATCAGAGTAAAGGGGGTTTTCTGAGACGAGCCACGTGGCGTCTATCTGGGACTCTGGGTGACTCATCAGACTCTGGAGGGAGCCGAGCTGCTGAAACAGGCAAAAGGTGAAAGTGTTCCCCCAGTAAATGATGCTGAACTTAACCTGAACGCTTTAATTAAACTCAGTAGAGTAAAACTTTATGTTAAGGTACATATTCACCATTAACTAGTTACTTATCAGCATGCATATTAGTAGCATTTTGGCTCTTTATTAGTCATTACAGAGAACTTGTTAATGACCTATTCTGCATGAGCATATTCTACACTACTAGGCCATTAAGTTTCTCCTCAATAACCTCCTAATCACTGCTTATTGATAGGAAGTTGTTAATATGCTTTGCTCAGTATGGGCCTTTAAATTGTCTTGCAAGTCACAAGTAAGTCTCAAGTCTTTGTTCCAGGGCTGTCAAAGTTAACGCGATAATATTAACGCGCTACGCAAAATCAATTTTAACGGCACTAATTTCTTTCACGCATTAATGCAACTTGTGATTTTTAGGTTGTAGCGGCTCAGTTTTAAAGCTAGAGTGAAGATACTGGTATGATAGTAGACTAAGAAACCTGATGAATCCATCGGTACCAACCAGGTCATACTAGCTGGTCATGAAGGAGGTTAAATAACGCTCCAAAGTTACGCTAAATTTTGGCGAGGATAAACTGTCATGTCCATTTTCAAAGGGGTCCCTTGACCTCTGACCTCCAGATATGTGAATGAAAATGGGTTCAAGGGGTAGTCACGATTAATCGGAAATAAAAGTCTAAAAAATGTAAAAAAAAAAAAAAATCAGGAAAAAGTCAAAACATTTTCGAAAAAAAGTCCGAAAAAAGTGCAAAAAATGTTCGAAAATGTTTTCCAAAAAAAAAAAAAGTCTGAAAAATTTTCGAAAAAAATTCAGAGAAGTCCAAAAAATGTCCGAAATAAAGCCTGAAAAAAATGTCTGAAAAAGTCAAGAAAATGTCTGAAAAAATGTCCGGAAAAAGAGTCTGAAAAATTACTGAAAATATGTCTGAAAAAATGTTCGAAAAAAAGTCTGAAAAATGTTCGAGTAAAAAAAGTCTAAAAAAATTTCGAAATTTTTTTCCCAAAAAACAAAAAAAGTCTGAAAAAATGTTAAAAATAAAAACATTCAGAAAAAAGTCCAAAAAATGTTAGAATATTTTTTTTAAAAAAAAAAAAGTCTGAAAAATGTTCGAAAGAAATTCAGAAAAAAGTCCAAATAAAGTCCGAAAAAAGTCGGAAAAATGTCTGAAAAAAGCCAAAAAAAATTCTGAAAAATGTTCGAAAAAAAACAACTGTCATGTCCATTTTCAAAGGGGTCCCTTGACCTCTGACCTCCAGATATGTGAATGTAAATGGGTTCTATGGGTACCCACGAGTCTCCCCTTTACAGACATGCCCACTTTATGAGAATCACATGCAGTTTGGGGCAAGTCATAGTCAAGTCAGCACACTGACACACTGACAGCTGTTGTTGCCTGTTGGGCTGCAGTTTGCCATGTTATGATTTGAGCATATTGCTTTATGCTAAATGCAGTACCTGTGAGGGTTTCTGGACAATATCTGTCATTGTTTTGTGTTGTTAACTGATTTACAATAATAAATATATACATACATTTGCATAAAGCCGCATATTTGTCCACTCCCATGTTGATAAGAGGATTAAATAACTTGACTAATCTCCCTTTAAGGTACATTTAGAACTGATAAAAAATGTGCGATTAATTTGGGATTAAATATTTTAATCGATTGACAGCCCTAATTGATATACATGTTAATAAGAAACTAGTTAATATAAATTTGAGACCAAACTTGGCTTAAAAATCATAAATGTAGCTGCTAAACATCTAATTTATTCCTTTTTATTAATCAGGACGCCATAATCCAGACGTGTTTTGTCTGTGAATGTGAATGTAATACGGTGTAAATTAGCTGATACAGAGGAGGGAAAATCTTCAGTTGAGAGGGCACTTTACATCATGTGTGGGCGTTAGAGGCCATAACGCAGAGTTAATGAAGTTTCTGTGAGGTCACTGCGTCGCCTGAGAAGGTGAGTAGCTGCAGCGTGGGCGTACTGTAGTATAGACGTTCTTTAGGGGGTTAATACACTTCATACTAATAATCAAACACTAACTGATTTCAGATTGTGCCACATCCAGACCAATTATACCATTTACATTTCAGCGCCGTGACAACA
This sequence comes from Sebastolobus alascanus, assembly GCA_916701645.2. Classification (NCBI taxonomy): domain Eukaryota; kingdom Metazoa; phylum Chordata; class Actinopteri; order Perciformes; family Sebastidae; genus Sebastolobus; species Sebastolobus alascanus. Next base: position 397,888 of record CAKAOJ020000240.1, read on the forward strand.
TGATGACTCCCTTCATCTTAACTCACCGACGATTTCAATGGACTCTTTGTTGTAGAGCTTTTTGTTCCAGTAGAGCAGCCGCAGGAAGGGGAACGAGGTGAAGAGGACGAGGCATATCCCCAGGAACATGTAGCCGGTGAAACTGGCAAAATCAATCCCCTGTAAAACAGAGAATAACAACGTGTTAGACAACACAGAGAGCTCCGACATGTCATTCAGATAGAAGCATTAGTGCATCGGTTTAGGCGAGATCAACTGGTGAGAATAAAGAACTGTTCATTGTCTGAGAAAATCTATTGACACAGTAATTCAAATAATTATAGTTCTGTACGTTCGGCAAAGCATAGAGGTGTTCAGGTGCATACGGTGGCTTTATATTAAGTGGCATTATAAGTAATGCACATTTATATTTGAGAGCTATGGAGGACAGAACCTGCCAAAATAAATAACAAATGCATGAATAAATAAATGACTCGATAAATAAATAAATATGTCATTAAATGTATCAAAAATAATATTAAAAATATATGTAGTCATTAATTAATTGATCAAATGTGGCAAAAATTGATATTGCTGTTTTAATTTGCTTTTTATTTATTTATCTTTGTATTAATTCCCATATTTATTTGTTTACTCTTCTGTTTAATTTTCCTTTTATTTATTTATGTATTTATCTGTATTAATTTTTACATTTATTATTTTTTTATTATTTATATTATATACAAATTATTATTTATTTATTTTTTCACAATTTTTTAAATGTATGTATTTATTTATGTATTTATTATTTATTTATTTATGCATTTATATTTTATCTATTTTGAAATGTGGGAATTTATTTATGTTTTTATTTATATTAATTCCCTTATATATTTACTCTTCTGTTTAATTTTCCCTTTATTTATTTATGTATTTATTTTTAGTAATTTTTAAATTTATTTATTTTTTGCATTTATTTTTTATTTATTTATTTATTTATTCATTCATTTTTGCATTTGTTTTTTATTTATTTTATAACTATTTTTAAATGTTTGTATTTATTTATTTTTTATGCATTTATTTATTTATTTATTTATTTGTTTCTGCACAATTTTCCCTTAATTATTCCCCCACACTTATTTATTTCTGGATTCTTTTCTTTTTACATTTCTTTATGCATTTCTGCCTCATTATGCAAATGAAGGGGGCCATCATAGGGTCAGGGTGCATGACTATATTTTATTTATTTTTAATATTATTTTTGCTTTATTTAATGACATATTTATTTACTTATTTATCGAGTCATTTATTTATTTATTCATTTATTTTAGATTTTGGCAGGTTGTGTCCTCTATAGAGAATTTTATTATTGCACACAAAAGGGAGGTGATGATTGCATCCTTAAGGTTTTTTCATGTCCACTAAGCTCCATAGTTTGCTCTAAATCTTATTACCTGCATGAGTAAGAAACAGCAGCACAAAGAACATTATTTTAATCAGATACATCCTTGTTTGTATGACCTCACCTACATGAGATACCATTTCTAAAGCCTCTAATTTAAAGCTGTTAAGATGCTGCGAGTGATTCATACCGTCTTTATTTCTTATACTTGCACAGTATGAAGAATACAACTGCAGATACTCAGAAAGTGGCTCATAGTGACCTCTACAGGATTCACAATTTACAAGCTGCAGCAACAGCCTCAGATAAAGAGAGAGGAGGGAAACAAGCAGCAGGATGAACCAGCAAATGATAAATATAAATAAATCTGTCAATACAATAAAGTTTAAGATATTCTATTATCTTATTCTAAGATATTCTCACACATATAAATATCAGAAACACACAGGTCCATCAAGTGTAACGTTTGAATTAGGGGACTACACATGATCACTGGTTTGCTCTTTGCTCTCCGCCAGATACGGCACAGATCAAAAAGTCATAGTATATAGTATGTCACAAGAAAATAAAAAAGTCAAGGTATATAGTATGCCATAAAAAATAAAAAAAAGTCAGAGTATAAAGTATGCCATAAAAAAAATAAAAAAAGTCATAGTATAGTGTGTCAGAAAAAAAATCACAAAAAGTCAGAGTATATAGTATGCCAAAAAAAAAAATTATAAAAAGTCATAGTATATAGTATGACATAAAAAAATCACAAAAAGTCAGAGTATATAGTACATCAAAAAAAAATTATAAAAAAGTCATAGTATAAAAATGAAAATGTTCGACATACTATACTAAGATTTTTATTTCCATGGAATTTTTCGACATACTCAGGACAGCCTCCTGAGTCGAGGATACTTGGTCTTTCAAGTCTGCTGTAAATAAAAACTCTTACCATTGCTGCTTTGGTTGTAAACTATAATGTGGACGTCCTGTATCTGTGTTTGCTGCTGTCCTGTATCTGTGTTTGCTGCTGTCATGTATCTCTGTTTGCAGCCATAAACTGTGACCCTGGCGTGTCCATATTTCACAGCCAATGTCAACGCCTCTTCTGACTGGCTGGAGGAGATCCATTTGGCAACCAGAGTGTCCCTCAATGAAATTATACCAAAAGGAGGTAGAGGTTTTGTATGCACCATGCTACCTTGCTCTGCAACAAATCAAATACAAGGATACTCTGACGGGGGGGCAGAGGCACCCAAACACCTCACAGCTGTGCCATTCTTTCTATCTGTGGATTTCTCCCGGATATCCACCTTCACGCAAACAAGCGAGCGTGCAAACAAACAAACAGGCGAGCAAAACCGTGCATGCACACACAAGCTGTTCTTATCAGAGGCCAGACATGACCCCCGCCGTTCTGTCACCGGGGAAACCGAGCCAAGACAAACTGGACAGCGGGCCGCGGGAGCCCGGTGTGGTGGCAGCGACTGTATACCGGAGGAGACCACATACTGCTGCACCCGCAAAGGCTAAAATGTCACACGCAGAGAACAGATGCCACATCAAGCAGCTGGGAAAATGTCATGTCTTCTAGTGATGCAGCAGCACTAGAGACTATAAGAAGAGGGGAGGTTAGGAGAGGAGCCTACAAGTCAGTGCCCTTTTCAGACAGCGACAGGCTGATTAACTCACAAACATGCTGTTTACTGACATCACATCAATCACAATCTGGACAAATCGCCTCTAAATGCTTCTCCAAAATATCACGGACCAACGTTATGTGTCAATTAGGCCGAAAAATAAATACAAGTATGATGTGTCAAAGCAATGTGACTTGATGGTGTATACAGGTTTTATTTTAGGACAATTCACCTATCTCCTGATTCGATACCATCACAATACTTGGGTGCCGATTCGATATGTACTACGATTTTTAAATATTGCGATTCATTGTTAACTTTTTTAACTCTAGACCATGAAGGGAAAAAGTTGAATCATACACTTTTAGGGACTTTTACTTTGGAAAATCTCTAAATTAATCCAGTAAAAATGTTTGATTTTCAGCATGTATGTAGTCAGAGATGTCCTAAAGTCAAATATATATGGATCATTGTCAGGAATTAGTTATTACATTTATTATCCAGCAACCCAAAAATCAAAGAATAAAGACATTTCCCTCACAGATTAGTGGTATTATCTTTTTAATTTATAACGGACATGTAATGTTTTATACTTCTGGTGAAAATAATCCAATCAATCTTATTTCCATAGCTGTATTTTGTATATACAGTTCCCTTTGTTAACACCTTATTTTGAAAAGCGGACGTAGTCCCACGTGTCTACTTCCTCTAACTTCTCCAAGTCCGTCTCTAGCTCTCCCGTCAGCTCCGTTCTCTTTATCCATCCATGGTCAGCTCCATCGGGGCCGTTTCAATGCATTTAACATAAATGTCAGTATATGGGTGCTCTACAGTTGTAGCGTCGGCCCATTTGACCACGGAGATGAGAGCGACGGCCGGCTCGACCGCACGTTACCGCGATACGATAACGTTTCCTGTCCGTGACAGAGTTAGCATGCAGCTTTAGCCGTGATGTCTAGCTCTGCTTTTCCTGCAATGTGTGAAACCCAAAGTGTTTCCATCCTTTACTGGATGTGTAGTGTTTACCACTTTGGATTTAACATGTGAGGGTGCAGGTCGTATCCACGACGACCCTCCAACGGTTTATACCTTCTGAGGTTTGTTTTGGTTGACGGATACGGAACGGATATGACGTCACGTTACTCAGACTACAACAATAAAAGCGGTAACTTCCTTCTACCTCCACATAGACTCAGATGAAGCCAATATGGTCGACTGGTACTGTACAGCGTGTAAAAGCCCGACTGTTTCCACCCGGACGTCAATAGAGCTACACCATATGTCTTTTTCCGGCGGAGGAGAGCTGCTCGCGACACCACGGTGTGGTTTGAGATCCTCCCTATTTTTGAGGTGTCAAGGTTGGCAAGTATGAGGCAAATGGTGTGTGCATATATATATATATATATATGGAGTCATGAGGGTGTTACTCCACAGAAATAATTCATTGTGCTATAAGAGGGGACCTCTTAGAGTGTTGCTTATAATGACTGTATGAACTGTATGACGTACAACATGACATTTATATTAATCTTATAAACGTTTGTCTACAGAGCAACAGTATGTACCGTAACACTGAGAAAACAGGAAGGTGTGTTTCTGTTTCTTTCTCCACTGTTTTGACAGTTTTAATTCCCCTGATTTATGACGGCAGCAGCAAAAATAGAAATTGGTTTCAGTGCCACTACATCTCCATTCATCATCCGCACATCAGCGTAAATAAGGGTCACAACAACTCACCGTAGTACAGATACATGGAGAGATTGTGCTGAGCAGAGATTACACATATACAACCCAGCAGATGATTAGATTTACTCACAGTGCATACCAATGAAATCATACTGTATGTACACTATAGATGTGTACGCACTGTGAAGCCTACATTAGATCATGAATGTCAGAGCTTATATGAGGAATATGAAGGCTTTATAAAAACTACCGGTAAACTCTCACCTTAAGGGATACAGTAAGTAGGTGCATGACTACCCAACGCACATGTTTAGTTCTCTAGGATCTTTTATTTAACTTGTTGCGTCTTTGAGTACTGTATCTTGAAAAGCGCTCTATAAATAAATCAATAAATAATACTATATTATTATTATTATATGTATTGGGTACCCAATGTTATTGCACTTTTCCTTATATTAACAAATATTAGTTTTAAATAAAATTCCTAAATTAAAAATAGGAAGGGATTAAGTTTACATGATATATTCCAGATTTCTACTGTCTGCTAGCACTGACTCAGTGTTGCTAGATAGATTTCAGAAGTAGAAGACAAAATAATCGTAGGAATGTTCAGTGACCTGGCGCAGTAGCAGGTGAGGAAAAAACTTAGTTTCAAAGTTTTAATAAAAGGAAAATAACCTGAAAAACGTCAGATTTGAACAAAGTAAATACGGAAACAGCCGGATATTTCTTAATTGAAGCACCTGGCGAGCTCTAACTTCAGACTGCCAAGTTAAGCAGGGCCTGTTGCTGCACCCTGTATAAATCACTTTTTATTGCCAGTGTGTGAAAGGTTGTAACCTTAAAAATGAGACCTTCAGTGACTTTCTGGGTTTCCTCTATCAGCCTGTAGATTGATTTTAATGCGGGACATTTTTCCGGGAGAATCCAACGGATGTGACGTCATGCACGCTCGTGAGCACCTTCAGGGCTAACAGTGTGCAACCGTCGCTAACGTTAGAAATGGAGTCCGCTAACGCCAACAAACGACCAGCCCCCACCACAACTCAGACTCCAACACAAACTCCATGGAAGAAGGGGACGGGCCGTTGTTATTCCGAAGTCCCATTGGACCGAAAAAAGTCCATTTGTCTGACAAACTGCCATTGATCCTAAAATCACACTATGCCTCCACAAACAGAAGCACATGGTTGATTATTATGCAGAATGAGGCGATCAGTCGGAACCAAAGATTTCACTGGATTCATCGCTAGTGGAAATCCGCTGAAATCGAGGTCCGTTCGAATGTTTTTTCCCCCCCGCACAAATGTTCCACAGGGCTGTGCGAGCATTCATAAAAACCCACAAATTATAAATTTCTGTGCGAATTTTTAGGACAAACATCTGTGTTTGGTGTGAAACGGCTTTAAAGGGACTGTATGCAAGTTTTTACACGTATAAACGTGTTTTAATTGTTTTGATGAAATCCCGTGTGAACAGGTTGTAATCTAACCTAAAAAATTAGACCTTCCGTGACTTTCTGGGTTTCCTCTATCAGCCTGTAGACTAATTTTAATGTGAAGAACCGGAGCTGGTTCTTATGGGAAAATCCAACAGATGTGACGTCATGCGCGCTCACGTGTGCCTTTAATTTTCAGCTCCGCTTACAGAGCTAACGGCGTGCAACCATAGCTAACGTTTGGTTAGAAATGAAGTCCACTAACGCCAACAAACAACCAGCCGCCACCACAACTCAGACTCCAACATAAACTCCACGGAAGCACAAAAAAAACAAAGTTATATCTGGTGAAGCTCGTCTGGCAAAACAGGAATGTGACCGACGTCGGAGGAAAACTAGTGTTACTACTTATGGGGAAAAGTATTAATAATTCATCTTCTGATCATGGTAGTGACTTCAGTAACTGTTTCCAACAAAACTCAAATCTGACTCAGCTCCATGAATCTAACTACTATCTCAAACCACCGTCCTCGAGAATAATTATCAACACTAGAAAGATAAAAAAAGGGCGAGCGGTGACGTGAATCCATTTCCGATGACGCGTTCCTCTATTTGTCATTCACCTGTCAGAACCGTACAATCTGTACAGCTCAAACAGCAATTTCCCCTTCATCATCTCATTATTATTATTACTGTGTCACACACGCGTCACGAGGAGCGTCATGTTTGCTTTACTAAGGTTCACGTGTGAGATTACAGCGAGCTGATCTGTTACAGGACATCACGGAGCTGTGAAAGTGCCCACCTCTTTGCGCAGGTCCTGATTTGATACGATAATCACATTGGGTGGATCTCCGACAGCTGTGGCGGCCCCTCCGATGTTGGTGAAGATTACTTCTGCAATCAGGACATGTCTGGGGTCTAGATTAAGCACCTCACACAACCTGCAAAATCAGATAGAGACAGAAAAGCCCTTTAGCCCCGATTAGATTGCGACGAGTGGGAGACATAAACACAGGAATATAAAAAAGGATATTGGAAGATAAAAAAGCACTGGTCCTTTAACATCCACCCTGCTGGCCCGGTGGCAAATCAGAGCACAGTTTAGCCCAGTTTATTTGTATCGTTTCAGTCAAATATCGTCTATATTTTGACCTTCAGGCAGCAAAAGCAATTTTGAGAACGTAATAATGGTTCAGACTGAAAATAGAGACACTAACAATGAGGGAGGATGTGTGGGCGGCACACATGCTGTTGATTTGTAAGGCAGTACAGTAAATGGTATCTTCTGTGTAGTAGTTCTGTTTTTAGGGGTGTAATGTGTGTTTTCCGGGGCTATTTTAGAGAGAAAGTTGTGATCTATCAACTGATCTATTTAAATAATTAACCCTACCATAGGGTAACTGGCTCTGTCCAAAGCTAACTACACACTTCACGAGAATCAAGCTGATTTTAGGCCAGATTAAAAGCTCTGATTTTTTTTATTTACAAGATATTCCTTAAGAGTGTTTTTTACATCCTCTGATCAGCTCTGAAGTCAATCCTGGTCGCACCGATTTCAAATGTTAAATGTTAAAAATGTTTAATATGCTGCACCTTGAGATTTCGCTGTATTTTAGAGTGTGCTATATAAATTAAATTCATTGTTATTATTATTAACGCATGAGCTAATGCTAATCGTGAAGCATAAAGTAGTAGTTAAGATGGAGCTCAGAGATGGAGGAGCAACTATTTGATTAGCGTTTATTTAATGTGTCTCCATGACTTCATCCATCCATCCTTCTTCAATTTTCAGTACAAAGTAAAAACATCTCTAATAGAGAGCTACAGAGGAGAGTCCTAAAACCCAGAAATGAGTTAACATTTTATCACTTCCTGTTCCCTCGTCTGGAAGTCAACAGGCTTTTAGTTAGATTCCTGAAATAAGGTCTGTAGTTAACACGAGCTGAAGCCACTCGTTGGTTGGTAATCTTTAGAAACTAGCAAGAGTACGATACGCTGATTCCGGCCGAATGAATTGATTGGAGGTATTGATTATGGACAGATGGAAGTTTGAAATGTCTACCTGATGGTGACGGGGGTGAAAAGCATCATCGTGGTCACATTGTCCAGAAAAGCAGAGAGGATGGCGGCGATGAGGCAGAGGATGATGATCATCGGCCACACTCTTCCTCTGGATAACTGGTAAGCCTAAACACACACACACACACACAGACAGATAATGAGACAATGAGTCAATGTTAAAGCACTTCTGAGATCACTTCCTGTCAAAGCATCAACACAGTGAAACACCATAAACGAGCGGTTGAATGCTGACATTTCCATTATGAGCAGCAGCACTAGAAGGGGTAGTGTACGTCCATAAATAGTTGTATGATATAGAATTACAGTCTTTAATGCTAATATGCCATCTTAACCCCCGTGGGAGGGATGTAATAGTAGGACGTGTCAGAGCCGCTAAGCTGTTCTCAGAGAAGGTGTTTTAATTTGGAGGGCCTGCCCTTGTCCAACTCACACTTAAAATTCATGAGCCGGCCTGATGCCTCCGTCGTCCAGGTCTGAGTGCTACTGTACCTGAAGGACAAAGGCATTCGCACTCCTTCAGCGTCCACGGAGGATATTCAGGATTAAAACTGAGCTGTTTCCTGATGGGAGGAAATGTTGACCTTGTACAGAGACGATGAAGAAATTTATCTTCTACTTCTACTGAAGAGTAACAGACTCATTACAGAACGTCTTTCCCTTCATTAGTTAGAGGATACGATGGAGATCTAAGTTAACAAATAAACTGTTGATACAGTATGGGTATACATATACATATAGTATGTATATATATATACTGTATATATATATATATATATACCATACGTGTGTGTATTATATTGGTATTTTTTTATAGATATATATATATATTATATATTATTATTATATTTATTATGTTTATCATTTATTATATATTATTATTATATTTATTATGTTTGTCATTTATTATATATTATTATTATATTTATAATTTATTATATATTATTATATTTATTTTTCTATACATATTTGTATGTGTATATTGTATATGTAAATAGCATTACTGTTGTTGTTTCTTTTGGTGTATTTTTAATTTTAACATAAATGTAGCTTTTACAATTTTAATTATATTTTATTGTCCCTGGTGTTTATCTTTACCTGCTATGTCTGTGTTTTAGTCTTTATTTGCTTATTTATTTAAGATTTTTTTAATCAAATTTTATTTAGCCTAATTGTATAAATATATATATATATATATGTGTGTGTGTGTGTGTGTGTGTGTGTGTGTGTGTGTGTATTATTATTATTATTATTTTATCTATTATATTTATCATTTATTATATTATGGTGCTTATTTATACCTGCTATGTTTGTGTTTTAGCCTTTATTGCTTATTGCTTATTTATTTATGCATTTTTTTAATCTAATTTTATTTAGCCTAATTGTATTTATTTATATATCTATTCATTTTTCTTAATATTCATCTGTACGACACATTGGACAGTCTTTTTGATGTCTGTGAAAGAAACAATAAAAATAATAATTGAAAAGAAATAAACTATTTAAAGGTGATGTCCATCAATTCATATCGAGAGCAGCTGCAGTAAAAAATAACATGATTGCTTCTAAATAATAAATATTAAACACATCTGGCTCATCTCAACAGGCAGTACTGACCCAGTTTTTTTAACTTTCCCACAAAGCAAACGTCACTCTTGTCAGCGTATTACTGTACTTTTGAGTCAGGATGTAAAGATAGGCATCAAAACGTGTTCGGTCATCTTACATTACAAAGGCCGTCCCAAATCTTGCTCATGTCAGATAAGTCAACATAAAAACTGCAGGCTTGTCATGTATCAGTGCTAATTTCAGAAATAGCTCAAAGCCAACGAGACGACTGCAGCTATTTCCACAGATCTGTCACTCAGTATCCCGAAGGTAAACATTCAGATGTCAGATAATGAAAGGAAACATAACATCGCTACGATGCTGTATACCTTCATGTTCAAAACATTAACTGATGCCACTAATTTTGTTATTTTCTGTGCGACAACTCACCTTCACAGCACAGTAATCAAAGAAGCCAGTGTCTGAAAAAATGGCCACCAGTACCATCTGGAAGGAACAGGACACATTTGTTTAAATATTTCACGTTATGTAACAAGATTATATGTCACACTGATATTTCAAAAAACATTCTCCACAGATAACAAGATGGTGCTCACTAAGAGATGGTGGTCAGTCAGAAAGATAGTTTCAATGTGTTAAACTTTCAGAGTCATGGTCGGGGCCATAGATTGTAACTTACTGATATTTTAGAGTCATGGTCGGGGCCATAGATTGTAACTTACTGATATTTCAGAGCCATGGTCGGGGCCATAGATTCTAACTTACTGATATTTCAGAGCCATGGTCAGGGCCATAGATTGTAACTTACTGATATTTCAGAGCCGTGGTCGGGGCCATAGATTCTAACTTACTGATATTTCAGAGTCATGGTCGGGGCCATAGATTCTAACTTACTGATATTTCAGAGCCATGGTCGGGGCCATAGATTCTAACTTACTGATATTTCAGAGCCGTGGTCGGGGCCATAGATTCTAACTTACTGATATTTCAGAGCCGTGGTCGGGGCCATAGATTCTAACTTACTGATATTTCAGAGCCGTGGTCGGGGCCATAGATCCTAACTTACTGATATTTCAGAGCCGTGGTCGGGGCCATAGATTCTAACTTGCACAAACCTCAGTCCAATAAAGGATCAATGAGTCAGGCAGACTAACATAATCTGCCCGTGCACTCTCTCTGCTACTAGGGGATGGAGAGGGGGGATGGCAGATTAAAAAGGGGGATGCATTTTGATGATTTTGCTAACAAGGGGGATGGCATCAACGTCATCCCCCCTCAAATCTCCTACTACCCATATGACAGTGAAAAGGCTAAGAACACAGTCCAAAAAAAAATGTTTTTGAAGGAGACTACAAGCTTGGTGAAGACTCCAAACTGTTTATAAATTATATAAACCTGAATTAATATCATACATAAACAGTTGAACATAACTGTTTTGTATAGAATTGTATAGCACATATAAAAACATGGTATCTTTGAGATGTATTGCCTGTAGGTTTGGAATATTTTCAGAAACTCCCTCTGCTGTTTTTCGCAGAATGAGATGAAAATTTCCGTAGCAGCTGTTGACGGTGGAAGTTGTCCAACCATCTGTGGTCGTGCATCAATATGACATTTAGATATCACTGATCTGGCAGAATTATCTTTTATGTAAATAATGATTTATAGATGTGATCTGCTATACATTTATAATGTGTCTGAAAAGAACGGTTTAAATATAATTCTCTCTGTTTTTAACCTTCATAGAAAAGACTGATAGAAAGTACATAAAGTGAAGATAAGATGTCAGATAGTCAAGTAAAATCTTCCAAAACTGTCCAAAAGGAGATTAGATTGAGTAAATTAACATACGAATAAAGAGTCTAACCATGCCAAAGAGAAGAGCCAGCGTCTCGTAGTCGATCCACTCGACCACAGTAACCAGACTGGGCCGCTGTGGGACAGACAGAGAAAATATAATGAGATGTCACAGGGATTTATTTACAATTATCAGTTCTGTGAAGAAAAAAAGAAAAAAGGAAAGAGTCACTAAATTAGTGTGAGATACATAAACTTCTTCTTCTTTTCAGTGCAGCACTAAACTTCCTGACAACTTTAACAAATGTATTTGTTACTGTAATTTGTCCCTGGCCCAGATCCTGCCTTTGGGTGCTATAGGTCTTTTTCCTCAGACGACATTTTGACTTGTTATAGCAGGAAAAGCACAGGTGGAACGTATAAATCTCACAGTGTCCCACTGAGCTGCACAGGCTCCCTCAAACTGAAACCCATAATTAATGTTATTAATTACGCCGCTGCTTTTACTGCATACACTTGAACTTTGAGAACGATTTTCCAAGTTGTGATATTTAACTTTCCCACAATATGATGTTGCAATATAGATTATGAATGCTGTTAAAGTAATGTTTTCCAAGACAAAGAACTATCAGCTTCTTTACAGACGTCCATTTTCTTACTTAAAAACATGGCTGTGAATTTATTAATCAGAAACAGAAGGTTTTGATGAGTTTGTGAATGCAGAGGAATGATAAACACCCCAAAATATAAATTCCTCTGTTACCAAAAATTAAGTCTAACTGGCCAAATAGACTAAACTAAACTAATACTAGACTAGACTAATAGAATCTATACCAGGAAGAAGTAGGCTATATATCCCAGCTCTGTTCACCATGCACATCATTTAGTATCATTCAATACTGCCTACTGGAAAAGATTTATTAGAAGCAAATAAGTTCATAGCACGAGAAGGGATATTTTCACAGTTAATTATTGCATCAACCTAATGCTGCATTCATGTGGTGTTGGAATAACTGAAAAAATGAGTTCCCAACTGGGGAAAATTCACGTGAACGCCCCCTCAAGTCGGAACAAGTCTGAATGTCCCCAAAAATGTTGGTACACGACTTGCCGATTTGACGTCATATTACACAGAAACATGGTGGACGAAAGTAAATTTTGGGTTAATGGTAAGAAACTTTTTATGAATTTACTTGTAGGCATATCAATTTTTTGCTCACATGTAATGTGTAATATGGTATTAGGCTGTAACTGTTCTGCTGTCTACGTAGAGTGATATTGTAATAGTGTTATTTAGTAGCATAAACCCTGTTAACACGTCAGGTAAAGCTATGTTTTAATGGTTTTAGGGAATGAATGCTCTTCGTTGTCACGCAAATACTGGAAACATTAATGTGTTGTTTAAACGCTAAACAATGAAATATAACACATCGTCCATGTTTTTTCCACATTATGATTAAAGCTCATAAACACACCGAAGTCGGAGGAACGACTTCCCAACTCTGGAAACAGTACCATCCGAGGAGCACGAGAATTTATCATAACTTTCTAGCTAATTTCAAGTTGTCCTTAGTGTTTCATAAAACTGCTGGCAGATTGCAAACAATTTTTTTGACAAAAATATAGTGTTTGGACAAGCTAAGTATTTATTTATATTGCATCTCATTAAAAACAGATGAGAGGAAGAGACTTACATCACCAATGACAGCCAGAGCAGCTAAGGCTGCCAGAGATCCCAGCATGGCAGCCAGAGTACGATGCACAATCTGAAAATACAAAAGATTCACCAGAAACACTTCATTTAATAGATACCACCAATGTCTTTCACTGTATCTCACTCTCATTCACATGTAGGGCTGAACGATTTTGAAAAAATATCCAATTGCGATTATTTCGACTGATATTGCAATTGCAGTTTACCACTGGAGAATTGATCAAAATGATCAATAGAATCAGAATACCACATTAAGACACCAAGACCTTGAGGAACAACATAGAAAAAGACATGCTGTGATTTGGGATCAAAAACTTTTTGACATTTGGAGATTTCTGCAAGAGCACACAAGCACTTCTGTTGTGTAAACTGCTCATAAACCCCCTTATTGTCAATCTGGCTATGCCATCCATCCTCTGAATGCTCTAGGTCTCTAGTTTGATCCATCCATCCTCTGAATGCTCTAGATCTCTAGTTTGATCCATCCATCCTCTGAATGCTCTAGGTCTCTAGTTTGATCCATCCATCCTCTGAATGCTCTAGATCTCTAGTTTGATCCATCCATCCTCTGAATGCTCTAGGTCTCTAGTTTGATCCATCCATCCTCTGAATGCTCTAGGTCTCTAGTTTGATCCATCCATCCTCTGAATGCTCTAGGTCTCTAGTTTGTGGCTGTAAAGTTTCATGAGGCTGTGATTATCCTAGAGGTCACCACAGGTCATTTTATACAGTGAGGTCAATGAAATGTCTCCTATGGGGACTAACATCATCACACATGAATACAGTTGGGCTCATTGGATCCACCAGAGTCTCAGCGTTACAGTGATACCCAATTTATGGAATTCAAGACTGTTTAGGGACCCCAGTATGCAGAAATATCCAAATACACAATTTTAGAATAGGTGAAAATAGTGCCTGCATGGTTTATACCATCATAAAGTGGGCATGTCTGTAAAGGGGAGACTCGTGGGTACCCATAGAACCCATTTACATTCACATATCTTCAGGTCCCAACAAGCTAGTATGACATGGTTGGTACCAATGGATTCATCAGGTTTTCTAGTTTCATATGATATCTGTACCTTCACTTTAGCTCTAAAACTGAACGTGGTAAAGCCTCTGAAAGACAGTAAAGTTGGCGGGTCTCAGGGGGTTAAATGGAAGACTAACTAATTTAAAAATATATATATATAATTTGCATTACGTAAGGCAGTTTAACTGGCAGGTTTATTCTAGCACGTTAACTCTGTTGTCCGTTGTAAAAGAACAATGTTTGATGAGAACAGTCGTCGTCTTTAATGTATATATTGACCTTGCTGAACTACTCGACTGTAAACTGGGTCTCGTCACTCGAGATGGATAAGAACTCCGACAGCCTCCAGACTCTCAGAAACGAGTCTTTGAGTACATCTGTTCAGATAGGAGAACAAAAGCATCCTCGTTTCCTGTCTCGGCCTTTGTCAAGAACGACGAAAGGAAAAACCTTGCTGTCATTCTTTACTTTGGACCTCGGTGAGAACATTTCACTGAAGTGCCCATTAAAAATAAGAAAATCGGTCTCCAGTTGCCAACACACTGTGAGCTCCTTTTGTTTGAACTTATCCTTCAGAAAATCACAATATGTGATCACTCATTGAATTCAGGTTTAATGGAGAAAAGCCAATGTGAGAGACCTGACAGAGCTGAAGTCAGATGACATCTGGCTGATGTCTGAATAGCCTTCGCACTTTCACTGACAGCCTCGGTGAGCGGACCTGTCAGCAGATGACACATGTGAGCGTGTGCAGTAACTGTGCTGTCGTCTCTCGCTCTTACATCACAGCGTTGACCCCGCCGACACAGTTTAGTGAGTTCACACCTTGTCACGCTCAGAGAGATTAGCCTGTCTAATTAAAACCAAACACTGACTGGAAATGAATGAACTTGTAGATCCAGGGAGCTCACATCTAAACCAGTATGTGTAATATCAGAAGAACACATGATGATAACTAATATGTGGGGAATTAATACAACTCAGTTGGCAACCTCCAGGTCTGCTAATATCCAGCAGGGGGCGACTCCTCTGGTTCTATAGAAGTCTCTGAGAAAATGAGCTTCTACTTCTCTCTTGATTTATTACCTCAGTAAACATTGTAAACATGAGTTTATGGTCTCAGTCGCTAGTTTCAAGTCTTCTTCAATACAGCATGATGTTCATTTAGTAAATTATGGTCCCATTTAGAGTCAGATAGACCATAAAGCAGGGGATGCTTTAGGGCGGGGCTACCTTGTGATTGACAGGTCGCTACCACGGCGTTGTCCGGTCTGGGAGTTGTCCGTGTTTTCGTCTTAGAACTTTAACCCTTTCAGTGAGTTTTCACTTCATCAGAGTTAAGTGACATTAACATTTGGTCGCCTAAAAATGTCTTATTCAGCGTTCGGTTGTACTTAGTTCCACCCTCTCGTGTCACTTCTGGTTCCAAAAATCAAGAAGGCGACGGCCCAAAAAACAAAATAGTGAAGGCCACAAACCAAGATGTCGACGGCCAAAAACCAAGATGGTGATGGCCAAAAACCAAGATGTTGACAGCCAACCATGATGACAATGGCCAAAAACCAAGATGGTGATGGCCAAAAAACAATATGGCGACTGCTACAATGCCAAACTCGAGGCTTCAAAACCACAGTCCACCAACCAATGTGGGACGTCATGGTGACTAAGTCCACCTCTTATTTACAGACTGCTTTTTATTCCTAGTTATGGATGGATAGATAGATGGTAAAATGGAGATGGAAAAGAAATGTAATGAGCATATAATGACACGCCGTCCCTGGTCCGTCCAAAAGTAACGCAAGAGCGGTACCGCGAGCGGCGGTATTTGACGAGTTGGGAGTGAGAATGCGTTGCATTTTAAGTTATAAAGCATATAAAGTTGCATAAATGGAAATACTTAAGTATATGTACTTAGTTACATTCCACCACTTCTGAACACACAACAAGTATAAATATATTACAGTAGGTAAAATCAGAGCTTCCTCTGCTGTAATACCTGTTGTACGTGTTACATATTTCCCATACTGTCTTGAAAACAAACTCGTTCATCCATAAAGGAGTGTGAGCATCACCACAGAACATTTACCTCAAAGATGATGAGAACGTAAACCCCCGTCAGGATGATTCCAGCGATGGCCACCTGCGTCTCCACGTTGACGTAGAGCGACTGGTGGGTCATGGATAACGGCACCACCTCGTTATCCTGCAGGAAGGCCTGAACCGTGATGATGATGGGGTCGCTGTGGAGGCACGGAAAGCAAAGCATCTCTCACTGAACGTTATCAAGCCATAAAATGGTGCTAATTAGCAAATTTTAGCATGCTGAAATGCTAAGCTAAGATGTTTAACATTATTCCTGCTAAACATCAGCATGTTAGCATGCTGACATGTTAGAATTTAAAAATCAAAAATAAAAGAATGAATAACTAAATGGCTTGATAAATAAATAAATATGTCATTAAATGTAGCAAAAATAATATTAAAAATAAATGTAACGATTAATTAATTGATAAAATGTGACATAAATTGATATCTCTGTTTTAATTTGCTTCTTTAATTATTCATCTTTGTATTAATTCCCTTATTTATTTACTCTTCTGTTTAATTTTTCCTTTTATTTATTTATGTGTTTATTTTTATTATTTTTCAGATAGATTTATTTATTTTTGCATTTATTTTTATAATTTTTTAAATAGATTTATTTATTTTTACATTTATTTTTTATTTGCTTTATATTTATTTTAAATGTATTTATTTATGTATTTATTTATTTAATTATGCACAATTTTCATCGATATAGACTCTTAGTCTTGTTTTAAAATTTAACTTGCAAGGAAAAAATAAAATATAAATATGGGATGAAAAAAGGCTCTCAAGAGAAGTCAGACTATCCTCCCTCCAGCATAAATATGAATGACATAATGTTCCACCTGTTCTGACCCCTTATGTTAAATCAACACAGCGTCACACAGCGTTGTGAGTACCTGCTGAGCATCTCAAAGGTTTTCGTCAACAGTATCTGGTCACTCCGTTCACCGTGCAGAGGAATGGTCCAGTTATGAATCACCTGTTCACAGACAGCACAAGATAAATGATCAACACTTCACAGATGATATAAAACATTATCACCTGGATGTCCGTCCCTCACCTGCTGAGTCCTCCTCCTCCGTTGTCCCGCCTGCTCGGTCTGCTCCACCTGGATCAGGATGTAGTCCTGGTTGGTGAGGTCCACCATCCCTCCTGTGAAAGGTCCTCCCACCTGGAGCTTCAGCAGAGCGTTGTCTCGGAAATCCGTCAGGTTCATCGCTGAGGGACGCCGAGCGTTAAGAGAAAAACGTGGCGGTGCTGAACGTCTGTATTTCTTTTTTTATTCTAAACCGTAGAGTGAAGATCAGCACGATAGGGGAAAAGTTTGTTTCTGCTTTTAGGAGATGACATTTAGGAACTGATTAAACGCTCCGTAGGAACAAGACATCTCATAAACTGTGTTCCTCTTCAGTCCTTTTCAGTATATAATGAAGACAGTACGGGTCGTCCCTACTTGAATATGACTCATAGATTGAAGTACACAAGCAGTGGGGACCATTTATTCACCTGTCAGCATTGCTACCACTCCCTCTCATCCACCTTCTCCTGCAGCATTCACACTGATTAAAGCCGAATGAAGACCCTTATGGATTAAACACACTTCTAAAAATCAGTTTTAAATCGTCTCCCATGTCTCTGCGTGCCCTTAGAGTCAAAGTAAAACACAGCTGCAGCATGTTCCTCCCCCTCTCCTTGTTGATTAAAGGCCTGCTGGGCCTTTCTGCAGCACGGTCTAATTTCAGTAACATATAATAACAACGATGCAGTAGGAAAGGATACAGAAACTGTCTGTTGAAGAGACTGCCAACATCCTCCAGGGGTTGTCTCGGTCTGGATACATGCTGAAGAACAGCTGGAACCAGAACACATTCATCATTATTCACTCAGTTCCTATCGAGATGCTGAGGAATAAGGAAACATGCTGTATGATACTAAACACAGTCCAGTGTGTGGTGTGTAAATCAGTGCTGCTACTGTTTAGACATGAGAGTGATAATAATCTTCTCATCTCACTCTCTGAAATAAAGTAAATAAGCATACTTCCAAAAATGTTGAGCTGTTCCTTTAATAGGAATAAAAAATTAATTAGAATAAGTAAATAAGTGATTTTTTTTAGCAAAAACTTAGGTAAATTAGGTTGTTTGTTTTTTACAGTATGATGCTTTTGTTTTATTATATCAGTTATTCTAGAGGACACGTCCACTCACACTGCAGAGGACAACAATAGTGAACATCGTGGCGATTTTGAAGACACTGAAGCAGCATCTGAAAAGACAAAAAAAGGAGATGGTCAGCAGAATGAAATAGAGCAGTGTTCAGTATAATAGTGTACTTTATACAAGTGGTTTCCAACCTAAAGGTCCTTGAGACAAGTCTTAGGCCCGCAATGATTACCAGTGTAGGAAATAATGAAAAACTAAATTCTTCTCCACAAAATTATATTTATATTTATTTGTTTTTCTCATATTTTTGTGTTTTTTTTATTGTTAAATACTGTATAGTTCTACCTCTTCAGGTTCATGGAGGAATTATAAGACAATGGACCCCAGGGCACAGGTATGTAAAAGGCCATCAACCCCCATATTATAGTAGCAAGACATCCAGACGGAAAGAGACACAAAATGCAGCTGCATCTTTGTGTAGTTGTTTTGTGGTAGTTTATGTCTCTTTGTAGTCATTTTGTTTCTCTTTGTGGTTGTTTTGCATGTCTTTCTGTAGTCGTTTGTGTCTCTTTATAGCCATTTTGTGTCTCTTTGCAGTCGTTTTGCATCTCCTTGTAGTGTTTTGCGTCTCTTTGTAGTAATTTGGCGTCTCCCTTGTAGTTGTTTTGCATCTCTTTGTAGTCGTTTTGTGTCTCTTTGTAGTCATTTTGCTAATTTTGCATCTTTTTGTAGTCATTTTGCATCTCTTTGTAGTCATTTTGCGTCTCTTTGTAGTTATTTTGCGTCTCTTTGTAGCCATTTTGTGTCTCTTTGCAGTCGTTTTGCATCTCTTTGTAGTCGTTTCGCATCTCTTTGTAGTCATTTTGCATCTCTTTGTAATCATTTTGCGTCTCTCTAGTTATTTTGTCTCTTTGTAATCGTTTTGCATCTCTTTGTAGTCGTTTTGCGTCTCTTTGTAGATGATTTGCGTCTCTTTGTAGTCGTTTTGTGTCTCTTTGTAGTCGTTTTGCGTCTCTTTGTAGTCGTTTTGCGTCTCTTTGAAGTCATTTTGCTCATTTTGCATCTCTTTGTAGTCATTTTGCATCTCTTTGTATTAATTTTGCGTCTCTGTAGTTATTTTGTGTCTCTTTGTAGTCGTTTTGCGTCTCTTTGTAGATGATTTGTGTCTCTTTGTAGTTGTTTTGCGTCTCTTTGTAGATGATTTGTGTCTCTTTGTAGTCGTTTTGTGTCTCCTTGTAGTCGTTTTGGGTCTCTGTAGTTATTTTGTGTCTCTTTGAAGTCGTTTTGTGTTTCTTTGTAGTCGTTTTGCATCTCTCTGTAGATGTTTTGAGTCTCTTCGTAGTCGTTTTGTGTTTCTTTGTAGTCGTTTTGCATCTCTCTTTAGATGTTTTGAGTCTCTTTGTAGTCGTTTTGTGTCTCTTTGTAGTCGTTTTGCATCTCTTTGTTGTCATTTTGCGTCGTTTTGTGTCTTTGTATGTTTTTTTGTGTCTCTCTTTAGTCATTTTGCATCTCTGTAGTCGTCTCTTTGTGTTAGTTTGTCTCTCTGTTTAGTAGATTTGTTTGTCTTTCTGTAGCTGTTTTGTGTCTCTCTGTAGTCATTAGATTGACTGTCCTAAACAACATGTTAATAATCACTTCAAACAGAGGCTCTGACCCCCCTAACCCCGTAGACTCCTTGGCCTCTGCCCGGTAGGCCCATTCAGTGATCCATCCATGTCCAGGTCTCTAAAAGATATTCAAATGACGAGGGATCACAAGTAGACTTCATATTAAGGGTTTAAAAGGAGAAACAGGTTGGGAACCAGCAGCATATAAAACATTCCAGTCAGTCACAGTTTCTTCTCACTTCATGCTGCTGGTGAGTCTGAAGCTGAGGTTGAGGTTGTCCAGAGGGTCGCTCTTCTCCGAGGAGCTGGAGCGGGACAGGGACAGGCTGGTGACCTCGCTGCCCAGCCGATACCTCTTCTCCAGGTCCAGGGAGCTGTTTTCCCAGAGCTCCTCCCCGCCAACGAAGCCGGGGTCATGTAAGGTCATGTAGGTTACACTGGAAAAGAACAATCACAGTCAGTCGTCACCGCTACATCAGGACACCAGCTGTGGACATGAGCTCTGAAATTGAAAAATGTTGAGCAGCAAAAACACGGCTGTAAAACACGAACATCCTATAATCACGATGTCATTACATGTTGTACACCGCTGTCAGCTGAATCAATGTAAGAAGGATTGTACAATATATCATTAAATGGCACTGCTAGCATGTCATTCTACCTAACATGAAATACTATAAGCAGAAATACGTAATCTCAGTTTTTTTTCTGAAAAGAAAGTGATATAACTGAGATAAAACTGCTTCAGTAAAGATCAGATACACACTTTCAAATTATGGAGCCCCAAAAGTGTTAAATTAATAAAAAAAAAAGTAATAACAGAACAAATAATCATATGAATAAATGTAATAAAATAATATAATTAAAATAAATAATAAAATAAAATATGTAAATGGACCAATAAATTATGACATGATTCAGGAAATTACTATAAGTTAACTTATTATGAAGACATGTCATTCTTATGTTCACATTATCCCCTTTTATTTCATAATGTCACCTTGAATGATGGTGGAGTTAAATCCCACAATTCTAAATAAAAATGTAACACTGTTAAATTAGTTTTCAATGTTTTGAAGTCACATTTGTTTATCATGAGTTGAGTTTTGATAATTAATTTAATTATTACACTAATTATTGGTTTATTTATATATTTTACTATTTTATACAATTATAAAAAAATATATAAATAAATATAATATAATAAATAAATATATAATACTTTTTTAAATTTATTTAATTATTTATTTTATTTCACAGTGTCTCATTAATTTAATATTGGATGCTTTGGGGCTCCATACCAGTTCTATAGTCTAAAACGTGAGGAATTATACAAACCTTAGAATAAACTAATAAATAGTTTGCACACTGCTGAAGTACTTGAGTCTGATGAAGAGCAGTTTTGCTCGAAACGCTACTGTGCAATAAATAAGTGAACACTGGAGCCCTGCAGTGTGCGAGCTATTTATTTATTTATTGTGTGCTCACTTTAAGCTCACTTTTGATTGGATGTTTGTGTATATATGAATTATACAAACCTGTCATCTTGAGAGAATTTCAGCAGAGGCGACCTCTCTGTGATGTTGGCTGAATTTGTTTTTCCTCTCAGAATATTGACCACGCTGAAATTGTGCCTGAAACAAAAAAAAAGCAATGAAACACGAGTTAAAATAAATCTCCAAAAAACTGAGTTTTTGTGAACTTTGACCCCCGATAGAGCACCCCCCCCCAGCTGTCACGACACAGCTGTCAGTCAGTGGTTAAAGCAGTTTTCCAGACCCTTAGTAACCCACGGGTGGCAGCGAGGTGGGTGAGCAGCTGGTGACTCCACACCTGAGGAGATCATTACGGCGTCTTTTGTCACCCTGCTGCTGCGCCGCGTCCCCGAGGCGCCTGCTGGCTGCCGCACTCGGGAGCATCGCACAGCTGGGTCTCAACCAACAATCACATCCACACACACACACACACTATATCTGTCTTCATCCCTGTCCTTCAAAGCTAAACACACACACCTAAAAGTTTTTTTACATGAAAAAGGCCTAAAAAGCTGTAGCGACGGCGTCCTCTGCCACATAAATGGTTATTAAAAACACTGTTTCATCAAGCTCACTGTCATCTCAGCAATTAGACGCCATGGGAATCGTTATGTAATGGAATACCAAACCACTGAGCCAAAACTATTAGATGGAAATCCTTCTGAAATGTGAAGGTCCCCCTCGGCTAATCTTATAATCTTGGAGAGTTTTTACCCTCTGCCTGTCAAAGGGGTCGAACGCTTAAACACAGTCGGTTCACTTCCTTAAACACAGCAGCAAGCACTTCTGTTTTCTATTAATTATAAATTTAAAAGTATTGAAGGTTAAAGGATCAGTGTGTAGGATCTGGCGGCATCGAGTGGTGAGGTTGCAGATTGCAACCAACTGAAACTTCTCCCGTGAATGTTCCTCTCTGGAGCCGGTGTTTGGTTTTTCCGTTCTGTAGAAACATGGAGGCCGGCTCTGTGAAGAGGACCCGCTCCGTATGTCAACGTATCCTCATACATCGGTTCCTATAATATCTTAGGAAAAGTTATTCCTCATTTTTCATGCGTTTTCCTACAAATGTCCAGCAACACGTGACAATTTCCGCTCGTTACATATGGAGGACGGAACCTGCCAAAATCAAAAATAAATGAATGAATAAATAAAAAAAACACTTGATAAATAAATAAATATGTCATTAAATGTAGCAATTAAATGATAAAATGTGACATAAATTGATATTTCAGTTTTGATTTGCTTTTTTATTTATTTATCTTCTGTTTAATTTTCCCTTTTATTTTTTTTGTATTTATTTTTATTCATTTTAAATTTATTTATTTATTTTTGCGTGTATTTTTTATTTATTTATTTTTGCATTTAGTTTTTTATTTATTTTATATTTATTTTTAAATGTATGTATTTATTTATGTATTAATGCATTTATTTATTTATTTATGCACGATTTCCCCTTTGCATTTCACCCCTTATTTATTTCCCCAAACCTATTTATTTTTTTATTGTTTTCTTTAAACATTTATTTTTACATTTCTTTATGCATTTCTGCCTCATTATGCAAATGATGGGGTTGTCACTCAAAAATATAATTACATACATAAATAAATAGAAGGGAAAATTAAACAGAAGAGTAAATAAATAAGAGAATTAATACAAAGGTAAATAAATAAAGAACCAAATTAAAACAGAAATATCAATTTGTCACATTTTATCAATTAATTAAAGCATTTATCTACATTTATATTTAGTATTGTTTTTGGTACATTAAATTACATATTTATTTATTCATTTATTTTTAGTTTTTTCGACCCACCCATCTACCCCGACCTCCTCCCTAGACGGCTTATAGATCCCCTGAAATGTTACACTCTGGTCCTTTAATTAGTGTATTCTTGTGAGGAAACAGCGTTGGCCAGTTAGTTTTGGGATGGTTTTATAGGGGAGATAATTCAGTAAATTCAGTAAACAGTCTTACGAGTCTGGCAGGCGTTACCGAACACGCTCCAGACAGCAGACAGTCGGATGCTCGGAATCAATGAATGTGGCAGATAAAGGAGTGGATTATATTAAGGGAGTCTGTCGCATTAATCCTCTTCGATACTCTTAGACAACTATAAAGAGATTTACTGCATGTCGACAACTGTTTTCCCCCCTGTTGTCCCCTGGATGTGACTTGGCACAGAGATCGCACTTTACACAGGAGTCCTTTAAGGATATTGAGTCCAGACAGAAGCTGAAATTATATATTTACAAATTACACAGCGGTCTTTTTAGGACACCTGCAGGGGGCCAGTCAATGTGATTAATATCGACCAGTGGGAAACAGGTCATATTTTACAGGAGTTATTCTTCATTTATACTGATTTATTATACATTATATATCATTTACTATTTTATGCATCAATTAGCCATGTGACTAAACCTGCATTAACTGGTGTTTTGGCCACTTGGTGGCAGCAGAAACAAGCTGTGAACACAGCATGGACATATTATCACTTCTAAATTGACATGGTGAACTTTATTTACACACCCAGCAGCAGATTTACTTAACAACATCAGCATTCATTTAAGTCCAACCAACACGTTCTCACTCCCAACTCGTCAAATACTGCCACTACGGTTCAAACTACGGTGCTCTAGGTAACCCTGTAGCATCAGTTTTGGACGTGTCAGGGACGGCGTGTCACTTTCCTCTTGTTACATAGTGTATTTTCAAAATATACTTCCAAAGTAGATTTACTTAGTTTTTAGGTTTACCCAACGAAATAAAACTACTTCATTAGGTTTAGGCAACAAAAGTACTTGGTTAGGGTTAGGAAAAGATCGTGGTTAAAATAACTACGTTTGTTATGCAACGGGCATTAGGAAAGTAGGGAAGTTACGTAACAAAAATAGAGTAAAATAAGTCGACGTTGACTTGGTTTCACACAGGACATGAACAGCAGTCCTGTGTTTGTTTGACCTATCCAACCTCTGCCGTTAGAAACCACAGACTGTCTCTGGAAGAAACAACAACGTCTCTAGATGACTTTATGTTGAGTGTTGATGGAGCAGCTGTTATAGCCTGGTACTGATCCATCCAGACTCCATTCAGAAAACAAGCATTTTAAAAGTTGTCTGCTTGTCGTCATGGTAACAGACCTGACAAAGCATGAATTCAGACTTTGTATTAATCAACATCATTATGTAGCTATTTCGGCATCATTTTGATCTGTTTATTGATATTAAATCACAGCTCAATCTGTTTATTTAGGGTTCATACCTCAGTAGAGACGTCTGGCTGCTAGATACAGTCAGTGGAATAACACTGGATGTGAATACAGCTCGCCGCCGGGTGATGTTATGAACCCAGACACAACGGAGTTTGGTTTTCTGACATATCTGAGACTTCACCAACATGTACAAAGCAGCAACAGAGGTTATTTCTTCCATGGTTGATGGAGGAAAGAAATGTTGTTGGTATGCACGAGTAGCTCTTGGTCTGAACACAGCATAATGTTTGACATTATTATATAAAATGTCTGTTTAAAAAAAAGATGTGTCAAAATTATTTTTAAACAAAAATATACTGTACATCAAGTAAATTAGCCTTTTAAAGTAATCTTCAAGTCTTTGGCCCGAGCTCCTCTATCAGACTACAGTCCTTTGTTCAAAGAGCCAGAGAGACAACCACCTCCACCCACCGCTGCATTCCTTCTACTGAAGTGTGAGCTAATTGGCTGGAAAAAATATCGCCAACATGTCAAATGCAATCATGCTCAAATATCTAACAGCAGCGCTGCCTCACAGCGTTTATTACTGTACACAGGAAACTACATGCAGCAGCTTTCACTCTGAGAGGATACTTTATATTCTATTTTGTGATCACATTTGGTCTTTTTTTCCTCATTTTTTGTTGTCTAATTGTTGAAGCCTTATTTTACCTACTGTGTGTGCCCTGCAACCTCATATACCGATTTAATCTGTGCACGGTTTTTGGGTGTCAAAGAGTCATGTTTTATCTGCAGGAACTCTCCAGACATAAAGACCATTCTTAACCATCACTGCAACAATATATAAAACAGCTGACCCGACCCACCACGGGTCTGTGCAGGAGCAGCACATGTATCAGCTTTACTACACTCTTCATCACATGCAACTTTCACTTAGTTCACGAAGCAAAAACACCTTCCCAGTTTAATCCCGATAACGTCAGAGCCACGGGCTTGAGATTAGCGCCCCCCCCTGAGTGACTGAGACACACACTAAAGTCTATCCGTGTGTGAATGGTCATACTTTACAAGAGCATTCCAGCGTTTTCCACGTATGTTCATACATCTCCTGGAGGCTTTAACCAGCAGGGCATGTGTAATTAGCTTCTGCCGTGTGTTTCAGATTGTTGAACTGTTATGTCTTTAATCCAGTGAGAAGACAGAATGAGCACTAATCTATTTCTAAACTAGAACACAAGAAAAAGTTGTAAACTCTTAACCAGTTATTCATGAATACAAACTTTGACTTAACAAAAGAAACAAGCTGACACATCACACTTTAAGTTGATATGGTGAACTTGTTTGCTTATTTACACATTTAGCAGATAAAAGAGAAACAATAGATTATATTTGGAGTTGTCTTTCCTGATAAATTAAAGTCCAATTAGTCTCCTTTTAGCTCCATTTTGGTCTCTACCAACTCCTGAGGGAAGTATCTGCTCTTATAAATGCTCCACTATGCTCACCAGCTTCACAATTATTTTGATCAATATTGAGATTATTTATCATGATTATTCACTGATTTTAGGGACAAGCACTGCTTTCACTTCCATGTTGTCCTACATTCCTGCAAATGTACAAATCTTTGTATTAAAATAAGACTTAAAATAAGGTTCTTCTTCACCTGAATTCAGTGTATTTGAGTTTTGCCCATCTGCTCTCTGTTGAGACAGGCAAAACGGGTAATATATAGCATATTACTCTTCAGCCACAACATTCACAAGGAGGCGCGGCCTTGACTTTTTGTGAAGTACCCGTATGTGCTGGTCTGATGTTTTGTATTAGAGCAGCTTTCCCTCCAATACTGCTTGTGAATAATCAATAGATATCTTGTCAAAAAACTACCATGAGAGAGCAGAAACATTTTCCTACCCGTCCTCCTGCCGAACAGGGACGAAGCCTTCAGGATGGATGACACACTGTCCCGAGGGCAGAGCGGCAGACTGCTGCAGCTTCTGGGTGTCTCTCCGGTCTGAGATGCCCTCCAGCAGACGCAGCTCGCCAAAGTTCCCCGCCACGGCCTCCGGTGACCTCAGGCTGCTCCTGCCCTGGTGGCCCTGAGCTGACGTCTGAGACATCTCCAACTCCATGTTGTTTTTGTTCTCCAGATACATGGTGAGACTGCTGGAGGGCAGAAGGAAGCACAGTTAGAAATCGCAAAAGAGGTCAAATTCAACATTTAAACATAAAATAACTGATTTATTTTGGTCACTTCGGGGCAGCGGAAACAAACAATAGAGGATGAATGGGAATCGTGGAGCATTCTGGGGCGATGCGGCCATTTTTGGAGGGTAGTGTACGGAGCTACGGTAGACTGTCATTATCTGTCACCGGTCATCACCAAAAATGAACGTACGAAAGATGAATATCCATATAAAGAGAAGCTAACAGAGACAAAGGGGCGACATATTACAAAAATGAAGTTAGTCAATGATATCGATCCTTACGAATTAGGAGGACCTTGACAGTTTGCCACCCATTAGCGTTATTGGACACCTGTCAGCAGTTAAAAATATGTTAAAGGTCCCATATTGTAAAAAGTGACATTTTCATGGCTTTTATATTATAAAGAAGGTTTAAGTTCTATATAAATACTGTGAAAGTATCGAAACGCTTAATCCACAGAGAAATACACACAGAGCCCGTATTCAGAAACTGAGCTTTTGAAACAAGCCGTCAGGATTTCTGTCCATCTGTGATGTCACAAATCTACAATATTTAGCCCATTTCAAAGTTTTAAATGTAAACATTCTAAATATCTCCCAGTTTATTTCCTGTTGCAGTTAATGTAAATGACATCAGCTGACAGGAAGTAAACATGGACCCAAGCTGTTGCCTAGCAACGCAATTCTGTTGCAATTCCTTTGAAATGTACTTAAACGGAGCGTTTCAGACAGAGGGTAAATACAGGTATATTCAAGCAGACAGCATGAGGTTAAATAAAGGTTTTTTTAAACATTAAAGAATGTAAACATGTTCTAGTAGAAACCCAAAATATATATATAATATAAAATATAAAATGAACCTGAAAATGAGCACGATATGTCCCCTTTAATCTTTGGAGGCCAATGTCCAGTTTATAAATGTGTAGGTATATAATATTCAAATCTACAAGCCACATACCAACTACACAATCATCCGGACAAAGATAAACTAGCTAATGTTATGCTAACGGAATGCTAACAAAACAACGGCAAATCCTGCATATTTAATCTACCCGTGTTTTACAAAATAAAACCCATAAGGTTAGCCTACCTTTGTGTCTGACTGTATACTATATATATTACATTTTTTAATCTTATTCACTGAGCAGTGTTTGGTGTCGTCTTTTGACACTAAACAGCCAACAGATGGATCTCTCTCACCCTTCATCGTCTTGTCACATTATCACCTTTTAACCTGACGGCTAACATGTTAGCAAACAGTTGCTTATTTACACATTTAGCTAGCAGATAAGGACCAACATTAGCTTAATTTATAATCCTGTTTTTGACCACCTGGCGAATGTAAGTTTAATATCGACTCTCTATCAACTCCTGAGGGAAATATTGGTCTCTTTAGCTGCTTAATGCTACTGTGTTTACTAGCTAGCTAGCTAGTTGCTAACTTTGTCTATCTGCCGTTTGGTGCTGGGTTTGGTGCTGGGTAGGTAACGTTAGCATACAGCAGGTTTATTGGAGCTTTTATGCTAACAACAGCTCCCTGAGCAGTGGGAGTGAACTAGAACCAGTACTCGAAGTGGGCCAGTACTCACCAGTAAGCAGTAACGTTAGGCTCTTCTACATTTTACTCTTTAAGGTACCGTAACTTTTTCTTGCGCACCTGCAGCTTAGCCTACACTTCTCTGCCCGCTCCATAGTAGGTTCTCTGGGCGGTTCATAATACACGGCGCCGCGCCGCCATTTTAGCGCCGCTTCCCGCCCACAACATTCTGAGTTTGGTTGGAGCCAGAGTCTGCGCAGTAGAGGTATCGAAGTCCCGCCCACACACCTGCCCGAGCCAATCACGAGCCGAGAACGGCCGACACTTGCTAGCTTGAGCCACCTAGCTGCTAACGTAGCTGCTATGTTAGCACCACATGGTAGCTGTTTGGCTAGAAAGAAGACACCACTAATATCTCTATAACCAGTGGTGGATGAAGCACCTGAAAGCCTCTCCTAAATAAAAGTACAGATATCTACTTAGAAAATGACTTAAGTAGAAGTTAAAGTCACCTGATATATTCACCTGTATTCACCTACAGTCACCTGAAGATATTAAATGTATTTCAGTATTGAAAGTAAAAGTTAAATGCTGTTTATAAAAAGCAAGCAAGTCAGAATTTTTAGATTTATGAAGTTTATGCTGCCTTCAAATGAAACTGGTGAGCTCATGTTCACAACATGGGAAGTCGTGTACACAGTATGCTTGGAGTTCAAGTGGTTAAGTCATGAGAACACTGCTGCTAAGCAACAACAATGTTAACGTTACTGACAGTGTCTAGAAGCCACAGAGGCTAACAATTTGGCAAGCTAGCAAGTGGATAACATATTATCTGACATATTACAAAATTACGAAGAAAAACGATAAAATTATAATATAAGAACTTATTATGCACCAAAAAATGAGCTTCCAAGGCCTTCGCCATTTCTGACAACGTCAACAAACACCTCACAACTCGTGAACTCTGAGCTTTCAGAAACTTACCTCTTATGAGGTCGTGAATAACACAAGAGGGGGGGGGGGCGTTCATGGCAAGCCCTTTTAACATTTAATAGCTAGACAGAATATTCATTAGAGATATCTGCAACGTCATATCGCCTATAGTAACAACTCTAATTCAAGATATCCGTAATTCTAATGTGACTAGGCAAAACTCTAATTTTAGATATCCTTAATTACATTTTGACTAGTACGATTCAAACTACTTTTGCCATTCATGTGTACGGGGGTTTCTCATTACGGATATCCACAATTCAGTTTCAGATATCTACAATTTAATTCTGACTATAGTCATAATTCCAGTTCAAGATATCTTTAATTCCCCTCAATTGTAGATATCTACATTGTCCTTTTTAGACATCTAAAATTAAATTTTGACTAGTCAGAATGATGTTGTAGAAATCTCTATGTGGAGTTAGGGATGGTCAACAAAATGCCGTTGCAGTATACTTATTATTTTGTTATTTTCATTGTTTTAAAGTCACCAGAATGCAGGAAATAAAGTCTCTGAAACTCAATTTTTTTCTGGGGGAGAAACTTGGATTAGAAATCCTCCCTTTCTTAAGGTCTCGAGGTTGGCAAGTATTTTCTGCTCCCGTCTGCTTCTCCAAACTCCAAATCCGAAAAGGAACTCCAAACATTTGGCCAAACTTTAGGCCATAAAGAGCATCCAGTCATCAGCTGTACTGTACACGTAAAGTACCAGACCTTTCAACTGACTTTGCAGCCAACCTGAAGTATAACAGCTGAGTGATTCACGAAGCCCATAATGCACAGCGTGAGATCAGAGGATGAGGTCAGCCTCAGCAGACATGTGGTCCTCGCCAAACACAAAGGCGGCATGAATTCGATGGGATTATTGCTCACATGAAAGGCAACAGGAACTCACGTGTGACGTTTGATCCCTCTGTGATAATTCCTCTCTGACTACAGTGAGAGGAGGAGGCGGCGCCGTCCCACAACTGATCCTTCTAATAATGAGTGCAGCAATATTTCCAGGAAAAATACGAGCGACCCCTTTCATATCACACATGATGATTTTATCCCTTTAGTAATATAAAAACATTATAGCATCTTTAAAGTTGCAAAATTTATACCTATTTCTTATTCAATGATACACAATTCTCAATTTGGCTTTTAAAATCACGTCAGAGTGCTGTCAGCTGTTTAGTTACGCCTCACGTAACATCCTTATCCAATGCTTGTGATGCGCCTCGTCACAGAGAAGAATGCTCCTCTTTATACGACATCCTGCCTTCGGGCTGCGTGTGACGACAAACACAAACTGCTTTCTTAATTTCTCCATCCTTCGTTCACAGCAATTAAGTGATTCGAGAGAGTTAAGAATGAGACACATTTAGAGGAGGTGAAGTCTGCGACCACAATGCACAAGACTGGAACGGAAAGGATTATATCTGGTTATACTGAAGGTGTTTTAAGTTTCAGTGTCTGAGAATATATAACATAATATGAAATATAATGTTCCATCCATCGATTTACATATTAGTGGTAATAAAAGGGATTTTTACAAAGCTTTGTGCAGCAGTATTAGGCCGTAATGCTTAAAGCCAAGTGTAACACGGTGGAGTAAATCCACCAAGAATGTGCTGCAAACTTTTATTTTGGTGACAGGAGGAGAGAGACAGGAATGAATCAGACTTACCTTTAAGGTTGTTTCAGATGATGGTGATGATGGTGATGATGGTGATGAAGACAATGATGATGATGTTAAATGATGAACATCCAACAGCAAAAATCACAAGTAATTCACGCTGACAATCCTGTGAAAGTTTCTGATGCTGGGACTGTTGTAGGTGAGAGGAGAAGGAGCTGATCGGTCTGGAGCTGAGGAGACGAGAGAGGAGGAGGAGGAGGAGGAGGAGGAGGAGGAGGAGGAGGAGGAGAGGCACAGTTTGCTCTCCATTAATACCAGAAATATTTCACATTCAATCTCCCCTTTTTACAACCAAACTCCCCCACGCTGCTTAGCCGCCTCCCCCCCAACACCTCCGGCCCCTGAACACCAACATCCATCCACCACACACACTGAACACATCCCACTTCTCAGCGATTTCTATTTACTTATTTGCACTGTGGTTACATGTTATATATTCCACGTCTTAATGCAAATATTTGTACATATTTCTAATATTCTTATTTTTAATTTTATGACTTACTTATATTTCTTTCGGGGCTGTCAGTTGAAATATTAAATCGCGATTAATCGCATGATGGTTTTGTCTGTTCTAAATGTACCTTAAAGGGAGATTAGTCAAGTATTTAATACTCTTATCAACATGGGAGTGGACAAATATGCTGCTTTGTGCAAATGTATGTATATATTTATTATTGTAAATCAATTAACAACACAAAACAATGAGAGATATTGTCCAGAAACCCTCACAGGTTCTGCATTTAGCATAAAGATTTAGCATGTCCCAAAAAAAGTCCAAAATATGTCCGACAAATGTCTGAAAAATATCAACAACATTTTATTTTATTTTAATTTTTTTTTTAAATGTCCGAAAAAGGTAAAATAAAAAAAGGCAGAAAAATGTCCGACAAATGTCCAAAAAAAAGTTTTAAAAAAATGTCCAAAAAAAAGTCAGAGAAAAAGTCTGAAAAATATCAACAAAATTTAAATGACAGAAAAATATCAGAAAAAAGTCTGAAAAATGTCCGACAAATGTATGAAAAAAAAGTTTAAAAAAAAGTCAGAAAAATGTCCGAAAAAAAGATACGACAAATATCCAACAAATGTCCAACAACTGTACGAAAAAAAAAAAAAAAAAAGTCAGAAAAAAAGTCTGAAAAATATGCTCAAATCATAACATGTCAAACTGCAGCCCAACAGGCAACAACAGCTGTCAGTGTGTCAGTGTGCTGACTTGACTGTGACTTGCCCCAAACTGCATGTGATTATCATAAAGTGGGCATGTCTGTAAAGGGGAGACTCGTGGGTACCCATAGAACCCATTTACATTCACATATCTGGAGGTCAGAGGTCAAGGGACCCCTTTGGAAATGGCCATGACAGTTTTTCCTCGCCAAAATTTAGCTCAAGTTTGGAGCGTTATTTAACCTCCTTCTCAACAAGCTAGTCTGACCTGGTTGGTACCGATGGATTCTTTAGGTTTTCTAGTTTCATATGATACCAGTATCTTCACTCTAGCTTTAAAACTGACAACTCTGTTAACTCTGACATCCCTGATGTTTATATAACTGTACAACTGTGAACGTTTCATGAGTTTCTTGAACTAAATAAATACAATTTTTGTTCTAAATTGAAGTTAAATTGAATAAAAATGTCATATAAATATGTTAAAGGATCATCATAACAAACTAAAAATGTGATATTAACTGCTCATTTAAATGCTGTTATTTATAATGAATTAGCATCATGTTGGTTTTTGTGGGAGGGCGAGCTGTCAGATATAAACCAGTGAGCCTAACTCACCGTCACTGGCTCAGAAAACTCCACAGATTTAAGGTGTAGAAAGGTCAGACAGGTCAGAGACAGACGGGCTTCAAGGAAAACTTAAACTCCCCGCCCCAGGTTGTAGCTTCACTAAAGAATGCTCTGTTTCTCTATATTACTTATCTGAATTAAGTATTTATCATTATTATCTTTATTTTTATATATCATTATTATTATAATATGCACGTCATGCTTCTCCAGAAAGTATGAGCTCATTTGAAGCATTATGATGAAATTATTAGCAGTCTTTGTGCCAATGTAAGTTCAAAGTGTGTGTGTTTGGGGGGGGGGGGGCAGTTAAGCCGGACTCAGTAAGAAAAAGGTCAGAAGGTTCAGAGGGAACGTGTGAAAACGTCTCTCTGGTCTCTGGTGGTAGAAGTCACTTGTATTCTTTAGGTTTTATGTAATAAAAGGTTTCACATCTGGTAAAAGTTCCTGATCAGCTACTCATCAAATGACCCCCAGAGACTGTTAATGTTCAATTAAATTTACATTACTTATTTTAAATTCTATTTATGTTTATAGTAGGGCTGGTTGGCAAAGTTAACGTGATAATAACGCCACTAATTTCTTTAACGCATTAACACAACTTGTGATTTTTAGGTTGTAGCGGCTCAGTTTTAAAGCTAGAGTTTAGATACTGGCATCATATGAAACTAGAGAACGTGATGAATCCATCGGTACCAACCATGTTATACTAGCTTGTTGCGAAGGAGGTTAAATAACGCTCCAAAGTTACAATATTTTTTGTGGAGGAAAAACTGCCATGGCCATTTTCAAAGGGGTCCCTTGACCTCTGACCTCCAGATATACTAAATGCAGTACCTGTGAGGGTTTCTGGACAATGTCTGTCATTGTTTTGTGCTGTCAATTGATTTCCAATGATAAATATATACATACGTTTGCATAAAGCAGCATATTTGTCCACTCCCATGTTGATAAGAGGATTAAATACTCGACAAATCTCCCTTTAAGGTAAATTTTGAACAGATAAAAAATGTGGGATTAATTTGTGATTAATCACGATTCAATATTTTAATAGATTGACAGCCCTAGTTTATATTTTAACTTGCACTATTTTATGTCTCAGATTCTCATTTTGCTTTTACTTCTGAGATTTTCCTTTTTTATATAATTACATATTTAATGAGTATTGACTGCTTTGTTGTAATTGTTGTGCACATGATAATAATAAAGACATTTTTTTGTGTTTTGTTTTCTGTTGTTGTTGTTTTGAACAACAACTCAACTTCAAATTGTGACTTTTATTTTGTTTTTTGCTGTGTTAAATATGTACAGTATATTGTTATATATATAAATATGCATTATAGATATTATTATTATATTATATTTAAAAAAAAAACTAAAAAAACAGAGAGGCAAGATAAAAGTGTGGGGATTTGGGGGGGGAGACTTTTGGGGCGTTATAACAAAATCAGGGAGTATCTCTGTGATTTAATCTTTTAATACATTGACCTTTGACCCGACACAGCAGAGCAGATTAGGATTTTAACATCCTGCCATCCATGAGTAAAAGATGGTGAAGCAGACTAACAGGACCAAAGTTATTAGAACCCCCCCCCCCCCCCCCTATTAGAAATTATCTCTCCAGTGAACTGAACTAAATTATATTTCCATTAACTCCTCCTTCCCAAACCGATCCCGAGTGGTTTATCGTCAGTTGAATTCCAGCATCAGGCCTCCCCATTCTCAGAAACCAGTGAAGACAATGGTTCCCATTGAGAGGTGGGGGGGGGAGAGGGAGTCACCTGGTCCGGACGCAACGATGCCTGCGACACCAGAGAGAGGAGAGGATGTCCAGGGGGGAGACGGCATCCTGGTCTTGTGTTTCTGATAGTATCGAGATCAGAGAATCACATGTAGAGAGAGGAGAGAGGAGAGAAGAGAGAAGAGAGGAGAGAGGAGAGAGGAGAGAGGAGAAAGGAAAGAGGAGAGAGGAGAGGAGAGAGGAGAGAGGAGAGGAGAGAGGAGAGGAGAGGAGAGGAGAGGAGAGGAGAGGAGAGGAGAGGAGAGGAGAGGAGAGGAGAGGAGAGGAGAGAGGAGAGAGGAGAGAGGAGAGGAGAGGAGAGGAGAGGAGAGGAGAGGAGAGGAGAGGATAGGAGAGGGGAGGAGAGGAGAGGGTAGTGGAGGGGAGGGTATAGGAGGGGAGAGGAGAGGAGAGAGGAGAGAGGAGAGGAGAGGAGAGGAGAGGAGAGGAGAGGAGAGGAGGGGGATCTCTTTTTTTGTTTTTTTTAAATATAATATAATAATAATATCTATATCACATATATTTCTATATATAACAATATACTGTACATATTTAAAAGCAGCAAAAACAAAATAAAAGTATTGAAAGAGCAACATACAAATAAAATAATAATAAAACCCATAAAACAATACAAACTAGAATATATAATATAATATAATATAATATAATATAATATAATATAATATAATATAATATAATATAATATATTACAATTTACAATTTGAATTTGGATTCATCATCTGGGGATGATGAATGTTTCAGTCCATCCAATAGATGTGGAGACATTTCAGTCTGGACCAACGTGGTGGACCGAACGACCGACCGGCATTAAAAACACAACCATGAATCTCTGAAGAAGCTAAATTCATGTTTTAAACTCATCTCAGTTGATGCAGATTATTTCACCAGGATTGTGGTGAGAATGTTTCCTGAACTTCTGTTTCTGAGGTCGACACTGAACACTGAACCTCTATTTCACTTCCCTTTATCATCAGACTGAGCTTCGGGGCCCCCCCCCTCTCTCCCTCTCTCCCTCCCTCCCTCCCCCTCTCCCCCCTCTCTCCCTCTCGGCGCTACAGACGGGTCGGATCATGTGTAGCCAACTCCGCGACCTCTCTGGCTCAGCAGCAGCTAACCAACCGGTTGAGAGCAACAATGGGCCGAGCCTCAGCCACGACGGCTGCTTCATCAGAGCGCTGCTACGAATGGCTCACAGCCAAGGAAGGCACGCAGCTCCCGTCCAGCCAGAGCTGCAGCATGAAGGAATCCATCCCTGACCTGAAGCCTGACTGCCCCGAGGGCTCAAACAAGACCTGATGAGGAAGACGTCTAATTAAAGAACTTACAGAACTCTAAAGCTGGGCGTACGCTATACGATTTCAGCCAGTTTCTGGCCCGAATTTTGAGCAGCACGACTCATTTTAGAGTCGTACTGAATTTCAGCTTTGTCTGGCGTTGTTTGCCATGCAGTGTACGTGATCGCTCAGGTCGCGGCTGACCATCGGACCGTACGGCGTGATCGCGGCTGATGATCGGACCGTACGGTGTGATCGCTCAGGGCGCGGCTGACGATCAGACCGTACGGCGTGATCGCTCAGGTCGCGACTGACGATCAGACCGTACAGCGTGATCGCTCAGGTCGCGGTTGACGATCGGACCGTACAGTGTGATCGCTCAGGTCGTGGCTGGCAATCGGACCGTACAGTGTGATTGCTCAGGTCGCGGCTAATGATCAGACTGTACAGTGTGAGCACATAAATCGTGAGCTTTGGCTTTACATCACTAACGATCTACTCGTACAGTAGGAGTAGGAAGTACACAACAACATTTCTAAAATGGTACAGTTTATGTCGATCTTTATGGGGTTCCTCTGCTGATCTTCCTCAAGAAACCTGATTTAAGAAGTTTGAAATCCCCAATTTGGTCGCGACTCCTGTCAAGTTGAACTGGTGGATGTTTCGAACCTCAAGGTTGAAGCTAATCTGCCGTCATCCATCAGAGACTACAGTAAATGAAGGCATCGTTTAGGAAACCCTTAAAAACAGGTCTTGCAGCCGTGATCCTCTGATCCTTTAGGTGTACAAGGAGCCGCCTGGTTCTTCTACATTTAAAGCGGTAGTTGTTTGGGTGGGCAGAGGCAGAGGTCAAAGATTTTAGACAGGACCCGGCATATGAGGCATTTGGGATCAGGTTAATATGAGGTGAATATGAGGTTAAGAGTACCGCATGACGGATCAGCCTCTGGGGCAAGGGGCTATATTTCTGGGTATCGGTGTAGCCAGCCAACACTTTCTCATCCTAACTCGCCACATATAGCTGCTTTGTCACACCCCTTGGCGTCACTTTATTTTTGGCATCAAACCACTATAGTTAGATTTAGGTAAGAACTACATGGTCCGGATTAAAACTACTACGTTTGTGTGAAACTGAACGTTGTGAACACGGGACACGAACGAACAGCTGATTGTAACGTGAAACTTAACGTACGGGACACGATCAGCGGCCCCCTGGATGAAAGCCTTGTGTTTGTGTGTCTTTTCACTCTTTAAACTACGCAACCACAGTCACTTTCTCTGAGCATTTATTGTTGCTGTGGATGGATTTATATTGTAGTTAACGGAACGCCCGGTGTGTTTCATACTGCAGCTGAAGGGTGCGGCGGTACCGAACGCCGACGGCTTTGACAATGCCTCGGTATTTGACGCCTTGGGAAAGAGAACGGGCTGAGCCAGCGGATATCCGGCAGATAGCCAAGACTTCCTTTTTCGTTTATAGAGATTAATTAAATTTTTCAGTCTTTTATTTCAGACATTTTTTTCAGACTTTTTCAGATTTTTTTTTCAGAATTTTTCAGATAATTTTTTTCAGACTTTTATCAGGACTTTTTATAAGGACTTTTTTTTCAGACTTTTTTTTTTCATACATTTCTTCAGACTTTTTTTTCAGAATTTTTTCAGAAAATTTTTTTCAGACTTTTATCAGACATTTTTTCCAGACTTTTTTTCCAGACTTTTTTTTCAGACTTTTTTTTTCATACCATTTTTTTTCAGACTTTTTATTCAGAAATATTTATAATTTTATGCACGAAATATTCAGTTTTTTTATTTTGAAAAACACTATAATATACACCCTTTCAACAACTTTAATTTCCCTCTTTTGCAGCTGAAGTCCTGTTGCTCCCGTGGTCTTAAGGTTAGGCATTGACCTCGGATCATACTCGCCAAGCTTGGGACCTCAAAAAAAGTGAGGATTTCTAAACCAAAGCAGCGAGGGGGGGGTCTGGTGGTCCTACGCCAGAAAAAGTAGAGTTTTAGAGACTTTTTGTTTCCTGCATTCTGGTGACTTTAACCATCTCGCAAGAGTTTTGCAATTTGATGGTTACCTTCTAGACCAGACCCTGTTTCACTACTTATCTCTTTAAAATAGAAACGGTCCTCTCAGTGACAGTCAGTAGATAAAACACTGAATTACAGAGCAGCAGATCAAACAGGGAAACCAGCATGAGTAGAAAGAGGAGGACCATCACGCTCTTTAGTTGACCTCCCACGTGTGTGCAGTCACAGAGAGAGAGCTGGTCCATCCTGAGCTGGGCAGCATCTCTAACCCTCTCGTGATCTGAATGTGTTGGACTGAGACGTCTCTGTTGACACATTAAACAGCTTAACATGGTGTTTAAACCAACACTGTTAGTAATAGAGACTTAATAACTCTCACTGAGTCGTTCAGTTATCTTTAATAGTTCTAATAATGCAATAAAGGGCAAAGATAAAGATTTTGTGTTTTGTTTTGTTACATTCTTTGGAAACAAGAATATTTCAGGTTCATATTAAAATCTGTATAATGGGTTTATTAGCTACACATTAACTCCATGGGTTTCTGATGTAATATGACACTTATATTATCAATGTTATATGTATTCTACTATACTAATTAAATATTTTATGGTATCAGACTTTTTTCAGACATTTTTTTCAGATATTTTTTCAGACTTTTTATTTCAGACTCTTTTTTCAAACTTTTTATTTCAGACTCTTTTTTCAGACTTTTTATTTGAGACTTTTTTCAGACTTTTTTTTTAGACTTTTTGTCAGACTTTTTTTCAGACCTTTTGCAGAATTTTTATTTCAGACTTTTTTCAGACTTTTTTTTTTCACTTTTTTTCAGGACTTGTTTTTCAGGACTTTTTTTCCAGACTTTTTTTCAGACCTTTTTGCAAACTTTTTTCCAAATTTTTTTTCAGACTTATTTTTCCAGACTTTTTTTTTCAGACTATTTTTTAAACTTTTTTTTTCAGGCTTTTTTTCAGACTTTTTCAGGCTTTTTTTCAGACTTTGTAGCCTTGTAGTAATAGTAGTAATATAAGAATGCGATTATGAACACAACCCCTAACACTAGTTCCTGCTGTGTGGTCTTATGTGGCCGTTCATTCCTCGTCTCCCTCCCCGACTGTATAAAAAGCACCTGACTCCCTCCAGCATAATGTACTCTGGGATTATTACTGAGAAAAAAAACCACTAAGTCGAGAAAGAATGCTAATGATATTTAAGCCAAATCAAGCCTTCATAACACAGACAGGTTTTTTTCTCTCATGCCTTTGAACTGCTCATGAATTAACGTTGGAGAGAAGTGGAAACACAGTTTACTACGAGCCGAGACACTGAGAGGAATGTGTAGTGACGCCGGAGAACGAGTGAGTCGGGGTCTTAAGATCCATCACATCACATCACCTCTTTTCTCAGCACGTGAGGGAGGCACGGCTCCCCCCATGATGCTCTGCTGACAACAGCACATACAGAGGTAATTATGGGGGATTTCTTTAATCCCACCGGGTCAACACTGATGTCCAACACGCCACCGCCACCATCCCGCTACAGCCTTTGGACCACATATTAAAACGGGATTCTTCAAGAAATCAAAAAGAAAATCTGATTTCGGAATCTTAATTTCGGATAAAGCTCCGTCTGGTGAGAAGAGGGAACCCAAATGAACCTCTGACCCAGTTTGGAACAATTCAACACAATAGCAGCATGTTAACCCGTTCCAAACCAATAACCTCGATCCAGATGACAACATGATTTAAAAGATTTATGAAGCACAAAACAATCCTAGAAACAGATGATTAG
Source organism: Sebastolobus alascanus (assembly GCA_916701645.2). Classification (NCBI taxonomy): domain Eukaryota; kingdom Metazoa; phylum Chordata; class Actinopteri; order Perciformes; family Sebastidae; genus Sebastolobus; species Sebastolobus alascanus. The sequence goes on from CAKAOJ020000240.1 coordinate 437,929, forward strand.
AAACGCCGCTTGTATCAATTTGTTTTTCTAAAAACCTTCCAGATCCGGCTGTTTGCTCGGCTGGCCTACAACAATATTACATAATGAAACTGGAGACCATCTTGTGATGGGATCACACCAGCCGCCGCGCCAAATCGGGCCAGGGGCGGAAAGTGGCGCCCTGGCTTGGACCACACCCATCTTCAAACTGGACCTCCATTTTGACCTCAACCATAGACTGTTTATAAGAAGTGGACGTTGTTACCGTGATGTCATCCATGGCCTTCACCATCTTGGTATTTGCCTTCAACATCTTCGTTTTTGGCCTTCACCATCTCGGTATTTGGCCGTCACCATCTCGGTATGTGGCCCTCACCATCTCGGTATTTGGCCCTCACCATCTCTGTATTTGGCCCTCACCATCTCGGTATTTGGCCCTCACCATCTCGGTATGTGGCCCTCACCATCTCGGTATGTGGCCTTCACCATCTCTGTATTTGGCCCTCACCATCTCTGTATTTGGCCCTCACCATCTCTGTATTTGGCCCTCACCATCTCGGTATTTGGCCCTCACCATCTCGGTATGTGGCCTTCACCATCTCTGTATTTGGCCCTCACCATCTCGGTATTTGGCCCTCACCATCTCTGTATTTGGCCCTCACCATCTCGGTATTTGGCCCTCACCATCTCGGTATTTGGCCCTCACCATCTCGGTATTTGGCCCTCACCATCTCTGTATTTGGCCCTCACCATCTCGGTATGTGGCCTTCACCATCTCTGTATTTGGCCCTCACCATCTCGGTATTTGGCCCTCACCATCTCTGTATTTGGCCCTCACCATCTCGGTATTTGGCCCTCACCATCTCGGTATTTGGCCCTCACCATCTCGGTATTTGGCCCTCACCATCTCTGTATTTGGCCCTCACCATCTCGGTATTTGGCCCTCACCATCTCGGTATGTGGCCCTCACCATCTCGGTATTTGGCCCTCACCATCTTGGTATTTGGCCCTCACCATCTTGGTATTTGGCCCTCACCATCTCGGTATTTGGCCTTCACCATCTTGGTATTGGTACTTGTCCGTCACCATCTTGGAATTTGGCCCTCACCATCTTGGTATTTGGCCCTCACCATCTCGGTATTTGGCCCTCACCATCTCGGTATTTGGCCCTCACCATCTCGGTATGTGGCCTTCACCATCTCGGTATTCGGCCCTCACCATCTTGGTATTTGGCCTTCACCATCTTGGTATTGGTACTTGTCCGTCACCATCTTGGAATTTGGCCCTCACCATCTTGGTATTCGGCCCTCACCATCTTGGTATTTGGCCCTCACCATCTTGGTATTTGGCCTTCACCATCTTGGTATTGGTACTTGTCCGTCACCATCTTGGAATTTGGCCCTCACCATCTTGGTATTCGGCCCTCACCATCTTGGTATTTGGCCCTCACCATCTTGGTTTTTGGCCCTCACCATCTTGGTTTTTGGCCCTCACCATCTTAGTATTTGGCCTTCACCATCTTGGTTTTTGGCTGGTAATAATCACTGAGGGTTAACGCTTCACTCCGGCACCAACATGTTCCGACATTTTAACAAAACCATCCCAGACGGCTTCAGTCATTTTTCATTTAAATTTATTAACAGAAATGTATTAACATTTAATATGCAGGAATGAGACCTTCTGTGAATACATGGCACAATCATATTATATACATTCTTTAAGGAGACAGTGCACAGACATGGTGGAGGGGGGGGGGGGGCTCTGACTGGCGTGAGCGGAGTGACAAACACTGTTTTTAAGTTAAAAATGTTGTTTTTTATAAAGAAACATGGCTGTTACCAAGAAACAAAAAGTAATACTACTGTTCTGTCGTACATCAACTTCTATATACAAACTAGGGAGAGGTGATCGACACAGACCAGAGGGGGGGGGGGGGATCTACCACAGTGCTGTTTGTTTTATAACTGTAACAATATACATAATTCTCATGTAACACAACAATTGCATGTGCAGCTGATCACCCCACTTCATTTTAAAGAAACTAAATTAGAGCACGTCCTCTCTTTAGCTTATAACGCTTTTAAAGCTCATTGCACATTTTTCCCCCACAGACGTTTGTGTCTTACTCGAATGCCTGCATGAATGTGTGTTTTATTAATAGGCGAGACTCCAGATCAGTGTCCCGTTAAGTAGTCCTGGGTGGAGTCCGAAGCGAAGGAGTCGGCGTCCTCGTTGTCGGAGTCCTCGCTGCTGTCGTCGGCGGCGGGCTCCCCGGAGAGGGCGATGCGGGCGTAGTCGTCGGTGTCGATGGACTTGCAGAAGTGAATGGCGTATTTCAGTTTCTCCTCCAGCACCTGTTTGCACGAGTACCTGGGCAGCTTCAGCAGGAAGAAACACGTGTAGGACTCCGGCAGGAAGTGGTCCGGAGGGTTGTACTTATCCAGCACCTACGGACAGAAGAGATGGCGTTCTTAGGTCTCTGGATCAGGTCGGGAGAGAGCTGGATTTATACGTCTACATGCTGCGGGACTCCTGTTAACCCTTTCAGTGTCCACATAGTGCCAGCACCTTTTCTCAATTGTTTAAAGAGGAGACAGATCATGCAGCTTCCTCAACAGAGTCTTTTTTCTGACTCCTAACGCTTCTACTTGAACATTCAATCCTGTGAAGGGCTCATTGCATGGGTGGAATATGGTCTCAAAAAAGTACAAAATACAAGTCTCCCTCCAAAATAATCCACGGCACACTGTAGTGTTTGATCAAAAATGAAAATGCATTTATTTTACATGGCAATAATTGTTTAAAATGAGCAATTTTTTTTAAATTTTAGATCATATTCCACCCATGCAATGAGCCCTTCACAAGATTGAATGAGCCCAATACACCTGAAGGATCCAAAGAGCACCTGTATGTGATTAACACAGAGACCCAGCAGCACTTCTACTCCATTGTCTTCATGCTTCTACTTGAACATTTCTGAACTTTTCAGAAAAGCGATGGTGACGTCACTGTAGGAAATAGAGGAGAAGCTTATCGCGGCTCGTTGGCCGTTGCTCTCTCAGAATGAAAAGGTGTGCGGGACCACTCCTTTGGTGACGGAGGGCGTCTCAACGCTTTCCATTCATTTCCTATTGAAAGCAGGTCCAGCGCGACGCGTCCGGCTCACTGAACTTGGACCAAACTGTGAAACTAGGTGATCTAGTTGTAAAATGAAACCGCTCAGCGGTGACATCATCGCCTGTTTCTCTCTTAAAATGTTGTCAGAAGTAGATTTTGGTCGGTTGTTTAGACGGAATAACAGAAAGTTTACGAGCAGGCCGCCATGTTGTTTCCTGTTTGAAAACCAGGGACCAATCAGGTGGATTCAACGAGAGGATACGTCACCGCTTGACCGTCCAGTTGAATGGAGCAGCGTCCTCTAGTGTCCTCGCTGGACCTGGTGGACATGTAGCGCTGGATTTAACATTACAGACACGACCACTGACTATTAGTGGAACAATTAACCACAAATTCACCATGAACTGTTCGCTACCTAACAGTTAATAGTACAGTTTTAACTAATGAAAATAACCAAAATCTCAAGTACGGCACTAATTAACCTCCGGCTGTTTTATGTTCAGATCACAGTAACTACGGTCGGTAAAGTCATAAAGCTCCAGGTGTTCAGTAAAAGTCACCACTATGAGAAGAAATGCTAATGATGTCGGACGCTTTTCTGCTCTAAGTTGAATTCTTTTAAAGTCGAGGCGTTCAGGGCGCTCCTGTAAAAAACGTGAGTCGCTCAGCAACGTAAAAGCAGCGCACAAAGACCGTCACTGTCATCGGAAACAATAAGAAAAAGCCGCCCCAGGCTGCTTTAACACGCTCTGTCTGATCATTTTTAAAGGAACTGAATTCGGTGCTTTTTAAGACTTTTGTTTTTTCCACTCACCTGCACCACAAAGTCCCGCCCACGGAAGTCAGCGATGGTGCGCGGCAGACGCGTGCGTCCCCAGACGAACCTCAGGAACAGAGACCTCTCCGTGTTGGAGAAGGACTCCATCACCTCCCAGAACCACTGGATGAGCGACGACGTGGGCTCCACCCCTTTATACGTGGCCACCGACTTCAGCAGGTGGAGCGGGATGTCGGGGCTTCCACACACCTGAGGAGAGGAAACGTTTAGCGTTACTACCAGCAGATAGAGGAGACGTCACCACCGTAAAGCTGCTCTCACTCACCATCGTCTCCAGCTCGTAACCGGTGAACAGCGACAGCAAGGGAACGGGAACCACTCGAGCCATTCCCTCGCGCACGGCGGAGACCTGCTCGTCGAACTCGTGGAGCCTGAAGACACAAAACAGGAAGTTAAACACAAGCACACACTGCAAAGTGTAGGATCTGTTCATTCAGCGTGTTTCCTCACCTGTAGTTAATGGCCAGGCGGACGTACTCAGCGCGGTTCTCCAGGGTGATGTGGGAGTATTTGGAGCTGAGCTGGATGTCCTGGCCGCTGGCGTTGGGCACCGTGAAGGGCAGCGTCATGGCCTCGAACTCCTCCGCCGTGGCCTCGTTGTCCCGGATGTACATCAGGCCGGGAATAAAGTCCTTATCAACCTGGGGACAGATCACCGCTTAATATTATTACATCCATTTAATGTCTCTAAAGGGATAGTTCAGGTGTTTATCAGTGAGGTTGTATGAGCTACTTGTACGCAATATTCAGAATATTTTCAGCCCTTTCTGAAAGGGGAACTGTAGCTGTTATATCGCTCTCTTCAAAGCCACCAGACTCCATTCACAAAAACAGTAATTTTACCTCTTCAGAATTTCTACAGTGAATAAAACATACTAGGTTTTTTTTTACTTAAAGAGGACCTATTATGCTTCTTTTGTGCTTTTTCCCTTTCTTTTAGTGTGTTTTTAGATTTTTTGTGCATGTAAAAGTTCTACAAAGTTACAAAGCCGAAGGTCCTCCTCCACAGAAACACTGCTCCAGGACTGCCTGAAATGCCTCGCTTGAAGTCCCGCCCTTTCTTCCGTAACGTGGTGATGTCACCAAGTAACACGTTTGCATAATACCTGCGTGGCGGCTAGTTTGGCTCACCCTCAAACAAAGCTAATTAGAGCGGAGCCGGAGCGGGGTCTAAAGAGTTTGGTTCGGTTGACCAATCAGAGCAGACTGGGCTGCACCTGAAAGTTTGTATAATAGGTCCTCTTTAAAACTATGAAATTTCACATAGAGAATAGATAACGTCTTCAGTTCCCCGTCAGAAAGGGCTGTCTGACAGCGAGGTAAAGAGGTGAAAATATTCTAAATATAGCGTATAATTAAACACATTTTTTTAGGTGTCTAAATTAGCTGCTGCCTCCGTCCACAGCAGTATATTTCTTTGCTCCCGTGCTGGTTCTCCTGTCTGTTTCTACTAACTCCATCTACTGTAGGTAATACACTGACTACGGAGAAGAACCTCATACAACCTCACTGAGAAACACCTGAACTATCCCTTTAATAACCCACCTGGTGTGTGCATTCATTCATTCATTCATCTCTCTGTGTGCGTATTTCTGCCCTCGTGCTCACTACACAGTCGTTCCCGTGAGCTCCGCTCCTTCTCCAGTCTTATGCTGGATCTAACCTTTCTCATATCTCAAGGGCAAAACCACAAAACAAGAGCAGCTTTGTGAAGGAAAAAGGAGAGCTTTCTACCCCCCCGCTGCAGTATTCTCTCAGTGACGGTTCAGGAGCTCATGATCGCAGCGTGAGGGCAGGAGTGGACTCGTGAAACAAAAGCTCAGATTGTGACTTCCTTCACTGAGATGAACACAGATCTGAGAGAGCAGGTACCGTATGAAGCGGTTCTCAGTGTAGAGCTGAAGGCAGCAGCCAGCTGACGGGCTTAAGGTTTAATCTGAGGAGGAATGTATAGGAACTTGTTCTTTCTGCAGGTTATAATGCAGATCATGAGGGGTTGTAATGTTATAAAATGTTAAACCAGTTAAACTAGAGACAAGTAGAGTGTAGTAGGGACTTAAAATAATGTACAACACTGAGATGCTCATCACTAAACAATGAGTTTTAAAGGCTCAAACTCCATGTAAACTGCGACCTGATGAATGCCACCTGTTCATGAGTAGGTGCATGTTTGTGAGATTAGATCAGGAGGTTTTCAAAGTCTCAGACCGGCTTGGAGAAAGGCCCTTAGTTTACTTACTAGAATTCCTGGATGTCTATGAGATCATGATTACGATATTTGATCCCATAAACACTCAACAATTGTGCCGAGACTTCAGACTCGACTTGACAAAATCAAAAGACTTGCAACTGGACTTGGATTTTAACTCCAGTGACTTCACTTGAACTGAAGCAAGATTTTGAATGCAGGATTTTTACTTGTAACAGAGTGTTTTTTAAAGGTCCAGTGTTTAGGATCTGGCGGTATCTAGCGGTGAGGTGAGGAGATCGCAACCAACTGAAGCCTCTCCCGTGTGCCGAGCGTGTTTGAGAGCTACGGTGGCCGACGTGAAAACACGAATGTACCTCTCTAGTGCGTGGGAGGTGAGTGGTGAAGCGAGAGAGAGAGAGGGAGAGCGGCGGCGACGGGAGCGAATAACGTTATCGACTCCCGCCCAAGCAGGAAAAGTTAACATTGTTGGTTTGTCTGTTCTGGGATACTGTAGAAACATGGAGGACTCCATGAAGAGGACCCGCTCCCTATGAAGATATAAACGACTCATTCTAAGGTAACGGAAACACAACAATTATTATTTACATTAAAGAAAATATACGTAATAATATTATATTACATATCTGTTAATAAATCCCTCTAAATGTTACACACTGGTCCTTTAAATCGTGGGATTAGTACTTTTACTTAAGTAAAAGATCCATTTTGGTCCCAGTCTAGAACCCTGATATTTATCATGATTAAACTTGAATGAAAAGATTCTTCTTCTATAAACTGTCTCACAGGTCTGCACACTGTGACTAACACCAGATAAATCAGTGTGTAGAGAGCAGCGGGGGGGGGTACGTACCTCACTGAGGTCAGCGATGGTCAGGTTCATGCCTGCCAGCTGTTTCCACACCGGCTCTGCCAGATTCAGACTGAGAGGGCTTCCGGTCCGGATTGCGATGCCCAGCAGAACTCCTGCAGACACAGCGAGGCCGAGAACATTAACATCAAACCACAAACAACCATCTGACTCTGTGCAGCAACATAATGAAACACAGAAATATGTGTAATAAGTGGAGCGTGCTGCGCGGCGGCGGCGGCGTCCAGGTGTTTTATCAGTGGAAACACACATGAAGCATTTTAACATGCAGAGTTTGAGTTTATCAGGGTTTAGCAGCCCAGAAGACCTGACGGGGAGATTAAGTGGATTATACCTAGGAAGCGGAACATGCTCATGTGAAGAGGGGACTTGGCCGCGGGGTTGAGCAGGAAACAGTCCCGGTTGGCGCCCGACTCGTCGCGGCCGTTGGGGGTGACGATGAGCAGCGGCGTCAGTGCGTTCTGCAGCTCCTCGCACATTTCGGCGATGGACTCGCTGTAGCCGCCGCCGCAGTCGTCCACGGACTCTCCTGAGAGGAAACAATACACAAACATGAGTAGTTAACCCTTTGAACTCTGCAGGAGGTTAGAACTGGTATTTTTGTTTATTGTGATGTCATTTCCTGGAGTATCTTCAAATGCTTCACATCCCGAAAATCTGTACAACCTCAGCTAAAAGGTTATGTGAGTCAGTAAACTATAATAATTAATAAAAGTATTGAAATTTTGTCATTTTAGTTTAAAAACTGAATTTAAAAACTACAAAAACCAGGACAGTTCTTTCATAAAATGTCACTAAATAAACAAACTGAACATGTTGATCCTAAAGATTTCTAAACGTAGAAACATGAACACAATATTTCTTAACACTACAGAAGTTATTTGAACTATGCAAATTTTTGATTTTTGAGGTATCCTCATTTTTATGAACAGATCGAGGTGTTTTGATGGTTTGGTTGCGTTCTGCAGATAACGTAACACGGCTGGGATGATACACCTACAGTACGTCCCGATTCAATATTATCATGATACTTGGATGTGGATTTTTAAGTATTGCGATTTTTAAGTTGGATCATACACCTCTAGGGACTTTTACTTTGGAAAATATCTAAATGAATTTATACCTTCTGAGGCTTGTTTTGGTTGACGGATACGGAACGGATATGACGTCACGTTACTCAGACTACAACATAAAAGCGGTAACTTCCTTCTACCTCCACAGAGACTCAGATGAAGCAAATATATCGATTCTGGCATTAAAAAAAAGTTTTTTTTCCCTCCCCTAAACGTAACGTAACAACATCAACCTGAGTGCACAACGTGATGATGTGAAAGACGAAGAAGTCTTAGATTTCTGCTGCAAAAAGAATGAACGCTCTAACTATCATAGTTTTAATTTTACATCGATTTAAACAGGATCATACAAACAAGGACATCCAGGGTGAGGAAACACACACAGCTCAATTTATAAAGAATAACTCATCAGAGACTTCTGGGAGGACATGACGGTGTTAACACTTACCCACAAACTTGACCTTCCACACTCGGTGAGGGAGCAGCAGGCTGTCGGGGCTGAACGAACTCATCTTGGCACACATCTGACCAAACACAGACTTGGTCCCGTCGGGACCCGCCAGACCTCCTTTACTACGGGAACGCTTCACCTGCAGGGAGGAGAAGGAGAAGGAGAAGAAGGAGAAGGAGAAGAAGGAGAAGAAGGAGAAGGAGAAGGAGAAGGAGAAGGAGAAGAAGAAGAAGAAGGAGAAGAAGAAGAGATTATGTTTTGTTTCTGTTCTGTGGTTAATAACTTCCTGCCTGATGGAGAGGAAGTACTGATGGGCATGAGTTCCTGGATATGACAGCTCTACATGAGGAGGTGGTGGGGGGGGGTGGTGGTGGTGGTGGTGGTGGTGGTGGTGGTGGTGGGGGGGGGGGGGGGCAGCGGTCCGAACCGAGAGTCTAAACCTCAGTCCAGGAACCCTGCAGACAGATCACACACACAGCAGAGAGAAATCCCCTTATGAAAGACATCACATGAGAAGCTCAGGAGGCTGTCTGGATCACAGCCTCACAGTGAGGGGGGGGGGGGGGGGGGGGGGGAGGAGGAGGAGGAGGAGGAGGGGGAGGAGGGGGAGGAGGAGGAGGAGGAGAGAGGAGGGGGGGGGGGGGGGAGGAGGAGGAGGAGGGGGAGAGGAGTACAGTAGAGAGACTTGAAGAAAGATAGAAGTGATTGTGAAACAGATTACGAGCAGGCAGTTGTATTTCCTACTAGAGTTGCACCGTATACTGATACCAGAAAGGTATCGTAATACCCTCCTATCGTAACAGTACGATGCCGCGTTTATTAGTACAAGTCTCCACGATATCAGCCCGATTACAGCCCGATTCGGCCGTCGTAGGGTGTCGACTCTGATCGAGGAACTCGAGGATACTCATTTATCGATTGGGAACGATAAATGAGTATCGTGTGCGACAATCGATGGTTTTATCTGGTGTAGTGTGTCATAGTACACGACAACCGACGCCGCGTCTGGGATGCCACACAACGTCCCGACAGGAAGTCTAGCATGTTTGATTTATTTTATTTTTTTTGCTTTCCACTACGGCTGTGAATTTGAAAGGCTGAGCGTCTGTAAACAGAAGCACATGGCTACTTATTATGCAGAATGATGTCATCGGACCTTCCCAGTAGTAGGATATTCAATCTAGGTTGTTTCAGAGTTAAAAACACCTTTCTCTTCTCCCTGTGAATTATATTTGTATTGTTTTCCCCTTGGAGCCTCGTGGGCCCCTTTACATGGTCGGGCCGGGGGGCTGGAGCCCCGGTAAGCCCGTATATTATAAGAAGACGAAAGAAAATTAAAGCAGGTCTTGAACCACAGTCCTACGTGGTCTAAAGTTTATTTAGGGCGTGTCCAACGCAGTGTATAGTCTGGGTGCAAAGTGAGGTGCAAGGAGCAAAGGGATTGTATTTAGTCTCTTAATTAATCAGAGGTGTGTTTTGGGCGTAAAAACCAATCAGAGTGTCATCTCCCATTCCCTTTAAAAGACAGGTGCACCTGCAGCGGACGCATCGCTATTTAAAAGGCGGATTCAGCAAATCGGAGAAGCGAGCGGTTTTCTGCTGAGGAAACGGATCTGCTCGTGTGTGAATCGAAAGTGTGCGTTCATTATAAGATAATAAACCCTAGGCTAAATATGATAAACATGTATTGATAAATAATGAAAACATTATTACTTTCCGATGCAACCCACGGGGGGCTCGGACCGGCTGAGCGGACTCCTACGGAGAGGCGGAGCGTAAGGCATCAGCCTCAAAACGCCGCCGTTTAGAGGAGAGTTCTGTCATCTATTACTCTGTTACTTTTCCTGATATTTTAGATTTTTGCCGTGATATCGTTTCAGTATCGTATCGAGATATTTAGGCAGGGTTTCGTATCAAAGTCATAGTTTTGGTATCGTGACAACAGTACTTCCTTTGGTACCTGTATCCTGTTGAGCTCCACCACAGGTCCATGCTGTCGGTCTCTCACCATCGTGGCCTGAACAACCTTCCTGAAAGCTGCTTCCTGTTCACCAGATAGGAATATAAAGATATTAGTGCCGAAGCAGAGATTACGTGTTTCATGAACATTCAGATATCCGTGCTCTCTCACCTTGCCCTGGGAGATGAGGATCCCCCTGAGCGTGTCGAAGCCCACCGAGGGTCCGTGGCCCGTCTGACCCAGTCGGCCCTCCAGGTCAAACATGGGGATACACGGGCAGAAGAGCTCGGAGATGTGATGCAGCAGCAGCAGCCGGTTCCTCAGAGCCATGATGGGGATCTCCTGCAGGTGGTTGTACTCCATGGGAACCTTCAACACATCAAACAGACGGCATGATGGGAACCTCAACGTTGTTTTAATGATGCTGCTGACTGCAAAGCTTTACTGCCATCTACTGGAACAGGTGCTTTTACAATATCTAAGTTAAGTTCAGTACCTGAGCGGGCAGTTTTCCAGCGTTGGTGGGCTTGCTGGTGGACCATGCGAGGGTGTGAGCAGAACCACAGGCCACCCTGTTGATCTTCTTGCCCTGCAGCGCCGCCACCAGCCGCGGCCTCTGGATGGCGTTGGTGGTCCCGTCTCCAAGTTGGCCCTCGTCGTTGTCCCCCCATGTGTACACTTCTCCTGAGCCAAACACAACAAAGCCTTTCTGTGGAGCTGCAGCACAACCGGACTGAGCTGTTTACATGCACACTGATATTATTCAGGTTTTAGGAGCATTCTGTAGACATGTATACAGCACATTCACAATATGAGTCTCAATCTGGGTTTTTAGGGCAGTTTGCGACACGCGGCCTCTTGTCTGTTTACGGAGTCGGAGTCTGTTCTCGTGCATAAAAAGAGAAGCTTTAAGAAAACAGCTTTGCAGAACGGTGACAGCGAGGGTTTAACACCTGCAACAAGACTGCAGCTGGAATAAGAGGGAAATTATTTAAAGGGCGTTAATGAGAGAATGAGCGGCTGCATGGAAACGGGAATATACATTTTTATTAGACATGTAAACAATTTAGGCTGCATTCACACCAGATCTGGCAGCGACACGACGTCACGCTGCGGTGGACGATCACGTGACCGGTGATCCAGAGCGGTAGTACCACCCAGCCATGAGGGAACAAAAGACGTTAATCGTCAAGTCAGTGGACCATTAAAGTGAGTAAAGTCTCCCACACCGCTACACAACCCTGCAGCGAATCACAGCAGCCAGTGTTAATATTGGCAGATATTTTAAGTTTTAGTCATATTTAGTCATTTTTATCCTTCATAGTTTTAGTCGCCGAAAAGTCCTTACTTTTTTAGTCAAATTGTTTTAGCTATTTTTTTGTCTTAGTTCTGTTTCAAATGTCGTTTTTAGTCCTCCGATTATATTGAACATTTCAGTTAATCTGCTCAAACCAAAACCAATAATTTTGTCATTTTAGCCAAATTTATTTCACATACGATTTTATCTTATAATTCTCTGATGAAAAACCGGTTGAATGATTAATAAAGCAGCTTTGCACACCGTTACTCCGAGTCCTCCTGACTGCTTATTAATGATGCACGGTTAAATTGCACTCACCGGTCCGTTATGAGAGCCAATCAGCACCGCCCAACATGCAAACATATGCATTAATCAACCAACTGAACCCGACCCGCAAACCGCCAACTTTATGCATTATAGTAGCACAACTGTCAGGACTGAGACAAGAAGGACAGAGACGGACTGAGCGCCGCCGCCGCAGCATGACGGAGAGAGAGAGTGACAGAGAGGGGAGGAGACGGTGGAAAGTTTTTAAACTACGTTTTAGTCTCGTCTTTTTTCGTCATATTGCATATGACCGTTAGGTGTTTTAGTCCTGGTTTGGTCCAATATTCTCTGGTGCTTCAGTCCTGGTTTGGTCCACTATTTAGTCCTGGTTTGGTCCAATGTTTAGCCATGGTTTGGTCCAATATTATCTGGTGTTTTAATCCTGTTTTGGTCCAATATTCTCTGGTGTTTTAGTCCTGGTTTGTCCAATATTCTCTGGTGTTTTAGTCCTGGTTTGGTCCAATATTCTCTGGTGTTTTAGTCCTGGTTTGGTCCAATATTCTCTGGTGTTTTAGTCCTGGTTTGGTCCAATATTCTCTGGTGTTTTAGTCCTGGTTTGATCCAATATTATCTGGTGTTTTAGTCCTGGTTTGGTCCAATATTATCTGGTGTTTTAGTCCTGGTTTGATCCACTATTTAGTCCTGGTTTGGACCAATATTATCTGGTGTTTTAGTCCTGGTTTGGTCCAATATTATCTGGTGTTTTAGTCCTGGTTTGGACCAATATTATCTGGTGTTTTAGTCCTGGTTTGATCCAATATTATCTGGTGTTTTAGTCCTGGTTTGGTCCAATATTATCTGGTGTTTTAGTCCTGGTTTGATCCACTATTTAGTCCTGGTTTGGACCAATATTATCTGGTGTTTTAGTCCTGGTTTGATCCACTATTTAGTCCTGGTTTGGACCAATATTATCTGGTGTTTTAGTCCTGGTTTGGTCCACTATTTAATCCTGGTTTGATGCAACATTATTTGGTAGTCATGGGAAAAAAAGGTCGTTGACAAACACATTTCGTAATTTTGTCGTTAACGAACTCAACACCGACCACATCATCTGATCTGAGATCTACCTGAGATCTACCTGAGATCTACCTGAGATCTACCTGAGGTCTACCTGAGGTCTACCTGAGGTCTACCTGAGATCTACCTGAGGTCTACCTGAGGTCTACCTGAGGTCTACCTGAGGTCTACCTGAGGTGAATGCAGCCTTAGTATGAATGTTTTTTTGAAAATAAAGGCAGAATATTTTGTGCATGTAAACGCCGTCAGAGGAGGGAGAACTGGTACAATAAACAACAAATACACATGACGTTAACATGTGATGATGCATAAAGTGGTCGACCCTACCATCCTCTGTGCAGCACACACAGTGCAGCGACCCCGTGGCGATGGCGATGACCTTCTTCCCTTGAAGCCCCTGAACCTGTCGGGGTCGTCGGACGTGGTCGTCGGAGCCGTGACCCAGACGGTGATAGTCGCCTTTCCCCCTGAGAACCACACGATACATTATATACACACACCTGATCCATCTCAGCTGTAACAACAACATGACAGATTCATGTACCTACCAGGTGTACACGGCTCCAGACTTAGTGAGAGCCACAGAAAACTGAGAGCCACACTCCACTTTGACCACCCCGAGGCCCGTGAGGGAGTCGATCTGAAAACCAGAAATTAATTCATCAATCATGTGATGGAGCGTTATGAGAAACACTTCAGATCTCTGAGATTGAGCCATTCATCCACCGCAGTCAGCAAACATTGAGCCTCAAGGATATTATCTTGTTGAGGGAGGTTATGTATTTTACTGGTCTTCAACACTCAAATGAATAATTTCAACTTATTAAGAACTGTGAAAACAAGGAAGAGATATTATCCTGGTTTTAGCTCCAGTCCACTGGCTCCCAGTACCTTTTAGGATAGATGTTAAAGTTCTTTTACTTGCTTTTAAAGCTCTTAATGATTTGGAACCGACTCTCCTTTTTTTAAAACCTTCACTTTTTTAACTATGCCCCAAAATTAGAGCTACAAGAGATGCTCTTTGAACATTTTTAATTGACAGCTGAAAACCTATTTATTTAATTTGAATTATAATTATTGTCATTCTCTCATTTTTATTATTCTTAATGGTCTCTATTTCTTTAACTTACACTTAAATATTTTATCATCTACTTTTTATTGTATAATTTTATTTTCCATTTGTATTTTTATTGTAAAGCACTGTGAGCTCCATCTGTTGAATAAAAATGCTTTATAAATAAGGTTTTATTATTATTATTATTATTATTATTATGTATTTGTAGATGAAATCGGATCATCCATTTAAAAATGATGTTTTTTCAAGCATTTCCAAATGAACTCACGAAACATTTTGATCCAAAAGATTTCTAAATGTAGAAAGAACAAAATATTTCTTAACACTCCACAAGTTATTTGAACTATGCACATGTTTTAGTTTTTAGATATGCTCATTCTTATTCGCAGATCGAGTGCAAAGGCGAATGCGAATGCTCGAGCTGTTATAGTTTTTATTTTAGATTGATTTAAACAGGTTCACGTAAGCAATGCCGTATTTAAAGGGTTAAATTAGCAGTGTTAACTAATTGACGCTGAACAAAGGGCTCCAACAATTATTTTCATTGTTGAAAATTGAAGAAAGATTGAGGAAAGAAACCAGAAAATATTCACATTTAAGAAGCTGAAATCAGAGAATTTAGACTTTTTTTTCTTAAATTACTCAAACCGAGTAATCGTTTATCAAAATAGTTGGCAATTAATATTTTAATTATTCAATAATGGACAACTAATGAATTAATCTTTGCAGCTCTTCTTGATCGTAGTAGCTGTGACTGTTGATCTTAAACAAGGAAACAGAAACCTCTTGAGCTCGTAGTGTTCAACAGTCTCTTGCTGTATAAAATAACTGGAGGAAGAAGACACGAGTATAAAGTGATGTCTCTGCCGACCTCCGGTGCCCCCCCGCTGAGTAAATTGCCTCACCTTCATGGGGATTTTGCAGCCGTCGCTGCCTCCGCGGCCCAATTTGCCGTAGTCGCCGTCTCCCCAGGACCAGACCATGTCATCGTCCGTCAGACACAGCGTCTGGGCGTCTCCGCTGCCGCACGCCACGTCGATGACCCGGTGACCCTGCAGAGCATCCACCTGGATAAACCAATCAGACGCAAAACATCAGCAGAGCATCCACCTGGATAAACCAATCAGACGCAAACCATCAGCTTCACCTGGCCGTGACTGTCTGGGAAACGTTGTCGCGGTGAGGCAGAGTAAACAGCTTGATTCCTGTCTAAACATCCGACATGTAGCTGAAACACTTCAGGTCGACACTTAGTGTTTACAGCCTTTTCAGTTTAATGACAAACCTTAAAGGGACAGTTCACCCCAAAATAAAAAAATACAGATTTCTCCTCTTATCTGTAGTGTTATTTATCAATCGAGATTGTTTTGAGGTCTGTAACTAACGATTATTATCATTGTAGATTATTGTCTCGATTAATCAATTGAAGTTGTTTGGTCTATAAAATGTCAGAAAATGATGAAAAATGTGGATCAGTGTTTCCTAAAGCCCAAGATGACGTCCTCAAATGTCTAAAAGATATTCAGTTTGCTGTCATAGAGGAGAAAGAAACTAGAGCTACGACGATTAATCGATTTTGTTGTCATTAGTCGCCAACTATTTTGATAATTGATTAATCAGTTTAAAGTCTAAATTCTCTGATTCCAGCTTCTTAAATGTGAATATTTTCTGGTTTCTTTCCTCTATGACAGTAAACTGAATATCTTTCAGACATTTGAAGACGTCATATTGGGCTTTGGGAAAGACTGATCATTAATCAAAAACATCTTATAGACAAAACAACTAACTGATCAAAAAAAACAAAAAAAAAACAAGCAAACTACAAAAAAATATCTGTCATTTTGTGGTGAACTGTCCCTTTAAGTGCGTTATAACATCACAGTATATCTTGAGTTGTGTGAGAAACTGAGCTACTGACCAGCTTTGGTTTGAGCTGATCCTCGCTGTCTCCGTGACCCAGTCGTCCGTAGCGACCTTTGCCCCAGGTGAAGAGCTCTCCGCTGGCGGTGATGCAGGCGCTGTGGGCCCCCCCGGCGGCGATATCCACCACCTCCACTCCCCTCAGAGACTCGATCACACGAGGACGGTCACACGGGCTGAAGTCAAGAGGAGGCACTGTTACTATAGAAACTAGAGAGGTCACGATTTCCTATTTGAAATGACATTTCAATCATCAAAAACAAAAGCTGGATCTGCGATTCTCCCGGTATTTTTTGTGTTTTCTCTCCACCACCACCTACTTGCGCACATCCAAAGAAAAAAAACAAAATGTGTTTTGTGAGGTCACAGTGACCTTTGATCACCAAAATCTAATCAGTTCATCCTTGAGTCCAAGTGGATTTTTGTGCCAGATGTAATCCTGTTCCTGAGATACTGCTTTCAGGAGAACGGGACGGACAGAAGGTCACAGTGACCTTGACCTTTGACCACCAAAATCAAAATCGGTCCAGGTGGATGTTTGTGCCAAATTTGAAGAAATTTGCTCGAGGCGTTCCCGAGATATCATGAGAGCGGGACGGACGTGAGGTCACAGTGACCCCTGACCTTTGACCAAGTGAATTTGAAGAAATTCCCTCCAGGCGTTCCTGAGATATCACGTTGATAAGAATGGTACGGACAGACGGATAATCACGGCTGTTGCCGGTGCGGAGGCATAAAAATATGGCCCTTATGTTATGTTATATCACACTTGATACCGTGCAGCCTCTTATTAAATCTTTTTGAAGAAGAACTTGAAAATATAAATGACAGTTAGGACATAAAATGATCTGTTGATGATCTCAAAAATCGAATCGTGGATTTGCAGAATCGTGATGCCCCTTAATAAAAACACAACCCTTTACATTGATCCTTATTTCTTACAGTGATTAATATTGACATTGTGTGTGAAGTGGAAAAACTGAAGGTGTGATTGAGTCTGAACCTTCTGTTCCCGTGACCGAGTTTTCCGTCCTCCGCCTCCCCCCAGGAGTAGACCTCTCCCTCCGAGGACAGCGCCAGGCAGTGCTTCCCTCCAGAGTTCACCGCCACTTTCCTGATGAAGACGTGTTGGATGGACTCCAGCAGAGTCGGCGTGGACACCGACTCCGTGCCTCCGATACCCAGCCTGCCCCCGGCTCCGTATCCTGTTGCATACAGCTGAGGACCAAGATATACGTTAGTATTCTGACATCGTTGATAAAAACAGTAGCGAGTGATTAAAGGAGAGGCGGACCTTTCCATCAGCGGTGACAGCAAACAGAGTCTGCTCCCCGCCGATGAGCTGCACGGGCCGCAGCGTGGCGAGGGCTTCGGTGGGAGTGGGCACTTTGACCTTCGCCCCCTCGATGCCCCCCAGCTGACCCCTGTGGTTGTGGCCCCAGCCGTAGATGGTGCCGCTCCCGCCGGCGGAGAGCGTCCAGTCGTCCGGCCGCCGGTTCATCCACTGCACGAGCTGCTCGTCGTGCTCGCGCTTGAACAAGTCGTGGCTCTCGTGGAGGCCGTTCATGATCTCGTGATCGGCCATGAGCTCGCGGATCTTCTTTGTGACCTTCAAAGGGTTAAGAATAAATAATGATAGAGGATTAAGAACATTCTCAACGTGTGAGGAAGAAGGCGAGCACAGCCCGGCACGCTCACCTCATCCAGGAAGGGTCTCGGTAGAGATGTCCTCTTGTCCAGAGCCACAGCGACTCTGGAGGCGGTGCAGTACCGGCGGAACCAGGCCCACTTATGAGTCTCAGCACAGCAGGGTAAGGTATCAAGCTCCAGGTCGCAGGCAAGAGCAACCAGGACCTGAACAAAATGTTAACATTAGCCTCCATAATGACCTATAAAACTCACATAGACAGAACCATCTCCAGCGCTGTGGAGATCACAATCATCTTACGCAGCGCTAAGCCCGGGATGCAAAAAGTGTCGGCTAGGAAGTTGTTTTGGTGGAACATTTGGGGAGGCGAGCACTGGCATTAAAATAGCTAATTCCCCACAAAAGAAAACACCTCAATAAAACAGTAAAAGACGTACGTCGACTGTGTGATGTGACTTTTACTGATAAAAAAAGACAAACATAATTTGAAAATCGGTGCCCTAGAGGTGAAGCCTGTCTTTACTACAGCTCTGGAGGAGCTCACCGGACTCATTACAACCACAGACGATTTGCTGGCTCTCTTGAAATGTATTAAACCGAGCTCGAGTGAAGTGGAACAGATTGGTACATTGGTCAAGTCAAAGTCTGGGCTTTTCAGAGGTGCGTTCACATGTTGTTTTGGTCTACAGTGTCTGTAGTAAAATCAGATTTAAAACTTGACATTTTCAGTGAGTAGGTAGCTAGCTCGGAGGTTGTTGTTGTTTTCCGAAACAAAAGGGATTTTGATAACTTGCAGATAGGGGAAGAGGAGGAGAATGCAGAATAAAATACGTGGCTAACAGCAGGCTTATACATACAGACTATTATAAATCCAATGGTATAGAAACAGTGTGAGCGTACCTTGAAAAACGGACTGTGAAGCAGCTGCTTTCCTCCCCTGACGATGGGATCCTCATACTCGTACTGCCTCTGCAGAGCCTCTGGGAGACCCTTCACTAGAGCAGCCAGCGCACTGCCTGTGAAACTCTGGAAGAAAACAAATTATTATTATTAAAAATATAAAAAAGATAGGCCTCATTTTACTAAATAGGGGCTCCATTTATTATCACAGTTTTTGTTCATTTTTGTCGTTACAGTTCTCAAAGAATCACACAAATCAGCACTGCAGTAGATGGTACGGAAGACCTGAGAGGCAAGTAGGAAAAAAATAATAATGGTGATACAATTTCTAAGTCGGGTCTAAATAGTTTTCTCTCCTGTGTATATGATAAAAGAAAATTTTCATCCGTGAAACAGGTGGGAAATAAGGTTTTGTCAGGTTTTTTCACCTGTTTCACAGAAGAAAAAAATTACAAGTATAATATTAAAGGGACTATATGTTACTTTTTGCGTGCAGAAATGTGTTTTAATTGTTTTTTATTGCCAATGTGTGAACAGGTTGTAATCTAACCTAAAAAATGAGAGCTTCCGTGACTTTCCGGGTTTCCTCTATCAGCCTGTAGACTGATTTTAATGTGAAGAACCAGGGCCGGTTTTTACGGGAAAATCCAACAGATGTGACGTCATGCACGCTCCTGTGAGTGCCTTTACTTTATTCAGCTCCGCTTACAGGGCTAACATCACATAACAAATGAGTGGTGAAGCAAGAGAGAGAGAGCGGCGACGGAACAAGTGAGCAGCGGAGCAGAAAAGTTTTTTTAGTGCTTTTAGCTGCTAACGTTGCTAACGTTAAACAACATGATGCCTGTTGGTAGTGCGAGCAACAGGGCGCTGACTGTAGGTGTCACTGTTAACAAGCTATTTCTGATTCCTACATTGAGTTTAGAGACTTTAATACAATACAATAAAACAAGTTAATACCATAAATATTTCAGTTAAGCTGTTATTAAGTATCTTTCGTCGTTGGGATCCGACTGTACTCACCATAGAGCGAGCCTCGCCCTCGCTGTCACCCAGCAGCCTGTTGATGTTGATGGACTGACCGTACTCGGTGGTCAGGAGCTTCCGTAGTCTCTGCAGAGCCCACATCCTGTGTCCAGCAGCTGGAACACAATAAAACATGAATATATATATATTTGTTTATGTGCATAGTAAAGCCATTACATGGTGGATCAGGACGGATCTTAGATTGTACCTAGTGCACTAAGCTGAGCACAAGCAGCGAGGGAGGCAGCGAGGCGAGGCACGATGCTCCTGTTGGAGGCAAAGTTGAGCCTGAAGTCCAGCAGACAGGTGACGAGGTCCATCGAGGGGCAGGACAGGATGCAGCGGTCAGACAGCAAGTCTTTGGGACCTGAGGAGAGAAAAGGATCGGTGTCATGAGGCTGCGTATGTGAGTGGATTTCAGAATCATACCCTGTGAAATGGTTTATGTATTAGTGTGTGGAAGGTGTATTTATGCACAGAGGCTGTTAGTTAATGGTCTCTCTGTGTAGTTTAACATCTGGTTGTATGTGTGTGATGCGTCTCACCAGCAGCAGGCATGATGGGGTAGACGGTGAAGCGCCATCCCCACCCGTTCACTGAGCCGTCACTGGTGAACTTCCACTTGAGTTCGTCTCCTGGGATCCGTAACTCACTGGACCAGTCGGACCACTCCCGACCTGAAACACACACGGCGTTAATGTTTGATTAACTGGCAAACACTCTTTATCTTTTTTAGGGTCTTCCTCTCATCACCTGATCTGACAGAGACGATCCGATTGGCTCCATCCATGATGGTTAACGGGTCGTGGCGCCGCTCAGTAGAACACTGTCTGTCAAACTCTATCCTCAGACCTTCAGCACCTACAAGATAAAATAAAGAGATGTTTACATCCAGGAGTCAGAATGATCTCCAACAGCATCCTGAACACTGTCTGGCTCTTTCTATCAGTGTTCATACAGAATTTCAAGGACTTTTTCAAGCACTATTTTTTCATTTTCAAGGAATTAACTGTATAAACTTAAAGGGCGTGTCTATCTGCGTTCTTTTCTGAGGGTTTTTTTCAGATGGAAACGCCCACTCAGCCACTCTTTGTGCGAGACGGTGACGTAAAGCGGAGCGATTTCTGCTTCTGAGCAATTTAATTATAATAACTTGATGAACAAAACTTTGGTCAAAATATAAGACAGCGCAATTTGATAAAAAGGGGCGATTTTCAAGGTTTTTCCCCTCAAAATTCCACACTTTGTGTGAACCCTGCCCAATGTCAAGTGTAAAATAAAGAATACCTGGGATTTTCACGGTGCCGCTGGTGGAGGTGTCGTCTGTGTACGGATGGCTGCTCTCCACGACGACGGGTTGGGAGGACAGACGGCCGCTCTGGGAGTCCGTGGCGACGTCCTCTAACTCGGTGACACACAACTCCAGCAGCATGTCAGCAACCTACAACGCACCAGAGACCCGGAGACGTCGAACGTTAACCAGCATCCTGTGAATCAGGAGGAGGTCTACATGCAATCAGAGTCCAGTAACTCACCTGAGGATAAGCGGTGCCCATGCCAGACAGCACAGCAGACAGAACCTCCTTCCCCTTCTCCCCAGAGCGACAGGATACCGCCAGTTTGAGCAGATCCACCATCACACGAGTGTCATCGGGAACCAGCAGACTGGTGAACTCATCCAGGTACTGAGGCTCTGGACCGACCACTTTACTCTGGCTCTCAGAGTCCTGCAGATGAGCAGGAGAACATGAGGAGTTAGGTACATGAGGATCACTGAAGCACCTAGCAAGGCAAGTTTTAAAAAATTACTAAAAAATCACAATAAAAATAACCCTGGCGGCCGACCTGAACAAACATGAGGGATTGCAGTTTGATTGCAGTTTGTTTGTAGTTTTTTGTTTGTTTGTTTGTTTGTTTTTCTCGGCAGTTTCTGTTTGTTTTTCTTCTTTTATTTTATTTTCTCTTGTTTTTATTGTGTTTTTTTAAATGTGTTATATGCAATGCTATATGATATATGTTATGTTTTTGTTGTTGTTTTTTAAATGTTTTATATGTATTGTTATATGTTATGTTTTTGTTGTTTGTGGACCCCAGGAAGAGTAGCTGCTACCATGGTGGCAGCTAATGGGGATCCGAATAAAGTAAAGTAAAGTAAAGTAAAGTTAGGTACATGAGGCTGCTGGGGTTCATGTTAGTTATGTTGTTAGACAGACGGACCTCTTTAGTCTTCGTCATGGTCTCAGCGATGATGCTCGCTGCTCCGGGGTCATCGGTGACGGGGATGAAAGGACGAGACGAGGCTCCAGAGGCAGAGGGAGTCATCGCTGATGACGGGGTGACGGCATCTTCTGATGACGGAGCCTAAATGATAAAAACATGCGTTAGGACAGTTTTGGAAAGGTGCTTAAAAGGTTTTGAGCTCTGTACTATTACTACTATTAACCATCATGCACAAAATAAAATATGCACTGCAGTGCAGACACAAAATGCAAACTGTAGAGACAGACCATAAGTGTTGTTCAATAAATGTTTACTTAAGTTAAGAAATGTTGTGTATCATTTGTTATTATTAAGCTGTTATATTTTATCAGATGGAGGAAAAAAAGAAAACCAGCCAAACATATCGGCAAAAAAAAAAAATCGGCATCATATATCGGCCATCGGCTGTCCTGATTCTGTAAAAAATCGGCATCGGCCATAAAAAACCCATATCGGTCGACCTCTAGTGGTGTTCACACAACTCACTTTTAAATTCTAAATAAAGTACATTACAGTGTTTTTCCCCTAATATTCATTCTGCGGCAGTGCACTGATCATTAATATCTTCTGCTCTGTCCAGCGCTGAGCCTCTCCACACAGAGCGGAGCAGAGCAGCAGGTGAAGTGAAGACAACGTTGTCGGTACCGGTTACAAAAAGACTCGGTAGTGAATAGTATTATACTATTAGTAGAATTAGATTCCAGTGCGTAGGATTGTTTCCGACATTTCCAATAACTCCAGAGCGTCCAAAAGTCAACATTTATTGAAATAAGATAGATGTAATAATTTCCAAAACGAAAACATTCTGCTTCAATCCACATTTGTTGGCGTTTAGCCTTCAAAAAAAACATTTTCCCTTCAGTCAGAAAACTGTTTGTTCTCCCGCTCGCCAGTGTTATTTTCGTTAACAAAAACTATGACGAAATATGTTCGTCAACAACCTTTTTTTCCACGACTAAGACGAGACGATGACGAGACGGCACCGAGGTCATTAAACACTAACGATGACGATATCAAACATGCAATATTGTTGATGAAAAAAAGATGGTGGTGCTCAGTTCGTCTCCGTCCTTCTTGTCTCAGTCCTGACAACGGTGCTACTATAATGCATAAAGTTGGTGGTTAGCGGGTCGGGTTCGGGTGGTTGAGTAACGCATATTTGTACATGTTGGGTGGGCGGTTTGACTCTCGTAACGGACCGGTGGCTGCGACCGAACATTACTAATGAGCAATCAGCAGTCAGGTGGACTGCATTTTTAACCATAAATCAATTATGTCTCTCGATAATAACGCGTTAACGCAAATGAATTTTAACGTCACTAATTTCTTTAACGCATTAACGCAACTTGTGATTTTTAGGTTGTAGAGGCTCAGTTTTAAAGCTAGAGTGAAGATACTGGTATCATATGAAAGTATAAAACCTGATGAATCCATCGGTACCAACATTTTGGCGAGGAAAAACTGGCCATTTTCAAAGGGGTCCCTTGACCTCTGACCTCAACCAACTCCCATGTTGATATGAGTATTAAATACTTGACAAATCTCTCTTTAAGGTACATTTATAACAGATTAAAAATGTGCGATTAATTTGCGATTTAATAGATAGATAGATAGCAATTTATTTATCCCTGAGGGGAAATTTCAGTATCACAGCAGCACAGATTCTAACAAAAGACAGTTCATAAAATAAAATAAAATAAAATTAGAATAGAAATAAGAATTAGAATAGGAATAAGAATCGGACAGGGCATACAATAAATAAGAATACAAAATATCCAAGGGATAACAACACTAGTAAAATTATGTTATAAGGGTAAATAAAAGGTAAATAAATATGTGCATTATAAATAAATAAATTATAAATAAATTATGTGCTATAACAGTAGTGTAAATATTATATAAATGTGAACAACGTGAATAGGACTAAAGGGGCAGTGCAAAAACAGAAAACAGATTAAATATTTTAAGCGACGAACAGCCCCAGCTATAACGAAGGTATTATAGTCTAAATCTTAAGGATTCAAACTTTAAGACCCAGAAAGAAAATGGAGAAAGTTGTGGTAGAAAACTCGGAGTTGTGATTATGATCAAAGTCCTGTGAGAGTTTCTGGTGTCTCCACGTTGGACCCAAATATAGTTTGCTGATGGCTGCATCTGCACACCTGGTGAAAAACTGCACATTACACGGTTCCTGTTTTACAGTAAATCAGCACAAAATGCAGTCGAGGCAGCGACTTTAAGAGAAAAACAAAAAGCCCAACAGCACGAGAACACCCTCCCTGACTGGTACTAAACACAGAGCTGGTGTTTGGGATCCTCACCTCTCCCTTCTTGTCTTGCCAGGGATTCGGGCTGACTCGCTCCTCGGCTTCAGGCAGGACAGGAGGACCTTCTTCATCACTCACGCTGGATGAGGAAGAGGAGTCTGACGGGGGAACAGGCGAGCTGGCAGGACACTCTGCTGGCAGGATCATGCTGGCTGGCATCAGAGCTCCGACCACGGCGTCTCTGAGGAAACACAACGCACCGCGTCCTGTCAACAGTAACACCGACTGATGGTTTAGAGGTCAAACACACTTTTATCTCATCCTGTTCAGGCGTCACTCATCTAATTAGGATGTTAACTGGTGATCCTGATCCTGATTCTGGCTTCTCTGACTGTCCAACTATTTAAAAGTTAACCATTAACGTCCCAAAGCACCTAAATCATTCACACTTTAACTGACTTGTAATGTTTCTTCTTCTTATAATTTATCTATTTGTAACTACTTTTTAAGAGAATGTAATTCCACTTTCTTGACCTTTTTATCAGCTCAGTTATTCCGTGATTTGATGCCTTTTCACATACATTTTGCTTTCAGACATCTTTGTGAGTACATCACATGTGATTTTTGCTTTTATTTGAGGGCTGTACGGCGGCGTATTAGTGCCATTGTAGGTAAATATATATATAATTACATAGCCGGGGGAGCGGGGTAATATTCATAGAAAAAAACTTTCTGAGATTAAAGTTGTAAAATTACGAGAAAAAACTCAAATCAGTATGTAGTTTTCCTCTGAATAGGCCCATTTCACAACAATCTCTCTCAAAGTCTGGATGATGATGATAATCTGGTGATTCTGGGCTAAAATCACGAGTATTTCCTTATTAATAAAACAGATTGCAAAGTATAATTTGATGAGGTCATCCACTGCAGGCATAAAACACGACAAGAGGCCGGCGTCTGTGCTGTGATGAGGTTGATCCAATCTCGCAAAGTGAAGCGTTGTGGTTCCTTGACAAAGAAAAACAACAACACTAATTTTCCGAGTTTTTACCCTTAAATTTGTGATTTTAATTTCAGAGAATTTCTGAGTTTTTTTTTTTCAGATTCATGAGTTGATAATCTCAGAATATTCATGTTTTTTTCTCTCGTAAATTCAGAGTTTTTTTCTCAGAATATTACCCCCCTCTATAATTATTAGCGATGTGGTTCCGAGATAAAAAGAAAAAACAAAATTTTTCTAGTAAATTTGGGAATTTTTTCTCGTAAATTTATGACTTTATAGTCTCAGAATATTCAATTTTGTTTCTCGTAAATTTATGTTTTTCTCTGGATATTACCCCCCTCCCCTAGCAACGTAATTATTATTATTTTTTACCTACAATGGCCCTTATACACCGCTGTAGGGCTGAGAGTGTAGCGCAACAATAAATATTGGAAAAAGGAGAGAGGGGGATGACTTGAGACAGACTTGAACTGGTTGTGTCGTAGTAGCATCACAGTCTTCTGACCCACCAGGAGAGGATATTTCCAAACATACCTCGCATACATGATCTGGAGCGCCGACAGCACGTGAGACAGAGCCTGCTGTTTGGCCAAGTTTCCGTCCAGACTGAGGAGGATCTTGGCCAGCGAGGGTCGATTCGGCTTCACGCTGCTCTGCCCGCTCATCTTGTTGTTCACTGCTGATGATGAGTCACTGTCTGACTGAACGCCTGCAGCGTACGACACCAAAAACAATGACACATGAAGCACGCTGAAACCAGCTACGGCCATTATCACACAGACTCCGCCCTGCAGTTACAGTCCAACCTGAGCCACCTCTCCATTTGTAACAGCTGTCTAGACGGGCAGATTGTTGAGGCCCGTTTCTCCCATCTACGAGCAAGGAAAGCAACAGCTTCTGCAACTGTACAGCCTTTGAGTGTAAGACACATTTATCAAGATAATTACTTCTATTCACAGCAAAGTGTAGGAGTAACTTTAACCGGGTTTCCACCAAAACTACTACTACTTTTCAAGGAACTAAAAGGTTCCTTCAGCCTGTTGTTGTCTGCATTTCCACCGTGGTCTAAAGACCTGTGAATATCAGGCAAATTAGTCCGCTGACGTATGAAAAAACATCACGACATGTGACGAGGACTGCTGGTGGTCACAGCGGTAAACACACTCTGCAGCCTTACGTTCAGTGTGTCGTCTGTTTCATCTAAAAAACTCGCTGGAAATAACATTTCGTCTCACTGCGACGGCATTTACTACTGCATATATTTACTGATGCACGTTGGATCTAATGAATGAAATGAAACTAAGAGCGTCTGTCTCCACGGTAAATCATCTGTTAATATATATGATATAATAAAATATGCATATTAGGGATGAAATAATATGAAATTGGCTGAGATGGAAGCAAAAAAAATGATAATTTAGTACCACAATGTCAAGTGCAGACAATCCAGGAACATGGAGAGTGAATGCAAACAACCTTTAATTGTGTTGTTTGCATCCACAATACATACAAAAAAATCTGATTAAAAGTGGTGCAACATCCTATCAAATGTTCAAATCAAATGCAAATAATAGAGTAGAACAATCCTATCACTTGAGTCCAAAAATTCCCTTTTAGCAGTTTGATTCAGGCCCTGGTCCGACAGCGACAACAGCTCCCCCATGTGGAAGATCTGCTAAACATTTATGAGTGAGTTCATGAGAAAAGTTTAAGTAGTTGCTGAGCAGGACTGACAAAGACTTGGTAGGTGATCTGTGTTAACAGGCTGCAGAGAAAGGGAGGATTACCTAAGTAGGACGCTCCGAGGGAGTCCCTGGCGGTCTGGAAGAGGACCGGCTCGTGAACGGAGGGCGTGGTCACGTCCACGGTGGTCCATGCCACGCTGTGGGAGGAGCCGCACGCCACTCGAGTGATCTTCTGTCCCTCCAGACCCTGAACCAGGGTGGGCTTCCTGTTAACTGTGGTGGTGCCGTTCCCCTGCTGACCGTGGTCATTATCGCCCCACGCAAACACCTGACGGAGAAACACAACAACCACGATGGGATCTCACTTTGGTCAGTGGTCAGTATAAGCCTCCTAAAAGTCTTAGAGATGAACAGAAGGTTTTGTGGTACTTTAAATGTTTCTTTGAGCTGCTCTAAAACAGAAAATTTAATTCTGCATACTTTAAGATAAACTGCTGATATGTGAAGGAACCTTGAGAAAGTAAAGCATCGCTCCAATCTTAACAACCTCTTAAAGGTGTAATGTGTAAGATCTGGTCGAAATTGGCTGTGTAACAACAAAGGTCAAAAGTAGAGTGAGAGTGGATGAATAAAGTCCCTCTACAGGAGGAGAAACTCACACATCTGGAACAGAGACATGGAGGTAAATGAGCCTTAACTGAGAGCTCTGGTTTATTATACTGAGTACCAACCTGTCCTGTTTCTGTAACAGCCAAACAGTGCAGCGCTCCAACCGCCACATGGACAATCTTTTTACCCCTCAGTCCCTCCACCATCTGGGGCTTCCGCACATGCACGTCGGTGCCGTGGCCCAGACGGAAATAGTCTCCTTTGCCCCTGTTAGGAAACACAAACCGTGATCACTCACTGGGAAACAGAAAGGGACAAATGATCGGTCATCGTGTCATTCGTCCATCTCACCAGGTCCACACGACTCCAGACTTAGTGAGAGCCAAAGAGAACTGAGCTCCACACTCGATCTGGCAGACGGCCTGCCCGTTGAGCCTCTCTATGTTCTGGGGGATGTTGCAGCCTTCGCTGCCTCCACGACCCAGCTTCCCAAAATCACCATCACCCCAGGAGAACACCAAACCTGAAAAACATTAAAACATTCATTATTATAACTAGAAAGTCAAACACTGGGACTCAGAACATAAGTGCTACTTGTGGAAGTACATTAACAGACATACCTTCATCAGTGAGGGCGAGAGTTTGAGCGTCCCGGCTCCCACAAGCCACCTGGATAACACGATGTCCCAGAAGCACTTTCACCTACACGACGCAGTCGCAGCAAGAAGGAGTGAAGAGAATAGAGTTACACACTTCATAGTTTACATGGAGTCATAGCAGAAAAACAAGCTCTACACATGGTTCAGGAAGTTATTGGTAGGCGTCTGCCGACTGGCGATCGGAAGAGCTGCAACGATTCATCGGTTTGAGTATTTTTTTAAAGAATAAAAAGTCTAAATTCTCTGATTCCAGCTTCTTAAATATGAATATTTTCTGGTTTCTTTCCTCCTCTGTGAGAGTAAACTGAATATCTTTGAGTTGTGGACAAAACAAGATATTTGAGGACGTCATCTTGGGCTTTGTGAAAAAAATTTCACAATTTTCTGACATTTTATAGACCAAACAACTAATCGATTAATCGAGAAAATAATCGTCAGATTAATCCACAAAGAAAAGTATCATTAGCTGCAGCCCTAGATCGTATATCGACGATTGAAGGGATGATGGATGATTGTTTTTTCTACGCTGATATTACGGCGATTTTAAGTAACTTAGAAGAAGAACTAAGATGTTATAAAAATAATCTCTAGAATAAAAACCTGTTATTCAGCACCAGTGACGACAGGGTTCCCACACCTTCTAAAACGTTAAACTTAAGGACTTTTCAAGGACTTTCCAGGCCTAATTCCCTCAAATTCAAGGACCCAACACGGCACAGTTTGAGACACGGGTCAACGTTAATTACGGTTACTTAAACCTGCAACATTCGACTTCAATCACTCATGCACGCACGTGACCGTCGCACTTTTTGAAGCAGGTAGGGTGTGAAACAATGACGCTCCTGATGAGTGCTACAAATTGGGAAAATGACCTTCTCAGTGCTGTATATGTCTGTGATAAAGTCTGTTGTTATTGTTTTGACCATTAAGTCCATCATTGTCCCTGTAAAGTAAAGAAAGATGTGAGGTAGGAGAGACAGACGTACCAGTTTAGGCCTCAGCTGAGTCGTGTTGTCTCCGTGTCCGAGGCGGCCGTATTCCCCCAAACCCCAGCTGTACAGCTCCCCGCTGGAGGTGATCGCCGCACTGTGAGAGCTGCCGCAGGCGATGTCGCGGATACGCTTGGTCTTCAGCGCCTCAATCAGCCGAGGCTTGTCACAGT
This sequence comes from Sebastolobus alascanus, assembly GCA_916701645.2. Classification (NCBI taxonomy): domain Eukaryota; kingdom Metazoa; phylum Chordata; class Actinopteri; order Perciformes; family Sebastidae; genus Sebastolobus; species Sebastolobus alascanus. The sequence continues at coordinate 467,284 of CAKAOJ020000240.1, forward strand.
TCCTGAGACGGAAAAACGAAAAATCCTCATTAGAAAGTTGTCCGTAACGCTGCATCACGGAGACGTTAAATATCTCTTAAGATGTGAGCAGGATCTGTGCAGAGATAACGTACATTCTGCTGAAGTGTCCCAGCTTGCCGTCGTCCCCCTCTCCCCAGGAGAAGACCTTCCCGTCCACAGTCAGGGCCATGGCGTGGCGCCCCCCAGAATGCACGGCGACCTTCTTCACCACGTAGTTACTGAGAGCAGTGATCTGACGGGGGATTGGGATGGTCCCGCTGGACAGGCCGAGGCCCAACCGGCCGTTAGTGGCCTCTCCACACGCGTAGATCTTCCCCTCCACCGTCACTGCAACAGGGACACAACGCTTACATACAACATACATGCTATATAACAACATACATGCTATATTACAACATAAACTCTGATAACATTTATCTCCTACCTGCAAAGAGGCTTTTGGAGCCACCGGCCACTTGGACCACGTTGAGAGCAGAGAGAGTTTCAGAGAAGGAGGGAACTTTGATCTGTGAAGGACAAACAGAAGAGATTAGAGATGCAGCAGATTGTCCCACAGGCTCTACAGTCTCTACTGGTTATACAAGTACACATCCTCAAATGTGATTATCAAACAGTAATGTTACACCATCACAAGGACTTTTTTTCAGCGAACACAGAATGGACAGCTAGCGGGATGTGAGGTGATATTCGCTGAATTTGACTAAAAGTGTACTGATTAGAATCACAGACTGCACCTTTAAAGGTATAATATGTCATTGTTTCACATTAAAATGTCTAAAAAACGACTAGACCTATGTTATATATTTACCTGAGTTGTGTATTTACATTATCCCAAATGTTTCCAACAATATTCAAACCAGAGAAATCTATCATTTCAATCATTTGGTCTCCTGTCAATCATCACATCCTCTTTGTGCATGTGTCAGCGTTGTGGTTGTCTCCCAGAAGCTTGACTTTTTATCCAGTTTAAGACACATTTTTACGCGACACTTTTTAAATCTTGGTGGTTTTTAACTCTGTATTTTAACCAGATGAAGTGATTTAAGTCACAAGCTGAGCAAACGTTAGCGGCAGCTCGGCTCGCAGCTCCTCCGGGACGTCCTGCGTCCGCCGAACAGCGTCGGAGAAACACTGATTTTTAACGTGAAGCTGCTTCATTCAGTGTTTGTTTTGGAGAGGAGGAGACCTCTGTGGTAAAAAACCTCCTGAACGATGATCACTGAAGGAATCCTAACAATGAAGACTACAACTCCCATGATTCCACGCTGCTTCACCACGTCACCAAACTCCCTCTGTTGTTATTGTTTTGATTGAGAAACCCCTTGCTAATACTTTCATACTTAAAAATGGAATGGAGGACTTTTAGAAGTAATGGAGTATTTTTACAGCACGGTATTGCTACTTTTACTTAAAGCTGCAGTATGCGATATTGGCGCAAATATGATTTAAAAAAGTTATTTTTAGAAAACGGTCGCTATATCGTGACAGTAGTACATGAAACAGGTAACCTGAGTTAAATCCTGTTCCTCTGTGTCCTACTGTGTCCTCCGGTGCTCCTAACGGCATCTGAAGGATTTCACTTACCGGAGGAAAACAAGGTCCGCTGCCCAGCTGCAGTCTATGAGAGCCGGCTGTCAATCACTCTGAACTCCGACCAAACGGTCAAACTAGGCAGCGCTGATCAAATATGAATCAATATTCTATTACTGTAATGACTATTTCTCTCCTCAGATGTTCTCAGAATCATCTTGTAGTTACTGTTTAGCTGTAAAATGAGAAAGTTTGTGACGCGGCCGCCATTGTAAAATCTGTTGAAGGAAGCCAAGTTCTGGTCACATGACCGGAGCACAGCCAATGGGAACGCTCTCTCTCTCTGAAATGACCTGTGATTGGTCAAAATCTGCCGTCACGGGCTAGATTTTTCTAAAGCCTGAAAACAGAGACATGAGGAGGAGCAGAAGTCTAGTTTTCTCTCAGAACACTTGAATTACAATATGCTGAAAGGTTATTATGGAATTTTTGCCAAATTATGCCAAAAAATTGTTGCCCACTGCCACTTTAAGTAAAGGATCTGAATACTTCTTCCATCACTGATTGGAGTAGCAGCGAATATAATGACTGGAATCTAGCGAGGAAAACACCTTTCAATTCAAAGCTCAAACTACCTTTGTTAGCCCTTTATGGAGAGGATTTGAGGCATCATGTAAATCAGAGGCTAGTTTAGCTATTAGCTACAGTAATTTTGGGTCAAATATACGCGAGCAGCACCTTGGAGCCCTTGAGTCCTCCCAGCTGGTCCTTGTCGTTCAGCCCCCAGACGAACACTTTGGTCCTGATGGTGGCTGCAGACTCCAGTCCTGAGGACTTCTTCCGGGCCAGACTAGAGGACACAACAGAAACACACAGTGAGACATCTATTAAGATACGTCAGCAGACACACAGGATCTCTACATCCTCAATTTACTGGTTCACTTATCAAACTGATCGGCCTGCATCAGTAGAAACCTCCTGCCAAAAAGCGTTTGACTATCCAGCTCTGAGACATTAGTTCCCTGACCCGTCTTACCTCCCAGTAGCAGTCTTGTCATCCTCCTCTTCCTCATTGTCCGATGCCAGGAAAGGGACCGTAGCCAAGTCTTCGTCCTCCGCTCTGATGCGTCCAACGATGCCGAGCCCGTGAATCTTGCAGTCGATACCAGAGCTGCGGCACTGCTTGATGGCAACCTCGATGTATCTGTGATACTGGAGGGGGGGGAAAGACATCATTAAAGTTATTACAACACTAGTTTTAAAGGTAATAAACAATGATTAGAAGCTGACTTAGTCTACCAACCTCAGTACAGTCACTGAGGAGAAGCACTGTGGTGTCTGTGGGATTGATGTTAATCGTCTTCAGCTCAATCAAGTTGTTTAAAGAGCTTCCACCTGTATAATAAGAACAAATAACACATTACTTCTGATGATAAAAACATCAAGAACACCACATTGTTTATACAATAGGAACTAAGAAGAAGAGCAAATATTACAAATGCAGAATATAATTGTTTAATGGCAAAAATACGTAGCATCCCGGGCAACAAAATACCCATGTGTGTAAACTGTTAACCTTTTAAAAAGTTGCTCTGATGTCCTCAGAGGAGGTGTTAAAAAACTGCCTTAAAATTATATATTATTATTTTTCTACTGTCACCGAGTTCAATTTTCTTATCCAACATCAGTCCTGATCATAACTACCAAATATTCATTCATTTTCAGAATTTTAACCCTTTAAATTCCAGATTGTTTACATAAAGTTGATTTTTATAAAAAAACACAAAAAAAAACACAAAAGTTGAAAAATAAATAAATTACTCGATGAATAAATAAATAAATATGTCATTAAATGTAGCAAAAATAATATTAAAAATAAATGTGTTTGTGAAATGTGAAATCTGATTCTTATTTGCTTCTTTATTTATTTATCTTTGTATTAATTCCCTTATTTATTTACTCTACTGTTTATTACTCTTCTGAGTGACAGCCCCCTCATTTGCATAATGAGGCAGAAATGCATAAAGAAATGTGTAAAGAAAAGTATAAAGAAAAGAAGACAGAAATAAGTAAGTATGGGGAAATAAAGAAGGGGTGAAATGCATAGAGAAAATGGTGCATAAATAAATAAATAAATGCATAAATAAATACATAAATACAAAAACAGTGCAATAATAATGAATAAAAAATAAATGTAAAAATAAATGAATAAATAAAAAATAAATGCAAAAATAAATAAATAAAATTAAAATTTATAAAAATAAATACATAAATAAAAAGGAAAATTAAACAGAAGAGTAATAAATTAGGGAATTAATACAAAGATAAATAAATAAAGAAGCAAATAAATTAAAATAGAAATAGCAATTTATGTCACATTTTATCAATTAATTAATGGCTGCATTTATTTTTAATATTATTTTTGCTACATTAAATGACATATTTATTCATTTATCGAGTCATTTATTTTTGATTTTGGCAGGTTCTGTATAGCCGTGGGATCAAATATTGTGGTTTTAATGGGTTTCAATGGGGAGTGTCTGTATTTTAGCTACACAGTTTATTATAGACTTATTATAGGAGCTGAGGTTCAACTTCTAAAGTGAATGCCATATGCAATAACACAGACAAAACAATAGAACAATTAAAAAGCCAAAGCTGTTCCTAGTGATGCAGAAAGGTTTCATGAACAACATACCTGACACCACCACTAGTGAGGGCATGTAGCTGCTGTCTGCAGGATCCACAGTCATCTTCAGTCGGTGCACGAGAACATCTGGGAAGAGCTCCAGACGAATCCAGTGCTGTGGAGCAGAGAACGACAAAATCCTGTCAGCTGATGCATCCCAGTTTAATAAAGCTACACCAAACAGACTGTCAGCCAGCTTATTGGAGTATGCAAGTCAATCTCCTGCCTTTCCCTGCGAGCCGGACGACTGCCAGCACTGATCACTGCAGTCGATGAGGCGCGACGCCTGGTTCACGGAGGACGACACGTTGAGGCTCTTGACGGCACGGGACCAATCGTCTATCAGCATCCCGCGCTGGCTGCTGTGATGCTTCTTCAGCTGTTTCCCCGAGCGGCCGCAGAACGCTGGAGACTGGCCTGATTATAAAGAAACGACAGGTTTACACACATGAACACACACTGAGAAACACCACAGGTACCATCAGCTCGAAGGTGTGACTAACCGGGCTCGTTGATTCTGCCAAAGGAATGCCTGGTGTTGTGTTTGCGGGTCTTGAAGCAGTTTTCACAGAAGTCGAAGTCGTCACAGTTTCTGCATTTGAACCTGGGGCCGTTTATCGGGAACATCTGACAGCCATCACACCTGCAGAAAACACACGCTGGATGGAACAACATCTGGAAATACGTAGCTAACTGGGCAGACAGAAACATTAAACACATCCATACCTCACTCCAGGGTGGACACTGGGCACCAGCTCCATCTCAGACAGCAAACCAGTCCAGTGGGACTGCTGAGGGAAGTCCACTATCACGTCTTTTCCATTGGCACTGAAAGCTACAACAAACCATTCAGCTCTGTTAGTACAAAACACAGTGGACTCAGCTAACAGCATCTTTAAAGGACGGGTCCATCTCCATTCTGTTCTGTTTTTTACAAATGGAAACTCAGCTGTTAGCAGGAAGCAGTGACGTAGGTTAGCACAGTGAGCTAATCAATAAGGTTATTATAATGTGAACACTAGCACTAGCTGAGTCAACGTTAGCTGTGCTAAGTTTGGAAATAACTGAAAGAAGTGGGGATGTATGTATACTCCTGTGTTCTGAGAGGTAAAATTACTGTTTTTGTGAATGGAGTCTGGTGTTTTTGAAGAGAGCGATATAACGGCTTCAGTTCCCCGTCACAAAGGGCTGTCTGACAGCGAGGTAAAGAGGTGAAAATATACTAAATATAGTGTACACTTAAAGGAGCAGTGAGTAGGATTTAGTGAGATCTAGTGGTGAGGTTTTGCAGGACAATCTTCACTAGATATAACTTTGTTTTTGTGCTTCCGTGGAGTTTGTGTTGGAGACTGAGTTGTGGTGGGAGATGGTAGTTTGTTGGCGTTAGTGGACTCCATTTCAAACTGAACGTTAGCTATGGTTGCTCACTGTTAGCCCTGTAAGCGGAGCTGAAAATAAAGGCACTCGCGAGCGTGCATGACGTCACATCCGTTGGATTTTCCCGAAAAAAACGGCCCAAATTCTTCACATTAAAATCAGTCAACAGGCTGATACAGGAAACCCAGAAAGTCCTGGAAGGTCTCATTTTTTTAGATTAGGTTACAACCTGTTCACACATTGACTAAAAACATTTATACGTGTAAAATCTTACATACAGTCCCTTTAACAACCTAAAATACAAAGCTTGAATCACAAGCTACAAGACAGCCCTTTCTGACGGAAAACTGAAGCTGTTATATCGCTCTCTTCAAAGCCACCAGACTCCATTCACAAAAACAGTAATTTTACCTCTCAGAACACAGGAGTAGCTGTCTACCTTGTTTGTGATATTGTGTGACTTTCTGATCTGAACTAACGTGGCGTCCACAGCAGTACGTTGCTTAGCTTCCTGCCGGTACTCCCGTCTGCCTCTCCAGACTGCACTTTAAAGTCTATTAAAGTGCAGTTTAATAGACTGAGCTACTTTTAATTCTGCACACTACAAAAAAATGTCTCTACCTCAGTTCTTATCCTGCATTATATTCCATATCTGACATTTCTTAATATCTATATCTCCTATATTTTTATTATCCACTGCTATATCACTTTCTGCACTACATTCACTTTTTCTTTAAATAGTCCTGTATCTCAGTTGTTTACCCTGCACTATATTCATTTTTAACAGTTCTTCTGAAAATAGCATATTTTGTTTTATACTCTGTATTACTTAAATGTGTCTTGTTACCACTTGTGCCGTTTTTACTAATATGTTTGCACTATGGAACTGTGATGCTGGAAACTTGAATTTCCCTCGGGATCAATAATGTTACTATCTATCTATCTATCTATCTATCTAAACTGGGAGCACGCCGACCGCCATCTTAGTTACTGTATTAATACACTGACTATCAGGATGTATATATATACTGTACATGTAGCAGCGTCATCATCCTGTGATCGGAGCAACCTTAATTGAAGATGCTGAATTTAAAAGGCTGCAGAGAACGACTCACCTTTCACAACCCCGACACTCCGGTGAGTCACGGAGCCCCATTTGTACTTCGGCGTGGTGACGGTGGGCTTCACCCTCACTTTGTCACCAATCTTTATATGGGAGGGAGAACTTTGTGGCGGGAATCCTGGAAAAAGCAAAAAAAAAACATGTCAAAGGGTGAAGAGAAAACAACATCTACTCAGCATCAGGTCACATTAAAATCACATTATAATCTCACCCAGCAGCTCGATGTGGATGTATCGGACCCAGTACGTCCCTCCTTTCTGCTGCCAGTCACACTGCACATTCAAGTCATGAAGCCCGTCTCTGTCCAGCTTGATCACTTTCCCCACATCTCCGTCATACACTTCCTCGTACGTTCTGCAGCACTTCACCATCATCCCCACCTGCTCAGAAGCCAGTGATCCGTCAGACTGGTGTCACATCTCATTAAGGTAAAATCTATAAAAAAAAGGCTGCTGGTCTCACCTGAATGTTCTCCCTCACATACACAGCGTAGTCATCGTTGCTTTGGAAATCTGATCTCTTCTTAAACGTCTGGCTCTCAGTCACCACAGCACCTGGAGGCTGATGTTACACATAAAGCTGTTATTAATCAGGAGGATTTGACAAGTGAGTCCTTTACTGAGAGAAATAAAAAGATAGAGAGATAGATAGTAACTTTATTGATCCCGAGGGAAATTCAAGTATCCAGCATCACAGTTCCATAGTGCAAACATATTAGTAAAAACGTCACAGGTAAGTAGTTCACATGTTAGTAAAAAACGTCACAGGTGAGTAGTACACGTATTAGTAAAACGACACAAGTAGTAACAAGACACATGTAAGTAATACAGAGTTTAAAACAAAATATGCAATGTGCAGAAGAACTGTTAAAAATGAATATAGTGCAGGGTAAACAACTGAGATACAGGACTATTTAAAGAAAAAGTGAATGTAGTGCAGAAAGTGATATAGTGCTGGATAATAAAATATAGGAGAAACAGATATTAAGAAATGTCAGATATGGAATATAATGCAGGATAAGACGAAGGATAAGAGAAGGTGATGTACCACAGGGAACGTGGGCTCGGCCTCCTCCAGCTCCTCCAGCACCTCCTCATCAGAGTATTCATCGGACACGGTGTCGGCGTCCGACAGCTCCGTGACGTGAATGTCTGGATGGTCCAGCAGCCAGCCGACCAGAGCCTCAACACCTGACGAATACGCTCAATTACTCTCCAAAAGTACATCTCAAATATTATCATAGCGACACAAATGTATTCTCTGCAGTGACAGCTACAGAGTGCATGAAATATGTAAGTAAATATGCTGCGCGTCGGGGTGCAGCATCGCCCTGAAGGGGATTCTTTCACAACAATGACCGGCTCGCTGTACATTATCCCGCTTATTACACGGCTACGTACGAAAGAAATCAATAATTTGACACAAAATATTGATTTTAAAAACGATTTTCTTGATATAAAAATGATTTTATTACTTCGGCTAATAAAAATAGTCCGTCCGACACGTTGGAGCTGCGTAGCAACGGTTCTAACTGAGTCCATAGCAACGTAACTGGCAATCGAGTACGTTTTACCGTCGGAGGTTTGAACAGAAGCATAAAATGACCGCAGCATCTGATGAGGTTTTCTGCCCCGTAACTGTCAAAGTCTGTTGACATCTTCTTTTCCATTAACCAGTCTTTAAAAACTACCGTAGCCCATACCGTATTCCGTTTAGTGTTTACTTCATGTCTGTCTTCTTCAATTTTGTCGATTTCTCTGTCTTCCAACTGTTTGTGTCTTTTAACTCCTCTCGCTTTTTCTCCGCTATTTTCTTTTCTCTTTCTTTTCTTCACGGGGGATTCTTCTGCCATTAGCCATAAATCTAAAGTTTTGTGCTCTCCAAATATATTAAAAGTAATGTCAGAAAAATACTCCATGGTGTTTTCTGATGGAGTAACGGAAACCTAACGTCTATTTTTTGAAACAAATGATGTTGTTAAATTTGCCGGACTTCTTTCTGCGCATTGATATGATCGGACGTGGTCCTCCAGAGTCTATGATCAGAGCGTCCGTAACAACGGTCTGTTCTACATAGCAACGGTCTGCTATACGAAATAACAGACCGCAGAACGCCGTGATTGACCAATCAGAATCGAGTATTCAACACAGCCGTGTAATAAACGAGTATATGAAATAGTACCTGGGACACCAGAGGCGCTGCCGGTCGTTCCAGACAGCGACTTCAAGGCGAACTCGATGTTTTTGCGGGGGAAGCCCATCTCCATCAGCTGGAGGACGATGGGTAACGGAGGGACGGGGGAGGTCTTCTGCTTCTTCTGTTTGGGAGGTCGGACGTGTTGTATGGTGACGGGCGTTGTGGCCTCGCTGGAGCTGCTCTCCTCAAACAGCGGAGAGGACGGGTGGGCCGATTCCACGGCCAGGTACTGACACACGGCCAGAGCTGCAGCCTGAACACACACACAGACATACACAGATGAGGTCAAACCCAATACACCAGCTCTCTAATGTATGCCACATTACAACGCTGACACTGAAGCTGTTTTCTCATATGAACTTCGGACAATGTCTGGAGAATCAGGTTTAGATTAAAGATTAAAAAGTATGTATGTTATTTAAAAAGACAATCAACTGCCCCGGTACCGGAGGAGATGTTGAGTTTAATTACTTTTTTAGAGATCCTTTATTGATTTATTTGGGAAGAGGATTTACTCGTGGGGGAAAAGCTGAACTGAACAAACTGGATTTCCATCTTTTCTATCTGTTTATTGCTGAATCCCCGAAAAGTGGTGTTTTCTTGTTGAACTCTGGACTCTTTATTTTTGGTGAATATTATTGGCAGATCCACTTTGTTAGGACCAATCCGACAAGATGCAGGAGAAAACTATGAAGAACTAACGTTACGTTACCAGTCACTCTGTTGTTAAAATGACGTTACGCTTGGTGAAGAGTTGTTTAGGACTTGATACTCAAGAGTTTAGGACTTGGGATTTGAGTGCAACGACTTGAGACTTACTAGTGATTTGCAAAACTATGACATGGTCCCACCTCCGGTAGAGCGTGCAGGAGGCAGGACACCGTAGTCACGTAGTCGTTTCATAATTTGGTCAACAAACAAATTGCTGTTCTTTGAATTTGTCTGACGATTTTGGTGTCGGCCCTTACAGACAGAAGACCCCGAATCTTTGTGAAAATGACCCTTCTTCTTCACCCTTGGATGTTTTTTTTTTTCTTCAGAATTTGCGGCAGCAGCATGATAGAAACGTCATCATCACGCCCACTCGCTCGCTGTGAATTCTCCGGACAATGAGCAGCTCTATTCACACTTCAATGGGACATTACACAGACTTTCTACTAGGGAGCTGGCAGGGTAAAATCTGTCCAACTGATTCGGATATTTGTGTTCTCACATATTACTCCTCTGGGTAAAGTCCAGATAAATTCAGGTTTGCAGTAAACGTGTGAAAGGAGCTTAAGAGAGGCCCATCGTCTCACCTCCATCTCCTGTCTGTCAAAAATGGCTTTGATGGGCGAGGGCTGAGTGGCGGCGGACAGCAGCTGCTGCAGGAGGATCAACGGAGGCAGCGGACCCTCGGGGGACAAATCCCCCACATCAGGAGAGGACACCACCGGGTCCTCTGCAAACAAAACACAAAATAGAGAGGTGTCAAGGAAAAAACCCAAACAGAGCAGAGAGATAACAGCAAAATGAGGCTTCAAAGTTCTGTTCATAAAAGAAAGTTTACATCCACCAACATACTGTATAAGTGTGGTGGTAAGCACACTAGTTAATCAGACACTGATAAGTCCTGACTCTTCACTGGGAGAAGTCTCACCGCTGGGGTTTGGTCCGATGTCCACCACCGCCGCCTGGGAGAGGATCTGCCTGAGTTTGTCCTGATGAGAGAGCAGAGCCCGGCCCGCCTTTAGGATATACAGCCTCAGCTGCTGGCAGCGCAGCAGATGGATGTCCACCTGGTCAGCTGGAAACACAACAGGTTGGATTAAATCCACTGGACTGGACCGAAAGGCTCCGAACACCAAATCAAAGCATCCTGCACGAAGTCATGCATGTTGCCAGAGCACTTTACCAGACATTAGTCTAAATACTGTCATTGATTTTTTATTTTATATGATGTCACATGTACAACTTTGTATCAGGGCCATTGTAGGTAAAAAGAAATAATAATTATAGAGCTGGTAGGGAAGGGGAAAGGGGGGTAATATTCCTAGAAAAAACTCTGAGAATTTCTGAGACTAAAGTTGTAAATTAGTTTTGTAAATTAAAAAGTTTTTTCTCTTAAATTTACAACTTTAATTTTAGAGAATTTCTGAGTTTTTTTCTGGTAAATTTTTTAGTTTTTTTCCTGGTAAATTTACGCCTTTAATTTCAGAAGGAGTTAGCCCTTAAGCCCTTAGCCCTCAGAACATTTTTGAGTTTTTTTTCTCATACATTTCTGAATTTAATCTCAGAGAATTTCTGAGGTTTTTTTCGTAAATTTACGCCTTTATCATCTCAGAGAATATTGAGGTTCCTTTCTCATAAATTTGAGTTTAATCTCAGAGAATTTATGACTTTAATCTCAGCGAATATCAAATTTTTTTTCTCTCGTAAATTCGTGACCTCTAACCTCAGAATTTCTGATTTTTTGTCTCGCAAATTTATGATTTTATAATCTCAGAGAATATTTGTTTTTTTCTCTCATAAATTTGTGAGTTTTTTCATGTAAATGTACCACTTTAATCTTGGAAATTCTGAGTCTTTTCTTGGAATATTACTCCCCTCCCCCGGCTCCGTAATTTTTTTTTTTTTTCTACCGATGGCCCTAATACGCCGTCGTACATGTGAGATCATCAACTCTACAACATGTGTCTCTCGTGGGTTTCTGTACCTGTCAGCCCTCGACTCAGAGACTTCTTCATGCGTTGTTTCTCCAGTTTGCTTCCTGCCAGACTGACCAGCTGAGCCCAAACCACCAGCATGGGCTCAGTGAAGGGCAGGTTCTGCACACTGAAGGTTATTGCAGGCAGCTGAGGAAAACGACAACAACAGGAAAAGAAAATCAGTATTTTATCAGTCTAATGATCTTAAAGTAAAAGTACAGCTAACATTCTAGTTGTTTGTACAAACATCTAAACTCTTCCGTACCGGTTTGAGATGGCTGAGCAGGCAAACCCTGCAGGTCCTCATCTCGTGAAACTGGACGGTGATGCGTCCTTTAGGTGTGATGCGAGTGACGGTTCCCTCTCCGTGTTCCTCATGAATAACTTGACCTCCGAGCCTGAGGCGCCCATCAATTCCTCCGATGACGGCCATCACTGCCATCAGACTGCCAACTCTGGGACCATCAGAGTCAGGGAAATACTCCTCCAGGAAACACTGAAATAAGAGTATAATAGAGTTAGAACTGAGTTTATCAATGAAGCCAGAATGAAAGCACTACTGTGAGTTAAAGGGATAGTTCACATTTTTTTGTATGAGCTACTTCTCTATAATCAGTGTATTACCTACAGTAGATGGCGGTCAGCACGCCCCAAGTTTGGAGACACTTCAAAGTCACCAGACTCCATTGACAAATGTAGTAATTTTACCTCTCAGAATACAGGAGTTGCTGGTGTACCGCTGCCTCGATCGGTTATTAGTTTGTGTTATTGAGTGACTTTGGTGAATCTGAACTAACCCTTTGAAACTCAAAAATTTAGAAGAAAAAACTTGAATATTCTCTGAGATTAAAATTGTAAATTTACGAGAAAAAACTTGGATGTTCTCTGAGTTTAATGTGGTAAATCTAGAAGAAAAAACTCACAAATTTGTGAGAAAAAAAATTGGTTATTCTCTGAGATTAAAGACATAAATTTACGAGAAAAACTTGCAAATTAACAAGAAAAAAACTCAGATATTCTCTGAGATTAAAGACATAAATTTACAAGAAAAAACTTGCAAATTAACAAGAAAAAAACTCAGATATTCTCTGAGATTAAAATGGTAAATTCATGACAAAAAAACTCACAAATTTATGAGAAAAAAAACTTGAATATTCTGAGATAACATTCGTAAATTTACGAGAAAAAACTAACAGATTAGCAAGAAAAAAAAGGAACAATTTTCAAGGAACCACATCGCTTCCCTTGGCGAGGTTGGATCAATCTCATCACACCACAGACGCCTACGCGTGCCTTGTTTTATGCCTGCAGTGGATGACCTCATCAAATTATACTTTGCAATCGGATTTAGCAATATGGAAATATTCATGATTTTAGTCCAGAATCACCATGTTATCATCAGCATCCGGACTTTGAAGAGACATTGCTGTGAATTGGACCTATTCAGTAGAAGACTACTACTAATTTCTCATAAATTTACAACTTTAATCTTGGAAACTGAGTTTTTTTCTCTGAATATCACCCCCGTTCCCCTGGCTCTATAATATTTTCGTACATGTGACTCATAAACATCATATAAAATAAAAAGTCACACATTATAATGATAATGATATATCAATAATTCTTACTGCTTCAGACTGGCAGCCTGCCATGACGTCTCCAATGGAGCCGAGCTGAGCGTTGATGTAATCGTTTATCATGCAGTTCCACTGGCCGAGAGAGTGCAGAGTTCTCAGGACGGAAACGATCTCCTCGGCCAGCGTGCTGCTGTGAGTTGCCGTCAGAGACGCCTGAGGGCGGGACTTCCTCCGTCGGAGGGAACCCTCTGTGCAGAGGAAGTAGAAATTTAACAACACATAAAAAAAACAAACATCAGAGTTTCCAGTGAGAGCTTGATTCATGACCGTACCTCTGAGAAGTGGCAGGTCTGAGGAGCAGGTGCTCAGTAAGCTTCCTAAGAAGTTGAACAGCTTCTCCACCAGGAACTTCATGTCATGAGAGCGCTCCGTCTTATCCCATGAGGGCAAGACAGCCTGCAGGAGACGTAGCGCCAGGATCTGGAAACACAAGACACAAGCGTCACTTTCACAAAGCTGCTTTCCATCCTTAAATGTTTGACAAATAGAGAGCTACAGGAATGAGTCCTAAAACCCAGAAATGAGTTGGCATTTTAACACTTCCTGTTCCCTCGTCTGGAAGTCAGTGAGTTTTTAGTTAGGTGTCTGAAATAAGGCAGATCTTTCCTCTCTCCCTATGTGTTTCAGACTTCCCTTCATCCAGAGAAAGTACTCTACCTTGTGCCGACATTTTGATATTCCGTATCATAGCAACCAGACGCAACCAAACCATCAGAAAAAAACGCTTCTGTGCTCAGCATTTAACAATAAACAAGTATTAATTAGCCATTTAAAAAGCAACAATATACCTAATAATATCCTAACAAGAAAGCTCATTTATATAGCACTAAAATCAGGATACATGAAGTAGCCTAAAAACTGCAATAATACCGCATATTGAGCTAATCATTATCCTGGTAATAACTCTCCCACCTGTCTCTGCAGAGTGACGGCGTTGAAGGACTGGTGTCCCTCAACGATCCGGATGAGCAGGCCGATCCACGCCGAGGTGCTGAGCGTGCTGCACATCTGGGGCATGAGAGCGATGCTGCGGATGAAGCCCAGCGTGGACCAGCTCCGGTGCTGCTCCCGAGACACCAGCCGGTGGGAGTGACAGCCTGACAACGCAGACGGGTCGACGTAGAATGAGATAACGTTGTCATGTAAACAGATAAAAACGCTCTTTATCAACATGGCGGTCCAGCTACCTGACTTGTCATTCGCTCCGCTCTCCACCAGCATCCTCAGCAGCCCACTGAGGGTCCGCGTAGCGTCCGTCTGCAGCACCTCGGCGTAGATTCCAGCTGTTAGAGAGAGCGTCTTCAGCAGGTTGACGGTGCTGGTTAGCATCATAGCTGTCGGGTGGCTGCTCTTCTCCATCAGCTCGCCTTCTTGAGTCAAGACAGGATGTTATAAATGTCATTAGTTGAAGCTCACACTCTGCTTGTAGCTGTAGTGATCAACGTTATAATAGCTTTGAATTTTCATTCAGGCCTTTACACACCAGCAATTGTGCGATTCATTAGCAAATCAATATATTTTTTCGAACTTTTTGTCATGAAAACTCTCACACAGAAAGTGAATATTACGACGCGAAAAAGCGACGGAACTAGGTAAATTTTTCTCATCTTTCCCGCCATGAATAAAGACGTCAACCAATCACGTTGTTTAGAACGGGTTGAGTTGCATCTATATTTATGAAACAACACGGAGGCTCCGTAGTCTGAACCAGGACGGTAAACTTTATTACTCCTTTCAACTTTGACAAAGGCAGCGCAGACCAGATCCACTCCTTCTGTTCTTAGCTTTCACAATAAAAGTCCTAGACATATAATATTCACAGGCGAGTATTTCCTTTAGTTTTAGTTTCATTTCAGTTTTACAGAAAGGTTTAGTTTTTATATATTTAGTTTTAGTTTGTTTTTGTTAAGGCCAGCTATAATATCTCTCCATATACATACAGAATACATGGTTGAACTGTGTATGAATGGTCATAATGTTTAAATCTTTTGATTTGGGAATCAACCTGAGTCTTCTTTCACTACCACACTCAGAAGAGAAAACCCCAGTTTAGTTTAGTTTAGTTCAGTCAGTTTTAATGTACACAACTCAAATAAACATATAAAAATGATAACGAATATTAAGTCATTACTTTTGAAATAGTGACAAACCAAAACAAGTTTATACAAGTTTCATTATTTTGTACACTTCTCATTAAATTTATACACTAAAAAGTAGGGCTGTCAAAGTTAACGCGATAATAATATAAATGTGTTTTAACGCCACTAATTTCTTTAACGCATTAACGCAACTTGTGATTTTTAGGTTGCAGCGGCTCAGTTTTGACGCTAGAGTGAAGATACTGACAAATCTCCCTTTAAGGTACATGTGATTAAATATCTTAATCGATAGACAGCTCTACTAAAAGTGAAAGAAAGAAACAAAATAAAATGCATGTATGTTATATATATTCAAAAAGTCCCAAACAAAAATTCATATAAACACTAGTTTTATATTTGTTAATCATCTTCACTTGGTTAACATCAGACCTGAGCTGAACAGCTTGGTGGTTAAATGATATTCAATCTAGTACTATATTTAAATCATGTTCTTGTTATTTAATTCTCCTAAAAAAAATATATATAAGGTCTCCTTTTTTTATTGTGACATATGAGAGCTAAAAAACTGAAACTGAAACAAATTTATATTCATTTTTATTAGTTTTTTTAAGAAGGAAATATCGTTAAAATGTTGTTTTTCTTAAAGGATATCGTTTCTATTTAGTTTCAGTTTACAACAATATTTTTCCCAGCTTATTTCAGTTTTAGTTAACGATAATAACCCCGGTGGTGGTTTTGAACTGAACTGACCTGTGTCGTCCTCTGTGTCCGAGTCCTCGGTCGGCGGCTGGGCAGCAGGCGGCGGCTCGGCCAGCTTCAGGTCATATTTGCCCTCTTTGCCCATCCTGTAGGAGTTGGTGCTGCTCGTGTCCCACTGGACCCGGATCCAGCCGTCCTCGCCCAGCTCCCCGATGACCCGACCCAGACCTGGTGCTGGACCGTCCTGGACAGAGCACGCACAGGGTCACACACGAAACACCAGGCTTTAGATGGTACTTAGAAAGCAGTGATCCATTAACTACCAAAGTACCTGATCTCCCCATTTCCAGTCGACTCCTCTCATGACCCGAGTGCCGATCTTCATCATGGCAGCCAGCTCCGGGCCGGAGGCAGGGAGGGGGGTGGGGGTGGCCTCCTTTCTGGACTCCTCCAGCACTGTGGCCGAGCCTCCGTGTGCACATAGACTCAGGTCCTCCTCACTGCTGTCTGTGCTGGGTCCTAGAAATACAACAATATAGAAGAGACATCACACACCTGCATCCATACATGAGTAAAGATCTGCTTCCTCTCTGAGTATCTACTACTACTACTGTATCTACTCACCTACTCTGAGTATCTACTACTACTACAACTCTATCTACTCACCAATGAGCCGGAGAGTATCTACTACTACTACTACTCTATCTACTCACCTATCAGCCGGAGAATACTCTGAGTATGTACTACTACTACTCTTTCTACTCACCTATGAGTCGGAGAATACTCTGAGTATCTACTACTACTACTCTATCTACTCACCTATGAGCCGGAGAATACGCTGAGTATCTACTACTACTCTATCTATTCACCTATGAGACGGAAAATACTCTGAGTATCTACTACTACTCGTATCTACTCACCTATGAGCCGGAGAATACTCTGAGTATCTACTACTACTACTCTATCTACTCACCTATGAGCCGGAGTATACTCTGAGTATGTACTTCTACTACTCTATCTACACACCTATGAGCCGGAGAATACTCTGAGTATCTACTACTACTACTCTATCTACTCACCTATCAGCTGGAGAATACTCTGAGTATCTACTACTACTATTCTATCTACTCACCTATGAGCCGGGGAATACTCTGAGTATCTAGTACTACTACTCTATCTACTCACCTATGAGCCGGAGAATACTCTGAGTATCTACTACTACTACTCTATTTATTCACCTATGAGACGGAGAATACTCTGAGTATCTACTACTACTACTACTCTATCTACTCACCTATGAGACGGAGAATACTCTGAGTATCTACTACTACTACTACTCTATCTACTCACCTATGAGCCGGAGAATACTCTGAGTGAGTGCCAGTATGCCAGAGTTCAGTAAGAGACTGAGGCTGTTGGACCCGTGTTTCAGAGACAGCATGTGTATCATGGATAGAAGGAAGCGGGCTTGTGGAATGGTGCCGAGACTCGGTCCCGCTGGGTTCTCGTTGGTGATGGTCTGCAAGGGAACCGGCTGCACACCTGGTTAAAGGAACAGGTGAGTTAGTTTGTGTGTGTGTATAAAAATGATGTTATAACAGTTTAGTTTTCTGCGATGACACACGCGACTCACCGTGCTCCTTGAAGCGGGCGCTGGCCTCCAGCAGGATGTTGCGAACGTTGTGGATGGCCCAGGAGTACAACTTGCCGAAGGTCACCTCCAGCAGCATGCGGTTGAAGGGAGGGATCAGATCCACGTCCTTCAGGCAGTCAGACAGCGGCTCTCTGGAAAGGCATGTTTGTGCAAATTCACATGAGATGGTTCATCGTAGACACGTGACATTTTCACCAATGATTGGAAGTTGTGTGCAAGTGCTGCCCAAGAAGTATGACCCCAATCGGCCTGATGGGGGAGCTATAATTAAAGGTGAACTGAAAGTCATAACTCCTATGCAGCAAGTCTTATTTACATGGCATCAAGCTCCATTCAATCTATTAATTTGCCAAACAAGAACCATAGATTTTCTGAATGAATCCAAATGTTTGCGAGCATTGCACTAGAAATCACCCGATGTTTCAAAAACAAAATGTAACTTATCAATATCTAGAAAAACGAAAATATTTACTTAAAAAAAGTCAAGTCCTTTCGAGTCATCCGTCTTAAGTCTAAGTCAAGTCTCAAGTCCTCAAATTTGCGACTGGAGTCTGACTCGAGTCAAGTCATCTGACTCGAGTCAAGTCATGTGACTCGAGTCAAGTCATGTGACTCGAGTCCCCCACCTCTGTTATTTAGAAATCGCTCAGTAGGGGGCGCCATCAGTTACAAACATGTGCATGGACCTGGTGCAAATTAGGCCATAAATTAATGACAGTTGGTCCAAACATCACCAAACTTGCTGGCTATTTTTAATGAAGCTGTTGAAACATGTCCCCTAAATGTTTTTGAAAGTGACCAATAGGGGGCGAAGGCGTTGCCAAAGAAGGGCGTGGTCCGGCACATATTTGGTAGTAAATGAATGAGCAGCTGTAAAATCGTAATAAAACCTGTTAGTCATCTTTAATACAGTTGACCCCTCGCAGCTTTCAACTTCTAACGGTCTGTGTTGAACCTCAGAATCACCGCTTGTGGCTATATTTAGTTTGTTGTTTTTGCTTTAACAGTCACACAAAAATCACATTAACTTATTACATAATGTCCGTTGAATGATCATATTTTAGTACGCCAATTAAGATATCAATTCACTCCACAAGATTCAGTTTTTTTGTGTTGGCTTACCCGATGTTGGTCCCTTCAGGTATGACCCTTTGCCAGCCACAGAGCATCGCATACTGCACAGACGGCAGCAGGAAGCTCTTGGAGGCCAACTTCAGCATGGTGTCGATGCCCTCCAGTCTCACCTCGGCCCTCTCCAGCTGTAAGGAAACAGAGTTAACATCATGTCTCACCTGTTTATCTGTTAAGAGTAAATTATAAACATCCTGTTGTCCCTCTATTTGTTTTTCATCACAATGCCTGCTTATGAATGATGATCACCTGTTTGAGAAGACACTTCCTCATCTTCTCCACGTCCAGCGGCTCCTCTTTCAGTGCGAACTCCACTATGGTGGCCATGAGGCTGGACTGAGAGAAGACACCCGGAACGCTGTGTTTCAGCCAGCGGTACTTCTGGACATTAGACACAGTGTTGAGAAGCGGATGCCACTTGTTCTGCTGTGAAGTAATAAAACAAGACACGGATGTCAAACTGTACAACCATAGCTGTTGTGTTGTCTGCAAACTAACCTAGCAAAATATAGACGTGGGCTTCACCCGTAAGAAAAAATATTACACTGTGTCTCAAGCACTAAGATGTATATAGAGAGCTACAGGAGGGAGTACTAAAACCCAGAAATGAGTTAGCATTTCATCACTTCCTGTTCCCTCTTCTGGAAGTCAGTGGGTTTTTTGTTAGATGCCTGAAATAAGGTCTGTGGTTAACACAAGCTGAAGAGATTTTAATGTTTTGTTCAACCAGTAAATATCCCACTGGTGAATTTTTAGAGACATTAAACGTCATCCCGCCGAACACATCTTCTCTCTAGTCCGCCTTTACAGCCTCGTTGTGTTTAAACTCTCGCTCTTGCAAACTATTAAAACTTAAACTTCCCAACTTTTAGATTTATGCTTGATGTCACGCTAAGAGGAAAGGCTTTTGTAGAAGAGGTAAGCACACAAAATAAAATGACATGTTGGAAGCTTAGTGGTGGTGACGGGAAGTCATGCAACCGTAGTTTGCTTATATATTGTTTATGTTTATCTTATTTTATCTTTTATAATGAATTTTTCGATGCTTTTTGTGTTTTATGTTTTATGTGAAGCGCTTTAAAATTGCCTTGTGCTGTATAAATAAACTTGCCTATAGCCTAACGTTAGCTTTTTATTTCTGGCGATTGCATTTACACTTCAAAAATCATAAAAGTGGTGTTAATTTGTGGAGATTATCTTGCTGAACAATTTATTTTCTGCAATAATCCAAAGCCCAATGGAACAATCCCGTGGGCTGTTAGTGGAGAGAACCAGGGAGATGCTAACTTCCTGTTGGACTACAAAAATACGTCATCCCTCGAGAACTCTTATTAGTTATTCTCATTTTCCAACAGAAGATAAACTGGATATGATTCAACACCAGTCTGCATCCCCATGAGGACTGGTGTATATTGATATTGTCAAAATTGGCCAATGAAGCCTCTAGAGAACTTTTTTATCTTGTGAAATGTTCCAATAATTAAAGTACCTTGGGTGTCTTGCTGGTGGGTGGCTTCCTGTCAGCAGGTGTTGGGCTGATGTGGACGTTTAGTTCCTCTTCATTGGTCCCTTCATTCTCCAGCTTTGGCTCTTCTATGTCAGCAGACTCTGACTTCTTAGGCACTAAAAAAACACATTTAAATTTATAAAACAGGTTTGTATGTGAAGAAAATTAAACCCTGTCTATCACTGTGTAGTAGTAGGTTTATTTAAATAACCCACCTCGTTTTTTCCTGCGGTCCCTGATGAGTTTCTGGGTGATCCTCCTCCAGCGCGGCTGAGAGCTCAGCAGCTTCAGTTTGGACACGATAGACAGGTCGTTGCTGACGGCGGGACGCAGCTCGTTAAACAGGAAGCGCAGACGCTCGATGACGGGGGCGCACACCTCCTTGTACGAGCGACCTTGTTCCTGATGGGTCTAAAAGACGTGGGATAAAGCAAACATGTCATTAAAAACCCCGTTCCTCTTCGTTTCTTCTTTGTGTTACAAATGTTCTCGACTGAGGGATTAATCTATTACAGTCCTACCTTGATTAAAGAACACTTTGCCTGGTAGACCATGCGGCACACGTCAATCACAGATTTGGGGAGGGACCTCTGTTTCCCTTGGTCCACACCCAAGGCACACTGACTGACGAGTGAAAGAGCAATGTGACCTGTGACAGGAGGAGAGTTTACACTCAACAACTGCTAAAATCATGATGAGAAGATTGTGGAAGTGCAGAAAGGAAAGATTCAAATGCATCTTCTCATAAATGATAACAATAAATAAATAAACATTTCAAAAGGCAAAGCGAGCCAAAACGATCCCTCCTCAGACCGCCTGTCTGAGAGCAGTTGCTAGGTTACCGAGGTCTTGATGTTTGAGCAGGCAGCAGAGAAGCAGGCGGCCGACTTCCTCCACAGGATGCTCCGGGGGGAAGGTGATGGGCGTGATGAGATGGTACTGCTTACAGCAACGCTCTATTTGGCAGAGGAAGTCCTGTAAAGGAACAACAGAAACAAAAAATGAAAAAATGACGACATCCTTCAGCTTCATGGCTGCTGTGTAGCTTTTAGGGCTGAACCGAATAAATAGAAGCTTCATTCATAACGTTGACATTCAAATTCTAATTTAATATTCGAATGCATGTCTATTCATTGTGTTTAAAGCCGGTATTTTGGCACAGTGTCATATAAAGATCAGGCTCCACTCATATTATTAGACTATAAGTAGAATTAGATTCCACGGGTGGCTGCGTAGGATTGTTTCAGACTTGTGTGAAGACAAACATTTCCAATAACTCCAGAGCGTTGTAAAGTCCAAAGTCAACAGTCATTGAAAAAAGATTTTTTTTTAATCTATACTATGACTTAATGAATTTTTTAATGAAAGTTTTATAGCATACTGTACTATATTTCCAAAATTGTTGTTTTTTGTATGTTGTATTTTTTTGTTTAACGAAATATTCTGCTTCAATCCATATTTGTTGGCGTTTAGCCTTTCAAAAACGTCATTTTTCACTGCGGTCCAACAACAGTTTTCTCTCCCGCTCGCTGCACACAAAGGGAGGAACGCACTGACTTAAATAAAGGTGCTAAATGTAACAATTTACATGTATTAATCACTTTGTATTGCCAGTGTGTAAACAGATTGTAACTTAAAAACTGAGACCTTCACCGACTTTCTCGGTTGCCTATAACAGCCTGTGGACTGATTTCTATGTAAAGGACTCGGGAAGGTTTTGCTTTGTAGCGTTAGCTGATGAAGTAATGTGCAAATAGAAAGCTAGTTAGTATCATGGAGATTGGACATTACAGATAGTAATGTAATTCTATGATATATGATTGTAATGTAATGTCCCGTTGCTGTTTTGGCCGATGCCCAGGAGTGGTGTCATTATTAACAAGGATTCTCTGAAAGTTACATATAGTACCTTTAAAGAACTCATTTAATAAGATGAATTAAGCTTGGAATGTTAAAACAAAACGATAATTGGGTACAGCCCTAGTGGCTCTTTCTTTGTTCTTGAGTCTTGAGTTGCTTCCTGTACCTTCACAGTGTGGTCCTGAGTGTTGTTGTCAGCTATAGCCTGCAGGAAAGGCTGTGCGTGGTCACTGAGGGTTATTCTTCGGGAGTAGAGTTTGGCCTTGTCTGGAGTGGTGGTGCCCAGGGAGCTGCAGTGGTCTTCGTCCTTCTCTTCATTGTAGTTGTAGTGGATCTGGCTGGTCTGCAGACCCCCGGAGAAGATGGACGACTGGAGCCATTCTGTGCCGAGAGAGAGATAATATCGCTGTTAAAAAGTGAAACTGGAAAATATTTGAACAAAAATCTACCATGTTGGAGAGAGTGTGGGGCACTAGATGCCAATCACTCTCATATATTTTATAAATGTCCCAAGATATTACTGTTTTGGAAGGTGATACACAACACGTTACAAAAGGTACTAGGATATGATATCACTATGAGTTTCATGACACTCTACCTGTGTAATTTGAATTCTACTGATGGAAATGTGCGAATAAGTGATAGGTATCTGGTTAAGATATTGTTAATAGCTAGTAAGAAAGCTATCACAAGGAAATGGGGTAGACTGGAACCCCCTACACATGAGCAGTGGATAGGGGTAATAGAGGAGATATACATAATGGAGAAGCTGACACATCGATTAAGACTGCAAGAAACACAGATGGAAGACAAATGGGAGAAATGGACATTATTCAAAAACCGGAACAGTGACGAAGACGGCAGAAAGGACAACTGATTGAGTTGGAAATGACATGAGAATGGATGGATTAATGGAATAGTAACTCCCAAACATGAGTCCTGTTTATATTGTTCCCTTTGTTGGTGGGTATGTCTGTGTTCATGCCCATGTGTTGTTGATATGTGTATGAAAACATCAATAAAAATTAAAGTGTAAAAAAAAAAAAAAAATTGAAACTGATTGAAATGCAGAGTTTGGGTTTTAAAGTGATTGAACCCACTGGCACATTCGATCTCCATGGGGGAGAGGGGGGTGCTCTTGGCCAGGTAGGAGGCGTGGAGGCCCAGCAGCAGCCCCAGGTTCCTCTCGGTGTCGATGAGCGGGGACGAGAGGCTGCTGAGGTCCGGAGTGGTGACCGTCTCCTGGTTAGGCTGTCGATGATAAAACATTAAAATATCAAAGAACCAATTATGAAGAATGAAATTAATGTAGAAGATGTGGACTGAGACAGTTGGTACCTCCATATACTGGCCAACACAGAAAGCCTGCATCGACTCCCTGGTGTCCTCAAACTGGAGAGCAGCTTCCAAAGCAACCACCGGGTCCTCTCCTGCAAACTGGGCTGTAAAGGGAGAGACTCTGTTACACCTAAGACAAAACTGCAGTACTGTCAGTAACCTTCTCTACTTTCTGACTAATTACGTCATTCACAAAATCTATTTTCCATCCTTACCCAGGACGCTGTTTCCTGTCAGCGACTGGGACTGAGCCTGGAAGTCCTTGATGTCGTAGACCTTTCCGTCGATGACGGTCCAGAAACCGCCGTCTTTGTTGTGGTTCTCCAGGTCGGCCTTGCGAATGAGGGAAACCTCCTCGTTGTTCTTGGAGCTTTGTCCTGTGAAGAAGGACCCTGCCACAGCAGAAGAAGAGCTAGTTACATTCTACACCATCTTCTAATCCTCACCTCAAAGTTAGGATGCTAATAATCTCACATCAGTGACAGTGACTACGTTTACATGCCCTTATTCTGAATAAGACAATATTCCTACTAAGCTGTTTACATGGCTAATTACATGCAGCCGTTCATACTCTGATTAACGTGAAACACCCCCATGATAGCTTTTCTTTGGACGGCCCTAGTAGTGGAATATTAGCGTGCATGTAAACGTAGTCAGTGTAAGACACAATTGGTATTATACCCATAATGCCTGGCCAAGCCAGATCCTCGTTATCGTCCCTCTCGTGTCCCGGGGCCAGGTGGTTGAACCGGTCCAGGTGCTCCAGGAGTCCAGCCAGGAGGGGGATAGAACCGGTCTCCTGCATTAGACCTACATCTATGGTGAGGAGGAGGACGATGGACACCACCAGCTCAGGCAGCAGCGCTCCTGTCAAAGAGGAAACAGCACGTCGTCCAAAACTGTCACACAAGTTCCTTAAAAAGGTCTGCGTGCAATTCATGCTGCACATAAACACGTTCTGAGAGAGGGATTACCAGTTAGATCTCCTTCAATAACCCGAGAGACTTCAGCAAAGTGGCGGCGACCAGTGGAGGCGATGCTTGTTGCTACTGGGAGGATGTCTCCGATGTGAGTACACAGCAGGGCGATGTACTTCTTCAGCAGGGAACCAACACCCAGGAGCTCAGGATCTGCAGACACAACAGAGAGATCAAATACTACCCGTCTAGAGATCATTCTAAAAGCTGATAGCTACTGGATCTGGACTAATATTTCTACTGGTAGCGCTGGTGTGACCAACTTTCTCAGCTGGTCACACCAGCACATGATTTGGTCGCACCCTTTTCTTGGTACAACATGATATTAATCAATGACTCTGGCTCAGTCGGTCTCTCCCTGCCTGCACTTTCATCACCATCCAACCATCATCCTCTCTCTCCTCATTTTGCTTTTTAAAATAATCAACTGTAGACCGCTTCATTTTTGGAACACGGTAACAGCTAAATGGATTGTTTTATAAAGTTCTACGCCACTATGTACACATGCAAGACGCGCTGTGCACCGCTACATACATGCGTATGGCGTTTAATAAGTCTCTGCTCCATGTGCACAAATGTGATACCACGAGCACGGGGCTGTGATGAGCACAAGCTCGACCCTCCCCACGAACTCGCAACTGCTCATAACTCGCTCGTCAAGTTGACTGTTGAGTAGAGCTGTCAAAGTTAACACAATAATAACGTGTTAACATAAATTTGTTTTAACGCCACTAATTTCTTTAACGCAGTAATGCAACTTGTGATTTTTAGGTTGTAGCGGCTCAGTTTTAAAGCCAGAGTGAAGATACTGGTATCATCTGAAACTAGAAAACTTAAGGAATCTATCGGTACTAACCATGTCATACTAGCTTGTCATGAAGGAGGTCAAATAATGCTCCAAACTTGCGCTAAATTTTGGCAAGGCAAAACAGGCATGGCCAATTTCAAAGGGGTCCCTTGACCTCTGACCTCAAGATATCAGTACCTTCCCTCTAGCTCTAAAACTGAGCCTGCTACAACCTCTGAAAGACAGTAAAGTCGGCCGAGGGCACCAGCGCCCTCAAGAAGTGGAAGAGGATAATAGCCTTACCTTTTTCCAGTCTTTGTGCAAAGCTAAGCAAAGTGATTGCTAGCTGTAGCTTCATATTTAGCATACACACATAACAGTGGTGTCAATCTTCTTAACTACTTTTGGCAATAAGCTGAAATAGTGTATTTCTGAGACAGTCAAACTATTCTTTAAAGGACCAGTACATTTTGAAAAAATATGTGATTAATTGATAATAATGATCATGTAATGATCACTCACAAAAAATGATCGCTTATGCAACTTCGCTTATGCTAATGGCAGTCTGGAGCCCTGTCTGGATGACTAGGTTGAAATCCGTGACTTACTGTATCCGTTGACGTTCTCCGTGCCGTTGACGCCCAGGTAGAGTTTGCTGACCAGCAGCCTCTGGAAACGCAGCAGCAGGTCCAGAGACGCAGAGCGCTCCTTGCTGACGTGTTCCGCCTCTAGATAGTTGGAGATACGGCGAGCGACATCCTTCAGCCTGGCGATGGTCTGGGAGGCGATGTTCCTGCAGAGATATCAAATGAGTAAAGAAGGGGTTAACTCTGTACGGTGGAGTAGGTGCAGCATGATTCGGGCAGAGAGAAGGTACCTCAACAGCTGCTGTACGAGCTGCACCAGAGGCAGGCTTTGCTTCCCCGCCGACTCGTAGATGCCCGTGTTAATGAGGTCTTTGTCCAGCATGGCGCGACAGCGGAGCATAGTGGAAGCGTTGGCCTCCTGCTCATCGATCTCCTTCTCTTTCTGAGCCTCCTTCTTGGCTTCAATGTCCTGTCAGGAAAACAGTTACAGAGTGAGTCCTGTATCCAGTGAGAGGGTTACTTCAGGGGATCAGGGACATGGATGCAGGAGAGTTTAAATGTCTAATATTCTGGATTAGTTGTAGGATACACTAGTACACCGAAGGGAAAATTCACAAAAGGATTGCGCAGCTTTTGCAGCCGCTGCACAAATTAGACAAAAAGAAACCGTGTAATTTTCATAGCACCCCAAAAAGTGAAATGCATCCCCAACTGAGCTGCCAAGCGTCTCGGTGCTCCTGTGATATTTGCACGTATTTAAATCAAGTCATATGCCCACATTTGATGCAAAATTGTCCCCTTTCTATGGAAATTAGCCAAATTGCAAAAACAGTCCAGTTCAGAAAGATGACACTCAGTTACAGTGAAATTATTAGTGTCTTCAGAATGTTGGAGGAAACTGAAGGATTTATAAAGAGTGTCTGCTCAAATTCATGTATTTTGGGATGCAGCAGTGACAGTTGTGACATGAAAAATAAATGAATAAAGCTCCCCGTACATGTCATTTTTGAAAATACATGAGAAAAAAAACGAGAAAAATAAGGTTATTATATAAACGAATTAACTGTAATATCTTTTGTGAATCGGACCTTGAGAAAATTGTCAAGAAGACATCAAATTTGCTGGGAATCTGGTGTGAATTCATTTAGCTGATTTATTTATTTTTATTTATTTATATTTCTTTATTATTATTATTATTATTATTATTATTATTTTTACATCTTTTTATTTCATTTTTCACATTTCTTATTTTTTATATTGTTATTATTATTATCATTATTACTACCATTTTTTCCTCCTTCCTTGTTTTTGAATACTCGACTTTACTGAATACTTCTACTTTTTTTTAAATTTACAGTTACTATCAGTTATTGTATGTACATATTACTATATTTTTTATGGTTTAGGTTGTTGTAGCTATTTTTCTTAAGGAAACAATAAAAACCACGATGACAAAAAAAAAAGTAGACATCAAATTCAATCTGTCTTAAGGTCCTAATAACTATAAACTAATAATGACTCAGAGAGCTTGGAGAAAGTAAATCATAAGAAATTTTATGAAAATCAAATTCAAGCTGAATTTCAGTCCAAAGACAAGTTTTTATCTACATCATACAAACAGACGAAGCATCGTTGCCATGAATACATTATGTGCATTAAAAACACTGACCTGTATCTCAGCGGTGATAGCTGCATTCAGAGCCGACTCCAACCCTCCATCAGCCATCAAGCTGCTGACCAACAGGTCGATCATGAAGCGACGTCCAGGGCTCACACTCATCTCATTTCCTGATGCTGGGAGGAGAAAAAAAATAATTAAAACCTCCGTCTCTCCAGTCCCAACAAATGAACAGAGTTAATGGACTATTAAGTGTTAGCAGATGTCCTGATTCCCTCACCAGCGTTAGGCAGCAGCGAGGACAGCGCTCTGGCCCGTTCCTCTGCGGTGGGCAGCAGCACCGACCAGCCGCTCTGGAGAACTGCTTGAGCAGCTGCTTGCACCGTGTTGAGCACCCCGGCGTTGCTGGCTAGTACGACCACCGTCTGTTTGAGGTTGTTAAGCAGCACGCTGCCGAGCCCCAGACCCAGCTCCTCTGGATCCACCTGGTTACTGATGGCTGCGTGGAGCTGAGGAGGGACGTTTTACAGATATCAGGGTCCAACTGTTCAACTGTGTGCCTCGAGCACAAATAAATGAAACATCTGTAATGAAACATCAGCTGTAGACAGATGGTTTCCTACCTGGAGCCTGAGCAGGTTGAGCGTGGCGACCACCATGCACTCCTTCTCCTGTGGGGGGGGCCAGTCCGAGCTGCCGTCCATCCCCTCGCTGACCTGTCGCAGGAGCAGGTCCAGCTGCTCAAAGGTCATGGGGCAAACGTCCACGATGAAGGGCACCCGCTGCCCGACGGACCACTCCGAGCACGAGGACCAGGCGAAGCTCTGAGAACACACAGAGTGTTACGAGTCTTATGGTCTATCGTGATAAACATATAAACATCTTCAGTGGCGGTTCTCACCTGTCCTGGACCACAGGAGATCCCCACTATGTGTTTGGAGTTGAGCCCCGGCAGCGCCTTTGGCTGCTTCTTGTTAGAAAAGAGCGTATCGAAGTGCTGCAGCTTGTCATTGCTGCCCCAGCTGTGCACCTCTCCGTCATCAGTGAGGGCGAGGCAGTGAGTCGATCCCACCGCTACATCCACAACCTTCTTTCCTGCTCGCAAACACAACAAACAAAGATAGATAGATAGATAGATAGATAGATAGATAGTAACTTTATTGATCCCGAGGGAAATTCAAGTATCCAGCATCACAGTTCCATAGTGCAAACATATTAGTAAAAACGTCACAGGTAAGTAGTACACATATTAGTAAAAACGACACAAGTAGTAACAAGACACATGTAAGTAATACAGAGTATAAAACAAAATATGCAATGTGCAGAAGAACTGTTAAAAATGAATAAAAATGAATATAGTGCAAGGTAAAAACAACTGAGATACAGGACTATTTAAAGAAAAAGTGAATGTAGTGCAGAAAGTGATATAGTGCTGGATAATAAAATATAGGAGAAACAGATATTAAGAAATGTCAGATATGGAATATAATACAGGATATGAACTGAGGTAGAGAAGTTTTTGTAGTGTGCAGAAGATTAACGTTTGTGTTATAAAAGCTTCAGAATTTCTTTTATAATAGTCAACTCACCCTGTAGACTGTCGAGCAGCTTGGGGTAGCGAACGTGCTCGTCGGTGCCGTGACCGAGGCGTTGATTGTCTCCTTTTCCCCAGGTGTACACCTGGCCGTCTTTGGTGAGGGCCACCGAGAACTGGCTGCCGCAGCACACCTTCACGATGTCCAGGTCCTGCAGTTTTTCCACCAGTTTGGGGGTCTTGCAGCCATCGCTGCCTCCTCGGCCCAGTTTACCGTAGTCTCCGTCCCCCCAGGACCACACCTGACCTGTGGAGACGCACGGAGATGGTGAATAAAACATTTCAGTTTGGGTGATGGAGTCAAAAGTCAAAGTCTCTCTTGTTCTTACCATTCTCTGTCACAGAAAGTGTTTGAGCATCACCACTTCCACATGCTACATCCATCACCTTCAGGCCCTTCAGCGCCGTCACCAGCATGGGAGTGGTCTGGTCCTCACTGGAGCCTACAAACACAGTCACAACACAACTCTCTTTCAGTGGTAAAACAGAAAAAGATGTTATTATCTAAGCTGAGGCTGTGTCCAGTAGGGATGTACGCGATTAGTCGACTATTCGATTAAACATTGCTATCATCGCTAGTCGGAACCAGAACTGCTAGTCGGTTAGAGTTATTATTAAAATTATTTAGGGCTACAACTAACGATTATTTTCTTGATTAATCTATTAGCTATTTGGTCTATAAAAATGGTGAAAAATGTCGATCAGTGTTTCCCAAAGCCAAAGATGACGTCCTCAAATGTCTTGTTTTGTCCACAACTCAAAGATATTCAGTTTACTGTCATAGAGGAGGAAAGAATCCAGAAAATATTCACATTTAAGAAGCTGGAATCAGAGAACTTAGACTTTTTTTTCGTAATAATTACTGATTAACCGATTAAAGGAGCAATATGTACAGTAGCACTGACAGCTAGCGTTTAAAATGGGTATGCCGTGGTCCATACGCTCCTCTGGTGTGACTGATAGCAGCTAGCGTGTGTTAGCATCACGGTGTTAGCCTCTGACCAGCAGCAGTAGTCTGAATCACTTCACCGGTGTGTCTCAAATACTGGCTGCCTTGATAACCAGCTGCTCAGGGACCACAGAGAGACGTGCCGAGGCTTCTCAGGTCGGGTAGAATCTAACCTTAACGTTATTTCTGTTGATCCAGTTCGTTAGCTTGCTTCCACGGCTGCAGAAGGCTGTTTGTGTGCCGATTTTAGTGTGGAGTTTAAACTTCCGTCATTAATAAACATCCCTAGCGTCCAGCAGATCAGTGCAGATTTAGCTTACCGTGGCCCAGTCGACCGTAGTTCCCTCTGCCCCATGTATAGAGCTCGCCATCAGCAGTAATGGCAGCGCTGTACGTGCTCCCACAAGCGATGTGCACCACGTGCTTTCCTGTCTGTTTCCCGTTGAAGGCTGCGATCATTGTAGGCTCCTCTAGATACCTGAAAGAAAGTGAAGACGGAGACTGAGACGCTCCTCTTGGCAGATACAAGAAGCTTTTCAGGAATCTTTCTAATAAAACTAAAAGAAATAATTTATGTCCCAAGCTTTGTTTTAGTGTTTGTTTTCTAGTCATTTATTTATTTATTTTTGATTTTGGCAGGTTCTGTCCTCCATAGGGATATGGAAATAAGATAAGATAAGATATTCCTTTATTAGTCCCACAGTGGGGAAATTTGCAAATCAAACATCAGTTTGTGGTTTTCTCTATTTGCTTACGTGGTGTCTCCATGTCCAAGGCGTCCTCCGTCTCCGCAGCCCCATGAGAACACCTCCCCGTTGGACGACAGGGCCAAGTAGTGCTGCCCATCAGGATGAGCTGCTAGCTTCACAATCTTCCTGGAGCTGAGACCATGAACGAGCATCGGAGCCTGAAACAGAATACAGAGACTCAATCTGCAGCAGAGATGAAACCATCAGCTCATCTTTATCTGAGTAAAGTTGATTAGAGAGGGGACGTTAATAAACACCTGTGCAACAGAACTGACCAGAGTTGTGCTCTTGTAGTTCTGGGTGTAAACAGCACCAGTACTGGACAGGATGAGAAAGCCTTTCTCTGAACAGACTATTTGTGCGACTCCGAGGCCCGACAGAGCTTTACAGTGGATGGGCCCGTTAACGTTGGCATAAAGCTTCCAGCCCAAAAGGCCCCAGGCGATCACCTCCTGCAGGGTTCCCTGCAGCACAAAGAGAGGGAGACAGAGTCAGTCACACGGTGGCTGTTTATTCATGTCATGTCTCCTTGAACATCACCATAAAAACACATACTGAGTATAAACGTTTCACATTTGATTAACTGGCGTTCAAGGATTCACTCTTGTGTGAAGTCTGGTGAACTTCTGCCTACTCCTTTTGGAACCGCACCACCGCACTTTATTTACATTTACATCCTACCGCACCTTATTTACATCCTACCGCACCTTATTTACATCCTACCGCACCTTATTTACATCCTACCGCACCTTATTTTTTCAGATATATCATTTCTTGTGATTTATCTACTGCACTACTGATTCATGTGCAATATATGTACTATTATTACTGTGCAATAACTCACTGACTTGATTGTACTGTATACTGCCTCGACCGTACTGTAATTGTATTGTATATATTGTATCACAGGCCAATATTTCGAGTTAGATATATATATATATATATATATATTTACTTTTCTTTTATATATATATATATATATATATATATATATATATATTTACTTATTTTATAGTAGTTTAGGTTAAACTTCTTTTATACTGTATGTTATGCGTGATTGCACCATCAGGACTGCTTCAAATTTCGCTGTACTTTGTGTAGTGACAATAAAGGAATCTTGAATCTTGAATCTTGAATCTTGAACATATACTATTTATTTATTTATTCAGTGTATTGATAATTTGCTGTATATGTTTACGGTTCATTTTATTGGTTATTCTTGTTTTGTTTTCTTATTATTTAATACAATAACACAATAAGATATCTGATCATAAAAAGAGTAGTGACCTTGTGTGATGTTGGGGAGTTGCAGTGTGGAGGACTGCAGGGAGAAGCCAGGCGGTCCAGGTGAGCCATGATCACCACGGCTGTTTGCCGAAGGTCAATAGCCAGGTCGTTATCCTGAGGCAAGGTCAGGTAGCGCAGGAAGCTCTCGTTTGGACTCATCTGGGCCGTGAGGATCTGAAAACCACAAAGTACTCATCAGTACAGGAGTTCCCAAGCAACGCACGAGGAAACAAACCTCCATTTGATAACATTTAGTTTGAGAGCTTTCTGGTTCTCTCATCTTCAACTTGTTCCATTTCTCATATTCATTTGGTGTCTAACCGTTAGGGCTGTCAAAATTGGTTCAAATTAGTTCAAATATTCATTTAAAAAAAAAAAAAAAAACAGGTTTGAACTATTCGAATATCTATTTTTGCGCAGCACTGTGCAGCGTCCCGTTTTGAGCTGAACTTTTGTCGGACGCCTTATTTCTATTTATTCCCGTCGCTCGCTTTGAAAGCGCTGCGATAGACGAAGAACGGCTGATTCATGAAGTTGAAATGAGGAGTTATCTATACGATACCTCCTCATTTCACTACAGAAACTTCAATAAGGAGGCAGCTGGCTGGAGGAAGATCACCTGAAAGTTTCCTACTTCCTGTTGGCTATACTGTAAGTCATTTCAAGTAAATATCACAATATAAAATGTGTAAATATATAAATAAAATGATGCTCACAGTGACCCTGATGAAGACCTATATGTTGGTCGCAACGCGTTGGTCATTTTAAACAATTATTGCCATGTAAAATAAAGGCATTTTAATTTTTGATCAAACACTACAGTGTGCCTTGGATTATTTTGAAGGGAGACTTGCATTTTGTACTTTTTTGAGACCATATTCCAACCATGCAATGAGCCCTTCACAAGACTGAATGAGCCCAATACACCTGAAGGATCCAAAGAGCACCTGTATTTGATTAACACAGAGACCCAGCAGCGCTTCTACTCCTTTGTCTTCATAAAATGTGTGTTTTCTGTTTTAAAAAGTACAAATGTCGAAAGATAGCGAGTACTACTCACCCATCTTTTAAGTGGTTACTTCACCGGTCTGATTTAGAGCTCACAGCTGATGGGTACGTGTTTTTTTACATGACGTAACTTAACGCTTGCTGTTAGGACACGGTGTCTCTCTCTGCGGTCAAGTTCTCTGCCATCATTACGGTTGTTGTTGAATTATTCCTCGTTCAGCTTGATCTTACTTTATATTTCATTTTAAATCAATGAAAGTGATGCTGTGTGACTCCCGTCATGTGGTGCATTCAGTGTGCGTGACAGCCGCGGTAGTGCTGCTTTTGTTCTCAAAATGTAATCGTTCCATTTTCATATTCAAATATCTGTTTTTTCTCTTACTATTTGAATGTATATTCAACTTTAGAATATTCGTTGACAGCCCTACTAACTGTACTGCTACAGCTGCCGGGTCCAGAGAGGACATTTTCACCTCAGGTTCCTCTTCAGGAACGGGCTCCTCCTTGCTGCTGTGGATGTTGTGAAAGCGCTGCAGGAGGGGCAGCAGAGGAGCGCTGGTTCCCTGAGTGGAGCGCTCGTTGTCCATCTCTCTGGTGCCGCTTTCCCACAGACGCAGCAGCAGCAGAACAGCAGACAGCAGCTGACTGGAAAAGACAAAGTGAGCAGTGAGGTAGCGTTTCATCTGCAGCCGGATATCAGCAGGTATTAAAAGGTATCTGGTTACCTGAGCGTTCCCCTCTGCACAGCCAGCTCCAGCAGGATGGCCAGAGCCAGGTGCTGGTCCTGAAGGGGGATGTTGCCTTTGGTGCTGGCACTTCCGTGAACGTCACTGGTCCCACAGAAGAGAAGACATGAGAATCACAAAAGATCATCCAACATGTCGTACATACATAAAGATCAGTGAATAACGAACCTGAGGAACTTGGTGGCCCTCTCAACGACTTCGAGCCACACCGATGATACGGTTCCCTCATCGAACAGCGTGGCCTCTGGGAGAGCACGCAACGCATCCAGAGACTCCTGCAGGAGCTCACTGCAAAGATCTGCATCATCTCCTGGAAAACACAAACCTCTTCTTGTTTTATATACGGCACACACACAGTGGAGACTACATTACACTACACTCAAAAATATTACATTTATAATTTATTTAATATTCCCATGTTTTCCTAAATCTAAAATGCAATTAGTGCACATAAGCATATAATGATACGTACATTGCAAATTCACTAAAATCACGTCTAAAACATCTTCATTATTCAACAGTATTCTGCAAACAGGGCTCCAGAGGGGGGCTGCAACTAACGATTATTGTCTTTGCCGATAAATCTGTTGATTATTTTCTCGATATTTGGTCTATAAAATGCCAGAAAATGGTGAAAAATGTGGATCAGTGTTTCCCAAAGCCCAAGATGACATCCTCAAATGTCTCAAAGATATTCAATTTACTATCATAGAGGAAAGAAACCAGAAATATAATAGCCAAATATTCACATTTAAGAAGCTGAAATCAGAGAATTTTGACTTTTTTTCTTAAAAAATTACTCAAACCGATTAATTGATATTCAAAACAGTTGGCGATTAATTTAATAGTTGATAACTAAAGCAAACCAATCAAAGTGCCACTAAATATTTTCATTGGTTGCATCGGTGCGCCTGAAATTATTGCGGCACCAAAAGGTGTGGTGAAAATTTCTTGGGTGCACCTAAACTATGTGCGGGTGCATCTAAATGAAAAAGTTAGGCGCACCAGTGTAACTACGGTAAAAAGTTAAATAGAAAAGAGACCTATTTCTACATCACTTATGGATTCTGAGATGCTTGATGTCTCAACCTTGCATGAATTTACAGTCAATAACCTTCAAGCTACTGGTAACCAGTCAGATTAAGCGCTCCGTATTCGGCCCTTAAAGGAGCTGCAGAGTCAAATAAATATCTACGATCAGTACATGTGTTCTTTCAGCAGGTGGCGGCTGAAAGAAAACACCGTAACACTGTTCCAGGAATAATACAGCAGACTGAGGATGAGAGGCTGAACTGCCTGTCTGTGTGTGTCTCATGTTACAGGAAGGCTACAGGCTCTTTGTTCCCACCCAGTCCCTGCGGACAGACAGCTCTCCAGCTCACATCACTACACGCAACAAAAACACCATCTCTGATCGCCCAGCAACAACGAAGGACTTTTAAACAAACACAGACACTTTATTTAAGATATAATCAGACTGTGTGATTGATAGGTTTATCTATTTGCACACACATAAAACTTCATAAAGTCCAGATAAAAATAAGAAGAAATGTAACAGGAGAGGTCAAGAAGCCACAGGCTTATACAACGGGCCTCCCCTCAACGTAGGGAGAATAACAAACTGATATACGACCACAGTCGTCCTTTAAATCACCACTTTCAGTTACTGCCCACAGGGTAAAATACAGAGTCCGCTCTGCAAAGAAAATACATCTATAAAAATCATTCCTGTTGCCATAAAGTATCTGAATCAATGAGGACGGCTACTGTTTGAAGCCAGCCTGCTACCTCAGCACACAGCACTTCATATCTATTTATTTAACCTTGATTCAGTCCTCATCCATCGAGTATCTGCTGCTCCTTTTATGTGATGTGTTTTAAAGTGTCCTGTCTGGATGTGATATGTTTTTATTAACCCTTTTCAGATTTTGCACATGCAAACTAAAGACAAATTTCTGCCTTTTGCATGCAAAACGTAGACGATAAAGTATTTTCCGCCGAGTGGCAGCCTGTAACAGCAGCTCCTGTTCACCGTTGAGCTTTTTCTCCTTTAATTTAATTTGTTTTGTTGTACTTTCTTACGGTTAATAACTTTTTAACTTATCCGTGCACTATGGACACTAAACTCGTTGAGTCTGCACTGTTTTCTTTACTGGTTCTTGCCTGTTTACTTACTGACTATATCTTTATTGTTTACTTGCTTATTTATCAGATCTTGTTTTGTTTGTTATTGATGCCTCTTGTTGTTTTGCACTGTCCCCCTTTGCTGCTGTAATCCTGCAAATTTCCCCACTATGGGACTAATAAAGTATTATCTTATTTTCTATTCTATACACTGGGATATACAGGTTTATTAATTGTATATTACTTGGACAATCAAATTCAACATTGTATTGTATTTTGCATTATATTAAAATATGTTTGTCCACCTCCTTTTACGTACGTGAAGTGGACTTCATTTTAAAATTACAGTTCAATACAAATCACAAACTACAGCCTAAAATGAGAATATATTTAACTCCTCTGTGACAGAAGGATCGTTGATTGTTCAGTTTTTATGCTCCTTATATCTGGAACAAACTCACAGAAAACTGCTGCAACTCTCACTTCTTTAAAATCACGGCTGAAGACTTTTATTAAATAATTTCTTACACTGACACTGTAGGTTTTATTCTTGTATTTTATACCTGTCTTATTCTATTTTAGCTTGGTTTAATTTTCTATTCTCTTGGCTCTTTAATGACTGTGTTGTGATG
This sequence comes from Sebastolobus alascanus, assembly GCA_916701645.2. Taxonomy (NCBI): domain Eukaryota; kingdom Metazoa; phylum Chordata; class Actinopteri; order Perciformes; family Sebastidae; genus Sebastolobus; species Sebastolobus alascanus. Next base: position 503,890 of record CAKAOJ020000240.1, read on the forward strand.
TTTGATGTTTTATGTAAAGCACTTTTTATTGCCTTGTTGCCGACATGTGTTATATAAATAAACATCAAATTTTCTATTTCAGTGGTTCTGTTAATGCATGAAGATTCAGAGCTACATGAAACCAAAAGCCCATTTTTCATGTTGGATACATTCTTAGTCTCCGTGGATCTGAACCGCTGCTGTCCATCATCCAGCCGACACCACGAGCTACAGCTAAAAACATGCTGGCTTGTTTACTATGAGCAGCTTGTAACATGGTGCAACACATTCGTTAACAGCTGTTAAGCACAGCTCCATTACCATGACAGCAGCTATCAACACCACCACCAGCACAACACGTCTTCTTCACTGAGACTGTGATTCTCACCTGACCTCCAGGCCCGACGCAGGAAGGCAAAGGCAAAAGAGAGCGCTGCTCTGGAGCCGACTCTGGCCAGACCTTCAACACCTTTACTGGCCGGACGAGGGCTGGAAAAACAAAACACACAGAGATTAACACCAGATGCATTAGTGAGTGTGTGTTTAAGAGGCCTCTGTAAGGAAAACACAGTGTGCACTCATACACTGAGCTGTAGGGTTTAACTCACACATGCAGGAACAATAAGTACAGTCAGGTACATAGAAGTACATACAGTACCAGGAAGAAACTGTACACTCAATATTCTCAATATTTTTTCAGCCAAGGACCAGATAAGGAATCCCAGCAGGGACCCCCTCATAGCCAATTTTTTACACTTCTATACTCTTAGTTATGTGAAAGAACACAACGGATGCATCCAAAATTCCACCCTAACATGCTATTTAGTACGCTAAAACTGCAGGAGAGACTTTTTAGTTTGTCCGAAACCTGAGTATGAAACAAATAATATGTGAATTGTACACTATTTCCAGTGAAATATTACAGTATGCAACACTGGACAAAGTATAAAATTTCACTTTGCTAGGCGTAAATATATATTTTAAATCAGTTCAGACTTTTTGATTCTCACCGAATCACATGAGGTTGGCAGGGGTTACCATGGTTACGCGTCTCCAACCGGCGAGGAGGCTCTCCTCCTCGTGAAGTGATGACGTAAATACTGTTCACTACTGAATATTCACACAGAAGTACGTATGTATCTATTGGGTGAGAGGCTGAGTACAGCCCTCCTGACCACCGAGCCTCCAGAGTCTCTAGCTTCATTATTAGTACCTCTTGTTGTCAGCAGCAGGCAGTGGCGGGCTGGGCGGGCCCTTCCAGCGGACCTTGTACTTCTCCTCCATCATGCTGTGGCTCAGAGAGATGAGGTAGCGCTCCAGGATGACCAGGCGCTGGCGAAGGCGTTGGGCCGACAGGGTGCTTTTAGCCATCTGAGCCGAGAGCTTCTGCTGATCGTCAACCAGGACCAACAGACAGTCCTTCAACTCCGTCTCATCTACACACACACACAAGGAAAGGGCAATGAAAACTAAACTTATAACCTAATTAAACATAACTTATTTCTCACTTCTCACAGGAAAAAAACATGATCATCAAACTTCATATATATTTAGTTTTTTGCATGTTTCTTCGTTGTGTTTAAAGCTGGTATTTCTGCACTAAAATAAATAAACCACAGATAAAGAAATACACATTTATGTCTGAAGATAAACATTGCGATAAGTGATGAAACACTAACAGAATGGTGTTTCAAGAAAGGGTCCCATGACACTTAAAGCTTATTACTTGTCGTCTTGTTTCTTAGTGAAAAAACAATATTCAATATTTTCCCCACTGGCCATCATCACACAACCAGTCCTTTGTTCTGATCTGGTTCAAGAGAAAATGCTTTATTATGTTTCTATACAGCATCAGCAGCGCTGCAGGGAAGACGAGACGAGCCGAAATAGCGGATCCGAAACCCACTTAAGCTTCATGTAAGCCAGACCAGCCTGAGGTTGTACGAGCCTCACTACAGTCAGCTGTGCTCGGCTGTCAGGACAGATATGTACCCCGGTCACACAACGTCTACAACTATTCATTATACACGGCTAGAAAGTAACTTGTGAAAGAGAACTACCAAGTTCACAGGGGCGGATTAACTCAAATCAGAGCTCCTCTGTCCTCCCAACAAACATCCTGATTTCATAACAACAGGTCAGAGCTGTAACTGTGAGTTCAACAGATATCTGACCACTCAGTGGAAAAGCAGGAAGTATGCTGTTTGAACTTTAATCAGGTGTTTCTCAGTGTGGTAGTATGAGGTTCTTCTCCATAGTCAGCGTACAGTAGATGGAGTTAGTAGAAACAGACAGGAGTACCAGCACAGGAGCAAAGTGATGTACTGCTGTGGATGGTGCACAGCAAGACGCATTTTAGACATCTAAAATAATCAATATCAGTGTAAGTGTACGCTATATTTAGAATATTTTCACCTCTTTACCTCGCTGTCAGACAGCCCTTTGTGACGGGGAACTGAAGCTGTTATCTATGCTCTCTTCAAAGCCACCAGACTACCTTGAGAAAAACAGTAATTTTACCTCTCAGAACACAGGAGTTGCTGATCTACCGCTGCCTCCATCGGTTAGTTAGTTTGTGTTATTGTAGGGCTGCACGATTATGGCCAAAGTGATAATCACGATTATTTTTGATCAATATTGAGGTTATTTATTACGATCATTCACTGATTTTAGCGACAACATAATTTCATATTAAAATAAACAGAGCGCTGTTTTCACTTCCATGCTGTGCTACATTCCTGTTAATGTACAAATTAGGGCTGCACAATTTTGGAAAAAAACTGACATTGCAATATTTTTTTTTTTCTGCAATATGAAAAAATAAAGTGATATTCACCCTACCCCCTTCTGCTAGCTACATTTTAAAGTTAAATGCATCAATCTGGTGCACTTTGAGAGCAAAATTAGCAACATTAAGAGGCTAAATAAACAATTTTATGCTCTCAATTTAATCATAAACACATTGATTGTATAGATAATATCTATCCCCAAAAGTGAAGCCAAAACATCTCGATTGCCGGCTTTTGGCTGTTAGTGTAGGAAGCGCTTGATTTGATATGCAGCAGAGTTTTCTATGAGCGGAGCATTTTAAATGCCAATATCTCAGTCGATCATGTTCATTTAATTGTGTGAATTTATCTTTTTTGTCCACTTCTATGCAGGGAATCGCAGACTTTCAAATATTGCTGTTGGCTCGGCACATCTATTGTGCATACAAATCCCTTCTCCTCCAGTTAATCTCAAATTACTTTATAAATGTCACTGTTTTTGTGGACCTTATTTATCATGTTCTGTGTGTTCTCTTTGGCCCAGATGTCAAGCAAACCTCAGTCAGTCCTCTCCCACTCATGTTAACATGTCGTTTACCTGCGTCCATCTCAACAAATGCCTCCACAGACAGCCTACATTTTGGTTCAGTCTCGGACTTGGTTGTTTTGGTCCGCACTAGAGTACGATTACTGCGTTCACAACCGCCCAAATAAACCGCACCAGAGTTCAATTAAAACGGACTAAATGTTGGCTTGTGAAAGCGCGCTAAAAAAGGGTTAGTTTGGATTCCCCAGAGTCACACAATAACACAAACTATCTAACCGATGGAGGCAGCGGTAGATCAGCAACTCCTGTGTTCTGAGAGGTAAAATTACTGTTTTTAATCAATGGAGTCTGGTGGCTTTGAAGAGAGCAGAGATAACAGCTTCAGTTCCCCGTCAGAAAGGGCTGTCTGACAGCGAGGCAACGTGGTGAAAATATTCTAAATATAGCGTACACTTAAACTGATATTGATTATTTTAGGTGTCTTGGATACATTTTGCTGCTGCCCCCGTCTACAGCAGTACATTGCTTTGCAGTGCTGGTACTCCTGTCTGTTTCTCCACTTCAAAACGTCCAAACTATCCCTTAAAGCATCACTGACAGAGCGATCCAGTTGCACTCACTGTACAATCTAACAGTGTGATCTCCTGGTTCAGTCAATAACAAAAAAGAGAGAGAAGCAGCCAAGTGGCTACTAGCAAAGCCTGCCTTCACTAGACATGTAGATCCTCCCCTCACCTCACCTCACCTCACCGCCTCTCAACGCTTATCTCCCGCCACCATGACACCGTCCCACCCAGTCCCACCAGTAAACACAGCTCGGGTCAGAGACGCTACCCTTCGCTGGTCCTCACTGTAACGCCTACCAAGATTACACTCCCGGGGGTAAAAATAAACACTCAGACCTGCAGACTGCAAGTTGTCATTTCAGAGTTTCAACATCTCACGTGCCAGCAAAACATGCACACAGCAGCGGGGCTTGACGGACGTGAAACTGATAAACAGAGGCCGGTCATGTGTTGAAATGGTCGGTATCGTTGTATCCAGTCGACATTTAAGTGTTGTGAAACTATCTGCCGTCAGCATGGTATTAATTACGCTACTAGGAAACAGAGAAGTGTAAAATAACAACAACAGCACAACGGTGCAGCATCGTAGGGATGTCAACATATCTGAAGTTTAGTAGTCCATACCAACACCTCCACGATTCTTCTCTCGATACCACGGTAAAAAACAAAAATAAAACAATAAATCCCATGTACTTTAACATCCACTCCTATTATTACATAAGTTAAACAGGTCATAATTCCCTCTCTAAAATCTATTTCATATTACTGTGAAAACATCTCCTTCAAGTTTCTCGTATTCAAGTTTGTACTCAAGTTTCTCGCCAAAAAACTACATTGTACAAGATGACATTTGAACGCATCATGATAAGGTTAGAATTTACCTTCTCCCAATACTCAGTTACTACTGAATAGAGCCTGAATGCATCATAATGTAAATCAATGGCACCTCCCGCAAAGAACGTATATTGCCAAGCAGTGAAAGTCAGTTGTTCGTTCCATTGCAGCATCAGCACCCAAATTCTACCGAAATAACCTGTGTTGAACCATAAAATATTGGAAATATAATAAGCATTTTCAGTCCTAAATGGCGGCAGCGACTGTTAGTTAGCAGCTAGTTAACGTTAGCTGTTAGCAGCCAGTAAGCAGCACAGTCCTGCACGGAGCTAACAGCTAACGTTAACTAGCTCTCGTCCTGCCGATTTCAACTGATTGTTCACAATGTAGCGTTATCAGGGAATAAATAGGGTATGTCGATAGTGACTTTACTGCGTCCCAAACACATTTTAAACACAAGTGCAGTCAAGTTTTCAGAATTTTGGCATCAACTTGGTACCGAAGTCAAAGAATGTATAAGCAAAGAGACGAAAATCCAGTGATTTTTTGACAACAGACGCCATTTTGGACTGAAAACGCCTATATTTATAATATTTTATTGTTCAACACAGCTCATTTGGGTAGAATATGACAACAGAATAGAAATAATTTTGTTTTACTTTTGTACGGCACTTTGTAGGCGGACGTTTTACTGGCGTCCGGTAGTCACTTTCAGTCCAAAATGGCAGAAGCGTAGCTCTGCTGCTGGGCGCTGATGTTGCAATGGAACGAACAATTGACTTTCACTTCTTAGCGATATATGTTCTTTGCCGAAGTATCGGTTCTCGTGACATCCCTACAGCATCGTAGCAGTAGTCGGCCACAACGGCACATCTTAACCTTGATGAAGCAGCTCTCTCACCTGGCTGCCGGCCCCAATCCCAGGTCTCAATGATGGAGTGATGTACAGATGTTGATGTCTCCTCCTCCTCTTTCTTCTCTTTGATCTGCGTTCCAAAGCAGTCAGTGCAATCTTCTGAAAGAATCAAAAGAAATTGAAATTTGTATCATCAAGGTTAAAAGGTCAACGCTGCCCCTGGCTCACGTATCATCCTTAGACAACATACTATACATGGAGGGTAAATGACTGCTGTAATGTGTCTCAGTGCCATCATACCTGGTTGAGCTGATTCTTCTCCATTGAAAGTTATCTCTTCATCTTTCACCATTTCATTCCACATCTCACTCAGTCCCTCTGGAGAGAACGCCCGCTGACGAAGCAAGTGACAAACAGAAAATCAGATTTATAAAAATCAACTTTAAAGTGCTCAATGTGTGTTCACATCTTCATGTGTTGGCTTTGTAACTTCTATTACCACATTATCAGGGCATTATAATAGCACCATATATGGATCCAGTGTGACCAGTGAGCTTAGCTTGTTGTTTTTTATATTGTCGCCTATAATTGTTCTCTTCTCACGGTCACATTTACAATAGGGCTGAGCGATATAGGTCATTTCATATCTCGATAACGATATATACAATACAATATAGCATGTTATCTGGTAATTCAATAAATAAATAGTATAGTATACTCAGGTGTGAATTAAACACTTGACAAATGAAAAGTACTGAGTATTTTCTCATTTAATAAAGAGCTTTAGTGCAAAATGAGCCGACTTTCTGAGAATTTTTTGTTAATATATGCTTTATTATCAATTTAATCATCTTTATTTATCATCACGATATGATTCCATTGAAAGACGATAATCATATTGAATTATCTCCCAGCCCTAATTTTAAAATAACCATTTCTAGAGATGTTGCGATACCATTTTGTTCCGTCCCGATACTGATTGTGATACCCAAACTTGCAATATCGGCCGACACCGAGTACCGATCCAATACCAGCGTGATAAAAAATATATATATACTTATTATTATTATTATTATTTAACAGCTGTTGACAAACTTCCTGCAATCAGTTCTTCTTTGTTGCTCTAAAACAGTAGTAGTCAGTGGCAGCCATGATACCTCCAGGGTGACAGCACAGTGAAGAAGAAGAAGAACTGATTTCTGGTGAAACAAGCTGATTTTTTTCTGGGTTAATAAATGATGGTATCGGATCGGTGCACAGACTGACGTACTTACTGGCCGATACCCGATCCTGAATTTTGGGCAGTATCAGACACATTTTCGATACTGGTATGGGAACAACTCTAACCATTTCCACATTTCATTCCTCTTTAGAGTTTCAAACATCTGGAGCAAACACAAATTCCTCCACCTGTTTCACTTGTTAGAAACCAGCTGAGAAAACTAACACCAACAAAACTAATATCAGATATAAGTGACAGTACAAAACAGCTGCTTTATCACCAACTGATTCATCTGCTGTAAAATCTATGTCATCATCCTCCTAGTGGTGAAACACTCACAAGTGGAAAGCCAACTCTTGCGTTCAAGGATCCAGTGTCTTAAAATGTCCAAAAACATGCTAGCTCACAGATGACACCAGACCAGACACATAAAGCTGCCTTCAGCACTGGAGAGAGCTCTCCAACGATGGGAAAACATGACACTATTGCCCAATTTTAGTCCTCATTTGGTGGTGCAAACCAATTATCAGTCCAGACAGGCTGCAATTTGTGGAGGAGAAAGCAGACAGCCAGTATAGTACAGTGAGTGTTCTCTAAATCCATCAGATATTGATAAAAGACCTCATAATTACAACCAACATGAGTTTGTTTTCACAACAACACAGAATAACACCTTTTCCCTTAACTTACTGCAAAATTATAGGCTACACCTCTTTTCACATTACAGGAAAAAACAATAATTATCTGTGCAAGAGGCTCGATACAGCTAGCAGGCCAGAGGTTGCAGATATGTCTGAAGTAGGGCTGTCAATCGATTAAAATATTTAATCGCGATTAATCACAAATTAATCGCATTCAGTTCAAAATGTACCTTAAAGGGAGATTTGTCAAGTATTTAATACTCTTATCAACATGGGAGTGGACAAATATGCTGCTTTATGCAAATATATGTATATATTTATTAATGTAAATCAATTAACAACACAAAACAATGACAGATATTGTCCAGAAACCCTCACAGGTACTGCATTTAGCATAAAACAATATGCTCAGATCATAACATGGCAAACTGCAGCCCAACAGGCAACAACAGCTGTCAGTGTGTCAGTGTGCTGACTTGACTATGACTTGCCCCAAACTGCATGTGATTATCATAAAGTGGGCATGTCTGTAAAGGGGAGACTCGTGGGTACCCATAGAACCCATTTACATTCACATATCTGGAGGTCAGAGGTCAAGGGATCCCTTTGAAGATGGACATGACAGTTTTTCCTCGCCAAAATTTAGCGTAAATTTGGAGCGTTATTTAACCTCCTTCATGACAAGCTAGTCTGACCTGGTTGGTACCGATGGATTCATCAGGTTTTATAGTTTCATATGATACCAGTATCTTCACTCAAGCTAGCTCAAATTAGTGGTATTAAAACAAATGAACTTTGACAGCCCTAGTCTGAAGTAATCCGGTTATTAAAACAAACAGACTCTCAGTTTGCCTCTGACTCTGTTAAAGAAACTGAGTTTTGGATGTTTGTGCTAACTAGTGTGATATGAATTCACTTGCTGGCGACGTAGAAAAAATGTTCTGGACAAAAAGGGATAAGATATATTCACTATCAGCGAGACATCAAGGTTTAGTTTTGCATGTTGTACAGTACAGTATGTTCCCAACATGATGCAACACAGTCAGACTTTGAACTCTTTAGAAACAAAGCAGCTTCCAAAAGAAACTCAACAATACAGTAAACAGTAAAGCAAAAATGTGATCCTTCAACTGAAGAAAAGATGAAAAATATTGTCAAACTTTTCAGATTTTCACTACTCCGCAGTCACATGGTTACAGCTGCTGTCCTCTTCATCAGAAAAAGCAGTAATGTTCATATGATTCCCTCCTTTATGTGCACATACCTGTAGATCTATCTTCAACCATTTGTCATGAAATCTCAGCTGAGCATCGAGGGTAAAAGATGGAGAAGGCATCTTCCCCTCTCCTCTCCTGGCTGCAGACGCAGCCAACCTGCAGGATAACGAGACGAAAGACAATTAGTACTATAAGACACATTTACAAATTTACAGTTAAAAAAAAGGTTAAAAGATATCTGGTTAAAACCAAAATTACAAAAATCCGTTTCAAGATAAAAACTTACACTAAGAAACCCTCAAACTGGTAAATTTACACAGTCAGGGATAAACTGAAAACGATATATATCCCAATATAGCATCTTTTCTGGTAATTCAATAAATAAATAGTCTAAATGAAATAACCGCATGGTAAAGCCTAGTTCTGTATACTCCTGTGTGAATTAAATACTTGACAAATGAAATGTACTGAGTATTTTCCTCATTTAATTAAGAACTTGAGTGCAAAATGAGCTGATTTTCTGAGAAATTTGAGTTAGTATATGCTTGTTATTATCAATTTAGACAACAAATTGAGTATCATGATATCTTGATTTATGATTTCTATTGAAAGGCGAAAAATTATCATATTGAATTATCACCCAGCCCTAAAATAACCATTTCTAGAGATTTTCTGATACCATTTTTTGCCCATTATATAATAATAATAATAAAGTGAGGTTGGACAACACTAGCATGCTTCTTTCCAGGTGTGTTTACAGTTTCATTTGAATTGAATAAAGCATAGTTTCACATATGTTTTAAGATAAGTAACAAGTTTAACTCACACTTGTATATTGACACAGTCAGGGAAAACCAGCTGATATTATCACCCTAATGTAAACAGAAGGGAAACCCAAAGGCAGTTTCCAAAACACAAGGCTAACTGAATCACTCCCATTCCAATGACAGGTCTTTAATAACACTATAATAACATACTAACTTGTATCTACATTTTGCTGCTTTCATCATGAATGTCTCAGTTGAAATAACACAAAATGCTGTATATTTATCTTGATCAATTACACAAGCAACTATCCCTGTATCTTATATCCTGCACCTTGCATTAGCTTCATTTACATAATTAACTACCGGTTCAAGGCCAAAGATGAATCCAGAACTATAACATTAGCATGCTCCTTTCCAGGTGTGTTTACAGTTTCATTTGAATTGAATAAAACATAGTTTAACATCTGTTTTAAGATAAGAACTGGTTCCAAGTTTAACTCACACTGGTATATTGACACAGTCAGGGAAAACCAGCTGATAATATCCCCCTAATGTAAACAGAAGGGAAACCCAAAGGCAGTTTTCCCAAACACAAGGCTGACTGAATCACTCCCATAGCAATGACAGGTCTTTAATAACACTATAATAACATACTAACTTTTATCTACATTTTGCTGCTTTCATCATGCATGTTCCAGTTGATGTAAGCATTACACAAAATGCTGTATATTCATCTGGATCACTTACACATGCAACCATCCCTGTATCTTATATCCTGCACCTTGCATTAGCTTCATTTACATAATTAACCACCGGTTCAAGGCCACAGATGCATCCAGAACTGTAACATTTTGCATGAGACGTTGGGAGGAAAACTAGTAGCTTTAAATGCTAGCAAGGACACAGCCTCTGTTTTAACCTTGATACCGAGATTATAACCCGGGTTTAAATGCAGGATAACAGACCCCAGATCAGCTGGTAGTAACACACACTGACACAGCATAAGCAGGCTCATGTAACACAACACATAATGCCAGGTAACGCTCACATTAGCTCAGCGGCTAACGGCTAGCTAGTTAGCTTGGAGGCTAGCTAGTTAGCTTGCTAGACAGCTAGCCGCTAAGCTAATAATGCTACACCTGCTCACCTCGTCCAGGTAACGGTGCACGAGCTCTCCGTGACGTGACACCGGACCGAGAGAGACGTCAGCAACACGACCGGCAACATGTCAGTTTAAACACCATGTTTCTGACTCACCTTTCGGTCTCTTTTCTCTGGTTCTTCTCGGTTCCCTTCAGCCGCTCTGCTGCATTAACAGGACGCTCATAATATGGGACTCTGATTGACAGGTCGGCGACTGGGGCACTAGGCATGGAAACACATTACGTAGTCGTTGCTGGGAGATTCGACGCGATTGATGTTCACCGCGACAGCCCCGCTGAGGGCGGGGTTTCTAAATGCGAGGTGATCCGGGTGGGACACTGTGTCTAAGCCCGCCCGCTCGTACCGGCCCGGGGTCATAAAACAGACGCTCCTTTTGGATTTTGAGGCGGGACATAGGAGGGGCGGGGTCGGCCTGAATAAAGACAGAATGTCCACTAGGTGGCGCTGTGTCCCCAGGAAGTTGGTATTTATTACACAGATGTTTTATTTAGCTACAGAGCTACATATTTCATATATTTTTAGGTGTTTATTTAATTACAATGTTATTTATTTCATTATGTTTTATTTAGCTACATATTTCATATAGTTTTATGTGTTTATTTAATTATAGTGTATTTATTTCACACGTTTTATTTAGCTACATATTTCATATAGTTTTAGATTTTTATTTAATTTTAGAGTATTATTTATTTCCCAGATGTTTGATTTAGTTACATATTACATATAGTTTTAGATTTGTATTTAATTATAAGGTATTTATTTCACATATGTTTTATTTAGCTACATATTTCATATAGTATTAGATATTTATTTAATTATAGAGTGTATTTATATCACAATGTATTTTATTTCATTGACATTTTAAAATCATTAATCGTAAAAAAAATTCATAAAATCATCATCTAAATGCTTATCTCTGTCCATTGCATATTGTATATATATTCTTGATAGTGTGAACCTTTGTACATACCCTAGAATATATTATTGCACATTCCTGCCCAGCTCTCTCCCTTTTCAACAGTTACATTGTACATATTTTAAAAAAAAATTAAATAGTATTTTTTTATATATTATATATTGTATTTTTTCTTCTATTAAATACAGTATTTATGTTTCTAGTCTATGCACCAATACACCAAAGTAAATAAATTCCATGTGAAAACCTACCTGGCAATGAACCGGTGTCTGACTGACGCATGCGCAGTAGGCCAGTTTCATTCGTTGACTCCATCTCCCATGATGCAGCTGGAGAAGACACGCATGCGCAGTGTCTCACTTCCCTGTCCAGGTCCAAACTACTAAACTGGACCAGCTGGACTTTAGCCCTTTCAGTCATTCTACAGTTAAACTAAATAAATAAACAGCCTCAGTAATATTAATGATAATGTTCGCTGCCTCTGAACCGAGCGGTGTTTCTCTCCCCGTCTCAGGAATAGTGATAGCTGTAATATCCAGCTTCATCAACGGGGCGACATTTGTGCTTCAGAAAAAGGGAATATTACGCTCCAGAGACAGAGGTAGACTTTTTATTACTGAGGTCCTCCACCTTCTTTTAAATGTTCCTTATGTGTCCCATTAAAATACCTTCTGTTTAATGTCCCTAAATTAACTCACTGCCTCTGGATGTTAGAATAACAAGGAAGGATATTAAAGACCCACCTTTTATAATGTTTTAGCCTTTGTTTTTAAACTTTAATCATTGGTTTTTGCATTATTTTATTTTATTCTCTTGACTTTTATTTTTTTTATTATTATTATTATTTTATTATTTTTTTTAAATTGTATCATGTTATTGTTGTAATTTTTAGTCTTTGTTTTTGAATATTATCATTATTTTTTTAATCCCTGGTGTTTATTTTTTTTTTTATTCCCTTGACTTTTATTTTTTTTATTATTATTATTATTATTATTTTATTATTTTTTTGAATTTTATTATGTTATTGCTGTAATTTTTAGTCTTGGTTTTTGCATATTATCATTATTTTTTTAATCTCTGTTTTTTTATTTTATTTTATTCTCTTGACTTTTATTTTTTTTTAATTATTATTTTTTATTTTATTGTTTTATTGTTGTAATTTTTAGTCTTGCAAATTTTTATTGTATTATTGTTATTTAATTTATTATATTTTCTATGTGAAGCACTTAAAATAGTATTTTTTCGGACATTTTTCGGACAATTCTTTTTTAAAACTTTTTTTCATACATTTGTTGGACATTTTTCACACTTTTTTTCTGATATTTTTCTGACATTTTCTGACATTTTTTCAAACTTTTTTCAGACTTTTCAAAAACGCTTTTTGTTGATATTTTTTATACATTTGTCGGACATTTTTCTGACTTTTTTTCGGAATTTTTTTTTTACTTTTTTCGGACAATTGTTGGTCATTTGTTGGATATTTGTCGTACTTTTTTCGGACATTTTTCTGACTTTTTTTTTTTTTTTAACTTTTTTTTCATCCATTTGTAGGACATTTTTCAGTCTTTTTTTCTGATATTTTTCTGACATATTTTCGGACAGTTTTTCAAACGTTTTTCAGACTTTTAAAAAACTATTTTTTGTTGATATTTTTTAGACATTTGTTGGACATTTTTCTGACTTTTCAGACATTTTTCGACATTTTTCAGACATTTCTTTGACATTTTTTCGGACATGCTAAGTCTTTATGCTGCATGTTCAGACTATGAAAGGTGCTATATAAATACATAAATAAATAAAGTTGAGTTAAGTAGACGGACATCAGCTCTTCTTTATATATATCTTTATAGATGGGTAGAAGTGATTAATCCATTTAAATAACATAATAAAGTTGAGTAAATGCCAAACAGACTAAATGATTGTATTTCCCCTACAGGATGCTCGTACCTCACAGATGTGGTGTGGTGGGGAGGAACACTGGCCAGTGAGTACACCGCCATCTATCGACTCTGGAGGCTACAGCAAACTGATTTAACATTTAATATCTACAGTAGACTGGATATACACAACAAGCTGTTTTGACATTGGCAATTAGAGATATTTGCAATGACATTCTTTGTAGAAATTGTATTTCAAAAATATCTAGAACTTTATTTCTGAAGAAATATTTTATTTCAGAAATGACATTCTGACTTGTGTTTAATGTCCCTCACTTACATTTAAAACATTATTTTCCTTCAGTGTTTAAATCTTTTTGACACACCGGTTTGTTAATGTCATCAGTGATTGTTGGTCAAATTGGGAACTTCCTGGCGTACAACGTGGCCCCCGCTGTGATAGTGACACCACTGGGAGCCCTCGGTGTGTTGTTTGGGTAAGACATTCATCACACAGTGTAAACAGCAACATACTGGAGCTATACTCTGAGAAGTATTCTCTGTAGTTACTCTAAGGAGAATTACTTAAGTAAATAAATAATAATTACATTAAATATCCTTATTCCCTCCCTCATAATAAAATAAATAAAATAAAATACATTAAATTAAATTAAATTAAATTTTAAGATATTAAGGAATTATGTATATATCTATTGAGAGTAACAATAAGACAAAAAAAAGGTTAGGGCGGAAATTGTTCTTTTTTAATACAGTTTCAATCTGTATAAATATCATATGAAACTAGAAAACCTGATGAATCCATCGATACCAACCAGGTCAGACTAGCTGGTCATGAAGGAGTTTAAATAACGCTCCGAACTCACGCAAAATTTTGGTGAGGAAAAACTGTCATGTCCATTTTCAAAGGGGTCCCTTGACCTCTGACCTCCAGATATGTGAATGTAAATGGGTTCTATGGGTACCCACGAGTCTACCCTTTACAGACATGCCCACTTTATGATAATCACATGCAGTTTGGGGCAAGTCATAGTCAAGTCAGCACACTGACACACTGACAGCTGTTGTTGCCTGTTGGGCTGCAGTTTGCCATGTTATGATCTTACTTTTTTCGGACAGTTGTCGGACATTTGTTGGATATTTGTTGTACTTTTTTCTGACTTTTTGTTTTTTTTACTTTTTTTCATACATTTGTCAGACATTTTTCAGACTTTTTTTCTGATATTTTTCTGATATTTTCTGACATTTTTTCAAACTTTTTTCAGACTTTTCAAAAACTTTTTTTGTTGATATTTTTTAGACATTTGTCGGACATTTTTCTGACATTTTTTTTTTTACTTTTTTCGGACAATTGTCGGAAATTAGTTGGATATTTGTCTTACTTTTTTGGGACATTTTTCTGACTTTTTTTTTTTTTTTAACTTTTTTTTCTTACATTTGTCAGACATTTTTCAGACTTTTTTTCTGATATTTTTCTGACATATTTTCTGTCATTTTTTCAAACTTTTCATTTTTTTTTTCGTTTATATTTTTTAGACATTTGTCGGACATTTTTCTGACTTTTTTTCTGACTTTTCAGACATTTTTCAGAATTTTTTTGACATTTTTTCGGACATGCTAAGTCTTTATGCTAAATGCAGTACCTGTGAGGGTTTCTGGACAATATCGGTCATTGTTCTGTGTTGTTAATTGATTTACAATAATAAATATATACATACATTTGCATAAAGCAATATTAAACTTGACAAATCTCCCTTTTAAGGTACATTTTGAACAGATAAAAAATGTGATTAATTTGCGATTAATCGCGATTAACTTTGTACAATCGTAGGAACAGTGTGAACTGCTTTAATCTCATTGTGTCACTGTTTTATTTTACATCTACCAAATACAAGAGTCCAGATTTAAACCTCTGACCCTGTATAACCTCTCAGGACTCTGTGAGTTGCCGTAATGTCTCTGTGTGCTGCAGGGCCGTGCTGGCTTCTTGGATCTTGAGGGAGCATCTGAACGTCCTGGGGAAGCTGGGCTGTGTGTTGTGTTGCTGTGGCTCCGTTGTGCTCATCATTCACGCCCCTAAAGCAGAAACTGTAACATCCAGACTGGAGCTAGAGGACAGGCTGTTGGACCCAGGTGATTTAGTGTCCTCCAGAATTATTATAGATGAAGATGAAGTACACTTTTAGTTTTACTGATCCAAACTATTATTTGTTTTTGACAGTATAATAAGTGAAGATATCTGTATCTCCTGCAGTATTTGTGCTGTACGCCCTCCTGGTGCTCCTGCTGCTGGTCATACTGATCGTGTGGGTCGCTCCCGCTCACGGCTCATCAAACATCATGGTGTACGTCGCCATATGTTCCCTCTTGGGAAGCTTCACCGTTCCCAGCAGTAAAGGACTCGGCCTGGTGGCCCCGGACGTGTTCGGAGGAGGTCCGTGGAGCAGCAGAGCTCTGGTTCTCTTCCTGGCCTTACTGGGAACGCTGGCCGTCAGCATCCTCATTCAGTTCTTCTACATCAACAAGGCCCTGGAGACTTTCAGCTCCAACGTGTTCGAAGCCATTTACTATGTGACGTTCACGTCCACGGTGATTGTTGCCTCTGCTCTTCTCTTCAGGGAGTGGACGGCGCTGACGTTAACGGACAGCCTCGGCATGCTGTGTGGTCTGACCACAGTGTGCGTCGGGGTCGTTTTACTACGCATTTCTCAAGAGGCTTTGATTACGTGGAAGAAGAAGACAGACTGATTGAGATGCCCTCACATTTACATGACTGTTGTGCCATACTGACTGTCTGATAACACAGTGTCTGTATTTGATTTGTTTAAATGACCAAACAGTGTATTTATAACATTTTACTTGAAGCTCCTTTCAGTGTCTTATGGAGTAGTTCTTAGTAGTTCTCTGTCACGATAACTACTTTTGTTGGACGATATATTGTCCCAGAAATAATTGCATTAAACAATATTATTGTCATTTTAAGACCATTTTAGGCCTCTGATATAATAAGATAAGATAAGAAAAGATAGAACTTTATTAATCCCGAAGGAAATTCTTGTGCCAGAGATTGCTCAAAATTACAACAAGTCAAGTGTATAAAATAAAAAGTAATATTTCTAGCACCAATGCCTAATAGAATAACAATAAAGTAAGATACATTTAGTAAAATGAGTAAATAAAATAAGTAAAATAAAATAAGTAAAAGTAAAAGTAAAAAAAAAAAAAAAGTAAGGTAAAAAACAGAAAAGGAAGTAAGTAATATTGCACACAATGAACAGTGATATTGCACATGAGAATGGAAGAAGTAGTATTGTACATGATATTTATATTATTGTGATATATTATAATGATAATATAATAGCACAATAGCAATGGTCTTTTAATTCTTAAGAATATTCAGACATTGGAATGTTCTGAATAAATAAAATAAAAACTCACAACCAAAAGAAGGAAATTAACAAAAATGTGCAATGTCCGATAATGGTAGGAAAAACCTGCTGATTATTCTGGCATCATGGGGGCTAAAATGTTGGTGATATTCTGATGTAAACAAACACAACGGGCGATATCAAGGTCAGCAAAAATGATGGAGGTCATGTCCATATATATCGTACGATAAGTCGATAATTATCGCGACAGGTTTATTCTTAGTTACTGTGTAACTCACAAATATCACCCAAAGTAAAACACACTTATTTAAGTTAATCATTCCTTCTTTAATTTCATAAATGCAGCTCTCATCATCATCATCATCAGTCTGTCTCTTCACCTCTCATAGCTGTTAAACAGCACATTCAAATACGGCCTTGGGAATAGCTCATTTGTTAACTTAACGTTTTTCTAATTTGCAAATAGTTGCGAAGAGTCTTAAAAACATGGATAACTGGTAAAACAGTGACTGAAAATAACAGTTTACTTGCATCCAGAGTGTTGCTTTAATAACCCTCTTGAATTTCGTCCCTTCCTCCCGACACTAGACGGGATCAGTGTAGAATCACTTTGACTTATTCAGTGAGTCGGTGAATTATTCAGAGTCATTTCAGAAGCAGCCTCTTTAGTCCAGGAGTTGTTTAGAAGAATTAACTGAATGACTGAATGAACGCTTTGTCTAATGGAGGGATTTATAAAGCTGATATGTAACTAATATAAACTTTTTGTTTTGTGGCCACTGGCTGTTTTTATCAGGATATTAAATGGTGCTACTGTTTATACATGTGGATTATTTATTTACATTATAAAACATGCTTACAGTCATTTCTACTATTTGTCATAAATGGTTTAATAGTGATGCCTCATGACTGTACTAACTAACACAAACTTGAAGAGATGTTCTGGATTTGGCAAACATCTGTTGGACTAAAGGGTCCATGAGAATAAATACTATCCTTAAGATAAGATAAGATAAGATAGAACTTTTAATTTTAATTAATAAATACCAAAGGAAATTCTTGTGACAGAGATTGCTAAAAAAATAAATAAAATAAAATAAAATAAAAAACAATAAAGTAATAAATAAAAAGTGTATAATTAGTAATACTAACACCAGTGTCTAATAGAATAACAACAAAGTAAGATAGATTTAGTAAAATAAGTAAATTAAAATAGAAAAGTTATATTGCACATTATATTAAAAAGTAATATTGCACATTATATCAAAGTAATATTGCACATGATATAGAAAAAACTAATATTGCACATGATCTGAAAAAGTAATTTTGCACATTATACTGAAAAGTAATATTGCACATTATATTGAAAAAAGTATAATTGCACATTATATAAAAGTAATATTGCACATAATATTGAAACATTAATATTGCACATGATACTGAAAAAGCAATATTGCACATGATATTGAAAAAATATATAATTGCACATTATATAAAACTAATATTGCACATGATATTAAAAAGTAATATTGCACATTATATTAAAAAGCAATATTGCACATGATTTTGAAAAAAATTATATTGCACATGATATTAAAAAGCAATACTGCACATGATATTGAAAAAATAATAATTGCACATTATATAAAGGTAATATTGCACATGATATAGAAAAAAGTAATATTGCACATGATCTGAAAAGGTAATATTTCACATTATATAAAGTAATATGCACATTATATTGAAAGATAATATTGCACATGATATTGAAAAAAGTATAGTTGCACATTATATAAAAGTAATATTGCACATAATATTTAAAAATATACTATTACTTTTACTTACTATTACTTTTTCAATAATCATGTGCAAAAAAAACTATTAAAGTAAATAAAACTAGTTACATAGCATTAACATTTTATATATGTATTGTAATGTTGTAATTGTAATGTAAGCTTTGCCTACAATAAAAAAAGTCCTTCAATTAATTTAGTAAAATATGACTCATACTGTCATTAAATTAATGAGTTTAATTAAGGTTGTTATGATGCTGTAGTCTGTTATATTAGTAGTGGATTTTATACTGAGTTGTAGTTTGTGTTTTTATAATGTATAGTGCAGAATAGAGTGCAATAGAAACCCTGATGGTTTAAACACCATAAAGAGTTATTATCAGTGAGCTGCTGGACTTCAGCACTTACAGTTCAGCGGTCACAGCTCCGGTGAGAAGCGGAAGAAGCAGCTCGCAGTGCGGCAGCAGCCAGCCAGTCAGTCAGTCAGTCAGTGGTGAAGCTGTTAGCTGAGAGGAGAGAGCTGGGAGCTATGTGATGGTTAGCTTCAGATCCAGGAAGTAGGCTAGCTGTTAGCTCACCTTTAGTTACCACCACTTTGTTCTTGTTGGAGAAACCAGCCGCCACCTTTAATACCAGGTAATAAACTCTCTTTATCACTTCTCTAAACCGAGCAAACCAACCGATAAACACGTTATTCCGGGTTAAAGCTAACTCACTTAGCTAGCCGGATAGCTAGCCGTCGAGCTAACGGGAGCTAATGGGAGCTAACGGGAGCTAATGGGAGCTAACGATGCTAACAGAGGGGACAGACTCGCAGTTAAAAGCTCTTAAATGTAATAACCGGGTAGTTTAGCTGACTGGGCTTCTGCTGCTGGTTTACTGGAGGTTCCCAGCGGCAACAACCGAACCTGATCCGGGATGTAAGCTTTGTCAATTCCGCCCAAAGCTCCGGAACACCCGAGCTAACGAGCTAACTATAAATATCAGAGCTGAATGTTGATATGAAGTTGTCTCTTTACTTTAGTCTTTAACTAGCTGTGACCTTCATGATACAGGCCTCAAACTCTGTTTAACACTTTGCTTCACACTTTTAACATGTTGTATTTTACTTGATTTTGTGTATTTTTATTTTTATTGTTATAATTATTCAGTCACTGGGTTTTATTTTACATCTTATATTAAGCATTTGATGTACTCATTATTGTTATTTCTTTATTTTATTTTTATTCTATTATCAAGTGGGTTTTATTTTACATCTTATATTTTACATTTTATGTACTCAAATTGTTCTTTTTTTTTATCTATTTATAATCTATTTTTATCTTATTTTTATTCTATTATCAGGTGGGAGTTATTTTTCCATCTTATATTATGCATTTTATGTACGCATTATTGTTATTTTGTATCTTATTTATGCTCTATTATCAAGTGGGTTTTATTTTCCATCTTATATTACATTAATAATAACACATTTATTTATTTTGCACTTTTCAAAAACAGATATTACAAAATGCTTAACGAGACAATAAAAGTAGATAAATAAAGTAAGAACAATAAGGTAACTGTTAACATCACAGAACATATCAATAATAGTAATACAATTATGGTATTCTATCCCTGTTTTTATATTGTAACACACTTTGAGCTGCATTACTTGTATGAAAGGTGCTATACAAATAATAATAATAATTATGATTATATAATAGGTGACTTCCCGCTGCACCTCGTGTTCTCAGGTTAAACTCAGTGTTGTGTCACTCCCTGAATTCCTGTCTTGAAAGTTTTATTGACACAGCAGCAGCTGACTGAGTTACAAAAGGCTTTTTATGTACAACACCCAGACAACCGGTTGGTCATTCAACAACAGTCTCTTCAGTGTGTCCGTATGGGACCTAGAAACTAGATAAATGTTGCTGTTACTCTGATGGATTCTTCCCTCACATCACATCATGGTTTTTCCTATTTGTAATATCACCTGTGGAACCGGTAGGTCTTTACTGTAAACACTGATGTTTTTTTGACTCTTTTCCACAGCAGCTGTTAAATGTGTTGTTCTCTCTTCCATATGCTCGGCTCTCAGGTGTCCGGGTGTCTGGTCACAACTGTACTTTTGGTCAGCATCTGTACTGTTTGGCCGTAAATGTGACAGACGCCATCACCAACACATCCAGCCTCGCTATGGGTCAGGACAGGGGGAAGTATGATTTCTACATCGGGCTGGGACTGGCCGTCAGCTCCAGCATCTTCATCGGAGGCAGCTTCATCCTCAAGAAGAAAGGACTTCTGAGGCTGGCCAGGAAGGGCTCCATGCGAGCAGGTAGGGATGTTTTCTGAGTATCTAACAATACACCAAGGAACAATCTGTCCAACTCTGTCAGCTGAGTTAAGGCACTCCCTGCTCTCATTGTGCAACGCTGACGACATGTAGCCAAACCAGTGGGTGACGGCCTTCAGCTCACCTGATCACACCCGATCACACCTGATCCCACCGCACCTACATTTCAGGCTCGCTTAGTTTTTCTCACCTCTGCAGGGTGTGTGTGTGTTTGTTGTGTTTGTGTTTGTTTGTGTTTGCAAAGGATCAGGACATTTTCCAAGGGAGGTTAAGCTTGGGAATTTCAATATAAAAATCATAGAGTGAACTTATTTTTTGGAGAAAATACTCATGAAAATACTATGTTTTATGGCATGTTTTGGTTAAACGTACACCTAGGATCAGTAAATGTTCCAAGGGAAGTTAAGCTTGGGAATTTGGGAAAAGTTAGGATTTATTATAATTTAATTTCAATAATTTTTTCAATATAAAAGTCTTTTAATAGTGCACTAGTTTAGGGGCGAAAATACACATAAAATCAGAGTGTGACATGGAGGAAGTCCATGAAGAGGATATGGAGGTCTTTTATTTTGGAGGGGCGGTCATAGGGAATATTTTTGTTGTTGTTTAATGAAAGTTTAATACAATTTTAAATGAGTCAAGTCATTTAATTGTAGTTGAACTCAACTAAATTGTTAATAATTTTCATTTCTATCAGAATAGTTTACAATGATGTCTCCTTATGATGATAAAAGGTTTGTTTCTATCTGACATGTTAAATACAGTCTGAACTAATAACGCCGTTATTTACATTTTATTCCCGTTAATTCCCATGAAAAGTTTCCACCTTGAATATTGACGGATTTTTGCAAACTTAGTTTGTACACGTGTGTGTGAATGAGTCTCTTAACACCTAGTAAACATTAACTTCACCTTTTCACCTGACCTTCAGCTCAAACCCAGTGCAGACTTGTCTGACTTGTAGTGATGATGATGATTACTACATACAAGTGTTCAAATCACATGTTCTAAAATATGTATTTGTTTTTTGCTCCTCAGGCCAGGGTGGTCATGCATATCTCAAAGAATGGCTCTGGTGGGCTGGTTTACTATCGAGTAAGTAAAGACACTCAGTAGTTAAACATGTGATCAGATACCAGCTCGGTTAGGATGGATCTGCAGGTGATCAGCAGGTTAAACTATGTTTAGATGTTGATATTAAAACTGGGTTAAAGTTGGTTGAAATCATATTTTTCATTTTAAACGTCGCTGTTGTGTCTTGAAAACCTTTTAAATGACTATATTTCAGTGTGTTGTAGGTCCTCATTAGTCACTGAAATGCTGTTAAACCACCATATATATTTATAGCCTGGAACTATTACCTTTTCAACCTAAATACTTCAGACCTGTTTGATAGAGATAAACAGAAACACATTTTTAATCTAAATCATCTTTGTTTTGCCCTGATATTCTGGGTGCTTTGTAATCAGATGTAGCTTTAGCTCGGCCGGCTTCATGGCTTTGTCATATTTTCTATATTTAGCTAGTTTGTTCTTAGCGTCACTTGACGATGTGGACCGACCCAAATATTATTTCTCCATGCTCGTCAGCTAGCTAGCTGGCTAATAAGCTAAGCTAAGTAGCAGCAGGAACTGATTCATGAGTTTCTATTGGCCCGAAGCTAACGTGGGTGGGACTAATGGACACAATATGCTCGTTTTATTGGCGCAAATAGTCTCCATCTGTAGATAATTTATAGCTGATTATTTTGCAGACTGAACTAGATGTCTAAAAACACTTTTCAACCAACATTAACCCAGTTTTAACCCAGACTCCTGGATGTCTTTTTAACCTGCAAATTACCAAACTCATGCTTCCATGGGAGGGAGCCTTTGTTGCAACACATTTAAACTTCACAGAGTATGTCCTTGTTTATCTCCGTCTGCCTTTTATTACAACATGCGTCTTACTTAATGTGTCTTAATCCCTTTCAGTGGGAGCTGGTGAAGCAGCCAACTTCGCAGCGTATGCCTTTGCTCCAGCGACCCTGGTGACCCCACTGGGAGCCCTCAGTGTGCTCGTCAGGTACAGAAGACTCTTTAAACCTTGTCTAAATTGACTTTTCACTACATATTTGTAAATTGATTAGTGGACTGTAATAACCGCGGCTGCTTACCGTGACTGTGGTTGCAGTGCGGTGCTGTCGTCGTACTTCCTGACGGAGCGGTTGAACCTGCACGGGAAGCTGGGCTGCCTGCTCAGCATCCTGGGCTCCACCACCATGGTGATCCACGCTCCGCAGGAGGAGGAGATCAGCAGCCTGGATCACATGGCCAAGAAGCTGGTCGACCCAGGTACACAACAACACCGGACATCAGAAGTATCCCTCTCACTGAGGTTTACTTCCTAGTCAGGCAATAATACTACAAGACGGAAGCAAATGACATGAAATACAGCAATTAGTTATCAGAACGGTGCCTAACTGAAGCTGTTATCTCTGCTCTCTTCAAAGCCACCAGACTCCATTGACAAAACCAGTAATTTTACCTCTCAGAACACAGGAGTTGTTGATCTACCGCTGCATCGATCGGTTAGTTAGTTTGTGTTATTGTGTGACTTTGGTGTTTTAAAGGGTTAGTTCAGATTCAGCAAAGTCATATTGTAACACAAACTGACTAACTGATCGATGCAGCGGTAGATCAGCAACTCATGTGTTCTGAGAGGTAAGATTAGTGGTTTTGTGAATGGAGTCTGGTGGCTTTGAAGAGAGCGATATAAAAGGATGTCTGACCTCCATCTACTGTAGTAATACACCGACTATGGAGAAGAACCTCATAAAACCACACTTCACAACATCTAAACTGTCCATTTAAGACCAAACACTACATATATGTTCATATTTTATATCTCCACATTCACGTAACGATATAAAACAACTAAAACTTCCTTCTTCCCAGGGTTTTTCATCTTTGCCACCCTCGTCATCATCGTGGCCCTCATCTTCATCTTCGTGGTGGGTCCCCGTCACGGTCAGACCAACATCCTCGTCTACATCACCATCTGCTCGGTGATCGGGGCGCTGTCGGTGTCCTGCGTCAAAGGACTGGGCATCGCCATCAAGGAAGCGATCGCCGGGAAAAACGTGGTGAGCAACCCGCTGGCGTGGATCTTATTTCTGGGCCTGGTGGCGTGCGTGAGCACACAGATCAACTACTTGAACAAGGCTCTGGACATATTCAACACGTCCCTGGTGACGCCCATCTACTACGTGTTCTTCACCACGTCCGTGCTCACCTGCTCCGCCATCCTCTTCAGGGAGTGGGGTCACATGGGCACGGACGACATCATCGGCACCCTCAGTGGCTTCCTCACCATCATCGTGGGGATCTTCCTGCTCCACGCCTTCAAGGACGTCAGCGTCAGCTTGGCGTCGCTCGCCGTGTCCATGAGGAAGGAGGAGCGGGCGTTTCCCGCGGCCAACGGCATGGCGACCCACTACGACCTGCTGCACAACGAGTCCACCGAGGACATGGAGGACAGAGAAATGGGTTTACCTTTCGATAGCGTCTCCAGAAGAAACGGGGCGATGACGTCCTCGTTGGATCATTAAAGAACTCTCTCAGCTGCCTACTGACTCACCAACCATGGCGTCGTTGTTGCTCATGACAACAATAAGACAATCAACTGTGCGGAGGACGTGGACGGACCAGTGGATTGTATTTAATGTTTTAATTTGCCTTACTTCTCTCAGAATATGACCCGGTCATATTCAGTTAATTTCATTCCTCTGTAGCGCTGTAAATATGAGTTTTTTTAAAAGAAATGTTTTGTTATATGTACATGCATATTCATGCACTGACTTACTTTCTATAAATCAAAAGGTTTTAATATATATATTCTATATGAGGTCCTGCTGACGATGACGACATTTAAAAAGAGGACGGTCACTATGATTTGAGTTTTTCGTGATACTTGAACGTAACAAACATTTTTTTAGTTGGAGGTCGTTCTGAACTTTTTTTTGTAGCGTTTACATGAGAAGCTCCGGAGATGAACCAACAGATTTGTTACATATTTATTGAATTAAAATGATTAAAACATTTGAAAAACACAAGGCACGGTGAATAAATGCTTAACATGATTATGAGCTTTGTTACTTTTCCTTTAAAATGTTTAGCATGCACGTTCGACAACATATAGAAAACACTTTCACCCCCACTTAAAATCCACCCTTAATATAATCCACCACTGCAAACCCTTAAATACGTATCTGATAAAACTAATTTCACCTCCCTGATCTAGAGCGTTCTGCAAGTATAAAACAAAGAATAGTTCATCCAAAATATCTATTCGTTTCTGATAAGGCACGAGTGAATACAAAAACAAAATCATTCTGACGTGAAGATGTGGCCCAGCTTCCCTACGTTTAGAGGTCCGCTGCTACTGGAGACCAGAGTAAAGGAGGAACATCTGGGTAGTCTGGTAATGCTGACAGTGTTTGGAAGGTCACGCTGGTCCACGGGATCCACGGCGCCGCCTCAGCTGCTGGCCAGTGACTGGTGTATCGGTGGCTGGAAGCATCGGACGTGTTCCACCGGCATGTTCTCTCCGTCTCCAGACTTCATGTACTTGTTCAGGATGGAAAAGATCTCGTTGTTGAGGACCTGGAATCTACGGATTCTGTCCACCATCTTCTTCAGACCCTGAAGGGAAGCAGAAGAGGTGTTTTGGTTTAACCCTTATGGACCACTAGGGACATTTTTGACCTATCTAATATTTTAGAAGTGTAACCTCAGCTCCTAGAATAAGTATGATAAATTGTGCAGCCAAAATACAGACACCCAAACCCTTAAAGGTCCCGTATTGTAAAAAGTGAGATTTTCATGTCTTATATTATAAAGCAGGTTTAAGTGTTATATAAATACTGTTAAACTATCAAAACGCTCAATATACGGAAAAATACATACAGCCCGTATTCAGAAACTGTGCATTTGAAACAAGCCGTCAGGATTTCTGTCCATTTGTGATGTCACAAATATACAATATTTACACGGTTTTAAACATAAACATTCTAAATGTGTCCCAGTTTATTTCCTGTTGCAGTGTATGTAAATAACATCAGCTGACAGGAAGTAAACATGGACCCAAGCTGTTGCCTAGCAACGCAATTCCGGACAGCCCTACACTAAATGTCAAATTTGTCCCCAGTTTTAAGATGAAATTTAAAAAAATGCCTGAAAAAGTCAAATAAATAGGACAATTTTACACCATCATTTCTGATCCTCATCCCTCCAACTCACCACGCTCTTGATGACCTCGTCCTTGCCGTCGTGTTTCTGCACCTTGAGGAGGTGGTAGCTGAAGTCGAGGATGTCGAAGCGTCGGTGCTGCCCCAGCAGGGCGATGATCATGCAGCCGGCCCAGTGCAGCCCGTCTCCGAAGCACTGCCTGGAGAGAGGGACGGGCTGGATCAGTAAAAGATGCTTTAAACCACATGTGGTCCAGATGTGTGTGTGTGTGTGTGTGTGTGTGTGTGTGTGTGTGTGTGTGTGTGTGTGTGTGCTGCACTCACTCCACGGTGAACTCGTGAGCTCCCACCGGGATGCAGTACACAAACTGCATGGCGCTCCACAGACGGTGGAACTCCACGCACTCGTCCACGTGCATCACGCCGTTGCTGGGCAGCGGGCCGCGCCAGATGGGGTCGTCCAGGAAGCCTCGCACGCGCGTGAGGATGACCTCGAACATGGACAGACCGCAGCACAGCCTCTCTTTGGTCAGGAGGTCGCCCTCGCGAGCGATCGCGATTTGCTGAAAGAGACGAGATCAGTTAGTCAGCGTCTGACACGATGCTGACTCTGCAGTGATCACGATGACAGCTTCCTGTCACGGCGTTTTTATGAGACTGGTCGTACCTGAGGCGTGCCGAGGCGCTCTATCAGCGGAACCAGATGCAGCGCCGTGTATTTGGCCTCAAGGCGCTTCATCTTGGCGTCCAGACGTTCACCCTCTGCACACAGCCAGGAAAAGAGATTCTACGTTTTTATTACTGTCAACAAATCAACAAAGTATTTTCTATGTATCCTAAACCTGATGAAGCTTCTTCCTCTGTGACACAGAGCATCATATTTGTATCAGTCCGCCGCTGGAAATAGTCCCCAACAAATGCACTATTTCCTTTAGTCGTTTTTAGTATTTAATTACTAATAAAAACTACTGAGCCCAGCTGTTTTAGGAAATGATTTAGACTTACTTAAAGGTAAGTAAACTTAATTCATAACTATGTTATCTTTAGTGTATAATCACCTGAAACTAAGAATTGTAATATATATATATATATATATATATATATATATATATATATATACACACACCATGTAGATGTTAAAATTTTTATTAATTTTATTTATTATTATTTTATTTGTACTTGCAGCTGTTTTTGTGTTTGTATTTATTTATTTTTAATTTATGTATTTATTTATTATTTACATTTCTTTTTATAAATTTAAATATATATATATATATATATATATATAATTAACATTAATGTAGATGACAATTTTTATTATTTTTTATTTATTATTATTTTATTTGACTTGCAGCTGTTTTTGTGCTTTTATTTATTTATTTTTAAATTTATGCACAGTATTTATCTATTATTATTATTTACATTTTTTTTAAAAATTTAAATATATATATAATTTTTAACATTAATGTTTTTGTTAGCTTAGAACCAGCCGTTTATATCTACATAGGGAGCCGGTCCTCTTCACAGAGTCCTCCATGTTTCTACAGTAGCCCAGAACAGACAAACAAACTCTCTAGAGAGAGACTATCTTGTTTTTTGGCCGTCGCCATCGTTACACAACTGTTTCTGTCACTCTGTGTAAACACTGTGGAAGCCTTGCAGGAAAGTATTTAAATGATTACTGTGTTTCAGTGACTGCCGGCTTTTCACTCGGCCTTCCGAGTGTTGGCATTCCAAACAGCTACTGTATAAACACCTCTCCACTTTAAATAAACTCTCTGTCACATTCACCTTTGACGTGGACTCGTGGAAGAATGTTCTGGAAAGGTGCAGCGTGCAGCAGATCACAAACTTCTTCCTGTGACTGGGAGAGAGAAGCAGAGAAAGTTAAAACACTGACATGAGACGGCATGAAAACACATTTAAATTACATCCTGATGTAGTGAAATTCTCCTGATGAATGCTTTAATTTAAATAAATCCATCCCAGTGTATATCAGACGACTGACAGCTCTGATCTCATGTAAACTCTGTGCACCACATTTGCATTGAAACAGGACATTTTGTTCGGTCTGAGAAGGCGTACCAGACTCTGCTCGCTCAGCAGACAGAACAGCATGGCGTTGCCCACTTCCCTCAGGTTCTGGAAACACACCGTCTTCAGCTCGGCATACTCGACGATGTCCTTTAGCTGGTGGTGGAAGAACTCCAGAATACCTGAGAGGAAAAACACACAGTCCAAATATCTCATCTCATTTCATATCACCGTCCATCACAGCAGCAGCAGGTACATTATATCCTGTTCAGTAATAAACACATGCTGCACTACTTTTGTGGCCTCACGGCTAAATTTCTCAGATATCTCCAGTATACAGGTCTCTGCAAAAAGAGGGAACTGGTGGTGGGATTCACTCCCAACTGTGTTCTCCTTTATTTATATGGAAAAACTAAAAAAGGAGAAAAGAATTTGAGCAAAACAAGAACAAACCTATGGAGGACGGAACCAAAAATAAATAAATAAATGACTCAATAAATAAATACTCTTCTATTTAATTTTCCTTTGTATTTAGTAATATATTTATTTTTATTAACTTTTAAATGTATTTATTTATTTTTGCATTTAAAAGTGAATAAAATATAAATAAATATATGACTCAAATAAATACTCTATTTAATTAGTATTAACTTAATTGAATAAATTAAATTAAAATTAAAAAGAAGAGTATTTATTTATTGAGTCATTTATTTATTTATTTTGTATTATCTTTTAAATAAAAAAAATAAAGGCGAAAATAAATAAATACATTTAAAAGTTAATACAAATAAATAAATTAATAAATAAAAAGGAATATTAAATAGACATATATATGTGTGTATATACATATACAAACACACAGTATATGTGTGTGTATGTATATACTGTATATATATATATATATATATATATATATATATATATATATATGTATATACTGTGTACATATATATATATATATATATATATATATATATATATATATATTTATATATGTAAACAAAATCAAATATTCTCTGACATTATATAGCCGCGGGTTGCCGACCCCTGGTCTAGTTAATGCAGAAAAATTACATTTTATACCTCATCATTTAATTCATGAGATTAAAATTAATATTTGCCAGTTTCTTCAGGGAAATTCAATAAAATGCAATTATGTGCATAGTAATTAACTTTCTGTTTTGTTTTTTTAGTTCACAATAATGCGTGATTTCATGACTTTTGACTTAAGTAGAGTCAGTTACCTGGGGATCCGTACTCGTGGCGAGGAAGTCTGCAGATCTTGGGCATCACCTCCATCAGGGTCTTCACATACTGCATTATGGTGCCTTGGAGCTGCACAAGAGGAGGATTAAACATTAAACAGCAGCCGTAAACCGCTCAAATACTCAGCTGAGAGGAAACCATGAAGAGAACAGACCAGATCCAACCAAGACCTTCTTCTCTACTGTTTATTAATGAGGACATCAGTCTCATTCTGTAACACCTTCCTGTCCTACTCACCAGGCTTTTGACCACCTTCAGCAGCTCCTCCATCACCACGGCGATGCCCTGGTAGCCCAGCAGTCTGCACATCACCTTGATGTGAGGCGGACCAACGAAGTTCCTGTAGGTGTTAAATATGCTGCTGTACGCCAGATTCAAGGTCTGCATGCAGAGAAAGACATGATGAGGAGAAGTTGAGATACTTGAGTAACAACACATCAACACACCAACAGTCGTTTAGAAATTATACAAGATATGTTTACAGTTTTGTCTCAGTGGCTTCGGAGCATTTCTCAGATCACAACACTAGTGTGGTTAAATAAACTGTCCCACATGAGATCATCAATAAAATATAGGTTGATCACCCTATTCTACATTTCACTGTGCAACCCTGTATTAATAATAAATCCTTGAATAACTGAGTTTACTAGATTATTATGAGACATCTTGAGTTTCCAGCCTGCGGACGGCAGCAGAGGAACGATCATGGAGTGATAAAGATGAAATCTGCCTGTTAGAATTAGATGTTTTTTTGTGTTTAGAAGTAAACATGTGAGCTCAACGGGAACACGCGTGTCAGAGGATCACGGTCAACAGTAGGATTCATCCTCTGGGGACTCTGAATATCCACCAACAGGCTGACCAGCAGCTGTTGTTGAGAGAACAAATGGTCCGACAGATGGACAGATTTCAGCCCCTCCTCATACCCTGACAATACATTTTAGTGTTTTAATACTTTTCTTTTAATGTTTTTCTATTACAGAAAGATCACATACACACAGGGGAGGGGGGTAAAATTCAGAGAAAAAACTCAGAGATTAAAGTAATAAATTTACAAGAAAAAAACTCACAAATTTCCGAGAAAAAAAAAGAAATATATTATTAATTAAATTCTCTGAGATTAAAGTCACACATTTCCGAGAAAAAAAAAAATGTATGAGATAAAAATATTTAATATTCTCTGAGATTATCTCATAATCATAATGTTGGGTTTAATAAAGAATCTAATTACTTTCTTCCAACAGGATGTTGTCGACTGTTGGCCACTAGATATTAATGATACCACGGTGTGGACCAAAGTGGTCAAAGAGGAAATTAAAGATCGATATCACTACGATGTTTGTAGGTGAACGAGCAGAAAACAAAATAGGAACAACATCAGAGAAGCCGCAGTTACAAGCATTTAAAAAGATGTTTTACACTGAAGAACTGAGAACTACTCTGAGTGGTTCACAGCCCTTCAGAAACTACCTCTATATTTACACACAGTATATATATACATATATAATGTAGATGTTACAATTTTTATTTATTATTATTTTATGTGTACTTGCAGTTTTTGTGTTTTTATTTATTTATTTTTAATTTATGTATTTATTTATTATTATTTACATTTGTTTTTTATAAATTTAAATATATATAATTTTTTAACATGAATGTTACAATTTTTATTATTATTATTTTTTTTTACTCGCTGCTGTTTTTGTGTTTTTATGTATTTATTTATTTTTAATTTATATATTTATCTATTATTATTTACATTTGTTTTATGAATTTAAATATATATATATATATATAATTAACATTAATGTAGATGATACAATGTTTTATTATTATTATTTTATTTGTACTTGCAGCTGTTTTTGTGTTTTTATTTATTTATTTATTTTGAATTTATATATTTATCTATTATTATTATTTTCATTCATTTCATCATTTATTTTTATTTAAATATATGTATATATAATTAACATTAATGTAGATGATACAATTTTTACTATTATTATTTTATTTGTACTTGCAGCTGTTTTTGTGTTATTATTTATTAATTAATTAATTTTATTTAATATTATTGTTATTTACATTTTTTTATAAATTTATTTATATATTTGTGTGTGTATAAATGCATTGGACTGCCCTTTTTGAATGTCAGTCAAGGAAACAATAAATATCATAATTGAAGAAAAAAAACACATTTTGTTTTACATATAATGACCTATTTGGATGCTGAACTGTTTTTAGAGAAAAGACTGTTTTCTTTCATCCCCAGCAGACGTTTCCGCTCCCTCTCTCCCCTGACGGCAGAGAGCTGAAGCTGCTCTAATCCAGCAGCTCTCAGACTACAGAGGCAGCGGAGGAGACGAGGACGCAGCGATCTCTCCCAACTCCTGAGGTTAAAACCTCCACAGCAGCAGCAGCAGCAGCAGCAGCAGCCGCAGAGCTCTCTCCATACGGTGGAATAGACGTTAAAATGAGTGAATATCAGGAGCGCAGGATGTCGTCTATCTGAACCGACACCTCGGGCTCCACAGACTGGGATGTTCAACACGTGCTCGCTGTGTTTCTCTGGTAAGTGAAGCTTTGAATGGATGATCACTAATTATTCTCTTAATAACACGGCTCATTAGCATATAGATGATTATGTTTTACAGCAACAGAAAAGATGCATTTCCTGAGTTTTATTAAAATAGAAGCATCTCCACAGTGATTTCTAAATTATAAAACAAGAAATATTTGACTTAAAACCAACTATTCTTCTGAGAGTCTGAAAATGTTCCTGCTTTAGAATATTTTCTTATTTAGAAAAGCCTATTTAAAAATACCATGTTGAACACTAGTTCACAGTTAATCATATCACATTAACTTCATTTGGTTGCATGTAAATAAAAAATAATAATCTGCCCTTCTTCCACCTGAAACTCCTCTATTGTCTCCACCTGACGTCTGTTTTAAGGCTGTTATTACTTTGTTTTCTATAAGTTTCAATAAATATTATTAATCATATTATGCTGAGATAATACCTCAAGCTGCTGGTCGT
Source organism: Sebastolobus alascanus (assembly GCA_916701645.2). Lineage (NCBI taxonomy): Eukaryota > Metazoa > Chordata > Actinopteri > Perciformes > Sebastidae > Sebastolobus > Sebastolobus alascanus. The sequence goes on from CAKAOJ020000240.1 coordinate 536,343, forward strand.
GCTGTTCAGACCTGACCGTTGGGTTTTAGCGGCTCAAGGTCGTCCGACCGCCACCTGTCCTGTAACAGGTGACTTAACAGCACAGATGAGCCTCTTCACAAATCACTCTGCATTATGTAATTTGCTGAACATCTGTGCGTCCGCTTCATCTCCCTCCTCCCTCCTCCCTCCGCTGCACTTAGATAACCCTTCATACAATGCTTATTATCCTCTCCTGTTGTTCTGTCACTTGTTATGCTTTGTATGTTGGCTAGGTGGCACCATTCACTGAGAGTAATTACATGATTTATCATCTGCGATTCTACTATAACGCCATATGTGGGTCAACTGTAATCACACCAAACAAGCAACACAACGCCAACAAACCTTTCTAGAGCTGTCCTCGACCAAAGAAATTATTACTGGACTAACACGCGTATGATTTTGTCGACTAATCGATTCGTTGATTTAATCAACAGATCTGTAGTTTCCCCACAAAGAATCACACAAAAGCCCCACTTTAAATCTGGTGTTTACCAGAGAAATCTTGAGGATGGAACCTGCCAAAATAAAAAATAAATTAATAAATAAAGGATAATAATATTGAAAATAAATGTAGAAATTAATTAATTGATAAAATGTGACATAATTTGATATTTCTATTTTAATTACTTTCTTTTTTTATTTATCTTTGTATTAATTCCTTTATTTATTTACTCATCTGTTTAATTTTTCCTTTTATTTATTTATGTATTTATTTTTGTAATGTATTTATTTATTTTTGCATTTATTTTGTATCTATTATTTAATTATTTATTTTTTAAATGTATGTATTTATTTATATATGTATGCATTTATTTATTTCTGCATGATTTTCCCTTTGCATTTCACCCCTTATTTCATCAATATTTTTTAATGTATTTATTAATTTTTGCATTTATTTTGTATTTATTCATTTATCTTTGCATTTATTATTTATTTTTGCATTTGCATAATGAGGCAGAAATGCATGAAGAATTGTTAAAAGAAATGTGTAAAGAAATGTACAAAGAAAAGAATACAGAAATACATAATGGGTGAAATGCAAAGGGAAGATTGTGCAGAAATAAATAAATAAATGCATAAGTATATAAATAAATACATACATTTAAAAATAAATATAAAAATAAAAATAATAATAAAAATAAATACATAATAAAAGGGAAAATTAAACAGAAGAGTAAATAAATAAGGGAATTAATAGATAAATAAGATAAATAAATAAAGAAGCAAATTAAAACAGAAATATAAATTTATGTCCCATTTTATCAATTAATTAATGGCTACATTTATTTTTAATATTATTTTTGCTACATTTAATGACATTTATTTATTTATTTATTGATTGATTTATTTTTGATTTTGGCAGGTTATGTCCTCCATATAAAACAACTGATTAGTTGATTAATTGTCTGAGACGGGGCATCCCTTCTGTTTTCGTGATGATGTAATGACTTCTTCTTAGTGATGGAGGCTCGATATATAAGTTCTCAGGTGAGAAGCACAAAACTGAGACCAGTAATGATGAATTTCTCCGTCAGTGTCTCACTCTGTGTTTATGTTGTCTCTCTTTTCCAGTTCAGTTTTACCCCGTGAGAACACAAAGACTGGAATAACTGAGGAAACACACTCTTGGCTCTAGAAGCTCGACAGACAGAAACAGCGTTGCATCATGGGAGTTGCGGTCTACAACATCTCGTCCACCTCAGCCAGAGTGAGCTGGCCGCCGTCGCCCAGCTGCCTGGACACCTTCTACAGCGTCATGTACGACCCCAACTGGAACAGCCTGCTGATGGGCTACAAGCGCAAGAGCTTCATGCACGAGGAACGCATCCCCGTCAGCCAGAGCAGCACGCACCTGGCCAACCTGCTCCCCCAGACCGCCTACTTCCTGTGTGTGACCTGTCAGGCGGCCAATCCGGTGCGGGACCAGTGCCAGGTGTTCAGCACGCCGAGCGACAACAGCGAAGGTCACGACCGGGCCGGCTGGGAGCTCGCCATGGGCGTCTGGCTGACCTGCTGCATCTTGCTGCTGGTCATCGCCGGCATCCTGTTGTGGGGATGTCTCCACACCATCTGCTCCGTCCCCAGTCAGGGCGCCGACGGCCGCCGCGTAGCGACCAACTCGTCCCGCCAAGACATGTCCGGGTCCGGACGCCTCTACGCTCACAGACGCACCAGCGAGGACAGCGCCAAACACGGCAGCATCATGCAACACCCGACGCAGACCACCGGACACATGATTACCCAGGAGCACGAGCTGAGGACGCTCGCTAAGCTGTCCGGCAGCGAGCCAGCGTGAAGCCACTGGATTGAGGTCATCACAACATCCGGACCGAAGTCTCCGGAGTTTTTCATCCGCTGATGAAAATAAAAAACTAATCTGTGCTCTTGAATTACTAATAACTACTTAATAACTACTTAATTCTTGCTCTTGAAACATTAATTATAGGATCTCACACACATAAACCCCGCCTCCAGACAGTTTTACTTCCTGTTTTTTGGCTCTTTCTCAAACAGAGAATGGGTGGTGTGGTTAATAGTCAGACGTAATTCATCACCACGGCAACCAGATGTCATCGTTTTTCAACACAGATTAGATGAATTTACTGTTTATCAGATCACAAATGAGACCAGAATCATCTCAACACACCGACTCTCTCTCACTTTCTCTCGCTCTCGCTCTCTTCTTCACCGTTTCCTCCTGGCGAGGCGGCCGTCTGGCTGCTGCTGCACCGAGGAGACGCAGACAGCGATAGACATGTTGCCGAGGTCCACCGTTTGAAATGCAGTTTCGGGAGTCGTTGTGGAGGTTCACCGTCCACCAGCACCGACCGTTCTCTCCTCAGCTTCAGCACCGACACCACACCGGGCTGCACTGGGATTCGTTTATTTCTCTAACGGGACTTCTCTCTTGTTTTCTTTTGAGCTGAAAGTTGTGCTCCCCGTCGTTCGGACCTGTTAGAGTCCCGCTAACCTCCGGTATCGGCTGCTTTCCGTTAATTTATCTCCAGCAGGAGGAGACGGTGAAGAAGAGAGCGAGTGAGAGAGACAGTCAGTGTGTTATTTTGTGTAATCCACTGTGTTGATTTCACCCGTTCACCGCACACACAAATGCCATTGTGTAAATAAAAACACTAAACTAAGGTGGAGGAAACTAAAAATAAAATGAGTGACCTGCAGCTTGGAGGATGACCTTTGACCTGCAGCTTCTACTATAGCCAGACGTCATATTCCCATTTTACCAACAACCTTCTTTTTTTTTTTTTAGCTTTGAGCGCAAAATTAAGTTATTTGTCAAAACAAAATCTCAGGCAACACCATCAGGTCTCATTCATATTTACGTTTTACTATTTGGAGTCCCGGAGTGGAGCAACAGCTGGCGGTAGATTAACTCACTTCAGAGGCCGTTTGGCCAGATTTACTTAAAAACACATGATGAAACTGTCAGCTGGAGAACTCACGCATCTGTGTTCTTAAAATAGCTTACAGGTCAATAGAGTAAGAACACAGGCTGCACACAGATTCCTCTCTCTCTCCTGCACTGAAAATCAATTTACTGACGGTGTGTTTTGATATTTAACTGCATCTGGATTAAACGCCTCCAATATGTTTTCAAATATCTGATTTTATGCATATCAGGTTTCATCTGATCTAAGACCAGTAGGTAATTTGAGGGACGATGCCATCTTCCTTGTTAGCAAAATTACCAAAATGCATCCCCCTAGTTAACCTGCCATCCCCTAGTAGATAGATAGATAGATAGATAGATAGATAAACTGAGGGAAAATTTGTCTTGGGTAGAGTGCTACAGTCCGTTGCTTTAAATAAAAAACATCACAAAAACAACATGAAACTGTCTTAAAACATTCAGTAAGAGACGTTTGACATTAACAACACAACAGGTGCTAAAGTGAAAGTAAAATCATATTTGTGTTTAGGAGAAATTAAAATGTTTTCACAGGAACAATTTAAAAGGAATTCTTACTACAAAGTTTTAAATGATAAATATCCTGTAAATGCAACACTTGAAACAATGATTTATCCGCTCTGTCTAATTTGTTCCTTTGAATGTTTCTCTTGTAAATAAGAAGCTCATGAAAGATGTTTTTACATCTACATTTTTTTTTCCTTTACCTTGTTTAAATGTATTTCACTCCTATTTTCCCATAATGATGCGTTCCCACTTGTAATATATAACTAAGATGTAATGAATGTTTGGCTTCAACATGTGGGCTCCAGAGAGGTGGTACGGATAATCCTCCCCTCGTGGAATACAAGAAAATAAAGTGATGATAAAGAAAAGTGTCCTGACCTTTGACCCGTACAAGTACTGTGGCTGAGCGTTGGGCGGTTTGTCCCTCTGGAACTCCTGAGAGAACGGCAGGACGGTGCGCACAAACCTGGACACACAGATGGAGATTCATCAGACATGTTTCACCAACATCATCAGGGGATATAATGCACACGATAGCACACAGAGACTTGTATGTTTTGCCTCCAGCAGTCCTGCTGTACTTTACAGCAGCAGCAGCGTTGCAGAAACAGATTTGTAGAAATAAAACATGTACAAACTAAACATACAACAGCCTGTTTGCAGACTATATGGTGGCTGTTGCTGCTTATTTTATGCTGTTCAGAGCAAGAGCGAAGCAAATGCTCGCCTCGCTTTACGGAGAGGAGGAGGAGCTTGTCTCCATGGATACCAACAACTTTTCTTTCCTCCATTTCCTCCATCAACCATGGAAGAAATAACCTCTGTTGCTGCTTTGTACATGTTGGTGAAGTCTCAGATATGTCAGAAAACCAAACTCCGTGGTGTCTGGGTTCATAACATCACCCGGCGGTGAGCTGTATTCACATCCAGTGTTATTCCACTGACTGTATCTAGCAGCCACACGTCTCTACTGAGGTATGAACCCTAAATAAACACATTGAGCTGTGATTTAATATCAATAAACAGATCAAAATGATGCCGAAATAACTACATAATGATGCCGATTAGTAAAAAGTCTTAATTCATGCTTTGTCAGGTCTGTTACCATGACGACAAGCAGACAGGTTTTAAAATGCTTGTTTTGTGAATGGAGTCTGGATGGATCAGTACCAGGCTATAACAGCTGCTCCATCAACACTCAACATGACGTCATCTAGAGACGTTGTTGTTTCTACCAGAGACAGTCTGTGGTTTCTGCTCTCTGTACAGAGATGATGGACTATCCACAGACACAGACTACATTTATTTATCCTCCATTATTATATTGTATTTTGTATTATATCTGATATGTTGATTAGCTCCGTAGTAGTTTACCACCAGTTCACTCAGACTCAACAACCCCTAATCTAACTCACCTGTTGGTGGAGCCGTTGTAGCAGTAGTTGGGCAGGAAGTCATAGTTGAGCTCCCAGAAGACATGCAGCGTGATCCGGCCGTACGGCGCCGACACGTTGTGGTTGGCCTCGCGGAACATGGCGTCCAAGCTGTCCAGCGTCAGGTACTTACTGAGGAGCTTGTGCGTCATGCGGTTGATGTCCAGGAGACCTTCCAGTTCCTGTGAGCACACAGAAGAAACAGTTCACAACTGTACACGCACATAGAGAATAATAGTAAGGATGTTAAAGAGATTAAAGTGGACGTACCATGATTGAGGTGAGGTCCTCGCTCTCAAAGCGGTTGATGGCGAGCTCTAGAGACTTGTAAAGGGCAGCGGAAATCCTCTGAGTGATGAGCCGGTTCAGATCGATGGAGCGTCCCAGGAGCTGAGACCCAACAACCAGTTAGTCACATGACACCGAAGTAACGAAGGTGGCGGTACAGAGGAAAGACATGATGGGTGCGGCGTATACCTGCACGTGGCGTTGCTTCAGCAGCGTCTCGTAGCGGTTGGAGGCCGGCCACGGGATGTTGGCTCCTTGGTTCTTACAGTCGGCTCTCAGACGTTTGTCAAGCAGAAGACTGACGGATTCAAATGAACAGAGGAGGAGTTAAGTTAATTAGACGTGATGTTTCTGGTGGAATGAAGAGCATTAAAACACTGGTTCACAACCTCAACTCTATTACGTTTAGTTGAGACAATAACTTTACTAAAGGTCTGTATCACACCAGTTTGGATGGTTATTTATATATTTATACATCCACCTAAACACAAATGTGTTGCTACATTTCTTTCCGGATATTTCACCTACCTTCCTGCTAGAATCTTGTAGTAGGCAAATATCTGATCAGCCAGCTTGTAGACAAACTGATCGAAGCACAAGTTCACCTGAAATAACACAAAGAGAGGTTCAAATTAACAAATTTTAATCCTTTAATCTGTGACGACCAACTTGATGGAGAAGAAACTATCTGCCACTATTTTGAAATGTTGCACTTTTTTTAATTAGGGTTCAAACCCCAAAGGTTTATAATTATTATTATTATTATTATTTGTCGTCTTCTGCCGTGAGCTGGATTGAGCTAGAAACATGACACTTGGCACAATAACTGGAAATGATGTGCAAATGCTTCCCAAGAAGTATGAATCTAATTGACCACATGGTGGTGCTGTAATTAACGCCCCAAAACGTGATTTTGAAAAGGCCACGCTCCTCACACCGTGAGAATGTTTGACTACAAAAAAGCGTCAAAAACCACTAAAGTTCTCCTGATTAGATTTCAGGTATTTAGATTTACTCCTCCTTAACCGTACGTCCAATTTGTACCAAATTTTCTGTGGATCATTATCGGACCAAGCACATCAAAAGTTGCATAAAGCTTGTTGATATGTCTTTGCATTTTCAAAATATTTGCCAACGAACTTAAAAGGGGCGTGGCTCAGCATGTAAATACACCAAACACCAAAACTGTTGGGCCATTCATCACGAAACTTGCAGGATATGTTTAAATAAGTCCCTGAATCATACCCTGAAAGTTTCATTCAAATCGACCACTAGGGGGAGTACAAATGAAAAAAAATGTACGTGGCATAACACAAATCAGACTGTAAATCAGAAATTGTTTGTCCAATCATTACAAAACTCACAGCGTATATTTCATAGCAACGTTAAACCACGTGTGTAAAATTATTTTGAAATCTCTCAGTAGGGAGCGCCATCACTTCCAAACATATGCCCTATGCACATGCTTGGAAAATCTGTGAGAATTTGGCCATAAATCAATGACACTTTGTCGAAACATCACCAAACTTGCTGGATATTTTTAATAAAGTTGTTGAAACGTCCCCTAAATGCCAAGAAATATGACTGGTGGACTTTGAGTGTACAATTACTGAAAGGCTGCATTCACTGTAATGATGAAACAAATTGAACCAGATGAAGTGACTTTGCGGCTTTGATTTTGGCAATTGAGCTGCTTTCTTCTGTTGAGCAAAAAAGGGCTTAAATATGTGATTTCTGCTTGCAGCTATAGAGTATTTTTCATTTAAATTAATTTAACACAACGTTGTGGTTATTACCAGGGAACAGGATGAATTCAACATGATGCTTCAGAGGTGGTTTGGTAAGAAAAATAACTATTTTCACTGGTTTTGGTAACATGACAGAAAATAGATGAGTGTTCCTAACTTTTATTTACATTTTCAACTCTATTTTACTGACTTTTTGTTATTGATTCTATTTTTAGACATGAACAATTCTTATACGTAGGCAGTCCTTTTTTTTTCATTGACGACTGTGTTGTCAAACTAACAAAACATATTGTCACTACATTAGTTATATTTTATAAGCTGTTACATAAAGACTAGACATGCACTCAAATAATAGGACATACAATGGACATGTGACTGAAAATAGATGAGGAAGACAGATCATTTATTGATACCACAAGCACACAACTCTTATGGAAAAGTTCATAAAGTGAATATTTTATTACCTCAGCCTCGATTTCGTCGTAGAGGAACTGCTTCTTGAATTTGGTCAGCGCGTAGTGCGCGCTGTCGTTGTACAGATCCAGAGGATACAGCACATACCTGGAGGGGATTAACACACAAAATACTCTTAATTCAAAGTGACTTCGTTTTTATCTGTCAAACCAGATTAACGTAATCCTGACTCATCACGTTCAGGGAAACCTGTCAGGTATTTCCAGTCAGAAAAGTTTTTTAGGAGTTAAACAAACACACACAGTTTATCTACTAATGTGCTCCACATACTAGCATAAAGTATTACTGTTCCCAGATACTGTACAGTCAGCCTCATAAACTGTTAGAAATAAATGTATTACTGCCAATATTAAACATCTATTTGGTTAAACTGCAGACTTTTTTTTGGAGGTAAACAGTTGAAGAGTTACAGCACAGTTGATGTGCTTACTGGCTTATGTAAAACCTGCCGGGTACCAACATAATCCTGCAGCAAAGATTTAAAACATTTAAGGTTAATCCCATTTTTTAGGGTTTTACCCTGCAGGGTCCTTTTAGACAACGCAAGATAAGAAGAAACAAACCACTGAGGCTGATGAACACACCACTAATAAACCACTAATAAACCACTAATAAACCACTAATAATCTCACACAGCAAAACAAAATGTGGTTCGGAGAAGGTAAAGAAAGACACGGTGTGGCATCAGAGTACCTCCAACCATCTAAATACACTATAGAGAACTAGTTCGTTCCATAAAAGACACTATCAGTGGTTTATAGTTGCTTCTTCTTAATATCCGACTTCTGTGAACTATAAAAGACAGACAACCTGCCAAAATAAAACATAAATGAATAAATGTGTCATTAAATGCAGCAAAAATAATATCAAAAATAAATGTAACCATTAATTAATTGATAAAATGTGACATAAATTGATATTTCTGTTTTAATTGGCATTTGTATTAATTCCCTTATTTATTTGCTCCTCCTATTTATGTATTTATTTTTATTATTTGTTTATTATTATTTATTTATTTTTGCACATTTTTCAATGTATTTATTTATGTTTACATTTATTTATAAATTTATGTATTTATTTATGTATTTACTTATTTATTTCCGCATGATTTTCCCTTTGCATTTCACCCCTTATTCATTTCTTTACACATTTATTTATGCATTTGTGCCTCTTTATGAAAATGAGGGGGTTAACGTCATGAGATCAAGGAAAGATGTGACGGAGGATTCAGAAGGACTCAGGAAAAGAAGACCTCAGTGCTACATATGTGACAGCGGATGTTACTGACGTGGGTCTGACGTCACTTTAAATGTTACTGCCACAAGGAATTGTGGGAATTATCTCCTTTCCCTTGAAAAAAAGCACTATTCCATCGCAGCCCAAATCTGTGAAGGCTCGTGCACAGCTTTAATTTCTTGTAGACAGGTGCGTCAGAGGAAAAGTCCATAAGAGAGAATTCCTGCACTGAAAAACGCGGCTGTAACGCCTCCTGTGTAGACACGCTGTAGCATTTGTTAGGGGTGAAAAAGAAAAGTTTCCCCACAGTTATCTTAGTCACAGAAAACCCAAAGACATTGTGTGTCATCCTCACTCCATCATGGACGCCTCCTTGGTCTCCAGGATGTGGTCGGTGAGGATCCAGGGCATGGACATCTCGATGGGGAACTGGATCCTGCGGCCCATCGTGAGCTCCAGGAAGAACTCCCTGAACCAGAGCTGGGAGAGATCACAGCACTGCTGCAGCGTCTCTGCAGGGAGGACGAGGACAGAAACAGAGTTTACTAGAAACTCATACATGGAAGACGAGGACAGGAACAGAGTTTACTAGAAACTCACACATGGAGGACGAGGACAGGAACAGAGTTTACTAGAAACTCAGACATGGAGGACGAGGACAGAAACAGAGTTTAGTAGAAACTCAGACATGGAGGACGAGGACAGAAACAGATTTTAGTAGAAACTCAGACATGGAGGACGAGGACAGAAACAGATTTTACTAGAAACTCAGACATGGAGGACGAAGACAGAAACAGAGTTTAGTAGAAACTCAGACATGGAGGACGAGGACAGAAACAGAGTTTAGTAGAAACTCAGATATGGAGGACGAGGACAGAAACAGAGTTTAGTAGAAACTCAGACATGGAGGACGAGGACAGAAACAGATTTTACTAGAAACTCAGACATGGAGGACGAGGACAGAAACAGAGTTTACTAGAAACTCAGACATGGAGGACGAGGACAGAAACAGAGTTTACTAGAAACTCAGACATGGAGGACGAGGACAGAAACAGAGTTTACTAGAAACTCAGACATGGAGGACGAGGACAGAAACAGAGTTTAGTAGAAACTCAGACATGGAGGACGAGGACAGAAACAGAGTTTAGTAGAAACTCAGACATGGAGGACGAGGGCAGAAACAGAGTTTAGTAGAAACTCAGACATGGAGGACGAGGACAGAAACAGAGTTTAGTAGAAACTCAAAGAGCTCTGAAGGATCTACTGCGTCAGACTGTTCCTGTTTCTCACCGCTGAAGTTGAGCAGGTGTGTGTAGAAGAAGGACTCGCGGTGGAACCTCTCGATGTCCATGATAGTTGGTCCGTCCAGGCTGCTGCGAAGAGTCTTCTTAGAGCCACTTTTATCAGCGATGAGAGACTCCAGCATCGTCCTCACCATGTAGAGCTGCATACAGACAGAACAGCAGCCACAGTAGATGAATAATAGGGATCATTTTAGCAGCTATTTTAGATTTAGTCTTAAAACGAAAATGCTTATTAGTCACATTTAGTCATTTTTATCCTTCATAGTTTTAGCAAAGAGTCTAGAAGCAAAGAGACGGTGAGAGAGTAACAGAGAGAGGAGGAGAAGGTGGAAGGTGACAACAAAAAGAGTTTTTGGTAAAGTTTTTATTTTTCAAACTACGTTTTAGTCTTGTGTAAAAGAGAAAGAGAAAAAATAAAACAAATAAATGTGTAAATCTAAAGAGAAAAAATAAAAGAAATAAATGTGGGAATATAAAGAGAAATAAATTAAAGAATAAATTAGTAAATAAAAAATTAGAAATATAAGGAGGAATAAAGAAAAGAATAAATAAATAAATAAAAATATGGAAATATAAAGAGAAAAAAAATAAAAGAAAGAAATGTGGAAAAATAAAGAGAAATAAATTAGAGAATAATTAAGTAAAAAATGTGGAAATATAAAGTTTTAGTATTGTGTTTTTTTGATATTGCATGTTTAATATCATCACCGTTGTGTTTAATTAAGTCGGTGTCGTCTCGTCTTAGTCATGGCAAAAAAGGTCGTTGCCGAACACATTTAGTCATATATTTATTTAGTTTATGTTAACGAAATGAACACTGATGATTAATTGAAAAAGAAAAAGCAAAAAAACAACGGAAGTGAAATCGTATCAGTGTGATCACCCTGGTGGTTTTATCAGCTACATCACACATCTTTAAATACTGTTATAATAATAATCTCATTATAAATGTATAAAAGCTCCTCTCTCATGTCAGAATATTATCTCATTGACTAGGAAAGTGAATTTTTTTTTTTCTCTGTTCTTTCCACCGTAAAACAAACGAGCATCAGCTGTGAGGCTGCTGTGCATTTTCCTTCTGATTATCACTCCCAATACGCTCGAGTCCACCTCAGTGGAAAACACTCTCTCAGCTCTCATGATCTCTATTTGTAATCTGTTGATTGAACGCAGATAAACACAGAAGGTGGTTGTTAATCTGGGTTTTGTAGTTCCTGCACCTGGAACACAGATTAGTTCCTGGAACGGAGCTCTAAACTGATAAATCTGTGAGCTTTATGCAACATGAGACAACAAAATGACAACATGTGTGATATATAACCTAACCTATACCTGCACAGCTGATTAGCATTCAGCACTGTAATGTATGGATTTAATAGAGCCACACTAGTGCACTCTGGGTAGAAAGGCTAATTAATAAATGAAGTGACAGCTAATTATAAGATCGTGACCTTTATATTGTTGTTCTCCTGAACCGGAAAAACCCCACAACCTCCCAGAACTCATTTTTTAAATTGGATTTTATTGTTTTATTTCTATTTATTTATTTCTCATCGTGTGTTTTTCTTTGTTTTTTAATCCTTTGCCAATTATTTAATCATTTTTTGTCCTGTTGTGCTCTTTTGTTTGTAAAACACAAAATGTGATTAGCATTGAACTTATCTTGAAAACTGAAAAGCAATAATTTAATAAAAATAAATAAATGAAGAGACAAACTGAGGAGAGAACAATACAGAATACAGAATAGGTGCATCAGAGTCTGAGCTCATATTAACTCTCTTATCAGGAGATGATTCACCTCTGACATGCTCAAAAAGGATAACGAGAGAGAAGGTAAAGCGGAGGTGAGACCGACCTGCGTGCTGGAGGGTCCGACTGCTCTGCGAGGAACCTTGATGTCGAAGCCTCCTTTGGGATCTTTCTCTCCGCGGAGAGCCGGGTCGTTGTGCGGCTCCCGGCCGGTCTCCCAGTCACAAACCGTCTTCCTGATGGCCTGCAGGACGCTGCAGCCACACCACAAGGCAAAAATTAGCTTTCTTGTCAACCATTGGAATTACTGCATACAGCTTCCCTTGTGAATTATGAATCTGATCTCAGATCTGTCTCTATTCATTGTTCATTGGTCAGTAGCGCCACTCGGCCTCGACTCAATTACGGAGTACAAAGTCTTTGTTATCATCCCAGGATACAGGGATGGAATAATTCACACATACATGATGTACAGTCTGCAGCTGAGATGTGACTGTGAGTACTTCGGTACCTCTGGATGACGTTCTTCTTCTTCTTGATGGCGTGTCTCAGCGGGTCGCGCAGAGTGACTTGAGCGAAGTCCTGCAGCGCCGAGTAGATGGTGTGACGGATGGCGTGATTGAAAACGCTCTCCATGCGTCCCATCAACACCTGCAGTCCCTTTATCATTGCCATCACCTGCCAGAAGCACCACGTTTAAGACTACTAGCAGTTCAAAAAGATATATACGTGTGTACGATTATGGAGTCACAGGAGTGGCATAATAAAGAATAAATCTGTAAAAGAAATGTGGAACTATAAAGAGCAATAAATAAAAGAATAAATAGGTAAATCAAAAAATGTGGAAATATAAAGATAAATAAATTAAAGAATAAATAAGTTACTAAAAAAATGTGGAAATATAAAGAGAAAAAAAATTAAAGCATAAATAAATGTTGAAATATAAAGATAAATAAATTAAAGAATAAATAAGTAAATAAAAAAGGTGGAAATCTAAAGAGAAACAAAATTAAAGAATAAATAAATGTGGAAATCTAAAGAGAAAAAATAAACAAATAAATGTGGAAATGTAAAGAGAAAAAAAATAAAGAATAAATTAGTAAATAAAAAAAATTAGAAATATAAGGAGGAATAAAGAAAAGAATAAATAAATCAATAAAAATATGGAAATATAAAGAGAAAAAAATAAAACAAATAAATGTGGAAATAAATATAAATACCAAAATATAGAAGAATAATTATAAGCATTTTCATTTATTTCTGTATATATTTATTTACATATTTTTTAAATATATAAATTAGTAATCTAAATTACTATTTTCCGTATATTTTTTTTTTAATCTTTTATTTATTTATTTTCCTTATTCTTTTCCCTATTGCTTTTGCTATTCCTTGAAGGGCCAAGCTGTCAATCAACTGGCTGTGGGCGGGCCTTCCTGGGGAGGCTTAGTAGTCAATCATTAAACCAAATATTCTTTTATTTATTCCTCTTTATATTTCCACATTGATTTTAGTATTCTTTGACAGGTTTATCCTTTAATATGACACTCCTATGCCTCCATATGCGATGACGTCATAACTGACCTCCACCAGAGCGAACTTCTCCTCGGTGGTGTAGTTGTATCTGGTGGCTCTCTCGTACTCCTCGGCGTTATCGGGACACTCCTTGTTGGAGTACTTGTCGGTTGGATGAACCAGTTTCCAGGAGTACTGTAAGGGAGAAAGGTTTTAAAGGATGTTATCAACCATAAATCAATCAGGGAGTAATAATCACTACCAGTACAATATTTAACAATTTAATATATATCTCAAAATGATTAATTGCATGTTTTTTTCTTCCTCACCACTTCCATGACGTGGGCGCTCCACTGGGAGAGCAGCTGCATGCCCTGCTGGGACAGATCGAACAGCTTCCTGTACTCTAAGTCCGTCTTCTGGGCTTCCTGTCGCCCTGATCCCGTCACCACCTGCAACACGCACACAAATAATAAACACACTTTAACACGCCGAACACAACGCTGGCTGCCCTCACCATAACATCAGGACTTTGAATCTGCAAGAAAATTGGAAAGAAAGCTGCAACATAGAGGACGTGATCATTAAACTGTCTCCCCCATTCCTTGCTCCCGTGCTGGTTCTCCTGTCTGTTTCTACTAACTCCATCTGTGAGGGTTTGAAGCTCAACGATCGCCTTGGATTTACTCGTGTACATTTACTTGAGAAGGAAAAACTTCCACAGGACTCCGATGTAAAAAAGGATAAAACAAAAATCTTTATTCCACAGTTTCGTAGTATCTTCTTACAGGAGTATTCAAAGCTAAGTTCTCCTAATTAGCAAACTGTACTACGGTAAGAAAACCGTGTGGCTCGGTCGTTAACTTTAGCCTCAACTGAACAAACCACTGTTTTTACCTCAATGAGCAAGAAGCCTATTTCTCTTAAAGTGAAGGTGACCTACTTATCGGTCTAACAGAAAGCTTATAGTGTTGCCTTTACAAAGTAACACATAAAGGACATTACATCAAGATGAATTAAATCAAATGATCATCAAATTACTTTTAACCTTTTAACATTGTAATAACTATTAATTAACTTATTCAATGAAATCACTTATTTATCTCACCTACATAAAATACAGACTGTGCTTATTTATTGAACTAAAACGTGTATACGATACTTGGCTCCCACACCATCTACTGTAGGAAATACACTGACTATGGATAAAGTACCTCACACAACCACACTGAGAAACACCTGAACTATCCCTTTAACCCCCACTGATTTCCACACTAACCTCACTGTTGCTGTAGCGAGCCAGCTCCGAGATGAAGCGCATGTGATCCTCGCGGATCTGAATCATCTGCTCACAGATGTTGTACTGCGGGCTGCTGGAGATGGACGTACAGGTCCACCTGGAGGAATACACAGTATTCATGTTATCAAGAAAGACATACCAACCGTGATGGGAAGAAAAAACATTTTAATGGAGAAGAAGAAGAAGAAGACGGAGCAGGATACAGTTTAAATGCAAGTAAAGGCGAAATATAGTGCCTTACATGTGTTTGATAAACATAAACAACAGTTTTTAGTAGGATAAATTAATGTTTATGCTAGTCTCTTCACAGGAGTTGTTCATAGTATTAAAGAAATAAAATATAACGTTACTTTTAAAAAGGTGTGAAGTGGTTTAACAAAAGAAAAATTAATAGTACTAACAGTATGTCATTATATCAGTGCATCTCAAAGAAAACTTGTTTAGTTATGATCCAGATCATAACGCTGCACCTCAACAACAGAAAATAAAATGATGAAATCAGTTTTTCTAGTGTTTCAACTGCAGGTGGTATGAAGTTAAAAACCAGACAAGCAGGAAAACAACCTTGATAACAGTTAACACAACACTGAACCCTCTTTACATCTTTATTCTCCATTCAACTCTGGATTTACACCCGACTCTGATCCTACAGAAAAGTGTGTTACATCCTCTCACCTGGATTTGTTCTCTTCAAAGTGAGCGCTGGTCTTGATGTAGCGGGACAACTCGATCTGCATGTCTCCGAACAGAGGGACAACCTGCAGCTGCTGTGGAAACCAACAACAACACATTTACAGTGTTAATAAGACCATATTAAACAGACTCTTTCCATCATCTTTTTATCTCTGAAGAGTGCAAAATAATAATCAACCACCAACGGTTGAACATACAAACATAACAGTACACAGAGTATCATCATATCCCCCGTCCCGTCCCTCCACTCCCCCACAAACGAGAAGTATAGTTCATTTTCCACATTTTATATACCTTAGTTAGTATCCCTTTTATCTATTCAGAAAGTAAAGCTGTTAAACTGAAACCTCGGGTGTTAAAAGTCATATATTAAATAATATAAAATTATACTCTTAATGTGTTCTTGGTTAATTAAGCCTTCCAAAATATTACATTTCTAATAACAACTTAACTTTCATAAACATCTTGTGTACTTATACTTAGATTACACTTACAGCAAATCAATGACCACCAAACTATAAATATAATGAAGCACTTAAGATACAAGTACAGCCTCAGAAAAACACATACAATATGTGTAGAAATATACCTTTAACAAACTTAGTTTTCCAACAAGATCGTATTTTGTTTAATGGACTGATTAAGTGAAAAAGTCCAAATAAAAATACTAAAAAATATGAACAGACATCTCCTGTCATTACAGCTTATTTTCAGCTTTTTTCTCGTGTGATTAGTCAATTAATTAATGAGTTGATTGACAGGAAAATCCTTTTTTTTTTTAAGCAAAAATACTAAAACTTTCCCTCGTTTCAGTTTCTTAAATGTGAGTATTTGCTGCTTTTCTCTTTTTTATATCATCGTAATGTAACCTGAATATATTTTGGTAATATATATGTATAATATATAACTGTAGCGTGGTGAATTATAATAAAACTTATGTGAACATTTTCATACCTTGAAGAACTTGTCGATCCTGGTCAGGTTGATTCTCTTCTTTGCGTCTAGTTTGTAGATGTTGCTGCTGTTTCCGTCCATGAGGTACAATCCGAACCCCATCACCTGGGAACAGGTGGTTATATAGGTTCATTATATATATATATATATATATATATATATATATATGTATATATAGGAGGTCTCCGCTCCACACTCTCTCAGGTGCTTCACTTACTTTGAGCAGCGTGTGCTTCTCGTTGGGAGTGAGGTACATCTTGTTCTCGTAGTAATCCGCGCACAGGTTGACGATGTCGGCCAGCAGCTCCTCGTATCCGTTAATCACCTCCAGCTGCTGCTGCAGAGACTGAACACACAATAAAAAATAGACTGAATATTAATTTATATCAGTCAAACTGTACATTTCCTGAGGTCTCACTGAATAAATCGGCTGGAGGAGCTGCGAGCTGAGCTGCTGCTAACGTTCACT
The DNA here is from genome assembly GCA_916701645.2 of Sebastolobus alascanus. NCBI lineage: Eukaryota > Metazoa > Chordata > Actinopteri > Perciformes > Sebastidae > Sebastolobus > Sebastolobus alascanus. The sequence continues at coordinate 553,461 of CAKAOJ020000240.1, forward strand.
CAGCTTGTTTCTCTGATAACTTCAGATCCAGACGTCCGATGACTAAAATCCTTCATCCGGTGAAAATATAGAGTTAAAAACCACCAAGATCTAAAAAGTGTGTCGTAAAAATGTGGATAAAAAGACAATTTTATTGCTGATGCATGCACAACGCACCAAATGAAACTAACCGTTACCTTGATTAAAATTATTAATATTATTAATATTTCTCTGGTTTGAAAGTTGTTGGAAACATTTGTGATAACATAAGAACACAACTCAACAACATACTGTATATTATATAGATCTGGTTGTTTTTAGACATTTTAATGCAGAAAAGTGACATATTCTACCTTTAAAAGTCAAAATGATGTAATCCTAATAACGTTGAATAAACAGTGTGATCCACATGTGACCAACCTGAGTGATTTTGTTGTGGTTTGCCAGAAACATGGACAAGTTCTGAGACTCCTGGATGGACGAAGGCTCAGACATTTTCCTGAGGAACTGGGCCGCTCTGGGAGAAAGAAACGAACAAGATTTAGTTTTAATTTAAAGAAAATTCACACCAACAAGAAAGAGAAAAGGCTCGTTGTCAAGCACAAATGTTATCAATTAATAGGAGATTTAAATTGATCCAACATGAGAACATATGTAAATAACGTATGTAACACATACAAGACTTTTAGAAAGGAATAATCAACACAATTTCCAACATCATCCACAAAGAAATGATATGTACGCTGAGAGATTTATATTCTTGGTCTTATTCCAGAAGCATCGACTCTGAGAACTCATGAAAATAAGTTGATTAAACTTCACTGAATACAAGCGAAGTGTCTTATTGCTCGACATTAAAAAAGTTCTTGCATAGACATTGAAAGGATTTATAAACACAATCAAACAAAAAAAGGAATGTCTTTCATAAAATATGGGATTTATACCTTTATAACTTCTTGAATTTCACATTTACCAAATGAGACCTTTCTTTTTTCAACTGAATTTCTGCATGTGGGTATATGTATATAACTCATTTATTTTCATTATTATTATTATTATGTAAACTATCATTATTGTTTTTATCTACACCGATGGCTCAGAGTTCATGGGTGGATGGGGGGTGGGAAAAGTGATGTATTAAGTTCAAAATCAGTAAAGATATGTGATATAAAAACACACGAAAGCAGACATTGAGCGTCTTTCTTCTGTCAGTCTAACACTTAAAATTCAGTTTGACCTCCCGGTGATACCTCTGTGAATAAACCTCAATAAATCTGCTTAGAAATTAGAGAAAAAGAGGCTTCTTATAACTCCATAAGTTGCTTAAGAATCATTGTGTTTTTAAGTTGTCCAGTAATTCCAAAGTAATCCAGTGATTGTTGTCTGTACATCAACGGGAACGCTGCTAACAGCTGATTCAGCATTCTTTTATAGGCTTAAGTTATAGCTCACTCGGTGGTATTATATTTCCTGTTTACATCCCCAACATTATTGGAACTGTAGTTCTAAAACCTGGGTCATTATATTATATACCGTTTTCCCTGTTTCCCTGGTGTCTTAACATAAACACTGTTCCATCAGTGAGGAAGAGCAGGATAAACTGCTGACTGAGTGCTGCTGCCCTCTAGTGTCTGATGTGTGAATCAGCTGTGTGAATGAATGCAGTTTAATGTCTCTGAGTACCGTTTGTAGGCGGAGTGGTCGTTCTTCACGCTGCATTTCATGTTCTTCAGCTCGTCCAGCACGGCGAACATGTTGATGAACTTCCCGAGGGTCAGCAGGTACGCCTCGGAGACGAAGTCCTTCCTGCGCTCGGTGTGACAGAGACGCCGGACTTCACCGCAGAAACGGTCGATGGCGGTTCGCTGGGACGGAGAGAGACGAGGGACGGGGTTAGGATTTTAAGTTCAGGGTTTTTAAAGTTGTTTTTTTTAAGTTTTTCTTTAAGTTACATTTTTTTAAGTTAAGTTTTTAAGTTTCACATTTTGATTTTATCTTTTTAAGTTGAAGTATTTTTAAGATAAATTTTACATTTTGATTTTTTTAAGTTTTTAAAGTGTTTTTTTAAGTTAAGTTTTACATTATGATTTTTTTTAAGTTTCTAAAGTGTTTAAGTTAAGTATTACATTTTGATTTTTTTTAAAGTTTTTAAAGTGTTTTTTTAAGTTAAGTTTTACATTATGATTTTTTTAAGTTTTTAAAGTATTTTTTAAGTTAAGTTTCACATTTTGATTTTTTTTTTTTTTAGTTGAATTTTTTTAAGTTAAGTTTTACATTTTGATTTTTTAAGTTTTTAAAGTGTTTTTTAAGTTAAGTTTTACATAAGATTTTATGTAAAATAATTTTTTTTTTTTTAGTTTAAATTTTTTAAGTTAAGTTTTTAAGATTTAAATTTAGATTTTTTTTTAGATTTTAAAGTTTTTTTTAGGGTTTAAGTATTTTTAAGTTAAGTTTTTAAGTTTTACATTTTGTTTTTTTAATTCTTAAAGATGGGGTCTGCGATTTATCCAGTATACACTTTTTGTTATATTGGTTGAAATGGTCTTTACACCCCGACAGCAATCCGTTTCTTATGAGCACTGAAAAATGACCGGAAAAGATCCGTCATCTGTAGCTGCTGTAATCCTGTAAAAACGTCTACCAGTCAGTAAAAATGGTCCCGGTTGTAAGGAACCAATCAGAAGCCTCCCTGCCTCCCTGCTCGTACTCTAGCCTCAGCGTGCACCAGCGTGAACTCAAAGCGCGTCTCCGCCGCACGTTCACTGGAGAGTGGAAGAGAAAACTCAGCTCTTAAAACACCGGACAACGAGAACGAACTCGTACCACTATTACCATATTATCGAAAAATACAACTTTGATTTAGTTGTTTATGTTCTGTTAGTTTACTTTATAAGATACTGCAGATTTAAACTATTTATTCTAACAGCTCAAAGTGAAGTCAGACAAACAGGATTATCAACGAGGGGAGACGGCGGACAGAAAACATTGCCGAACAAAATTTACGTTACTCAAACTGCTTTTTCAGTTACAGCAACAAACGAGTGGACTGATCTCCCTCCAGATATTAGAGTAATGTTAAAAAGGGTCGTGTTGTCTCAGCAGGTATCTCTCTCTTTCCCTCCCCTCTCTGCTGCTCTGTGGCTCTCCAGCGAGCTGCTGCCCCCCCCCTTCCCCTCCGTCAACAAGGAAATAAAGCCCCTCGTCTACGAGACCGGTCTCTTGAGAGAGCTCCAGCTCATAGCGGGGTCTGTGTGAGTGAATGCCCGGGTGGAGAGGTGGCGATCCCGGCAGCAGCTAGCTAGCTGTGCCGGCAGTTTGTGGAGCTTCTAAACTCCGACAACAGTTGAGAAAATGTTTGATTCGCCATCTAACATCGTAAAACTGTCAATATTCTAAATCTACACCGTTGATTTCTCGCCTCAACATTTTTCAGAAGTGAATTTAGTGATGAAATAGTTACGAAAAATGTGAAGTAGTTACGATGCGGCGGTGCTCGTGCATGTGTGTGGGGGGCGTTGCCTTATAAGGAGTTTCGAGGGGAGGGGGGGGCTTAGACGGAGCTCCTGAGGCGATGCGACTTTCAAATTATGCTAGTTTTCCAAGATCGCAGACCCCAGCTTTAAAGCTTTTAAAGTTTAAGTATTTTTAAGTTAAGTTTTTCATTTAGATTTTTTTTATTTTTTTTTTTAAATTAAAGTATTTTTAAGTTAAGTTTTTAAGTTTCACATTTTGATTTTTTTGTTTTTAAAGTGTTTTTTGAATATAGGTTTTACATTATGATTTTTTAAAGTTTTTTTTTTTTTTAAGTTTAAGTTTTTTAAATTACGTTTTACATTTTGTTTATTTAGTTTTTAAAGTGTTTTTTAAGTTAAGGTATGGCCTCTCATACCAATGCCTTACATTTGTATTTGATCCACAGAAAAGCGTTTTTTTTTTGTGTGTGTGTATACAGCTGCAGGAAGAGTGATCCGATTCGCTGCAGAAACTGTCAACTTAAGAAAAAAAAAAGAGGATTTGCTTGTGATAGTGAAAATAGTGGCGTCACGTTCAGAGCGAATTTGTACTCGAAGCTTTCCCAGCAGTCGTATGATGATGACCCTCAGTCTTGCTGACTCATGCTAGGTGAATTATGAGTTAACTATGGGGTAAAGAACCATTATGATTTTTTAAAGTTTTTTTTTAGTTTACATTTTTTAAATTAAGTTTTTAAGTTTTACATTTAGATTTTTTTAAGTTTTTAAAGTCTTTTTTTAAGTTGAGTTTTACATTATGATTTTTTTTTTAAAGTTTAAGTATTTTTAAGTTAAGTTTTTACATTTAGATTTTTTAAGTTTTTTTTGTAGTTTTAGTTTTTAGTCAATTTTTTTTAAGGTTTCTGAAACTTGTCCCGCAGACGGTGGACGAGCGTCTCGGCTGAATGTAGAACTTAAATCACCTGGAAGTACATGAAGTTCATCAGCTTGGTGACCTCCGGCTCCAGAACCTCTACGGTCTTCTCATAGATCTCCACTCTGTTGGGCTGCTCGTTGCATTTCACCTGAAACAGGAAGAATCGTTAGAGGAAAGGAAGGTCGACGCTTCAAAAAAACGGACCTCCTGTTTAAATCCATGTCCCAGAACCCAAAGATATTCAAGTTAAATTGATATCAGACGAGGATATCCTCGGATTCTTGAGGCATTTCTGCTTGGACAATGACTAAAATGATTAATAGATTTTCAAAATAGTTGCCAAATAGTTGCTGATATCAGTCGGTCATGCTGAGAGCGTGCAGTGGTTTACCTGCGGTATGGCCCGTGAGCAGCTCCTCCAGGTGTAGAGCATGATGGCATACTCCTGTCCCTCCTCCAGCATCACGTTCTGGGTCAACAAACAACACAACATCAGTCTCATCTGAACACGCACACGGTCCATACGGAGGACCACAACATGCTCCACTGCTTCTATTCTACGTCCTTTATTATTCCCAGAGGGTTTGATTCAGACCTCGACCAATTAGACCTCAGTAATTAGACACAAAGCCTCGTTATTCCCGTTAGAGACAGTCCAGAGAATCCGTTTGGTTCTGGGTCCGGATTCTAGAAGCTGCTAGATAATACCAACTGGTCTGCTTCACAACGAGACCCACAATGACCCCATTCTGCTGGACTTATCTTTCCCACCAGGTCCTGACTGATACCCAGAGAGATGAAACCGTCGTACTGTACCATGCTGGAGTGGACGGTGGCCTGCTCGATGTATCTGGCGATGCCGGTGACGAACGCATTCCGGTCCTCGAAGTTTGTGTTGAAGTTGGGCTGTGGGAAGACGACGACACCAGTAAGACATCGGGGTGTAAAACACAAGTTTCTTAGACAACGATACGATATTTGCTGATGTCACGATTTAATTCAGGGGCCTCCGATCGATATGAGACGATTTCTTAAACCCATTTAACACAATCAAATCAGGTCAATATGATTTGACAATTTTATTACTGAGCTCTTCAAGATATTTTTTTTTTATAAAGATTTCATTTCATTAGCATAAGGCTTATTTTACAATTCAATTCCAACGTGTATCAACATTTCTTTTTCATTATTGAAACAAATATTGAAACAAGAAAAATAAAATAAAATAATATAAGAAATTAATAATTATAGAAAAAAAGTGGTAATGATATATTATTGATAATGAACCTATCCTTGTATCAAATATACTTTAACTTCATATTATTATTATTATTATTATTATTATTATTATTATTATTATTAATAATAATAATAAAATTGACAAGAATTATTATTATTATTATTATTATTATGTCTAAATGAAAATATAAAAATATAAGATTCATTCAAAGTAATGATTGAAATAATAAAGAAAAATTATTCGAAGATTTAAAAAACAACAACATAAAAACATGTAAAAAAAAAAAAATACATATTGGATAAAATGTATATAAATAATACACACACGTTTATAAATCTGAATGCGCCAGTAGCGATCACGGTTTGAAGAAAACTGCATAAAATTCCCCCCCACCCATCTATTTAAATGAAAAACCATCTATTCTTTTTAATAAAAAGGAATAAAAATAGACCTGTTGTTTACTATAAAGTGCCACATTTCTCATGTTAAATCACTGTCTGGATGTTTAGGAAGGACATCTCATGTTATGTATTCTATTTCATCTTATTTTTTATCTGATTTTATAAAGTGTCTTTCATTTTCCATCATATTTTTATCAATATTTTTTCTCTTTTTCTATGTAACTGCAGCACATTAAACGTCTCCACGTCTCTTCATCCTCAACATCAGAATTAGTCCGATATAAACACAAAGAACATCTGCTGACTAGTGGCCATCAGAATGATTAACCAATGTACCTAAAGTCAATTAGAAACAGGAACTACAGTATATCTGTGAGCAGTTATTTTAATATCATAAATAAGGTCATGCAGCAGCAGCAGAGGAAGTGATCAGGAAGTCTGACCTGGAACATGACGGAGGAGGGAAGAGGCTCGATGCATGGCTGCTGGTCGGGCAGCGGCAGCTCCTCCAGCAGGTCCACGTTGGACAGAGCGTCTTCTAAAGTCACGGTGGACGCCATCCTGCTGCAGAGGACACAAACAGTCACGTTTACAAGAAGGGACCTACAGGTCTTTATCAAACACAATAAAACATGGCAGCCTCTAAACACCTGACTGACAGAACAGGCTTCATCTCTGGTGTTTTATTATACGTTGTTTTAGTAGATGGTGTAACAGAGAGACTTTTCTGTAGGAGGATAAATCCTGGAGCTGCAGCAGCAGCATAGCAGAGGAAACTAAACTGACCTTCATCCTATAAACCAACAATAACTATCTAGTAGCCGATGCAGCTGCAGACAGAGCACGGTTACCTCACAGAGTGCGGCCGTGTCTAGAAGGTAACCCACAAGTTGCAAAAACGTGCGAAAACTCTTGCAAGACGACATATTTCTCGCGAGAGTTTCCCAACTTGTGGGTTACCTTCTTTTTTTTCCACATATTTTTATTATTTTCAGAACAGAAGGCTCACAGCAATGTTATGTTCAACAGTTATTAGATACAGTCCCCCCCCCCCCCCAAAAACAAAAACAAAAATAAATAAATAAATTAAATTAAATTAAATTAAATTAAATTAAATAAATAAATAAATAAACATAAATTAATTATAAGAAAAGATGAAAAAGGACATTTGACATAAAATAACATACAGTGGTTAAATGTGACTGTAAAAATAAATATAAAAGAAAAGACAACAATAGGAATAGCAGATAATATCTCATAGATTAAAGTTTATTGTCCTCAGACTCTCATGAATGGTAAAAGGTGATCATATAAATATTTTTTATGTTTTACGTGGCACTAGGCACAATTAGCTTCCAAGCTAACGTTGAAAAAAGGGTTACCTTCTAGACAACCACAGGCTCCCCTCTGTGCAAACAGCTAGTGATGTTAGGTGCTGTGTCGAGGCTTCGGAGCGTGTTTCAAGCAATCCAGGAAGTTTTCTGTGAAGCACGTATCGAGGCTCGTATCGTCTTAGACCGATGACGTCATTGAAGACGATCGAAGCCAAAACATAGTTCAGAAAATGTACTGTTCCTGAATAAAAACGAATAAAGTCTCCCATCTATCATTTTCCTGTAGTTACACAAGCACATTCACTGCCCTCTGCCTGGTTAAACCACTGCCACACTATCAGGCTGCTTCCTCAGTATGAACCGGGTCAGAACTGAACCACGACCTCTAACACTGCTGAAGACAAGCTGACCTCATCTATCAGTTATCTGAATATCTTCACACCTTTATTCTCTCACATGCTGCCTCCGTCTGACCTGAGTTCTCTGTGTGCACGTTTTACAAAACTGAACATTTTTTTTTTGCACTTGTACAGACTTGTGTGTAATGAAACAACTCTAACAACAACTGTTTCCTCACATGTCCTGACTACCAGTTATCACTTTGTACTATAAGCTAACGTTGAGACATGCATTGCACAGATGTGGAACGATGGTGCAGAGTCAGTGTTTTGTTTTGTACAGATCATTACTGCAGAAACAGCAACATTAGCTGCTCCCATCACGCCTCATTGATGGTTAACATAGCTAAATCCAGGAAAAAACACTGAAACTAGGGCTGCACAATTAATCAAAAATGTTATTGAAATCGCAATATGACCTACTGCAATTCTTAAATCGCAGGAGGCGCAATATTTGTTAGTCCAAACAGCATTTTGAATTAAATATTGTGCTGCTGCAGAGATGTCCTGTTATAACACATCATATTCTACAGGCTTATGAAAACATCTTTGGTTCAGATCTCTGCAAAAAAATTGATGATTTTAATATGTTTTTCAATGAAAGTGAGAATAATAGTGTAAAAAATTATTATTCCCTCTAATATACGAAATCATATTGCAGTCGCATCAGTCAAAATAATCACAATTAGATATTTTTTCCAAATCGTTCAGCCCTAACTGAAACACAAAACATTAATTAAATTAATCAGATACTGTAGTTATTATATATTCTCTCTCATTCCTCAACCGATACCAGAACATCCTGCATGCTGCCAACCAAACTAAATCAAATGCAGATAGATACGAGTACTGTATTACATCAGTATACTGTATTAGATGAGTACTGTATTACATCAGTATACTGCATTAGATGAGTACTGTATTACATCAGTATACTGCATTAGATGAGTACTGTATTACATCAGTATACTGCATTAGAGAAGTGGTTTGCTTTGGTTTGCAGTCTCTCTGCTGCTGACTGCTGACTCTTGAACATCACTGACACCAAACAATCAAAAAACCTTTTGCAATCAGAACTGCCAGCAGTGAGTCAAACAATCCACAGCGTCGACTGACCGCCAACACAAAAGCCCGGCAGTCACCGTGTGCTCAGACCTGAGGTCAGAGGAGGTCAGACCTGAGGTCACCGACCTCCTGATCTGGAGATGGAAGAACAGCACAGAGAACAACGAGGGACGGAAGAAAAATAAATCTGCTCATCCATTCTCTACGTCTGATTTTGTCAAGTGAATTTTGTTGTTGTTTGCCTGACGTGCACCACGACCTAATAACGTATATCTATAAGAAGTGAAAGTCATCATTACAACATCAGCTCCGTGCAGCTGAGCTACGCCTCCGCCATTTTGGACTGAAAGCGACTACCAGACGGCAGTAAAACGTCCTCCTACAAAGAGACGTACAAAAGTAAAACTACATTATTTCTATTCTATTGTCATATTTAATGTCTCTACTGAAATGTCCTGTGTTGAACAATGAACATATCATAAATATGCATACTATTATAACTATTTACTTATTGACTAAACTTTTTGCCCGGCTGCTTCCCAGAGGAGCAGAAAGTGAGCGATGGACATAAATGGAAGTTAGAAAAATCCAAGTAAAGTAAGCAAAACTAAATTATTTCTATTCTATTGTCATATTTAATGTCTCTACTGCAATGTTCGGTGTTGAACAATAAAAATATTATAAATATAATAAGCATTTTCAGTCCAAAATGGCAGCTGTTGTGAAAAAAAACACAGCAGTTTGGTCTCTTTGCTTCTTTACTCTTTGATATGGTTGCTGAATGCTAACAAAATAATCACTATTTTATCTAAACTTTATTTTAAAATAACAATATTTTCAGATGTTGCTGTCCAGCAGTAGATGATCTATCTGTGGACAGAAGTAGAAGTAACATGTTTCCTCTCGATGCTGATAAAAACAAACTAATTATCTTGATGCTATCAGACCTGAGGTCAGCCAGAAGAGCTAGAAGAGGATTTAACTTCTCCTCCCTTTACTAGGAATTTGTTTGTCTGATTGTCAGCAGGATTACAGATAAACTACTGGCTTGATTATCATGAAACTTGGCGGATACACACATTATTTTACACTTATGGAAACAGTCTTATCAGAGAGTCTGTCCTCCTAGTTTATTCTGCAGGTTGTGTTATGCAGCAGAGGACCTGGATGATGATACAAGCACAGACTTGCTCTCTCTCCTCACACATTTCTACAGAAGTCACAGTGATCTCCGTCTACGGCTTCAGGTTACAGCAGCTTTAAGACTTCCTTGTATTAATGAGATTAACACAAATAAAGTTTCTTCACAAGACAAAATACAAAATAGAAGTTTATCTTTTTTGGAAGAGCTCAAACATGCATCATCTACATGTCTATTTAAAACCAAAATGCTAGAATATTTTCACAATTTTACAGCTTCGCCGCCTTTGTACGATGTTCACGGCTTCCATGTTTGCTGCAGAGAGATGAATAGAGGAACACAGGAGGCCTTACAGTGAATTTAAATATATATATATATAGATCAGATGTGAGGGACGTACAGAGCCAACAAAACTACCATTGTGTTCGTCTAACTACTTACAGTCAGTAATCAGTAAGTGAACGTTGCCAAAGTACACAACAAAAAGACTGCAGTGATCCAACTGTAGAGGGTAAAAATAGGTGTGGTTAGTTATGAAATACTGCTTTTCAAAGAGGGAAGGAAGTCAGATGTAAAGCAGCTTTCAGAGCCGACCTCATCAATGATTCAGTCAAACGTCTTTTTTTAGTTTCTCAAACTGAACTGCAAACAGTCCAGTAAGCAACATAAACAGACTGCAGATCAGCCAACGTGGTGACCAAAACAGGGAAGTGTGAATCACAGACGATGAGAACATGTGATGCTCTTTAACACGAGGAACGACTGATGCACAACAAGTTCAGCTGAGAAACTGAAAGTTAAAAAGATTTTAAAAATATACATTAGAAACTGTTCATATATAAATATAGATAAAATAAAAAGTAGCTTTGACTGTTGTTGAGTCGATTAATCATCTTGAACTCTGCATAGAAACCATCTATTATTAAAAAAAGGAACCTCAGTGGTTTTAACTTTAGTGTTCAGTTCCTGTAAAGACTTCAGCATCAAGAGGCGTCTCCTCTTCTCAGAGACAAATTAAAACAGACGCTTTGCCTCTTATAGAGTTCATTTATCCTGCAGGTTGTTGGCCAGACAGTAGGAAGAAGTTCACCGTGTGTTTGTAGTCTGTACTTACACAGTAAGGAGCTTAAACAGGTAACCTTGATGTGCCAGCGAGCAGAGGACAAACACAAGACAGCAGCTCTACCACGCTACAGTGAGAATAACACCTGTATATAGTTCACTTTAAAGCTGCAGTAGGCAGAAAGTCTTGTGGCAAATTCCATATTAATCTTTCAGTATATTGTAATTCAAATGTTCTGAGAGAAAACTAGACTTCTGCACCTCGGAGGAGGACACCGGAGGACACAGAGGAACATGATTACCTGTCTCATGCACTATACCGTCAGGATATAGCTCCATTTCTACCTACTGCAGCTTTAAGACGTGTTGCTGTTCAGTTATTCCTGCTGTGAGCGCCACAAATTAAATTCCATTCACCGTAGCAGCAGATAAGTTAAAGACAGATATCTAAAAACCCCTCTGCAGATTAAAGTGAAACATGGCTGGAAACCCAAACAGACGTTTCAATTAATGAACAGCAGAAGCAGAAACATTAACCTGTGGTTCAACAGCATGGCATCAATGATCATATGCAAACGTGTCATGTCTGACAGAGCAGATTAAACGTTTGACACCTTTGTGTAAGCTCTGCTGAAAATCACATACCAGCTGAGATCACACATTTAAGGTGAGGACGGGAGGAAGTCACAACACTCCTCTGAAGTGAGAAACAGATGCAACAACAGTCTTCGTCCTGCAGAACGTTTACCTCAAAGATGGCAGAGCAGAAAACACCAAACAGCTGCAGTGAAAGCCTCCATGAGACTTCATCACCAGCCAGTTGCATCACAGTGCCACTCTGTAGGACACTGTGCATGTTTCTATAGACTGAGGTGTGAAAACACCTACATTATTCTGCAGGATATCACACCACAGTATCACACGTTATCAATGCAAACTGAATCTCTAAGTATCTCAGTTTTTCCATAAGTCAGTGCAAACAAATGACTTTACTTCTCCTGCTCACACGACTATTATAATACTTCCTGAATGCTCCGTGGTGAACGTACCGTTATCACACAGTATTATCTTGAACCCAACAGCATTTGCTTGGTCTATTAGGGAAACACAACTAGATGCAAATAAACTTACGACACATCAAAATGAAGATGTCTACTGTATGCAGCCTGGATTTGGTTTAACTTGTCTATGCCAACTTATTTTAATAGATATTTAAAGGGAACCTCCAGCTGCAAACCTTATACTTAAAGGGATAGTTCAGGTGTTTCTCAGTGTGGTTGTATGAGGTTCTTCTCCATAGTCAGTGTATTACCTACAGTAGATGGAGTTAGAAGAAACAGACAGGAGTAGCAGCACGGGAGCAAAGTGATGTACTGCTCTGGACGGGAGCAGCAAAAAAAAAAAAAGCCACCAGACTCCTCTGAAAAAAACAGTAATTTTAACCTCTCAGAATACAGGAGTTGCTGATCTGCTGCTGCATCTATCGGTTAGTTAGTTTGTGTTATTGTGTGACTTTGGTGTTTTAAAGATTTAATTCAGATTCACCAAAGTCACACAATAACACAAACTAACTAACCGATAGATGCAACAGTAGACCAGCAACTCCTGTGTTCTGAGAGGTAAAATTACTGTTTTTGTCAATGGAGTCTGGTGGCTTTGAAGAGAGCGATATAACAGCTTCAGTTCCCCGTCAGAAAGGGCTGTCTGACTGAGAGGTAAAGCGGTGAAAATATTCTAAATATAGCGTACACTTCTGCTACAATCTGATTATCCATATAAGTATAAATCGCTGTTTAATATTGCAAAGAGAATCTGAGTCCAACAAAAGAAACGTCATGGATGTCCATTCAGTAAAACACAGAAGACGTTTCAAAGATCTCTAAACATGCAGTTGAATAACAAACTATGCAAAAATAATCTTTAACAAATTTACGATCTCTTTAAAGTGATCAATATAGAACAGCAGTGTGAAATGGAAACCCACTGTTCAGTTTCAGTGGCTTCACCGCTCTGCTATATACACAGTATAACCACCACTGCACTATATATACCGTACATACTGAGGTGTGTTATTCTAAACTGGCTGCAGCATCACTGAAGAAGATGTTCAACCACAGGAAGAAAAAAACAACACCACACTTTCACCAAAGATGTGGTTTAACCTACATCATCACCTCATCCTCCCTCCTCCCTTCCCTCCATCCTTCCTTCCCTTGTGTCCTCCGAGCTGTCTGTCTGTCTGTAATGGACACTCTTATCTGATGTTTTTTTCTTTATTTTATTTTGATATTTTTTCTGTGTCAAATATGTATTAAATATATATGTTAAAAGTAATGCAAAATACAACAAAATATTTTCAAAAATACATATTTAATAATAATTTTATTTATTTAATTTAATAATAAATATACATACAGTAACTGCAAGATGATATTTTTAGAATTATTATGACTATTATTTCATCTCTTTTTGGTTTGATATGATACTGTATATAGGCTACTGATAATATATATATAAATATATTATCACTCCCCAAAATATGACGTGTAAATTTTCATATGTTTTGAAAAGGCTGACTAGTACATTGATAATATGGTCTGTATTGAGGAGTATCATAAGGTCTATAATGGGCATTTAGACAATATGGACTGCAACAAATAACTGGATAAGTGGGCAAAATAGTACAAATGTACATATAGTAGTAGTATAACAACACACTGTACATGGAGGTTTAATTGTTATTATTTTGTCTTATTTTCATTGTCTGTACTGTAAAAAAATTTAAATAAAAAGTAAGAAGAAAAAGCTGAATTGGTATTTTTAGAGTGGGCCATGAACACAACATCAGTAGGGTGGGAAAAGTCTGGTTCCTGAACGCAACACTCCCAAAGGAACAAACAAGAAGAGGAAAATAAGAAAAAAGGACTCTTTCTGTTTCACATTGATTTTACACTACGCCAACAGTTAGTTAGCTCAAATAATAGTGTATAACTTTGATTTTTTTTTTAATATAAACTTCTATCCTCCTGTAGCTACCACACCTGGTGAACACATAACTCTACTACAACTCACAAAAAAGTGTTTTAAAGTAAAGTTTAGAGCTATAAAACCTTTGATAATAGTGAGTTTTAGATGTGATAAAGTGCTGTTAGTGCTGCAGCCTCCACCATGTAGCGTTAGGCTAACTCAATGTCTGTACAGTAGTTGTATCTCTGCTCTGCTCCGGGCCGTGAACGCAACATCAGTAGGGTGGGGAATACAGTCTGGTTCCTGAACGCAACACTCCCAAAGGAACAAACAAGAAGAGGAAAATAAGAAATAAGAACTCTTTCTGTTTCTCAATGATTTTACACTAAACTAACAGTTAGTTAGCTCAAATAATAGTGTATAACTTTGATTTTTTTATCTTCCTGTAGCTACCACACCTGGTGAACACTACAACTCTACTACAACTCACAAAAAGTGTTTTAAAATAAAGTTCAGAGCTATAAAACCTTTGATAAGGTGAGTTTTATGTGTGATAAAGGTGCTGTTAGTGCTGCAGCTAACTCTGGTGGTAATGATAATGTCTGTACAGTAGTTGTATCTCTGCTCCGGGCCATGAACGCAACATCAGTAGGGTGTGGAATACAGTCTGGTTCCTGAACGCAACACTCCCAAAGGAACAAACAAGAAGAGGAAAATAAGAAAAAAGGACTCTTTCTGCTTCACATTAGTTCCTGAACGCAACACTCCCAAAGGAACAAACAAGAAGAGGAAAATAAGAAATAAGAAACTCTTTCTGTTTCTCATTGATTTTACACTAAACTAACAGTTAGTTAGCTCAATTAATAATGTATAACTTTGATTTTTTTAATATTTAAAAGTTCCTCCTGTAGCTACCACAACTGGTCAACACTACAACTCACAAAAAGTGTTTTAAAGTAAAGTTTAGAGCTATAAAACCTTTGATAAAGGTGAGTTTTATGAGTGATAAAGTGCTGTTAGTGCTGCAGCTCACTCTGGTAGTAGTGATAATGTCTGTACAGTAGTTGTATCTCTCTCCGGGCCTGAGATTAGTCACCGCCCGGGCCTGCTGAAACACACAGAAACCCGATGAATCGTTTTACTCACCCGGAGCTGTCGGTTAGAAAAGTTCTGCGGTTATAACCCGGGATATTTACACCGCCATTTATCCGGGATATCGATCCTTCTGGAAGAAGAAGAAGAAGTGTAGAAAAGTCCTCAGAGTTTAGTTGTATTTGTGGTGTCGTCGACCAGAGGAATCTGTTCCTCGGTCCTCGGTGTTATTATCATGGGCGGGGGGACCGCGGGGCGGGGGGGGGAGGGAGGGAAGCCGAGCCGAGCCGAGCCGAGCAGGGAGTTCCTGTCCCTCAAACAGGGAAACTCAACAGGAAACTCCGCTCTGACCAGCCAAAGAGTGTAGAAGCTGTGATGCTAATCCTCCGCCACCAGGGCAGGGAGCCGGAGAAAGCCGAAGGGAGCCGAGGGAAGCCGAAGGAACTCGGAGGAACTCGGAGGGGAGGGAGGTAAAGCTAAAGGAATGTTCGGTACAGTAAGAAGCTGCCCGAAGGTATGGAGGGACCCGGAGAAACCCGAAGGAAGCCGAAGGAAGCCGAAGGAACCCGAAGGAACCCGAAGGAACTCGGAGGTGGGGAGGTAAAGCAAAAAACCCACCCTCCCTCCCTCTATATATTATATTATTAATGATACTGATTTAAGTCACAGTAACCGCAATATGTTATTATTAGAACTATTATGACTATAATTAAAAAATATATATATAAGTGCAAAAATTAATTAATTAATAAAAAATAAATACATAAATATATAAAAGGGAAAATTAAACAAGACTAAATAAATAAAGAAATTAATAAAGAAGCAGATTAAAACAGAAATATCAATTTATGTCACATTTTATCAGTTAATTAATGGCTACATTTAAGGACACATTTATTTACATATTTATTTTTTATTACTCATTACCACCTAGTTGTTGTTTTAAAAAAATATAAAATATGTATCACTTTTATTATTAGTGGTAATATTATTTTATGATCTAGATATTATATTATTAATTACACTAATTTAAGTCACAGTAACCGCAATATGTTATTATTAGAATTATTATGACTATAATTTTAAAAAATATATAAGTGCAAAAATAAATAAATTAATAAAAAATAAATATATGAAAGGGAAAATTAAACAAGACTAAATAAATAAAGAAATTAATATAACGATAAATTAATAAAGTAGCAAATTAAAACAGAAATATCAATTTATGTCACATTTTATCAGTTAATTAATGGCTACATTTAATGACACATTTATTTACATATTTATTTTCTTTACTCATTACCACCTAGTTGTTGTTTTAAAACAAATATAAAATATGTATTACTTTTATTATTAGTGGAAATAATTTCATTATCTATATATTATATTATTAATTTCACTGATTTAAGTCACAGTAACCGCAAGATGTTATTATTAGAATTATTATGACTATAATTTAAAAAAACATATAAGTGCAAAAATAAATAAATTAATAAAAAATAAATACATAAATATATAAAAGGGAAAATTAAACAAGACTAAATAAATAAAGAAAATAATATAACGATAAATTAATAAAGAAGCAAATTAAAACAGAAATATAAATTTATGTCACATTTTATCAGTTAATTAATGGCTACATTTATTTTTAATATTATTTTTGCTACATTTAATGACACATTTATTTACATATTTATTTTGTATTTCTTATTACCACCTAGTTGTTGTTTTAAAAAAATATAAAATATGTATTACTTTTATTATTAGTGGTAATATTATTTTATTATCTATATATTATATTATTAATTACACTGATTTAAGTCACAGAACCGCAAGATGTTATTAGAATAATGACTATAATTTCATCTTTTTTTTTTTGTTGATACTGTATATACTGACAATACAGATAACTGAGTATATATACTCAGTTATATATATATATATATGTGTGTGTGTGTGTGTGTGTGTATACAGTATATGTATGTATATATGTATGTATATATATATATATATTGATAATTAGAAAACTAAAACAGAAATTATTTTTTTGTTTTAATTTTCTTCATTTATCTATCTTTGTATTAATTTCCATATTTATTTACTCTTCTGTTTAGAAGACTTACTTTTCCTTTATTTATTGATGTATTTATTTGTATTAATTTTAAAATTTATTTATTTGTTTTTGAATTTATTTTTGCATGTATTTTTTTTAAATGTATTTATGCATTTATTTATGCACAATATTCCCTTTGCATTTTATCGAGTCATTTATTTAGATAGAACTACCTGATAAAAAGAAGAAATGACCTTTCAATAACCTTTTTTTTTTCAAAAATGATGGATGGGAAATAAAGTAGAAAACATTAAAAAAAAAACAGGCACATGAAAGTAAATAAATAAAAATTAAATTTCTTTAGTCTCGTAACAACTCATATATACAACTGCATTATCTTGTGATATGATCATTTATAACCAAGAGCAGAATTTCAGAGCATTAAACGAGTGAGACAATGCTTCACTGTGTGACTCTGAATTAATTGATTACAGTGTCAATACTAATATTAATAGACTTTTATTATAAAGAAATGTTACATTATGTTCAATAACAACATGGCGTATACATGCATCATTGTGCATGATTTATTGTGTTTCATATATTTACACATTATTAACAATCAACATAACGGCTCATATAAAACAGCTTTATACAAAAAGTTACAATATTTTAAATACAGAAGGAGTTCATGTTTGTTCACGAGTAGCTTGTTTGACGATGGTCCTAAATAGACAGATAATAATGTAGTCCAGGTCTCTAATAGTCAGAGTGACATCATACGTTGCACATCATCATGAACAATGACATCATACGTTGATGAACAATGAGAGCAGTCAGAGAAGAGACAGCGATGAGACTCAGTTCAGTGAAAACAGACTAAAGGTTTCCTCAGCACTGCTCGAAGCCCGCCATCAGAGAGAGAGCCAGAGACTCCACTGTGAGGAGGAAAAACAAAGAAAATCTGATTACTTCTTGTTAATTATTTCTGTGCACGAGGTATATAAAGTAAAGAACTAGCAGATGATGAATATAACATGTAGATCAGAGAGCCGGATCAGTGTTTTACTCACAATGAGGGAAGGAGCCGCGGCACACCGCCTTGTTGAGTATCGTCACCAGGAACATGTGACAGTTTTTGAAATCGGACTCCATTTTATCGATGGACTCGATCCTGAAAGTGAAACATAAATATAATATTAAGACAAACAGGATGAGACAATTTTACCAGAATTATAATACTAGATTTGTGTTTCTCTCCGGTTTCTATGAACGCTAACTTACTTCCAGGCTCCAAATCCAGCGTGCCAGCGGTCGGAGAAGATGAGGACCAGATTGAGAACCTTCATTATCGCCTCCTTCACAAAACTGACCTGAGAAAACACAGCAGCAGAGGAAACAATGAGTGTTATAAATGCATGAAGGAAGTCCGACCGGCCCGGCTGCCTCAGTCTGAACAGGAAACACAATAACAAGATGATATAATTAAACAATTTCACAGGTGAGTGATGTGTATTCATTTATTGATCCCTCACAGTGAACTCATTTGTTTGTCCCCCTGGCCTCCTCAGTGAGGATACAGTGCAGCTTCAGCTGAGGAAAACCTGGTAGACCCTCAACCAGATCTCCAGTTCAACCTATAAATATGCGTATGAATTTTGGCAGCGAAGGTGGCGTTTTGCCCTCAGCCATCCAGACGAGTTAGCGAGCTTTAAACATTGAATTAAAACTGTTACCAGCATCTAAATGTTTGGTTGTCAGAATCAATATTCCAACAGAGGACTCAAGTTATCACCATCGTTTCAGAGCAACAGGTGTTTCGGTTTAACGTGTGACCGTGTTAACTGGTGACTTTCAGCCGAATGCGTCCGTGGTTGCTCGCAGTAACTTACGTAAATGGTCGGCGTAGATAATAAACACAAATGAGTGTGTATTGATTTACATGTTCTGTTCGTGTTTTCAACAGCTGCCGTCACTACGAGCAACTACGACGTGTTTGGCTGAGAGTCACCAGTTAACACGGTCACTCGTTAAACCAAAACACCGGCGGCGTCCATGGCTGCAAGATATTAAACGTGTTGTAAATAATGCTCGTGTTTGTAGCGCCCATTTTAAGACTTAAGCAAACTCTGAGTCTGTCATGGTGTTTGATGTTCTGTTCAGGACCACAGATAACGTAGCTGTCAGCATCCAGTGTATGCTCGTAACTTCTCGCTGCTGTAACGTTACACGCTGGTTTCTCCTCAAAATACATGTGTATATATCTGGCCGCTGAATATTGGACAACTTGCTAATGTCTTCTACGCACCATCTGGATCTGGAACTGCTCAGGTTGCATTCATGATCTTTGGTGGTTAATGCCTTTACATAGCTTGACAAGCTATTACACTCCGTCGTACTTCTGATGCCAAACCACGTGCACACACTTATACACATCATCATTTACCATCTGTAAAAGCGTCTATTCCCTGTATGTGCTGTATACCTTTTCCCTCAGGAGGCAGCGGTCATGAATAGTGGCCAGATATCTGTAGTGGATCTTGATCAGCTGGTCCAGGTCCTTGGCTTCCTGTACTTGGTGCTGAAACTCCAGTCCTGTACTGTGAAGAATCTACCAAGAGACAATGTAGACAGATTTCAACTTAAAGGACCATACAAGTGGTTTTAATCAAGTGTGTGTACTTTGCTGTTGTCCTTAAATGCACAAAACAGTCTCTTATTTTACCTGCAGAATGACATACTTTGAAAGCTGCTCGGTTAGTAATATAAAGTCATAACACAGTATCTGTAACTAATAGGTGAAAACATCTGAAACCATGTATGGTTCTTTAACAACAGTGATATACTGGTAATATAAAATCTTATTCTTTTGATTTGAAAATACTGATATGCACAAACATGTGATAATAATCATTTTCCATGGAAGACATCTGGACATTTCACAGAAGGAAATGTGTGTAAATAATAAAATGAATGATGATGATGATGCGTTTATGTGCTGTGGTGGTTCTGGTATTCTGTGCCTCATTAACGTTATTACTTCCTGCCTGCTGTTAACAGCTCTGCTCCGTGACTCATCTCACCCGGGTCATGATGTAGTTGTGAAGGCTGTTGACGAAGTGCATCAGTTTGACTCTCAGCAGACACATTCGGTGAATCTGCTGATTTATGGGCTCTTTGACCTTCACTTCCTCCGCCAGAGATCCCTCCAGCCTCTTAGTGACGTCTGTGAAATCTACGAGAAGCAAAACATATTTCACATTAAAGTGCTGGAGAGATGCTCCACATGTCATGAGGATGTTCACACATGATCGAGTGGTTTTCATACATATCAACTAATGGAGTTTTATGATGGAGAATCTAGTATATCCTGCCACCCTGAAGGCATTTACACGTGCCATTAATTTGCACGTCAATATATCTTTTTAACTGCTGTTTTTGTCATGAGTACTTTCACACAGAACGCAAATATTACGCTGATCTTTCCCACCGTGAATAAAGACATCAACCAATCACGTTGTGCTGAACGGGCTGAGTTGCGTCTATATTTATGAAACAACAACACAGAGGCTCTGTAGCCTCGACTCGTACCGCTGAACCGAAGTGTGTCCAGACTGTATTTGGCCCATTTGATCTGCAGCAGGAGGAGAAACACTTGATTGTAGATCTTCTGACACTCAGAGCTGATCACAATGTCAACGGGCCAGGGAACCTGTGGAGAGGAAGATACAGTCAGTCAACGGCAGCTTGAAAAAGGTGATAATAACGTGTTGACGCAAATTCATTTTAACGCCACTAATTTCTTTAACGCAACTTGTCATACTAGCACGAAGGAGGTTAAATAACGATCCAAACTTACACTAAATGTTGGCGAGGAAAAACTTTCATGTCCATTTTCAAAGGGGTCCCTTGACCTCTGACCTCCAGATATGTGAATGTGTGAGGGTTTTTGTCAGAAAAATGTCCAATAAAATGTCAGAAAAATGTCTGAGAAAAAAAGTCCCAAAAATGTAGGGAAAAAAAGTCTAAAAAAATTCGAAAAAAATGTCCTAAAAAAAAGTTTGAAAAATGTCTGAAAAAAAAGTCTGAAAATGTCCGAAAAAAATTGGGGAAAAAAAGTCTAAAAAATATTCGAAAAAAATTTCCAAAAAAAAGTTTGAAAAATGTCCGAAAAAAAGTCTGAAAATGTCGTAAATAAAGTCAAAAAAATTTTGGAAAAAAATGTTTGAAAAAAAAGTCCCAAAAATAAACGAAAATGTGGGAAAAAAAGGTCCAAAAATGTTGGGAAAAAAGTCTAAAAAATATTCTAAACAAATTTCCGAAAAAAAGTCGGAAAAATGGACATTTTTTCAAACTTTTAAAAACTTCTTTTGTTGATATTTTTCAGACATTTTTTCGGACATGCTAAGTCTTAATGCTAAATGCACACAGTACCTGTGAGGGTTTCTGAACAATATCTGTCATTGTTTTGTGTTGTTAACTGATTTACAATAATAAATATATACATACATTTGCATAAAGCAGCATATTTGTCCACTCACTTGTTGATAAGAGTATTAAATACATGACAAATCTCCCTTTAAGGTTCATTTTGAACAGATAAAAAATGTGCGATTAATCATAAAAAACTACATACAATAGTGCGATTAATTGCAATTAACTACTTTAATCGATCGACAGCCGTAGTATATTTACGTTGTTTACCTTGTACCCCAGGGTCAGCACTTCCAGATTATTGACAGGATGTTTTTTCCTGGCTGGGTCCATGGTCTCCAAGAAGATTGACAACCTATAAAATATGAAGTGATGAGGTGAAAATTTTGTCACGAGAACCGATACTTCGGTACCAACTCGATGACAAAATTCTGAAAATGTGACGGTACTTGTTTTCCTACAGTACCGTACTTGAGACTAAAGTTATAAGACTAAAGATTTATATTATGATGCGTTCATGATGTGTTCAAATGTAATCTTGTAAAATGTAGTTTTTGGCGAGAAAGTTGAATAAATCCAGTTGTTTGAAGGAGATGTTTTGACATCAATATAAAATAGATAATAGAGAGAGAATTATGACCTGTTTAACTTCCTAAAAATAATGCAGTATGCAAACAGTAATAAAGGATGTTGAAGTTCATGGTTTATTGTTTTATTTTTGTTTTTTACTGTGGTATCGAGAATGGTGGAATTTCCCTGGTGTTGGTATCGACTACTAAATTTCTGGTATCATGACGTCCCTAATTTCACTAATATAAAAAGAAATAACCCTCCTGATCATCGTAACACACCTTCACTGATAGAAAGATGTAGTACCTGCTGCTGTCCTCGGGGTGGCGCTGTCCCACCGCCTCCTGCAGCTGAGCGTTGAGAAACGACGGCTGCTGCCAGCTCTCCTTCTCCTGCACCTTGTCAAAGATGGCCGTGTAGAAGTCGTACATGGTGTCTCCGGCTTCCAGCAGGAAGTAGTTCCTCATAGCTTGGAGGTATCCCAGCAGCCTGAGGACGCATCAATGAGCTCTAAATGATCTATATGCTGTATGTAATCTCATGTAACCCCAGGAGAGGAGGAGATGCTCACCTGTAGTCTTTCTTCAGAGTCTTCATGAGGTTCCCGCAGCACTCGACGTACCTCTTCTCGATGTGCGGGTAGAGACACGAGCGCAGCGTGAGCTCGAACGTCTGGCAGGTGACGGCCTGAGAGGAGCGGTCCACGATGAAATCACCTCCGGAGAAACGCTCGTGGAAGTCACTCTGCTCCAGATACAGCCTGACGGGGGGGAACACACACCAGAGCTACTTAAAAACTCTCTGGATTTAACAACACACAGTCTGGGATATAAATACATATACAGTATGTAGTCCCTTTGAAATCTTTAGACAGCACCATTTGAGAGATTATAAAACCAGCATTATGTAATGATGGCTTTCTTCTTGAAAGGATAACAGATGAGGATTACAAACGTGTTGTTCATTTTCACTCATTCTAGCAGTTTGATGTGCTTCATTGTGTCTGAAGAGTTGAACGTCGTGGTTGCTGCTCACCTGGCAAAGTTGATGGCCAGCAGCGGGTCGTGGACGTCTTCTATCTCCAGGTGCCGAGCGATGACGGACTGCATCTTGATGAGGCTCCTCCTCGTGGCCTGCTGTTCGGTCACGGTGTCGGAGGGCGACTCCTCCTGGCTGCAGAGACGGGACTGAACCGACTCCAGGAACAGAGTGTATAAACTCTTCCTCTCTGCATCTGCAGCGCAAACGTTTGACAGTGTTCAAAAAGATACAGCAAAACTGCTCTGTTTAATGTAAAACTAACTAAAACCAGAACTAGTTGAGGTGCACAATGGATGGATTGCTAGACAGATCTACCGGGGACAGGCAAAGAGACACTAAGAGGACAGCTATGGAGGACTAAAGCTGCCATTACAATAAATAAATAAATACATTACTCAATAAAGAATAAAATAATACAGAAAGAAATGTAGAAATACAAGAGAGAAAGACGTCACGTGTTCAGCTCTCAGTACTTTTGTAGCTTCTAATTGAATCTCTGTGGTTCGAAGTTTAGTTTCTCTCCTCCCTGTTTGGACTTTCAGATATCTGCTTTATTTTACCGTTTCGCTTTAAGCTGTAGGCTACAAGAGTCGTGTTAAGTTACTGCTGATGAAAACACAACATTTCCTGATTTTGCTGCTTCATAATAAAAGCTTTTAAATAACAAAATGATGCGAGACTTTAATTGTGAAGGATTTACAAGAAATTTAATGTGTTTATCACAAAATTAACGGGGCTTTGTTAGCGGTTATTCTTCAATAAAAACACGTCTACTAATACTGCAGGGAGGAAGAGAAAAAGCAGCAGAAATAACGGGGGGGGGGCTTTTATTGTGAAGAATATAGGAAATGAAATGTGTTTATCCACCGTTTTACAGCAGCTCCTTTGACCACTAGTCACGGCAACACCTTCAAGAGGGTGCTTCTGTTGTAATGGAGATGCAAATCCCTGCTGTGCTGATGTGCCGAGTCAAACCGAGTTGAGCCAAGCCAGCACATGTGCATGGAAAATAAGGTAAAAGAGACTCATAACGACTATAAAAAGGGGCAAAACAACCACAAAGAGACACAAAACAACCACAAAGAGACACAAAACAACCACAGAAAGAGGCTAAACTACTATAAAGTCTGTGTATCTTGCTCCTATGTGGGATCGGTGGTGGAGCGTTTTGTATATCTGTGCCCAGGAGCCCATCCATTGTCTCATAAACACTGACCTCTGGAGGATCTCTCCGACTGCTCCGTCTCCTTACAGTCCAGGTTTTTGAGCAGCTGCATGGACTTCCCGGCCATGATGATCTGCTTGAGGACGGGTTTGAGGAAGGACACCATGGTGAGCTGCCTGTTGCTGGAGCTCTGGTCTCCTCCGGAGCTGCCGCTGGCCGCGTCGTTGCTCAGCTTCTCCTCGTTCTCCACCGTCTCAGACACGCTGTACAGCGTGTAGGTGGCGTACCAGAAGTCCCGGTGGTTCACTGGGACGTCCTTGTTCCTGAGCGGAAAAAAATGAAAGTTACTGTAGAGTAGCCACTAACACATCTTCTATTCTTGTTGACTAATCTCTGCTACATACCTCTGGATGATGAACTCTTTAGCCGGGTCAAACAGGTGGCCGTGAACAATCCATTCATCCACAATCTCCAGATACGGTCGGACCGTCTCCGTCCACAGAGAGAACAACAAGGCCACCTAGAAGGGAAGAGGACACACGGGGACGATCACACATACAGATGGTTTCCTTCACTGAGCTTTAACACTCAGGAAGATAAACTCACCGCCTGCTCCGACGCCTCCCCGACGCTGTCGTACTCTATGATGGCTTTGTACAGAGTGTTGAGCAGGTGAGAGGCCCGGACCACGTTGGGGGTCTCGGGCGGGACCTCAGCGACCCCGGTGCAGAAGACTTTGTGCAGCACTTTGATCTGAGCCAAGTGAGGGGTGAGGCGGTCCAGAACCGCAGACAGGGTCAGCGTCTCATCTGTAAAACAGGACGATACATCAAACACCAGCTGATTTAAGAGATAAATCAAATACTGGTAACCGGGGGGGGGATGTTTGATACAGTAATACTGTACAGAGAGCAGCAGCAGGAAGTTATTCTGAATTACTGTATTCATTAATGAGCCATAAACACACACTTCCTCATCAGTTTCCATGCAAAACTATCCAGTTGTCTCTCTTCCATCGACCTTAGACGCACCACATCTCTGTTCTCCGTACGCCTGCTCACCAAAACTTTCCTCTGTGCTCCACAAGAGTCTTTAACGTCATGGATATGATTTGTGATACTAAAGAGAAGTTAATAATGTTAAACAGAACATGATGATGTCATATAGTTGCACAGACACAGACTTTTAAAAGGGCCGTTGTTTGAGACATTGCTATTAAATAGATTTTTCTATTTTTAAATATTTGAATTATTAATGTTACATTAACTGTATTGTTTGCAGAAAGCTTAAAGTTTTGATTATTTCAAAGCTCCGTCTGATCCGCGCTCAAGATGATTATTCAAAACCTTTAATCCAAATTAAATTCTAACGGCAAAAATATTTAAGAAAATGCTAAACAGAGAATACATTATTTAATAAATAGAATAAATATACTACTACTACTTCTAAGAATGTTATTATTAAGGTAATAAAAATACTTTAACAGTAGAAATGTTTATTCACCCATAAACAATTCGTCTGCACGTCTGCAAATAAATTAGTGGTCTGAATGTCCTTCACTGGCACTCTGTAATATCTTTAGAGGCCGTGTCCACCAAAGGGTTTTTTAATTCTTTGTGATGGGAGCGCCGTGTATTTATGCTCTGATAATAACGCCAGCAGTGTGACGAGGTGCTGAGAGTCTTTTCTGCACTGAGCGCTGCACGTTTGGTGTTTTTTTCTGGTTGCAGAGATTTGAAAAATGTTCAACTTTGAGTAAAACACTGCGCTACCTAGCCTACCACAAACACGTGATCAAATGTGTTTCATTATAAGTATGTTGTGGTCTTATTATGTAGGTTATTCTATTGTTATTACTGTGGACTTTATGTTGTCCTCATGTCTGGAGCACTGGACCAAACGAATTCCCCCGTGTGGGATAATACAGTTGATCTGAATATGAACCAAATGATGGAACTCACCGAGATGTTTCCTCGCCCACAAAATCTCATGAACTCACACAGACCTGCAGGTCCGTTCTTCATCCAGAGCAAGTAATCTACTTGATGCCGACATGTTTACTTCCGCGGTTATTCCGTATCGTAGCAACCAGATGCAACCAAAGCGTCTCAGCTGCACTCAAAGTGCTCTCAAGCGCTCCCAGCTGAGCGTTTTCAGCTGGGGAAAAAACTCTTTGGTGGACACGGTCCCTTAGACTCACCCTTCGGCAAGAAGTTACGTTTTTCTTTGACACCGAGACTAAGTCAACCATGCTGACATTTCACTGGTGTGTTGTGTAACTCAGAAGGCTGAGATTGTACTACAGTATGTCAAAAACTGTTTCATCTAGTTTGTTTATAAGATCACCTGTATTGTGATACCAGCGTTATCTTATGCTGCTGTATTACACGGTAATGTGATGAGTTAAATCATCTTATCCAGAGTTACCCAACTCTTTCAACCCCCTCTAAACATACTTGTACTTGCCATTACATATGAGCTCCCTCTCGATTGTGGTCAGCTCCTCTTTGAAGCTGGTGAAGTACTTGTTGAGTGCCCACACAAAGGCCTGGTAGGTCCTGAAGGGAGGCTCGGAGCCCTTCTTGGAGCTGTAGGAGGAACCGGATCCCGGTGGGCACGGCTCCGAGCTGTGGCCCGTCACCTCGTCTATGAACCTCTGCAGCCTGAACACCGCCTGGCCGTACACGGCGATGTGCTCCAGAACCGAGCGCAGACAGTTCTGCAGCAACAGAGAGAGAGAACACAGTGTTTCCTACAGTACGGCCGGCTAAACACACATTTATTAAGATATAAACAGATTTAAACTCACACTGGTCAGATGAGTCACCACCACGTTGCTCCTCACTGACACTTTTCCATCGTGGTGTTGGAATATAAAGTGTTTCTTCACCCCAGAGAGGAGCCTGCAACACAACACACAGCTCAGCTTTATGATAACACAACTTCACGGTGTTAATACGAGAGAAATGTTCTCTTAAATCCAACAAGAACTCGAATGTTTGGGGATCTACAGGATAATAAAAAGGCATTACATGTGAGAAAGCAGGAGATTGATTTCTTTGTAAGTTTGTACAATGATCACAGTCACGTCTTACCACAGCGTCTCCCGGATGACTTGGGACTCTGTAACAAAGGCCTTTTCTTCTGGTAGATACAACGGATCAGTGTTATACAAGTGTTGATCCCTGAGAAGAGACATGCTGAGAGTTAACATCTCTAATCATTTCTACTCACAAATAGTCTATTTCAGTATGATCAACTGATAAACAGGCACACTATTAGTCAGTATTAGACACTATTATTGACTGGTATTAAATCATTGTTGGTCCAATACTATTTAAACTGAGTTATTAGTTGTTTTAGGAGAGTTTAATCTAACACAGCTGCAAATTAGCAAAAAATAAAACACAATTGAAAGTACACTATCATGCTATCTTTTAGACCTCTTCATTATTTTAAGATCTCAAACCTGAAAATGTGTTTGCATTTGTGCTACAATTATTAGAAAAATGCATATTTTCTCTCCAAGATTTGAGTTTTGTTTCTCAGAAATTTGTGAGTTTTTTCTCGTAAATTTAGGACTTTAAAATCTCAGAGAATATTAAAGAATTTTTCTCATAAATTTGTGAGTTATTTTTCATAAATTTACCACTTTAATCTCAGAGAATATTCAAGTTCGTAAATTTCCCACTATAATCTCAGAGTAAGTTTGATTTTTTTTCTCGTAAATTTATGACTTTATAATCTCAGAGAATATTCAAGTTTTTTTCTCATAAATTTGTCTTTTTCCTCGTAAATTTACCACTTTATCTCAAAGAATATTAGAGTTGTTTCTCTTAAATTTCTGAATTTTTTCTCGTAAATTTATGACTATAAAATCTCAGATAATATTCAATTTTCTTTTGTTTTTTCTCGTAAATTTACCATTTCATCTCAGATAATATTCAAGTATTTTCTTGTAAATTTGTTTTTTTTCTTGTAAATTTACTACTTAAATCTCAAAGAATATTTGAGTTGTTTCTCATAAATTTGTGAGTTTTTTCTTGTAAATTCATCACTTTAATCTCAGAATAGAAGAGTTAACTTACCACACATTGAGCAGGTTGGAGTGTAAATGCAGGCTGTGAGGAAAACGAGGAGCATGAGGCACCCAGTACGGAGTCACTACATGCTGTTCCAGCCAGACCCGGGCGTCAGGCTCACCCACTGGGTGAAGACACAAACTGGAATTATTTTCATATTCAAAACAAGCTTCAACGTGTGAAGACGCTGTGTGATCTGCCTGCACCTGTCCATGTAACTGGAACTGTCTTGTTGTTGTTGTCCTGGTCGTCCTGCGGCGTTCGGTCCAACTGGATCCCAGAGTCCTCTCTGCTGATTGGCTGCTGGCTGTCATCGTCCTCGCTCTCCTCCTCCGACCATTCCTAAAGAACAGCCAGGACGGATTTAGATAGAGATCCAACTAAACTGAGGTCATTCATGTCCATAAAAGGTGGGTTTGGTTCTGATTTACTCACGGGGGTATCTGGGTACGGTCCAATGTCTATGTCCTCATCCTCCATCAGATATTTAGCCCAGTCAAAGTCGTCCTTTTCTTCTGCAGACACAACATGAAGCCATAATGATTGACATGGACATGTAAGCGTTTATAAAAGATTTTAAAAAGCTTCACAATAAGTAAAACAAAGCCTCTGAGGGACTCACCTTCCTCCTTTACTCTGGGTCTTTCAGTAAAGTTTGTGTTAGAGGGGGACCCCGATAAGCAGAGCAGCAGCGACAGGACGCTGTAGTGAGCATCATTCTGTAAAAATATAGAAAATGAATATTGTGGGCCAGGAGAACATGTATCTATTGACTCTTACTCTCCATTAATGAGTTAATTATCCGTCTGCTGTGTCCTACCTTTGTTCCATCTGTGTTGGGTAAAGGTGAGTTCAGGAACTCTTCAGTGAGCCTCTTCCAGCTTTCTGCTTTACTCTCGTCTGAGTGGACCATCAGCTTCTCATGGATCCTGGAAACAGATGCAAACAGTGTCGTGTTAAACACCTTCAGTCTAATCACAGCTGGAGGAAGTATTCAGATATTTTACTTAAGTAAAAGTAGCAAAACTACAATGTAAAAATACTCTGTTACAAGTAAAAGTCCTGCATTCAAAAGTTTATCTAAGTACAAAAGTATCAGCATCAAAATACACTTAAAGTACCAAAAGTAAAAGTACTCTTTCTGCAGAATAATATATATTATATTGATGCATGAATGTGTTCATCCCTTTAATGCTGCAGCTGGTAAGTGTGGAGCTAATTTTAACTACTCTGTATACAGATGGGTATCTTAACTTATAAATAATATATCAGAATTTATATAAACTTCTACTCCACTACATTTTGGAGGGAAATGGAAATACTCTAGTTAAGTACAACTAACTCAAAACTGTACTTAAGTACAGCACCTCAGTAAATATACGTAGTTACTTTCCACCACTGAGTGTAATAAAACATGCTCTTCCTAATGGCAATGTCATGTATTCATTTTTTAAGTGTACATTAATATTAGTGGTGGAATGTACTCAAGTACTGTACAATTTTGAGGTACTTGTACTTTACTTTTCACACCACATTCTACTTCTACTCCACTACATTTATCTGACAGCTTTACAAATTAAGATTTTTTGCACAGAAAACATATGAAGAGTTTGACTATAAGAGAAACTTTTTTGTCATTTTTCATACAAAAACATTTCATAGTTCCAGATGTGCTGCTTTTCCATGTTAATAATGTTTATGTATTAGTAATAATGTTAATAATGTTTATGTATTACTAATAATGTAAATAATGTTTATGTATTAGTAATAATGTTAATAATGTTTATGTATTAGTAATAATGTTAATAATGTTTATGTATTAGTAATATTGTTAATAATGTTTATGTATTAGTAATAATGTTGAGGTTTGGACTCTTGGTGAATGTGATTGCGTTTAATTTTTTCACTGAAATTGTTTTAGAAAATTGTACCTGTTTCTGCATTATAACTGTTTTTTGTATTATATATTAACTGGATATTGTGCTCACTCATTTGTAGTGTGTGACAGTTGTATAGGTACAGTTGACACTGTCAGGAAGGTCATAATTCTACGTTATGTGTATTATTGAGGTTGTAGTGGGTGGTGGAGGTGTTGTACTGGAGTGCATTATATTGAAAGAATGGCTAATATATTAGAAACACCTCTAAATATAATGTAGTCCAGTTCAACACCACTAAAACTACAACCTCAATAATAAACATCTCTGACAATGTCAATCAAAACTTAACATTATTATCTTTATAAAGGCATAATTATATATATATATAGACAGTGCAAGAGAGACAAGAGCAACCACCCTGACCCCTGGACAAGCACCACAGACTCACCCGCTTAGACTGCGTTGCACTTTGTGGCTGTCCACGTCCAAGAACCGATGAAACCTGTCAAGAGAGGACACTGTTACTAGCATCACATTAGCATGTTAGCAGCTGTCACTAGCATCACATTAGCATATTAGCAGCTGTTACTAGCATCACATTAGCATGTTAGAAGCTGTTACTAGCATCACATTAGCATGTTAGTAGCTGTTACTAGCATCACATTAGCATGTTAGCAACTAGTATCATATTAGCATGTTAGCATCACATTAGCATGTTAGCAGCTGTTGCTAGCATCACATTAGCATGTTAGCAGCTGTTACTAGCATCACATTAGCATGTTAGCAGCTGTCACTAGCATCACATTAGCATGTTAGCAGCTGTCACTAGCATCACATTAGCATGTTAGCAGCTGTTACTAGCATCACATTAGCATGTTAGCATCACATTAGCATGTTAGCATCACATCAGCATGTTAGCAGCTGTTACTAGCATCACATTAGCATGTTAGCAGCTGTTACTAGCATCACATTAGCATGTTAGCAGCTGTTACTAGCATCACATTAGCATGTTAGCAGCTAACAGGCTAGCTCCCGGTCCCGTGTCAGTGGCTGAGTCACCTGAAATTGGACCAGGCGAACTTCAGAGCCAGCTGGAAGTTCTGGTCCTCCTCGTCCTCGACCCCGCTGATACATCTGATCAGTCTCTTGGTTTCTCTCTCGGTCTCCTTCTCGAAAGTGCTCCAGTGAGCCATGGTGATGCTACCGTTAGCTTGACGCGTTCCAAGCAGCTACATTTAGAGCTAACGTTAGCTACAGCTGTCACTGTCTCGATGCTAGCCGGGTGAAAGCTAAAGAGTTAGCACGACCCGCGAAAATGTGTTAGATGATTGCCAGTTATTGCAATAGCACAACAGTTTTTAGCGATGTATGGCGCTGCGTTTTGCCTGGTCGTATGTAAGAAGGTAACCCCTAAACTGCGAAATCCGAACTCTCGCGAGACTCGCTGCCCGCCGACTAGTGATGTTACGTGCTGTGCCGAGGCTTCGGAGCGTGTGTCGAGTAATCCAGGAAGTTTTCCGCGATGCGCGTATCGAGGCTTGTATCGTTTTAGACAAATGACGTCATTGATGACGTCCGACGCCTCGCTGACCGGCCATACCGCGTCACTGGTTCAAGAAGTGGTTCAGATCTTGGCACACATAAGATGCACTACTTACAAAACAATTACAGTTTATTATACATGTATGTCATTTACTTCTTAGAAAATATACATTATACTATATATTATATAGATATAAATGGATTACATGGTAATAGATTTTTTTTCATTGTTTATAGTCATTCCAACAGCCTTTACTGGCGCAAAATACAGATCACATGGTTAAGATCATATCTGCCTGTTTTACACTCTTTGGCCACCAGGTGGTTGCGTGTGCACATGAAGCCTCGAGAAATGAACCCTTTTTCGAACCAATTTGCTGGAAAGCTTCAATGCTTCATGAAGCTTCATCTCACCATCACTACCGCCGACCTATCCGAGATCAATGCCTAACATTAACCATCTCGCGAGAGTTTACCCCAATTTGCGGGTTCCCTTCTTCTAGACACCACCCGTTTTTTTTTTGTTTTTTTTCAGAACTTTATTTTCAACAAAAGACAAGTACAAAAGTATAGGGAATACAATAAACAGTACAAAACAAAACAAAAAAAAAAACCTTAACCAGCCGTTTGCCTCCAATGAGGGCGAATGCGCATGCGCGAAATCAAAATAAAGTAAAAAATCAAAATGTTTTAATTTTAATATAAAAGATCAGTGTTTAAAACTGTCATCTCGAGGCGGCGAAAACGTTCAACGTCTATTGATAAGTTTAATACACTTACAGACTAAATACACTATTAAAGGGACCGGCTAACTTCTCATTAAATCTCCCATAATGCATTGCACCACTTCCAGGGATGTTACGGTAGTTTGTCCTCTTGTTGTCAAGACTCTTTGAGATGTCTGATTTAACGGTGCTCATTTACGCAGTTTTATGCCGGTTTCACAAAGAAATAAATACAATAGTACTAGTTACTAGTACTAGTTATACATTTTTTAACGCTTTTATACCAATTACAGCCAGGTTACGGTGAGTAGTAGCCGTTGGAACATCTTCTCCTTCGAGACTCTTTGAGATTTCTGATTTAACGGTTCTCCTTCTACGTCGTTTTATGGCGGTTTCACAAAGAAATAAGTACAAAATGTTTTAATTTTAATATAAAATATCGTGTTTAAAACTGTCAGCTGGACGCGGCGAAAACGTTCAACGTCTATTGATAAGTTTAATACACTAACAGACTAAATACACTATTCAAAGGGACCGGCTAATTTTTCATTAAATCTCCCATAATGCATTGCACCACTTCCAGGGACGTTACGGTAGTTTGTCCTCTTGTCGTCAAGACTCTTTGATATCTCCAATTTAGCGGTGCTCATTTGACTGTTTTATAAAGAAATAAGTTAAATAGTACTAGTTACTAGTGCCAGTTATACATTTTATAACAACTACAGCCAGGTTACGGTAAGTAGTAGCCGGTTTAATACACTACAGACTAAGAGACCGGCTAATTTCTCATTAAATCTCCCATAATGCATTGCACCACTCCAGCGATGTTACGGCAGTTTGTCCTCTTGTCGTCAAGACTCTTCGATATCTCCACTTTAACGGCGCTCATTTACGTAGTTTTGACTGTTTTACAAAGAAATAACTAAAATAGTACTAGTTACTAGTACTAGTTATACATTTTATAACAATTACAGCCAGGTTTCGGTAAGTAGTAGCCGGTTTAATACACTACAGACCGCTAATTTCTCATTAAACCTCCCATAATGCATTGCACCACTTCCAGGGGCGTTACGGCAGCCTGTCCTCTTGTCGTCAGGACTCTTTGATATCTCCACACAGATAAGTGTACAGTGTTCAGCTCTGCTGGGCTCACACCGCGCTGCCGCCCCTCCGGAGAAGAAGCAGCTATCCGGGCTCACGTTAACCGCCCCCCCCACCCCTGCCCGGTGAGAGGAAATGAAGAGGAGGCTGCACAAGAAATACCTGGTGTTGATCCTGGCGTACTCAGGTCTGCTGCTGCTAATCCCCTACGTGTTAGATTACCGGGATAAATCCGTGCAGCACCGGGGAGCGCAGCAGCAGCAGCAGCAGCAGCAGTCCAGATGCGCACATCTGGAGAACACCGTGCAGCAGCTGTGGGATCATAACAACAGCAGCGACGCAGTGAACCGGACCCGCGTGCACATCTACCTGCACGCCACCTGGAGGACGGGCTCCTCGTTCCTGGGCGAGCTCTTCAACCAGCACCCAGATGTGTTCTACCTGTACGAGCCCATGTGGCACATCTGGCAGGCTCTGTACCCGGGGGACGCGGGCAGCCTGCAGGGCGCCGTGCGCGACATGATGCAGGCGCTGTACCGCTGCGACTTCTCCGTGCTCGGGCTGTACGCCGGCGCGCAGCAGAACCTCACCACCTCCTTCATCTTCGGCTGGAAGATGAACAAGGTGATCTGCTCGGAGCCGCTGTGCGACGCGCACAAGAGGCACGAGGTCGGGCTGGTGCAGGAGGAAAGGTGCGCAAAGTGCCCAAAGAGGGACATCAGGGAGCTGGAGAGGGAGTGCAAGAAGTACCCGGTGATGGTGATCAAAGGGGTGCGGGTTCTGGACATGAGCACGCTGGTTCCGTTAATGAAAGACCCGGAGATCAACCTGCAGATCATCCAGCTCTTCAGGGACCCGAGGGCCGTGCACAACTCCAGGTTAAAGTCCAAACAGGCTCTGGTGAAGGAGAGCATCCAGGTGCTGAGGAGCAAGAAGCAGACAGACAAGTACAAGAGGCTGCTGGTTCCGAGCAACCGGGTGAACCGGGCCGAGAGCTACGTGTCCAGCGCCATGGAGCTCATCTGCGACAACTGGCTGAGTGACATGCTGCTGGTGCTGAACGCCCCCCCCTGGGTCCGGAGGAACTACCTGCGGATCCGCTACGAGGACCTGGTTCTGCAGCCCATGGAGGAGCTGCAGAGGCTCTTCCACTTCTCCAACCTCTCCAGCTTCCCGGCTCTGGACCGGTTCGCCCTGAACATGACGCGCGGACACGGCTACTCCTCGGACCGGCCCTTCCTCATCTCATCCCGGGATGCGAAGGAGGCGATTTACGCCTGGAGGGAGCGACTCAGCGTGGAGCAGATCCACCAGGTGGAGGCTTACTGCAGCGAGGTGATGAAGCAGCTGGGCTACGAGAAGAACAGCCCGGATAAAACCTCCTGAGGGGGGAGAGCCGGGAGGAACCAGGTGAGGTTCAGGTGAGATCAGGCTCAATTTAACAGTGAAGGGAGGAGGTAATCAGCAGGGTTTCACAGTGGAAGAAAAAATTTAAAATAATAAATATAAATAAATAAAACTAAACTTAAAAGAAATAAAATAAAATAAACTTCATCTTAAAAAAAAATAATTAATATAATAAATAAAATAAAACTTAAACTTAAAAAAAAAACTTGGAAAAACTAAACCTAAAAGAAATAAAATGGAGAAATAAATCTAAAAAAATTAATTAAATAAAACTTTAACTTAAAAACAAAAAAAGGATTAATATAAATAAATAGAATAATTCTTAAACTTAAAAAAGCTTGAAAAATAAAACTTGAAAAAATTAAAAAAATCTTATAAATAAAATAAAAAAGAAAAGTAAACTTAAAAGAAAAAAATAATAAATCAAATAAAGCTAAAACCTAAAAAAATTTAAAAAACTATACTTAAAAGAATAAAAAATACAATAAAACTTAAAATAAAAAAATAAAAAACTTCAACTTCAAAAACTTTATAAATAAAACTTTAAAAAATAAAACTTCAACTTAAAAACAAAACAAAAAAAGAATTAATATAAATAAATAAAATAAAACTTAAACCAAAAAAAAAAGAAATAAACTAAATTTAAAAACAATAACATTAAAATCTAAAACTTAGGTGTGTCCTTGGTGCAAACACTTCATCATGTTTTCAAAGCTTCACTCCTATCAGAACAGGAAGTTGATGGTTTAACAGAAACCATACTGCAGGCTTGAGATCTGCTGCTGTGCTCTGCTGCTGATCCTTGACCTTTGGCCTCCCTCTGACTGAGGCAAATTGAAAACAGAGCGTCCATATGGAGGATCAGTAAAGCACCACATTCTTCTTCATTTAACTCTGCATGCATAGACCACATGGTTTGATTTAATGCTTTGAAGATAAACGTGACCTCCACGGTGCTCAGTTTCACCCTCGGAGGCTGTTTTCACTTTCATCCGCTGACGGAGGAACCTTTCTCTGAAAGACGTGCGCCTACGAGCAGGATTTTGTGACATCACAATGGTGCAACGTGCAACTTACACAAGTGTGATGTGGAAACGTGAGAGAACACATGCTGCAATTTTAAACATTTTTGACTTTTTTTGTTGAAAAACCACAGCAGATACAGGATTCTTTTTAATGTCGTAAAACATATCTGGAGGGGGCTTTTAATTTAATTTAATTTGATTTAATTTAAAATGATTTAAGTCAAACACCACCTGTTGATTGAGATGATTTAAGTCCCACCGCATATTATCTGCTAACTTGTTCAGGAAATAATAATGATGGACTTTGCTCTAGTGTTGTAGATAACAGCTCAACCTATTAATGTGTTACTGTTTTTAATATGGAGCTTTCCCTTCCTGACCAGGTGATGAATCATCTAGAGTTCACCTGGCGTTAACGTAAAATGAAGCACATATATTTGGAAGTTTTTTCTCTACTGTACCAGATTTTTTCTCTCCATCAGAGCGAGAGCGTCCCAGAGATGTTTCTCCCTCCGTAATGACCAACTGATGTTGGTTAATAGAGGCCTCATTGTTTCCTCGCTGGCATCGCTGCGTCCTCTCATGGATAGCGGGGGGGCTGGCAGCGAGTCACCGGGCCTCAGACTCTGCTGTCAAGAAGGGGGTCATTGTGCACGGCTGTCCGTGGCGGGATAGAGCTCCCAGGGTTACCACCGGCCCGGCGCCGCCAGCTGGAGCAGAAGCAGCCTCGTCTCGCTGCCTCCAACCCGACTGTAGCTCTGATAGAGCTGCTGACGGAGGTCATGAACTCTATTAAAGTGTTTGTGCTCCTTAATGCTCATTAGAGCGGGGGCGATACGCCTCCAGATTCAATACTACCACGATACTCGGGGGTGCCGATTCGATATTGTATTGCAATTCGATTTATTGTGATTTTTGTTAACGTTTTTTAACGCTAGACTGAGACTAGTTGAATCAAACACTTCTAGGGACTTTTACTTTGGAAAATATTTAAATTAATACAGTAAAAATGTTTGATTTTCAGTATGTATGTAGTCAGAGATGTCCTGAGGTCAATATATCAGTCATTGTCAGACATTATTTATTAAATTCAATTCAAAGAATAAAGACAAATTAGTGGTATTGTCTTTTTAATTTATAAGGGACATGTAATGTTTTAAACTTCTGGTGAATATAATCCAATCAATGTCATTTCTATATATGTATTTTGTATATACAGCTCCCTTTGTTCACACCTTATTTTGAAAACCGGACGTAGTCACACGTGTCTACTTACAGTATATAAAGGAAAGGGCAACATTTTTTTGGCTTGTTTTTAGGACTTTTTTCGGACAGTTTTTGGACATTTTTCAAATATTTTTCGGACTTTTTTTTGTATTTTGTTTTTTTTACATTTTTCAGACAATTTTTTCTGAATTTTCTTTTGAAATCGAAATGCAAAAATTAAATTTAATTAAATGTTCAACTTCTTTAAGTTGAGTTGACAAAAACAATAGCCCCGCCTTTCCTGCAATGTGTAAAACCCAAAGTGTTTCCATGCTTTACTGGATGTGTAGTGTTTACCACTTTGGATTTAACATGTGAGGGTGCAGGTCGTATCCACGACGACCCTCCAACGTTTTATACTTTCTGAGGTTTGTTTTGGTTGACGGATACGGAACGGATATGACGTCACGTTACTCAGACTACCACAATAAAAGCGGTAACTTCCTTCTACCTCCACATAGACTCAAATGAAGCAAATGTATTGATTCTGGCATTAAAAAATTCAAAATAGTAAAAAAAGAAATCGCGATACATAGGTGAATTGATTTTTTTCCCCCACCCGTATTATACGCAGTATCACAACTTGAAGGTTTTATTTGAATCCCGTTCTCTCTCTCTTCCAGGGCCTGGTATTCAGCGCTGAGGGCTAAAGGTGGAATAAGAAAACAAGCAGCAGGAATGTGTCCACTGGGAGCTCCTGAGCTCGGCTGCTGGGTTGTTTTTCCTCCAGCCGAGGCGGCTCGATGAACTGGAGACAATCCAAGTGGAAAGTCAGCAGCCAATCACAGACAATTTAAAACGGGGAGATTATTTTTTTACAGTGAGATAGAGCGAGAATGTGGGAGAAATAAAGAAGAAGAGAGAGATGTTTGGCGTTACACTGGCCAGCCTCGACTCTTCTGTCCTTCTAGTAGCACTAATCCCTCCTCAGATCCCCCCCCCGCAGGCCATGTGGTCCTTCTTGGGAGGCGACTGCCAGGATCCCGGGCGGCGGCGTCGGGGTCGCTCTCACCTGGCTTCTTATCCGTCCAGCCTTATCTGCCACTAAGAGAGCATGAAGTGCAGTTGGCTCACTAACAATGCCAGTGTAGAGCTTTGAAAGGAGAAACTACAGTATTTAGTGGAGGAGAGGCCTGACTGAGGAGCTGTTGTTCCCCCCCCCCCGGCCCCTCAGGAATCCAGACTGCTGCAGCGCCCCGCTGACAAAACACTCACATGGGTGTGAAATTTTCTAATATCCCACCGACGGCGGTGTATCGGAGAGCGGCCCGTCCTCCACCAGCAGCACACGGTACTGATTCATACTGTAAAACGTTCTCACTGTTTATTTAGAGCTTTTATCTTAAAATGCTGTGACGTCCCCCTCCTGGCGTAGGATGGAGGGGTCAAAAGGTCACCAGCATCCACGTGTTCAACTTTAGAAGTTGGTTCTGTAATATTTGTTCCGGTTGGAAAACCTGAAGAATGAAATAACTTAATTTAAACTGACCTCAATAAAGAGTTAGTAAAAACTAGAGAAGAGGAAGATGTGTGTGATTGCTGATGACTTTATAATCTCATGAAAACTCACTAACTTTATCAGGATAATTCTGATGTTTAGACTCTTCAAAGCCACCAGACTCCATTCACTAAAACAGTCATTTTACCTCTCAGAAAACAGGAGTTGCTGGTTTGAGTAATTTTTTAGAAAAAGAGTGATTTATGAGACCAACTCATTATTCTGTTGAACAATTTCAACATTTGCATTAGAGGTTAATTTATAGCTTTAAGAGTATATAAAGGGTGAATGCTGCTCAGTTTTAGAGCTGCAATGATCAGTCGATCGACAGACAAATACTGTTTTAATAATCGATTAATCGTTAAAAGTAATTTTTCATGCCAAAAATTTCAGAAAATGCTGTTTTTTCAGCCTCTCAAATATGGAGATTTTTCTGCTTTTCTCTGTTTTATATCATATTAAACTGACTTGTAAATACGTAACCTTTGAGAAACTGGGATGGACATTTTTCACTGTTTTCTGACATTTTATAAACCAAACGATTAATCGATTAATCAAGAAAATAATCATTTGGCGTTTGGTATCAGTGGCTGCTCGTCTTTATTTGGGATTTTAAGTTTTACTTGTCTGAAAGTTTGAACACTTGTCAGTTAAATCTGATTAATGACGGAGTTTGAAGACTTTGCGACCTTTAAATATTTTTGGATTTTGGACAAAAGGGCTCTAATCAGAGCTGCAATGATTAATCTATCAGCGGTCAACTATTAAATTAATTAATTGTTTTGATTATCGATTAATCATAATATTTTAAGAAAAAAAAGTCTAAATTCTGTGATTCCAGCTTCTTAAATGTGAATATTTTCTGGTTTCTTTCCTCCTCTGTGACAGTAAACTGAATATATTTGAGTTGTGGACAAAACAAGACACTTTATAAACCAAACAACTAATCAATAAATCAATCGAGAGAATAATCAACAAGGAAAATAACTGGTAGTTGCAGCCCTACGTCTAAATAAAGCAAACCTCCTTTGACGGCTTCATTCGACCCAAATGAACACAACTGTTTGGCTCATAATTAGGTTTTTATTAACATGTTGACATGCAGACCAGGTAGGTAGAAGCAGGCAGCCTGTTGCTACGGAAACAACAGGTGCACATAATTAACAACTGAGCTACATCTGATATTGGTTAAGGAACAGAGAGCGTGTAGTAAATATAGACAGCACAACAGTCTGCAGATAGAGCGCACATGAAGGTTATAGAAGAGGTGAAGTGCCAAACTGCAGCCAGCGGAGACAAATGGGACGTCTTTTTCTGCACTTGTGTTAGTAGATAAAGCCGGAGTTAGTTTTTGAGACGACATGATGTCTGCTGTAAGTATAGAAGTTGTACATCGAGACTAAATGATTGTTTTAATGCCCTAGATGTAGAAAAGCTTGGCCATCATCCCGCCGTGAAAGGAGACGTTACTTCTCACTCCAGCTAGAATGGAAATGACCGCTCGGTGCACACAGCTTGGCAACAGCTTACATAACTAGATTCATTTCCTCTTTGGAGGTCCCCAGTGAGCCATAAAACTTGTGTGGGGCTTCTCTCCTTACACAATCGGGCCTTTCACACCTGCCGCTGTGTGTTCTCATACATAAATGCAGCAGCCACTGTGTGCAGTCGAAAAGGAGAAAACATAAAGGGCGACACGTGCTGCGTGGTGAATATAAAACGAGGACGACGTCTAGACGTGGTGAAGGGGAAACATAAAACCTCCTCCTGAGGGAGAGAGTCGCTGGTTCAAACTGCTCCATAAAACCAGTTAATATATTTACAGTTATTGGATAAAGAGCTAAATATAACATCATGCTGCGTAAGAGGAGTAATTAGAAGGTCACAGAAGAGTAATTAATAGTTGAGGTGGAGTGATGTTAACAATAAGGTTCAGTGGTCGGTCTCGGATCCAGGATTTGAGTCTTAAAGCAGTTATCTCATTAAAAACTGGGCCACAGGTGAGATGATGTCATACTGACTCTACTCTGTGCATGACGAGCTGTTTTAACATCTATTAACGAGACAGGATATTCATTACACATATCTGCAACCTTATTTAGACTCTCTAATTTTAGATATCCGTAATTAGATTTAGACTAGTACGATTTATACACAGTCATGTGTACGGGCTTTCTCATCACAGATATCCGTAATTCCAGTTCCAGATATCTACAGTTTAATTCTGACTAGTCATAATTCCAGGTCAAGATATCTTTAATTCCCATAAATTGTAGATATCTACGTTGTTCTTTTTAGATAATCTAAAATTAAATATTGACTAGTCAGAATGACGTTGTAGATATCTCTAACTGGAGTTACGGATAGTCTAAATGTTATTGTGGATATCTGTAATGTTAATTCCAGATAGTCAAGCTTTTAGCTATTAAATGTTACAACAGCTGAAACTCAAGAATCTATCTAACGTTGAGACGATATATGGCGAGCTGTTTTAACATTTAATATCTTAGCTTGACTATCAGGAATTAACATTAGAGATATCTACAATTACATTGTGACTAATCAGAGTTCTTATAACAGATATCTATAACGTTATTGTGAATAGTCCAAACGACAGTTACAGATATCTGTAGTTCAGGTTTGACTAGTCAAACCTGAACTACAGATATCTTGGATGTCCCTGAAAACAACACTCAACTCGTCACACATCCCAAATGACAACTGAAGATATCTATAATTCACGTTTTTTTTGTACGGTGAGCTGTTTTAACATGTAATATCTCAGCTTGACTATCAGGAATTAACATTAGAGATATCTACAATTACATTATGACTAGTCAGAGTTCTTATTCCAGATAACTCAAACCTCATTACGACTAGTCAGAGTTGTTGTCATGACGATGCTCATCGAGGCTTCCCATTGGATATCGGCCCAATAAAGCATCTGAACAGTGTTCAGCAGAAGCTTTTGCCAACTTGGATAGTTCGGTAAAGTGTGAGAGATATTCACAGATTCAAACTTCCCCGGATCAATAACTCATCAGTTGTTAAAACACCAACGAGGGCTCTTTCTAACCGTAGTGAGGTAGACAACGAGCTACAAGCTCATTTTAGTCACATAAATGCCATGAAATAGAAAAAGAGCTCATCATCGAGGAATCTGTGGCCAACGAGAGCTTCGTTCACTAGAAAGTTGTGGTAGAAATTTACAGCCTGTTGTAGTTTTATTGTCTCCAGACACACTTTAGAAACCCATACCGATATCTGCAACGTCATTTCACCTAGTCACAACTCTAATTCAACATATCTGTAATTACATTTTGACTATTCGTAACTCCAGTTAGAGATATCTACAACGTCATTCTGACTAGACTATATATCTCAAAAGGACAACGTAGATATATACAATTGAGGGAAATTAAAAATATCTTGAACTGGAATTATGACTAGTCAGAATTCAGTTGCAGATTTCCGTGATTCACATTGCGGATATCTCTTAGAATCATGGCAATCATGAATCGTACAAGTCAGATGTAATTACGGACATCTAGAATTAGAGTTGTGAATAGTCAGATATCTGTAATGAATATCCAGTTTAGATATTAAAGGTTAAAACAGCTCGTCATAGACGACGTGCAGTAATTTGGCACCAAAACAGAAACTGTATTTTTATGACTAAGAGCGTTAAAGAGAACAACAAGTGTTCCTATTTATCATCAGATCAGTGGGTGATCAGGTTTCTAGTAATCAAAGCTGAGGGAAGTCTCTATATTACTGTGATTATTGATGTGAAGTGAAGCGAGTCGCTGCACAATGACTTTAAAGCAACAGGTCAACATTCTGGGAAATAAGATTATTAGCTTCCTGGCAGAGAGTTAGACGACCGATAACCGCTCATCCAACTCTGCACCAGAAAACTAATTTACCAAAACTATTGATTGCTTTAACATAATCATACCCAGGAGCATCGTGTTCTACAAAGCCAACATTTTTGTAATTTGTTTTTCAGACAGATTAATCAATAATGAAAATAATCATTAGGTGCAGCCTTGCTGAGTTTATTAATCTCTGGTGGTCGGTGTGTTTGGTATTAATGGATGCTGCTCTTCTTTATTTGGGATTTTAAGTTTTACTTGTTTGAAAGTTTGAACACTTGTCAGTAAATCTGATTAGTGACGGAGTTTGAAGACTTTGCAACCTTTAATTATTTTTGGATTTTTGAACTAAAGGTCAGCCAAAAGGAATCTAATAAACTGTGATGGACTTTTTTTAACTATTTTCTGACATTATATCAACTAATCGAGAAAATCATCAACAGATTAATTAATAATGGAAATAATTGTTAGTTGTAGCCCAACACAAAGGGATGCATCTTTATCATTATTTTAAACTAGTGCTGTCAAAGTTAACGCGATAATTCATTTTAACGCCACTAATTTCTTTAACACATTAACACAACTTGTGACTTTTAGG
This sequence comes from Sebastolobus alascanus, assembly GCA_916701645.2. Taxonomy (NCBI): domain Eukaryota; kingdom Metazoa; phylum Chordata; class Actinopteri; order Perciformes; family Sebastidae; genus Sebastolobus; species Sebastolobus alascanus. The sequence continues at coordinate 596,791 of CAKAOJ020000240.1, forward strand.
TTGTAGCGGCTCAGTTTTAAAGTTAGAGTGAAGATACTGGTATCATATGAAACTATAAAACCTGATGAATCCATCGGTACCAACCATGTCATACTAGCTTGTCATGAAGGAGGTTAAATAACGCTCCAAACTTACACTAAATTTTGGCGAGGAAAAACTGGCATGGCCATTTTCCAAGGGGTCCGTTGACCTCTGACCTCCAGATCAGTGAATGTAAATGGGTTCTATGGGTACCCACGAGTCTCCCCTTTACAGATATGCCCACTTTATGATAATCACATGCAGTTTGGGGCAAGTCATAGTGAAGTCAGCACACTGACACACTGACAGCTGTTGTTGTCTGTTGGGCTGCAGTTTGACATGTTATGATCTGAGCATATTGTTTTATGCTAAATGCAGAACCTGTGAGGGTTTCTGGAGAATATCTGTCATTGTTTTGTGTTGTTAACTGATTTCCAATAATAAATATATACATACATTTGCATAAAGCAGCATATTTGAGTATTAAATACTAGACAAATCTCCCTTTAAGGTACATTTTGAACAGATAAAAAATGTGATTAACTTGTGATTAATTGCAGTAGACAATATAGAATTTTTTCAAATTATGATGAAGGCCTGTTCCTTCTCTTACAGTGTTGACATTCCTCCTCAACTGTATTATAGTGGACATCTCATGCCTGCTTTTAAAGTTTTGTGAATCTCCTAAGAAACAAAATAATCTGAATTAAAACTCCTCCGTTCCTTCTTCGTGTTACTTTCTTGGAAAGCCGCCCGGTAAAACAGACAAAGACTCAGCTCAAAGACGAGACAAACTTTGTAACAGTCATGAGACGTAACGCGGCGAGAGAAGCGTCCCGCTATAGCGAGGAAACAAAGCTCTGCATTGTGGCTATTTACATGCTCACATTCTTCAGCCGTGACGGGCTGAGAGGGCAACTCATCCACTGTTCTCCTCCTCCACACTGATGCTTCTGTGTGAGGAACAAAGCACGTCCTCACAAACACTGATCTGTTAGCAGCTTCAGACCACCATGAGGATGAAGATGATGGTACAAATATACCAGAGAACTCCTGTTTGAACTATTAAAGCCTCGTTTCAGCATCTAGATGGGGGGTGTGATTGCAAAAGAAGTGCTCGCTGGTGTAAACTGGTCCGATCACATGATGAGAGAGAGACGGCCACGCCAGCTGAACACACAGCGTCACATGTTCAAAAAAGTGCAGAATTAATCTCGCATGAGGATTTTTCTGTCCTCACATCCTGCATAAAGTTTTCCCTCCTTTTAATTGAGAGGAAAGAATCAGTAAATCTCGGTATAACAGCGTTGATCTCCTGACGTCTCCGGCTCTGTAATGAGGATGAAATGAGCTCTGAACCCTCCTCCCCTCCCGTATCTCCTCTCTTATCTCTGAAGGTCTGGACGCTCTGCCCCGCAGGATGTGAGGGCGAGGCGGTCTCGGCGTGGGATGGGGGGGGGGGGGTCAGGTCAGGGAGGCTGGCGGTGCGAAGGAGAGGAGGGTCAGATGTGATCCTCGATGGGGAAAACCAGGCGCGTGCCGCGGCTCAGCAGCTCCTGCTCGCGGGAGTCCAGCTCGCGCTCCAGCGCCTCCTCTGAGGTGCTGCCGCTCCTTTTGCCGTTGGCGCTCCAGCCCGACCCTCCTCCGGCTGCGTCGGCTCCACCTGCACCGCCAGCGCCGCCGCCGCCGGACGCCCCGTTGGCTGTGATGGAGGTGTCACCGAACGTGAAGGTGAGGTCGCCGTCGTTGCGGAGGAGGTCAGCGTCGGGGTCCCTCAGCTGCTCCTGAAAACACATCACAGAAACATGAGGGGAGGATGGAGGACGGGGGGGGGGGGGACACAGGCTACATCCACAGCTTTTGTTTTAAAACGCATAACGATACATATCCACAGTCGACCGTTGGCCGCTCCTCATTTGCATAAAGCTGAGGTCTAGGATACTTTATGCAAATCAGGGGCATCCGGCGCGACTCTCCACCTCTAGAAACTTTTAAACTAACTGTTGTTGATCTTAAATACAGACAGATTCATCAACATGGATTATTTCTACATCAAATGTTTTCAGAAACACATTTCGGTGAATTATTTTCGTGATATAAGAGAAGAAAGTTTCCAAACGAGCCGCCATGTTGGTTCCGGTTTGAAACCGGGGAGCAGCGACCCACGGAGGGAAAGCGTTAGCGTAGCATAACTTTAGCTACGTTTACACCCAGCGTCCAATCCACTCTGACGTTTTCGAGCCCCTAAAACGGAGACGTTTGAAAACACTGCTGACCCCGTTTTAGTTTTAAAACTCCGGGGTTACGTTTTAGTCGGGCAGAAACGGAGACCTTTAAAAACGATGACCACGTTCTCTTCTTGACTGGGTCTTATTTGGACGACCCGAATGCTTCGGAGCTTCGACCGTTGTCCTGCTTCCTGTTTGTGCATGCCCCGTGGACGTGATTGGTAATGTAAGTTTAAAACGAAAGCGTATTAGTGTGGTTGTAGCCTCAGAGTGGGTGGACGTCAACGCTGCAGACGCTCATAAGGGACGCTGTGGATTCACAGACAGGAAGGGAGGAGACGTTCACTTAGTGGCCTTTACAGCAGCAGCCGTATTAAAGTGAACACAGGAAACCACAGACTGCACAGTGACATGCAAACCGACCCTACAGTGATATATATATATACTGTATATGTACTGACAGTTATGAAACGGACTTGAATGGTTATAAAAGTCACCCAGTTTAAAAGCCCACACTGCATGCTGGGTAATGAATAGCTCTAAAGTTGTATCATGAGGTTCCCACAGCTCTAATTGACCGGCTGTCGATCAATAGTGTGCTCATGTCCTCGGGGAGGACAGCATGAGTTAACGCCGGGTCAGCAGGGATTACTCACATGAAGGGATAAAAATAAATAATAAATTACATAACCTCGTCTCTCCAACAATTACACTGGAGGGGGAAAATAAATCTCCTAATAAATGCATCAGTTTATGTGGTTAAAAAGGATATAGATGCTTTCTAATTAAAGTAGTGACACAACTGTTTTATGAAGAAGAAGTGAAAATATTTGGATTCATTATAATTAATCCAGTTATAATTATAATTATAATTTAAGCTGTAAGCGGCGATGATCGGGCCCTCGTACCTTCCCCACGTCGAAGGTACTGGCGGGACGCCGGTTAACGCAGACGTATATTTATATTTATAGCAACGGTCTGTTATACATAGCAACGGTCTGTTATACATGGCAACGGTCTGTTATACATGGCAACGGTCTGTTATACATAGCAACGGTCTGTTATACATAGCAACTGTCTGTTATACATAGCAACGGTCTGTTATATATAGCAACTGTCTGTTATACATAGCAACGGTCTGTTATACATAGCAACAGTCTGTTATACATAGCAACAGTCTGTTATACATGGCAACGGTCTGTTATACATGGCAACGGTCTGCTATACGTAGCAACGGTCTGTTATACGTAGCAACGGTCTGTTATACGTAGCAACGGTCTGTTATACGTAGCAACGGTCTGTTATACGTAGCAACGGTCTGTTATACATAGCAACGGTCTGTTATACATAGCAACAGTCTGTTATACGTAGCAACGGTCTGCTATACATTCTGTTTGTTTTACTGATGAGAGGAAAAAAACGAGAGCGTGTTAACTCTGCCTAAATTAATTAATTTGATTTATCGAACATATATCTCTTCAACGTGGCTGTTTTACCTGTTCAAGATGATATAAGGTGATTCGGAAATGGCGGTAAAAATGGTCAGGAACGTTCATTTATGAACAAATTTCATTTAAAGACTATTGTTAATTGTGTCACGATGGTTTTGCCATTTTTAAAAAGTGGGTCCCCACAAAAAAACAATATCACTGAGGTGTGTGTATAATTTTCAGGGTATGAGACAGAATGATCCTTTAAAGTACTTTTTAACTGTAGAAGATGTGTTTTGCTTCTGCTAAAATAAAAAGCTTGATTTTAGATATATATTGTTTGATGATATAAAGGTAGTTTTCTGTGTTCGGAGCTGAGCGGAGCCTGAGGAAGTCTCTCTGTGAATACTGAAGGTTTTTCTCTCAGGAGAACAGTAATACCGTCTAAGTATTCTCAGAGCTGCCAGTAAACGCACAAAGCAGCGAGGCCTTCAGAGAGGAGAGAGAGAGAGAAAATGGACAGTCGAGAAGCACAAAAGACTCTTTTCAGCTTCACCTCAATGATGATCACTGTCCTGAAAGACACTGTGATATTTTCTACTCACAAACAGCCACTGAGGGGGCGGTCACACTCGGATCCACGCCGGCAAATTCTCCCTTTTCATTTGAATTACTTTCACGAGGAGGCTTTTGTCTATTATTACACTGTCCTTTCACAGTAAGAGCACGTCACTGTCGGGTTATTGAATCTAAATTGCGTTTCTTTATTTCTCTAAAGTAGACACAGATGGTCTGTCATTGTAAATGAGCTTCTCTGAAGGTTTTCATCCATAAATGTTTCCCTCTCTTGGTTTGCCAGCTGCCTGCCAGGCGAGCCATGAATGTAGGAGGTGGTTCATATAATCAGGACCGTCCAGGGTTTCTGGAGAGACGGGATTAAATAAAGCTTGTTGCCTGGTTCCTCTCTCGGTTATGGATATTATGAAACGGGGAGGGAATAAAATGCTCCACAAACAGGAGAACTTCGGTTTCCATTAACCTCAAATTGTACAACATTTAAAATGTGGTTGTAGAATAAAGTTTACAAGCTTCGAGGCTTTGAAACTAAGCCTAAATTTAACAGTTTAATTGTGTGCTATAAATGAAAGGCTTTGAAAAGACTCCCTAAAAGAGGGAGGATACGGCTGCTCTAGGCAACGTTTTTCAGACCAAACAGTGCATCAGTCCGTCTTTAAATACTCTCCGACTGTCTGTGACACACAGCTCCGAGCTCATTAGTTCCTACTGAACCTTTAAAAACTGTCTTCTCCTCTAACTCTCTGTAAGAAAAGTGAATAAATGTTTTCCAACTATTCCTTTAAATCCTCAGACTGCAGTGAAGGTTTCCTCCTGTTTCTACAGTGTGAACTGGACACATGGAGGAGAGTCACTGTGTATCTGCTGTGTGTTTTTATTGAGTGCGTGTGGACACTCACCTCGTACGCCTGGGCGCTGGTCAGACAGCTCGCCAGCGGGCCGCAGTAGGCCGGCAGCGTGGAGGTGAGAGGCGGGCCGCTGTGGGTCAGGATGGGCTTCAGGTAGCTGGGCGGTTTGTTAAGGAAAATCACTTCAACAAGTATCATCAGTGAGAAAAGGATGGTTAATATTCCATATCTGTACCACTTTATATGGTATTAAAGGTTAATAAATCATTCATGGTTTATAGATCAGTTATAAGTCATTTATTAGAACCTTTGGGCTGCCATAAAGGTAGAAGTCAATGTTCCTCGACTGCCTTATCGGAGCTACTCTTAAATTTAGATTTATTTTATGTCTCTTTTATTTACTATATACACATTTATTTTATTTTTGCTAATTTTCATTTGTTTTATTATTTTATTTTGAAACATTTTTCTTTCAGTTTTTTATTTCCTTATTTTTTAAATCTCAAAATACAATTTATCTTTTATATTATTTGCTAGATAAAATCTACAAATAAAAACATGGTCATTTTAATACACTTAATTCAGTTTATTTTTTTATTTATTTTTATGTTGTTTTTTTTACAAAGGAAATCAAATACATTTATATTATTATTATTTCTTTTTTATTGGTATAATATCCCTGACAATGTCTCATATGCTTGTATTTTTTTACTGCTGTATTTTGAATTTTGTCTAATAAACTAAAATCTGTGAATGCACATGAATATAATTTTTATAATTGTTTCATATAAATGTAAATGAGCACTGACACAATAATATACTGATTTTCTTTGGCTCAATAAAAAGTGTCATGCTGGGGAAGGATTTTCCACAACCTGGCAACCCAAACGTTGCTCTTATTTAAAGGCTCATAACTGATCTATAAAGCATTAGTAAATTAATTATTAAAGCCATTAGTTATCAAGCCTTTATATAGAAAGTGGTGCCATAATATGTGATAAAAGAAGAAGTTAATTCCAGTATAAAGCAGTTTAAAGCATCCGTCTACTTTAATTAAAACAGTGAGTGAGTCGGTTCTCCTCCTGCAGTAACGAACCATAAAAACATTTCAAATACTGAATTATGGTTTAATAATGTCGAGGACGTCTGCCAGCAGGATATATTTGGAATTTAAATCTTTAAGGGATTCAGAGAGCAGCTGAGGGAAAAGTGATTTTGTGACGCTTGGCTCTGGTATGTAATTAGTCAGGCTGTGTTGCATTCTGGGAAAACCCTCGAATGCTCCGTTCGGCTGGTCGGCTGGTCAGAACACGTACGCCTGAACAGAAACAACGTGACTGATCTGCAGCAGGCTCCCTGGTTGTGTCATGTACTGTATGTTTACCTCCTCAGAGACGTGAGAGGAATCCACCCGGCTCGCTGCCGTCAGCTGCGTCGAGCAGCCGTCACCGGGGAGAAAGTCTCCGCTGTAGAACACAGCTGCTCCGCTCAGAAACAGACTCTCAATCAGCCTCCTGGGGAGGAGGTTTGTTCAGCAGAGAGGGACGGAGGGAGGAGACGTGATGCTCAACACGTTTACTTCGGTCTGTTTTTGCAGCAGTGACGACGTACATTTGATGGATTCATGTATGTTGGTGCAACGCTTCCTCAGACAATGGATCATATGATATCTTACATAAAGTTATTCCTCATTTTTCATGCGTCTGCTCGTTACATTCATACTGTCTTTTTCTTCACAGGAAACAACTTTCTTAGGTTTATGCAACAAAACTACTTAGTTATGTTTAGGAAAAGATGGTTTGTGTTAAAATTAGGGCTGTCAAAGTTAAGGCCATAATAACACATTAACGCAAATTAACGAAGACAATTGAGTTAAACAGTGAAGATACTGGTATCATATGAAACTATAAAACCTGATGAATCCATCGGTACCAACCATGTCAGACTAGCTGGTCATGAAGGAGGTTAAATAACGCTCCAAACTTACACTAAATTTGGCGAGGAAATACTGTCATATCCATTTTCAAAGGGGTCCCTTGACCTCTGACCTCCAGATATGTGAATGTAAATGGGTTCCATGGTTTTCCATGAAAAAATGTCTGAAAAAATGTTCTAAATTGTTTTCCAAAAAATAAAACTCTGAAAAATCTTAAAAAAAAAAAATCCAGAAAAAATTCCAATAAATGTTAGAAAATATTTTCAAAAAAAAAAAAAAAAGTCTGAAAATGTTCGAAAAAAAGTCTGAAAAATGTCTGAAAAAGTCCAGAAAATGTCCGAAAGAAAGGCAGAAGAAAAGTCCGATACTCACATCATATTAAACTATAAAACCTGATGAATCCATCGATACCAACCAGGTCAGACTAGCTTGTTGTGAAGGAGGTTAAATAACGCTCCAAACTTACACTAAATTTTGGCGAGAAAAAACTGTCAAGGTTCATTTTGAGTAGATGAAAAATGTGCGATTAATCATTATTAAATCTGGACAATCATGTAGTTAAAATAACTACAGAGGTGGCGTTACTTAAGTACGGAACTTACGTGACAAATAAGCCAATGTTGACTTTGCCTCCACCCCGACCTCCTCCCTACGTGGCATTTCTCGCTCTTTATACTTCCTGTTTCATGTTTGGCGATGCCTGGAAGCTGCTGACATCTCCTGAATCCATCTCTTCATATATGTTTCACATTATATGTTCCATATGAGACCGGTTATTATTATTACCACTAACAGCTGCACTAGATGGTAAACATGCGTTGTTAAAGCCGGGTACAGAAAGGATACTTGTGATCAAAGGTGTACCACAGTCTGAAGAGCCAGGCGCTCTCCTGTTTGGTTTTACTTTGTCCTTCAGCCTGAGATCCCTCCTGGAGAAACACATGGAGAGAAACATACCAACATGATCTCATCTGGATCCAGACTAACATGTTGTCATCGGGCTGAAATGATTCACATCCACTTCATTTCGTTCCTTTGGTTTGAGTTTCTCATCTTAAATCATAAATATATCAACCGATTTCATAATCTCAGAAAATGAGTCATTTGTATGTGACGAACGGAAATATTCCCGTGTCTTCAGACTTGCTGACGGAGCTCCGCTTCAACATCAAATTGCAGAAGTAGTCACGGTTTCAGCAGCAGTGACAGAAGCGCTGACTAAAAGGAATACTTCACCAACAAAATGACCATCTGTATATCAATGACTCATCCCGTATTACCTTGAATTCTATAAGAAAACTTTTCTCTCTTTTATCCACTGTGAACGGAGAATCAGAAAACAGAGAAAGGTCTTGATGAATTGTAAGTAAATGGAGGCCACGTTTAACAAACCTCAAAAAAACTATATCAGAATATCTGTTTTTAGCGCGGTCTATCAAATAAAATATTTAATCGTTTTTATTACACGGTTTTGTTGAATACTCGAATCTGATCGGTCAATCACGGCATTCTACGCTCTGTTATTTCTGTATAACAGACCGTTGCTATGTATAACAGACCGTTGCTATGGGCGCAGTTCTGATGTCGGACTCTGGCGGACCGTTTTTGTGTCAAATTATTGATTTCTTCAGTAAGTAGCCGTGTAATAAGCGGGATAATGTAAAGCTAGCGGGTCATTGTTGTGAAATAAACCCCTTCAGGGAGATGAGAGACTCTGTCTGGGTTTATTTCACAACAATGACCCGCTAGCTGTACATTTTCCCTTACCTAATCGCATGATTGTCCATAGTTAATCGCGATTAATCGCAAATTAATCACATTTTTTATCTGTTCTAAATGTACCTTAAAGGGAGATTTGTCAAGTATTTAATACTCAGAGTATCCATTTACTTCAATTCATCAAGACTTTTCTCTGTTTTCTGATTCTCCGTTCACCGTGGAGGCATGAGATAAAAAGAAAGTTTTCTTCTAGAATTCAAGGCAACACAGGGTGAGTTATTGATATACAAATGGTCATTCTAGGGTTGAAGTATTCCTTTAATGTGAATAATAAATGAGTTCTTAGTGAGATCCTCACCCCCTGTAGGACCTGGAAGCTGTCTCCGCATGGCTGTTGGTCTTGATCTGGGTCTACACCAACCCTGAAACACACGAACAAAGTAAAAAGAAAATATTAAAACCTCATGAAAATGCTAAAATATCTGTGGCTCATATTTGGTTAGATGCCAGTCAGCAGCATTCTTCAGCCCCTTATTCTGTGTCTGCTCTTCTTCCTGGTTAGTATCTGTCATGATGCGTTCACTTCGACACAGTCTTGTATGTTTTTGTGGCGACTGCAGCTGCATGTTTGTTCTCTTTGTGGCTCCGATATGTGTCTGAAGGCTCTTTGAAAGCCCACGCACAGAAAAGTGCTGATAGCTCGACCTTTCAGTGGCTGGAAAATGCTGCAAATTAACATTCAACCCGATACAGACACAGTAAACAGAGAGAAGCTGAAGGATAATACGCAGTTTGTTTAATTCAGACGAGGGAGAGATTTGGAAAAATTAATAAGCTTTTTGGCTCATGAGCCAAAACATAAAACCACATCCTCGTAAAACAAGATTTTCACCGATAGAGGAAATCACCTTCGAGTCACCCCTGACCCCGAGACAGAGACACATTTCAGCATGCAAGAACTAAAGAAACCATCATGTGATTTAACCCGTTAATGGATAAATTACAACAACCTCAAAGTGTTTTTTTTCCTCTTTAAAAAAAGAAGAGAACTTTCTTTTAAACACGAGTTTTGCACATGTCCACTGGAGTTTTCAACTGAAGAAATATTTAACAAACCAATGAATAAAATGATAAAATTATATATATTTTTAATGCTGTTAAACTGCAAGTTACATTCTAATAACACAAATCAACTGATTTACAGGCAAAAAAATGACTGCAGATGAAGTAGTTGAAATATAGCCAGCGATTCACTTTCTTACCGAGAGTTAAATGAGAAGATCAATTTCACTCTCGGATGTCTCTAAACATGAAGCTACTGCAGCCAGTTAGCTTAGCACAAAGACTGGGAGCTGGCGACGGCCAAAAACCAAGATGGCGACTGTCAAAAGCTGAGATAGTAACGGCCAAAAACCAAGATGGCGATGGTCAAAAACCAAGATGGTGACGGTCAAAAACCAAGATGGTGACAGTCAAAAACCACGGCCAAAAATCAAGATGGCGACGACCAAAAAAACAGATGGCGATGACCAAAAACCAAGATAATGACGGTCAAAAACCACGGCCAAAGACCAAGGTGGCGACTGTCAAAAGCTGAGATAGTAACGGCCAAAAACCAAGTGTGACAGCCAAAAACCAATATGGCGATGGCCAAAAAACAAAGATGGCGATGGCCAAAAACCAATATGGTCACCGTCAAAAACGATGGCTAAAAACCAAGATGGTGACGGCCAAAATGCCGAACTTGTGGCTTCAAAACCGCAGTCCACCAACCAATGGGTGACGTGACGTAATGGTGACTACGTCCACTTTTTATATACGGTCTATGGGGGTAACGTGCCGGCTTCTTTCTTGATCACTTAGCTGTTTCCATTCTTTGTGCTAAGCTAACCAGCTGCTTACAGTTAGCTTCATCAGCTCCATTAAAGTGACTGCAGCCCCCCCCCCCCGGTGTCTCTTACCAACAGAGAAGGATTAAACTCAACACAAGCAGATTTTAACACTTTTAATTCACATAAGCTGAGGAGCAGTTGAGTCTAATCCTCGTGGACGGAGGCCAAACCCAGAGACGAGAAGCCTTTCATGGTTACATCTGAAACTACTACTGACACTGAACAGGAGGACGAGGTGTAAATCATGGTTATCTTTAGACTTTTCCATGACAGCCATAACAGAGGACATCATATCACCTTCTGAGGGAACGAGGAACGGCATATTCTGTCTGCTTTCCACCTCAGCAGCTTGAGGAGGATCTGTCTTTTAGGACTTTCTCCTCTCGCAAGAACTAAACACGCAGAAAACCTTCAGGAGTGGAGGTTACACGGAGGTCAAAGAACACGCAAAAACAAAGAGGTGAAAAGCGTGCAGACACTGTGTCAGGAAGGATCTGAGATTAAGACCCCGGAGAGACTCGTCCAGCAGCACACGTTTCCTCTGATAAGAAGCCGCCATACGTGTTCACATAAACCATACGTGTTCACATGAACAACACGTGTTCACATAAACACTTTACACAACAGAGTGCTCCACTGACTTCAGTTCACCCACTAACCTTTAATCCTAATCCTGAAAACATGCCCTCCTCTCCTTAAACCCATCAAATATTCCTCACGAGCAATCTCCTCGAAGGGAGGACACGCAACCTCGTGAACAGACTCAAAATGGAGGAACCATCATGGCTCAGCAGCTCTCAGTTTCTGTCTCATCTTCCTCTTTCTGCACATACTTTAAAGATCAGTTCACACAGGTCCGTCAAACTGCTTCTGGGGAACACTGTGTGTGATTTGTTCTTTGCACCGCGGTGTGAAAATAAACTGGTGGACCGTCCACACAGATGCAATAAAAGAAGAGAGAGACTCAGGTTTTCACGTCAACCAGAGAAAGCCTTGAGTAAAACACTTGAACGTGATACAGTAACTCCTCAAGCAGCAGCAGCTCCACCAGAGAGGAGAACTGAAGCTGTTATCTCTGCTCTCTTCAAAGCCACCAGACTCCATTGACAAAAACAGTGATTTTACCTCTCAGAACACAGGAGTTGTTGGTTTACCGGTCTACCGATTGGTTAGTTTCTTTGTGTTATTTTGTGAGTTTGGTGTTTTAAAGGGTTAGGTCAGATTCACGTCGCCATCTTGGTTTTTGGCCGTCGCCATCTTGTTTTTTTTAGCCGTTACCATCTTGGTTTCCGGCCATCACCATCTTGATCTTTTGGTCGTCATCATCTTGTTTTTTGGCCGTCATCATCTTGGTTTTTGGCCGTCATCATCTTGGTTTTTGGACGTCGCCATCTTGCTTTTCAGCCATCACCATATTGGTCTTGGCCGTCGCCATCTTGGTTTTTGGCCGTCATCATCTTTGTTTCTGGCCGTCATCATCTTGGTTTTTGGCCGTCATCATCTTTGTTTTTGGCCGTCATCATCTTGGTTTTTGGCCGTCATCATCTTGGTTTTTTGGCCGTCATCATCTTGTTTTTTTTGGCTGTCAACATAGACCAGCAACCAGCATCCTGTGTTCTGAGAGGTAAAATTACTGTTTTTGTGAATGGAGTCTGGTGGCTTTGAAGAGAGTATAGATAACGGCTTCAGTTCCCCGTCAGAAAGGGCTGTCTGACAGCGAGGTAAAGAGGTGAAAGTATTCTAAATGTAGCGTACACTTAAACTGATATCAATTTTTTTAGGTATCTAAAATGCGTTTAGCTGCTGCCCCCGTCCACAACAGTACATTACTTTGCTCCAAACTCCATCTACTGTAGGTAATACACTGACTATGGAGAAGAAACTCATACAACCACACTGAGAAACACCTGATCTATACCTTTAAGAGTCTCAGCTTTTCCCTTTATAGGTACCCAACGTTCCCCTTCATCAGAAAAACAGAAGTAAACGGTGAAGAGAAAGATTCCCATCTGAAGCAACAACACCAACTTTCTGTCCCAACACCAGTTAGTTCACCGTCAGATACCTGTGGTACTCCCACTGCCCGTGCTGCCGTCGCTCTTCCTGCAACGCGTCGCTGACCCCAACGCTGTCACATCATAAACATATTATACACTCAGTATCGAGCACATTACAGTTAAAGTATATTTAGCTGTTCTCTCTGTGTGTAATAAATAGACAGCTCATATGAGGAACTGAAATGCAACACAAACATCTGAACATCTGAGCTCAACATTAGATACAGATGGAGAATATATCTTATTTCTCAGTTGGTTTAATGCGTGAAAATTTCAAAGTTTCTATATTTTTCCACGATAGATAAAAGCATATATATTTTGAGAGGATCAAAAGCTGTGTTAGTTAAATTAGAGATAAATGAGAGCAGATAACAGCGACCACTCTGTGTGTTCAAAACTGTAATTGGCAAACGGTCTCGGCCAAATATGATCCTCTGCTTTTGGGACATGCACTAATCCTGCGATTTGGCACAGAGGCTCAGCCAGATGTTCAGGCCCTACACATAAAAAAATAATAATAATAATGATAAAAAAAAAAAAAAACACAGGATAAAAAAAAACTTCAACTGCTTTTTCAGCCCTTCCATTTTAAATACAAGGGGATTCATGTTTTAATATCCTGTGTAATCCGACCACTCCTCAGGGCATTCAAAGTTTCCCCCCCTAAAGAGTAAAAATGTGTAAATGTATGCACATGTACATACAGAGGGAGAGCACGCCTGCCATGCACCACATGTCCCGGTTACCATGGCGACGGGTTCACGAGGAGAAGGGGGATTTTGGCAGCGCTCTAAAGAACCTCCACCTAACACACAATAATTCCTGCTCGGTCCAAGGAGGCATTACTCATATTAAACAGGCACATACACACACATCAGCAGCAGCCCGTAATCCGCTTTACCGCGACACATGGAGGCTCCCCCCCCAGTGCATCATGGTCCGGAGGAAATAAGGGAGGCTGGGCTCCAAAGAGACGAGAAGATAGCCATGCAAGCAAAGCGCTAAATCACCAGTAATAAACTGTAGATAAACTGTAGATAAACTTCACCTCTGGCTCAGAAATCATCTTGATTTTAAGAGTTAGTGTTAAATCTGAGCGTGAAGAATTTATTAGTGCAGTAATATTTAACTTGCGCACAATAGGATGAATATAAATTGATCCATTTTGTACTTTTAGTGTAAATAAAGCACCAGAGTGCATTAAAAAAGCATCAAAATAGACTAATAGTGCTTGTTTATCAAAGAAAAATACCAGAGGAGGATGTGTATTTCACACTAAAGGAACTTAAATATGCTTTTATTTTCTTTAATTTAGCTTATTTTGAACTTATAAAACTCCAATACATATATAAAAACTAATAAAAACAATAATAAGTTATTACTTTTGAAGTAGTGACAAACCAAAGCAAGTTTATACTGAATGAAAAGGTGTAGGCTGAAGTCTTATTACATTCATTATTTTGTACAATTCTCACTAAATTTATACACTGAAAATGAAAAAAAAAGAAATAAAATAAAATATATGTATATTATATATAACCAAAAAGTCCCAAACTAAAATTCAGTGTTCATACCTCAGCTTTATATTTGTTTTGTCATCTTATTTTTTTTTTAAATAATTAATAATAATTCATATTTTTTCTTGTTGTGGGATTTATTTTTTGTTGTCTCGTTTTTATGTTGAATATCTGGTGCTTTGTTGTGTTATATTTGTCTCAACATCTCGGGACCATGTTGGAAATAAGTGTTTTTTAACTTTAACATGTTATCTATAGGATATATTTAGTTTTCTTTGTCTGATAATCCATAAATAAAATCAATTAATCAATTAAGTGCATTACACATTTTCATTTTCTTTTCAAAACTAATCCACAAATTAACTCCTTTGACTGTTTTTGTAAACTTAGTTCATACTGACTCTCTAAGTCATTGTGTCTCTACTGGAGCAGTTTATGTTTATGTTTATGAATCATTTGATTGTTTGAATGATGGAGGACGCTCCAGCAAAGTTTAATGTTGTATAAACTCTTTTAAATACAACTAAAAATGCAGCAAAATATCTGATTTATCTGTCCGAGTGTCAATCCAAGTTCATTTAAGTTAAGTTAATTTTAAAATACATAATTTCAAAGAAAGATAAGTTATGGACCTTTTACTGTTTATTCATTTTATAGGCTAAATATTTGTAATATTTGTTTATTAACTGGCCCCTCGGGGTCAAAGCAAGTTGAGTATCTCTGCTGTAATGTTTCATATAGCAGAAGATGATATTTCTTATTTCTTAAAAGATGTGATTTGGAAAGTCAGAGATCTCTGACTCCATCTGCTGGACAACAGTTTTACTGAACTGGCAAAAAGTGCAGAGTTCCCTGTGCAAAGAAAAATATCTATAAAAATAATTTGTCCCTGTTGCAATAAAATATCATAATCTGTAAGGAGAGCTACTTTAATGTAGCTTCTATTGTGTTTTTAATGTGTCCTCTCTGGATGTGATATGTTGGGTTTTAATGAACCCTTTTTAACAGTTTTTGCACATGCAAATCAAATTTCTGCCTTTTGCACGCAAAATAAAGTATTTTCTATTCTAAACTAGGTTTTTTTTTAATTTCTGGGTCATTTTCATAAAAGGAAAATATTTATTTGTGAGGACTTGCAGAGGAGATGCAGACTTTCTTCTACGGTACAAAAATGTTTCCGTTACCTGATGTGCAGCCAGGACAGCATCGGCGTCGTCCCACCGCCGAACACCCAGACGGTGAAGAAGACGATGAGCAGCGTGGTGGTGAACATCATCTGGCGAGCGTAGGTCGCCGTGTCCCGGATGGCCAACGCGAACGCCATCGCTCCACGCAGACCTGCAGAGACGATCACATCCCCCAAAAAAAAATCACATGAGAGCTGCAACAATTAATGGATTAATCAATTATTGAGGAATGAAGCATCTCTTTACCTGCAAACATCATCATGTGCTGGAAGTTTCCTTTTATCTTGTGACGTCTGCCGAGGTTGAGGAGGAAGGACAGCGGGTAGATGTTGAACGCTCTTCCGATGAATATGGCGAGCTGACGGGAAGTTTAAGAAGTCTTTGAACAGTTAAATGTTGGAGAGAATCAGAGAGCGAGACGTCCTCACTAAAGGAACACATCACAAATATTTTCTTTTCTCAGAATGAACCTCCAAATCATCAACTATGACCCACTTCTGCAGGTGTGGAGATATTTTTAGAGGGGTAGTCCCACATAGAAACAGAAAGCTTGTTGCGTCTCAAAAGGATACGAAAGCCCCGATGATGAAGATCGGGCTGAAGATGTGGTTCTGGAAGGTGAACAGAGCCAAACCCATGTAGGAGAAGATGAAGTTCTCAGCCAGGAAGTGAAGAACCTCGAAGAGCTGCAGGGAAAATATCATATTAGAAACATAAGCAAGAATAAAACTCCAAAGACAGAGCCTTAAGATGTTCAGGTTCAGAAAGTTTCCCACAATGCACTGCTTTTGGTGGAGTTTTTCTGTTCTCTGCAGGCTGACATCATGATAACATTTCTGTTTTAAGGGGAAACACTACAGGTGAAGAGGGTAAAACATTTAACTACTTACTTTTTTAAATGCATTACGCAATGAAATATTAGTTCGACTTTTTATTGCATGAATTGTATTTATCGTGTTGCTACTATGGCACACCAAAGACAATAGTTAGTGTTAATTTACTGTAAAAATAAAAATGATTTCAGCTGAAATGACTGTTTCCCTCTTTTTATATCGGCTCATTTTACCTGAACAACATTTGGTAGCTCAAGAGGAAACCTGCTGATACTCTAACTCTCATAATACCAACACAATTATACTTTTTTCACATTTTTTTTTAACAAATACATATTTAAGAGACTGATGCCGAATTATAAAAATATCATTAGATCTCTTAAATCTTATAAATCATTTACCAAAAAGTGGCCCATTTTACCCAGTTGGTTAATTAAGTTTTCTAAATTTGTATGTTTAAATATGCAAATGACGCATTATCTTATTAAATATGTGCTAATTTTCATACATTTCCAGCACAGAAATCTGAACATTGGATAAAGCCAGGTTCAATATTCTTGTTTCATTTTGTTGACATATTAGAGTCAAAAGTTTACAGTTTTGGATCACTCTTTTTATCACTCTATAAATCAGAAAATACTGACAACAGCCATAAAAAAAAATCCATTTTCTCCATGTTTTTAGTAATAAAATGTTGTATAAATCAGGCTGTGAATGATATATGAACAAACCCCTCTGTAAAAACCTTTAGAATATAGAGAGGAATGAAACTGGAAAGTTTGGTGGATGTAAGAGCTGCTGAAGTGGAGATTTCTGGCTCAGAGTCTGAGAAAAAACTCATTTAGAAAAAACGGCCTTTAAAGATATGGATTGTAAACTTCACAACAGGTGAATAGGGTAAAATATTTAACTAATAGATATCACCATGAAACTTCCCCAGTTGATTATTTACATTAAGGCAATAATTTTTTGTATTACAAGTTTTCTAAAATGTAATGTTTTAATGCAAATGAGGCATTATCTTATCAAATATGTGCTAATTTTCATACATTTCCAGAACAGTTAATTACTGACATTAAGACAATTATTTTTTGTTTTACAAGTTTTCTAAAGTGTTATGTTTAAATATACAAATGAGGCATTATCTAATGCTAACTTTTGGTGAATTTAGGAGAAATCTACAGACGCAAATAGACAAAAATAACTGTTTTCTTTCCACTAGTCTGAAAGAAGACGTGTTATGGAAGCAAAATAGCTTAAAATCTCTAAATTGATCAGTGCATGAAACACAATGTTTTAGCCCGGGGTGTCTCTGATTGAAGGCTCTTATTTAACCTCTCCATTGTAATATGCACGCTGCGTAACTAGAATACTTGGAACACTGATCCCAAAATGTGTCAGGCCGCTTGTTGTCCACGTGCTAATCTGCACCCTGTCCTGAAGACCGAACCCCCGTCTGCGAGGGATGTCCTCGGACAACCCCGATTAAGGTCACAGCAGGCTGATCGTGGGGCCATCTGGCACCCGGTTCAACTATCAGGGGGGTTCAGAGCAGACCATAATAACCGGGGTCTGCATCGTGTGCAGGAAGTGGTCAGACGCTACCTGCTTGCTGCGCGTCGTGGACTCTGCAGAGAGGTTGTTGTAGGTGTAGTGAGCCTGCGTGATGCCACAGAACAGCACGGACACGACGCCTGGGGGACAAAACACACACGTTTATGAGCCTCAATGCACCGCACAGGACGGGATGAATATAATTCACCTTTTTAGAAACATCAGAACCAAAGATTAGCTTTTCAGTCCTCATGTTGCTGCTAACTGTGGATTATATTATCTGTTCATTTCATCTGCTGCTTAATCTGTATTTAAATCCTCGTCACATTTAAATACACACAACAGACAGTTCTCTGAGGATGGTTTAGTTTAAACTGCTCATAATGACGTTATTCAGCATAATCAACAGCTTGGAATTAAAAGACGATCGAGATAAAATGCACTTCTGAATAATCATCAAATTTACAAGTTTATCTGGAAAAAGACTTAAAAAATATTTAACGACTAAATCTTCTTTTGAAAGACGTTTTCTTTTTAAAGAGGTAGAAGAGAAGAATAACTGTCATAAAAGATAACAAGCAGGAAAAGTCTAATGAAAGATGCAATTGAGTTGCATTATGGGAAATGTAGGATCCAGTGTTTTTGGAGCTTGGAGGACAAAAAATAAGGATGTTTCGGCCTAAGCTGCTTCAATTTTGACCATTCTTTACTTTACTTGCTCTTCTTACTGTCTCTTGTAAATTTACCCCTTTAATGTTCTGTCATAGAGATGAAAAAAGCCCACAAACCAACAAATAATATTATTATACATCCATAAAATAACAGTGTGAAAACAATGTCCAAAAACGTGAAAAATGCCTGAAAACATGTGAAAAACGTCCCAAAAAGTTTTTTAAAAATCTGAAAAATGTCCGACAAATATGTAAAAATATCTGAATAAATGGCCCAAAATATATGTGAAAAATTAGCGAAAAATTAGTCAGACAGGAGTCTGACGTGCTGAATATGCAGACTTCTTTTAGCATCCTGACCACTGCCTCTTGTAAGTTTACCCCTTTAATGTTCTGTCATAGAGACAAAAAAAGGACCCACAAACTAATGAATAATAATATTATAAATCCAAAAGATGACCAAGTGTGAAAAAATAATGGAATAGCTGAATAAAAGTTGTGCTGTTGACAGTCCGACCAAAACATTCACATTGTTCCACATCTCTTCCCATTTTGACACCTTTCAGATATGAAATAAATGGATTGGTTTTTGCCTCTTGCAGTATAGTCTAGTATGTCAAAAGCAACCAGACTTTCTTTATTGTTTTGGACTAAGCCTTTCTAGATATATCATGACCTGGACGACTGAGAATCTTTACAAAATATATGTCCGAAAAATATGTGAAAAAGGTCTGATAAATGTCTAAAAATTATGCAAAACAAATGCAAAAAATGTCTGGAAAATGTCCAAAAAAATGTGAATAAATGTCCGAAAAATATGTGAAAAATGTCTGAAAAATGTGAAAAGATAAGTCTGAAAAATTTCCCAAAAATATGTGAAAAATGTCTGAAAATTGTGAGAATAAATGTCTGAAAAATATGTGAATATATGTCCGAAAAATATGTGAAAAATGTCTGAAAAATGTGAAAAAAAAAGTCTGAAAAATGTCCAAAAATAGTGAAAAATGTCTGAAAAGTTTCAGAAAAATATGTGCATGTGTCAGACAGAAGTCTGACGTGCTGAACATCCAGACTTCTTTTAGCATCCTAACCACAGCTGTCTAGTATCTACTTCCTAAATTGCCACCACTTCCTCCCCAGCGGCGCCGTGATGCAGCTCACCTGTGAACCCGCAGGCTTCGGCGAGCAGGAAGGTGCTCCAGGACATGAGGAAGAAGAGCGCCGTCTCCAGCAGCGGGAAACAGTGCAGCTTGGTGAACTTGGTGACGTGAGAGTCGAGTTAAAGACACAACACTGTTTAGGATCTTTACTAACCACAACTACAACACACCTATTGTCGAAAGAAACTCTAATCAATCTGGAAATTAGACTTTCTGTTTGTGTTTCCACTTCAAAGCATCAGAGAAGGATATGAGAGCGGTGACGACTCCTGTGGCTGCACCCATCACAAAGGAGCCGCTGAAAATACCCAGGAAAACCCCCACTGACTTGAAAAAGGCCGCGGCATCAAACATGTGTGTGTTTGCTCCGCTGGGCTGGTACGCCATAATAGACCTGAAATACACACAGACAAAACACATGGTGGGACAGGTACTTTCAGGATTTGTTAGAAATTTAGCAATTTTCCAGTGATGTTTTGAAAGAATCCACCTCCTGATAATTGAGGGAACACATCTAATTTTGGCTCTTTTTAGAAAATAATTTACAATAATTGTTCTTTAATCCTTGTGCAAGTTGCTCTGATGTCCTTAGAGGACAAAAATGTCTGCGTCAAAACATAAAATTATATATTATTAACTATTTCAACTGTTTATCCAGACATTTTTTTGGATTCTTGCACCATATTCTTGAATTGTTTCTGAACATCTTTAACAGTTCCAACTGCAGCTTATGCTGTTTACCTTTTCTGTTATTTTCTCCCATACTTGGTGTGGTGTTGCTGTTGTATCCGCCATTTTTTCTCTCCTGTGAAGGGTCTTATTTCACCCATAATGCACTGCGCGACCATCTATGTCGGTCTTACGTTAGTCACTCATAGGGGAGCTTTATGCAACAGGTAAATTTAAATGTCTATAGCAAAAGCCCCTGATCATAACAACCAAATATTCATTAATTTTCAGGTTTTTAACCCTTTAAATGTCAGTTTGTTTTACATGGCCCTGGCCTGTGGGATCAAAAATTGTGGTTTTAATGGGTTTTAATGGGGACATTTTTGTCCTTAAGAGTCTGAGTGTCTGTGTTTTGGCTACACAGTTTATTATAGACTTATTATAAGAGCTGGGGTTCAACTTCCAAAATAAAAAATTAAAAAAACCTCACAAATTTGCCGAAATTTATGCCATATGCTATAACACAGCCAAAATGATAAAAAAATTAAAAAGCCAAAAATGTCCCAAGTGAGGCATATGGGTTAAGAACCTCTGGTAGGAGGTGATTTGTAATGTGTCCAGTAGAGGGAGTCAGAGAGCCGTCTGTCTGTCTGTCCAGAGCGGTGCTGCTCTGTCTCACACTTGAGTGTTGAATTTCAACATCAGGAGGGAAAAGGAGCTCAGAAACCACACAGGGAGAGACTTTTATCAGATGTAGGAGGAGGGTGAGTGTTGCAGTTTTGATAAGGCAGGCATTTGACTTACGATGAGAGCACAATGGCCACTGCGTCATTCATAACACTTTCTCCAAACAGCAGAGCGTAGAGATCCCCGTCTGCATGGAGCTCATTGAAGATGGCCAACACCGTGACTACACACAGAGATAAAAACATCATCTTAGTTTATATATACATATATAAATAAAGAAATATGTCTTTAAATGTAGCAAAAATAATATTGTAAAAAAATGAACCCATTAATTAATTGATTATTTATTTGTATTATTTTTTTTAAATAATTTATTTCTTTTTGCATTTCTTTTTTATTTATTCATTTATTTTTGCACTATTATTTATTTATTTATTTTTGCACTTATTTATTTTATATTTATTTTTAAATGTATGTATTTATTTATGTATTTGTTTATCTATTTATTTCTTCACGATATATATATGTATGTATGTATGTATATATCTATATATATATATATATATATATGTATGTATGTATGTATGTATGTATGTATGTATGTATATATATATATATATATATATATACATACATATATATCGTGCAGAAATAAATAGATAAATATATATATATATATATATACAGCCATGAACTGCATCACTCTGACTGTCAGCATGTGTTGTGCGTACCTGGGTCTGTGGCCGAGATAATGGCACCAAAGAAAAGGCAGTCAGTGTAGTAGAACTTGTCAGTCAGCTGTCCGATCGCTTGCATCAGTTTGACCACACCGTACATCAGATTCCTGAAGACGGACGTGCAGGTGAAGGTTAGAGGAGAACATAAAGGTACAGTGATCAAACGGCTCACAGCAGCAGGATTTGATCAACAACGTTTCATAAACAGAAGGTGGACACTCACCCAATAACAAAACATGAGATGGCAGTGCCAAGAAACGCATAAGTTATGATGGAGCCCAGATTCCTGAAGAAGTGTCTCTGGAAAAGGAGAAAGTAGAGATAAGATAAGAAAGGGGAAAACACACTTTATGTACAAGTATAACAAAAGTGTAACAGCTCAGTGTGGAACACAGGGATGTATAACGTTATCACTTCTACTACCTCGATGGCTCAACGCCCAGTCCCATAGTAGAAGGCTTAAAGAAATTATATTTTATTTGACACTTGAGAAGATTTAGTTTACAGTGAAGGGGGGTTAAGGACAAGTTTGAGAGAACATGGATGTCTGTAATTATGTACTACGATAGCGTAGCTCTAAATTACAGACTGGGAAAGCTCCTAGCCCGTCACATGTGTTGCCCTCCTGTCTGTATAGGATTGCGAGGTGAACTAAATAAGGGCAGCAGATACCTTGAATATAGTTAAAATAGGGCTGTCAGTCGATTAAAATATTTAATCGTGATTTATCCCAAATTACTCAAATATTTGTATCTGTTCAAAATGAACCTTAAAGGGAGATTTATCAAGTAGTTAATCCTCTTATCAAAGTGGGAGTGGACAAATATGCTGCTTTATGCAAATGTATGTATATATTTATTATTGTAAATCAATTAACAACACAAAAAAATGACAGATATTGTCCAGAAACCCTCAATTGTAAAAAAAAAATAATGTCCAAAAAAAGTCAAAAAAAGATTAAAAAAAAAATAAAAAAAAAAATGTCCCCACCCAAAAAAGTCAAAAAAAGTCTGAAAAATGTAAAAAAAAACAAAAAAAGACCGAAAAATGTAATAAAAAATGTTTTAAAAATGTCTGAAAAATGTAAAAAAAAAAAAAAAAATGTCAAAAGAAGTTTTTTCGAATAGTTTTTTTCGAAAAAGAAATTGAAAATGTCCGAAAAATGTCAAAAATTGTCCCCAAAAAAAGTCTGAAAAATGTAAAAAAAAAAAAAATTTAAATGTCCGAAAAATGTAAAAAAAAAAAAAATCGGAAAAATGTTCAAATATAAAAAAAAGTTCAAAGATTGCGATTTATTATTAAAAATGTCCAAAAAATGTTAAAAAAAAAAAAAAGTCCGAAAAATGTAAAAAAATAATGTTTTAAAAATGTCTGAAAAATGTCAAAAAAAAAAAAATTGTCAAAAGAAGTTTTTCGAATATTTTTTTCGAAAAAAAAATTGAAAATGTCCGAAAAATGTCAAAAAATGTCCCCAAAAAAAGTCTGAAAAATGTTCAAAAAAAAAAAAGTTCAAAGATTGCGATTTTTTTTTAAAAATGTCTGAAAAATGTAAAAAAAAAAAGAAAGTCTGAAAAATGTAAAAAAAAGGTTTTAAAAATGTCTGAAAAATGTTTTAAAAAAAAATGTCCCCAAAAAAAGTCTGAAAAATGTAAAAAAAAAAAAAAATTTAAATGTCCGAAAAATGTAAAAAAAAAAAGTCTGAAAAATGTTCAAAAAAAAAAAAGTTCAAAGATTGCGATTTTTTTAAAAAAATGTCCGAAAAATGTAAAAAAAAAAAAAAAAAAAAAAATTCAAAGAATGTCGAATTTTTTTTTTTTTTAAATGTCCAAAAAATGTTTCCATTAAAAGTCTGAAAAATTAAAAAAAAAAAAAAAAAAAAAATCCGAAAAAATGTCAAGAAAAATATTGTCCGGAAACCCTCACAGGTACTGCATTTAGCATAAAAAATATGCTCAAATCATAACATGGCAAACTGCAGTCCAACAGGCAACAACAGCTGTCAGTGTGTCAGTGTGCTGACTTGACTATGACTTGCCCCAAACTGCATGTGATTATCATAAAATGGGCATGGATGTAAAGGGGAGACTCGTGGGTACCCATAGAACCCATTTACATTCACAAATCTGGAGGTCAGAGGTCAAGGGACCCCTTTGAAAGTGGACATGACAGTTTTTTCTCGCCAAAATTTAGTGTAAGTTTGGAGCGTTATTTAACCTCCTTCATGACGAGCTAGTCTGACCTGGTTGGTACCGATGGATTCATCAGGTTTTCTAGTTTCACAGGATACCAGTATCTTCACTCTAGCTTGTACACATCACAGCAACGTTAGCCAACAGGTTAGCTATCTAAGCTAATGCTAACAACCTCTCATTCAACAGTTTTCTACCAAACAAATCACTCAAAGTAGATATTTCTAGCCTTTACTAACAAGAGGAACAACCTCCTTAAACAATGTGTGTGTTTCTAATCCCAAATCTCACCTTGAATAGAGTTAAAACTGATGTTTTTAATGAGGGTAACTGCTCTGGTTTACTCTCTCTTCTCCTGCTGTTCTTCTTCTGAGGAACTAGCTAAAGGACGCGTTAATAAGGACGGACAGCTCCCCCTAGTGGTGAGATGGTGACATCTGCTGGCCGTTGTCAGTATTACATATATTAAAGTATAAAATCAGTAACCCATGCAAAATAAATAAATAATAAAAATGAATAATAATTAAATGAGCACTCTTTTACTTCAAATTTCTCTCTTTTTTCCCCAATTTATTTTATTTATTTATTTTCTTTTTTAAAATTATTTGTTTATTACATTATCATTATTATTATTACTACATTATTATTATAATAATTATTATAATTATTATAATTATTATTATAATTATTATTATTATTATTATTATTATTATTATTATTATTATTATTATTATTATTATTATTATATTTTTAAGTTTCCAATGCATTATTTAATTGTGCTTGTCTGATATGTTTATTATTATCAAAATTAGTATTTTATTAAAGATACCATTGATAACATTGAGCCATTAGATGTCACATTCTCCCTCCCCCGTTCCAGTACATTTACTTCTCAAGAAGTCGTTGCCTGTGGAGGACAGAACCTACCAGAATAAAAAATAAATGAATGAATGAATGAATTAATTAATTAATGACTCGATAAATAAATAAAAATGTCATTAAAAGTAGCAAAAATAATATTGTAAAAAATGAAGCCATTAATTAATTGATAAAATGTGACATAAATTGATATTTCTGTTAATTTCTATAATTTGATTCTTTATCTATTTATTTTTGTATTAATTCCCTTATTTATTTACTCCTCTGTTTAATTTTCCCTTTTATTTATTTATGTATTTATTTTTATTACTTTTTTAATTTCTTTTTGCATTTATTTATTATTTATTCATTTATTTTTGTATTTATTCCCCCAAACTTAATCTTTTTTTTATTATTTTTTTTTACAATTTATTTCTGTTTTCTTTTCTTTACACATTTCTTATTACATTTCTTTATACATTTCTGCCTCATTATGCAAATGAGGGGGCTGTCAAGCTCATCATTTTGGACCTGCCAAAATTTTTAAAATTATTAATTCACAATCATAATTTCTTTTTTTTCCAGGAACAGCCATACTTTTATTCGGCACCTTTCTAAAGGCTCTGTGGATGTATTATTTTATTATTCATCTACATAAACATGTTATCAATAAGATCTTTAAATTATAGTCTTGCTGCTGTTGGTTTATTGGATTATTATTTTTGTCATTATCACCTGTGTTGTTATTTTTTATTATTTATATCTTTATTTACATTGTTTTCCCTATTGTGTCTCACTTCCTGTATGATTGAAGTGGACGTGGGTGTGAACAGTGGTTTAGGGTTTATTTCACATGTTACAAGCTTAACTGATGTTGAGATATAATCAGTTTGTGTAACACACATAATAATCAGGTGTAACACACTGAATTCATTTGACCTTCCATTAAGAAAACCCTGAAGGGTTCAACAGGCCAGGATGAGTAACTCCCTGTCAAACCAGACTGGAAACACAAACACAGATTCAGTTGTTTGACTGGTTATAAAACAAACAAGCAGCGAAACGCAGACGCCTCCCCGGATCACGTCTGAGGATCTGAGAAAACAAAACTGCTGATTTCCTTTTCTCAAAGAGATGAAGAAATAATACTGCAGGATTTACATGACAGATCTTCTGTTAGACACATCTGATTATGTCAACATTTGCACATGAGTTAAAAAAAGTTAACATCCAACGAGACACAAACATTAGAGTCTCTCCCTGAAGCTGTTAACACTGAGCTCGGCTAACGGGACTTCCTGTTTCCTCTTTCCTGGAGACGCTTATTTGACTCAGCAAATTCCATCTAGAATCACAATTTCACTAGAAAAACAGAAAAGCCGATATGAACTGTCAGAGAGACTCTTTAGTGTGTTATCATACCAGCTAAGCCCCGCCCCCTAGCTGCCGGTAGCTCCTCACAGGATGCTGATGGTTTGGCTTATCAGACACAAACGCATCACTTTGAAGCCTGACAACATTTTTGTGTGATATGTGATCCTGTGATTACCGCATGATCTCGTGACATCGTGAGAATCCAGCTGCCGTGCATGAGCAAATTACAACCGACCAACGCTACAATACCCGCTATAGCATGGCTAAAGAATGAATTAATACTCAACTATAACTCACGGTCAGACCCTTATAAGATACTCTTCACGGCAGCAAAGCACAAGGCCACTTCCCCTCATTCATCCTCGATATCATCTACCACTTTATAAGGACACAGATCAGATGTCAGCAGCTGTTTAAACACATTTCACTCTCCATTATTTCAAGGTCGCAGCACTGAAGCACCCACAGTTCTCATGCATACATATGCAAAGCACCACCTGCTGTAGTTGAGACTGTTAATATACGGTGATGGATTAATAATTAAAAGCACCGATCCATCCGAAGGCTTCCCCCAAACACAACAAATCTGTTACTCCTGAACAGTCGAAAGCAGAAGCTGCTCATATTGTCAGCGTCAGCCGTTGGGAGAGGAAACGAAAGACATCTGCTGTGGACTTCCCCTCAGAAAAACACCACTTACTGTATATTCACTCTCAGCCAATGAGACAGCAGTTTGTGGCAGCAGATATCTCCACCTGGCCCACAACAACATCTCACCTTACTGCACACAAATCCTGAATTTTACAAGCTTCTCCTCACCTGCTTCAGACTGTAGCCAGCGTGGAAAATAATAGGAGGCAGCAGTATGTTGAAGAATACTTCAGGGTCAAAGGTCACCTGGAGAAGAGATTAAAAGAGTTAACGGGGTGAATCTGGTGAAATCAGACGTGAAGACTTGATGTTTCAGTGTGACCGTTACCTTGCGCAGCATGTCGTTCTGCTCCACGTTGTGAATCTCTCTGACGTTGATCTCCCCTTTCAGCGTGTACTCAAAGAACTTTCCGCTGACGTTGAGCAGCAGGGTGCTGACGGGTCCTTCCTTCAGCGTGCAGCTCGGGGGCGTCTTGTTGTGGTAGCTGGTGGCGGGGATGCCGTACCGCAGGATCACACCTACCAGCAGACCTGAGGAGAGAAGAACCGTGAATGAAACCTTCGTTACCCCGAGGGGAATCTGATCTACACAGAGAGCATAAAAGAACAACAACAACCACACATGACGGCACATAATATATAAACATAAGCATCATAAAGAGCATCATTTAGGATGCTGATGTGATGCCTCTCTTGGTCTGCATCCTCTGCATGCTATACCTTCACCCTGAGGATAAAAGTGCATATTCAGGCCTTAGTGGAAGTTTGGCATTTTGGCCGTCGCCATCTTGGTTTTTTGCAACCAGAAGTGACACGAGAGGATGGAGCTAAGTACAACCGAACGCTGAATAAGACATTTTTAGACGACCGAAAAAGGTTATAATTAACTTTCATGAAGTGTAAACACACTGTGAAAGGATTAAAGTTGTAAGATGATGAAAACGCGGACAACTCCTAGACCGGACAACGCCGTGGTAGCGACCTGTCAATCACAAGGTAGCCCCGCCCTAAAGAATCCCCTGCTTTATGGTCTATCTGACTCTAAATGGGACCATAATTTACTAAATGAACATCATGCTGTATTGAAGAAGACTTGAAACTAGTGATTGAGACCATAAACTCATGTTTACAATGTTTACTGAGGTAATAAATCAAAGTGAGAAGTAGGCTCATTTTCTCATAGACTTCTATACAATCAGAGGAGTCGCCCCCTGCTGGCTGTTAGAGAGAATGCAGTTTTAAGACGCTTCAGTATTGGCTTCACCTTTTAGACCCGGAGAATACAAAAGGTCAATATACTCTGAGTGACGGTCTAATAAAACAATATCAGCATAGTTCTGTCCACATTAAAGCTTCTCAGTTTTCTTAAAAAGTAAAGATGTTGTTGAGCCTTAAAGGTCCCATATTGTAAAAAGTGAGATTTTCATATCTTTTATATTATAAAGCAGGTTTAAGTGATATATAAATACTGTGAAAGTATCAAAACACTCAATACACAGCCAGTATTCAGAAACTGTGCGTTTGAAACAAGCCGTTGGGATTTCTGTCCATTTGTGATGTCACAAATCTACAATATTTAGACCATTTCACAGTTTTAAACGTAAACATACTAAATGTGTCCCAGTTTATTTCCTGTTGCAGTGTGTATGTAAATAACATCAGCTGACAGGATGTAAACATGGACCCAAACTGTTGCCTAGCAACGCAATTCCGTTGCCATTCCGTTGGAATGAGCTAAAACGGAGCGTTTCAGACAGAGGGTAAATACAGGTATATTCAGACAGACAGTATGAGGAAAATAAAGGTTTTTTTGAACATTAAAGTTCTAGTAGAATCACAAAATACAAGCATGAACCTGAAAATGAGCACGATATGGAACCTTTAACAAATTGGCATGGAATGCTAACACCAATGCTAGGTTTGCAATCAATAATGGTGTCCAGATACTTTTACTCCTGTACACTTTCAATGGTTATTATATCGTTCATAATTACAAAGCAATGATCTATTCTTTATGTTTAAAATCAATGAGTTAATCTCAGCTCAATAACTGGTCTCATCGTGGGTTAAAAGGCCCGTCAGAGCTGCATCATCTGCACGTTGTATCACTGTACGATGTCCCGTATAGAATATAATATATATTATAGGAACTGAGGAAGTGCGTCTGTGTAGTTGGTATTTGGTAGTTGGTAAATAAATTATCAAACAGATATACAGTGAAGACAACATTTTCTGCATCACCATGTGCTGGAAAAGCCTTCAAATTCCCTCATGTGACCTTTTGTGTTGTCGGATTTCAGACGTGTTTTCATGGCTACATCCTCAGCTAATGAATGTGGAGAAAAAATAACCTAAAACGCCACCAAAATAAGACTCGTCCAGTCAATAACTCAACGTCGGATCGTTCTCCAGGTGCTTTACGAGCCCCCGGGATCATACAGTGACACACCGAGAGCAAAGGAAGAGGAATGTGGAGCTGGGGAGCAGAAGCTGAGGCCAGGAAGAGAGGAAGGAGGCAGTTAGAGGACATAAATCCTCTGATCAGACAGCAGTTATCTGCAGGAGACGAGGCAAAGCAGAGCTGCCAGCACTGCGCTCACTCTCTGGGTTAACCTCGTACATAAAACACACACAGAAACACACCAACTGTGACAGTTCTGCAACAGAAACAGGGACGACTTTGACTAATTCTTGAGTATTAAACCATCTGCAAAATAATCTCAACATAGCTCACAAACTTTAGGTTCTTTCCAGCTGGTGGGAAGTTGTTTTTGAACTAGGAAGGAACTGTAATATCATGTTCCTGCTTTAAATTGATGGTTTCTGAATCACTGATTTGCTTTAATCACCAACTGAATATATACTCTGAAAACACAGTCTGCTCTTTATACAGCAGATCAATATTGGGACAAGGTTTCTACTTGGCAGCACTCTTATACTGGTGATAGTCCAACTTCATCATATCAAACTGAATCCACTAAAATAATAAAAGCATGAGGTTTAAGTTTAATACATTCATCTTTATTAGGGGTGGGAAAAAAATCGATTCACCTATGTATGGCAATTGTTTTTATGATTTTGAAATAGATATTTTAATGCCAGAGTCGATATATTTGCTTCATCTGAGTCTATGTGGAGGTAGAAGGAAGTTATCGCTTTTATTGTGGTAGTCTGAGTAACGTGACGTCATATCCGTTCCGTATCCTTCAACCAAAACAAACCTCAGAAAGTATAAAACGTTGGAGGGTCGTCATGGATACGACCTGCACCCTCACATGTTAAATCCAGAGTGGTAAACACTACACATCCAGTAAAGGATGGAAACACTTTGGGTTTCACACATTGCAGGAAAAGCAGAGCTAGACATCACGGCTAAAGCTGCATGCTAACTCTGTCACGGACAGGAAACGTTATCGTATCGCGGTAACGTGCGGTCGAGCCGGCCGTCGCTCTCGTCTCCGTGGTCAAATGGGCCGACGCTACAACTGTAGAGCACCCATATACTGACATTTATGTTAAATGCATTGAAACGGCCCCGATGGAGCTGACCATGGATGGATAAAGAGAACGGAGCTGACGGGAGAGCTAGAGACGGACTTGGAGAAGTTAGAGGAAGTAGACACGTGGGACTACGTCCGCTTTTCAAAATAAGGTGTTAACGAAGGGAACTGTATATACAAAATACATCTATGGAAATAAGATTGATTGGATTATTTTCACCAGAAGTATAAAACATTACATGTCCCTTATAAATTAAAAAGATAATACCACTAATCTGTGAGGGAAATGTCTTTATTCTTTGATTTTTGGGTTGCTGGATAATAAATGTAATGAATAATTCCTGACAATGATCCTGATATATTGGACTTCAGGACATCTCTGACTACATACATGCTGAAAATCAAACATTTTCACTGGATTAATTTAGAGGTTTTCCAAAGTAAAAGTCCTTAGAAGTGTATCGTAATACTTAAAAATCACAATACATATTGAATCCGCACCAAAGTATTGTGTTAGTATCGAATCAGGAGATAGTTGTATCGTCACAGCCCTAATGTTTATTAATGCGTATAACACATAATGCATGTGCACATAAGAGTAAAATGATGATTCCCACCTCTGGAAATAGCTCCAATATTACTGTCAGTTTCTGTTTTTGACCTGCTGCCAGCTGAAACTACAAATGCAACATCACTGGAAAAACACAGTTTACTTTTTAAGCATTTAAAAACAAATCAAAGTCTGACTTGTTCATGTGACGTCTGTGGTTAATAAGTGACATCTGTAGCAGTGACTGGGGTCTCTCTGATCAGCTATGAGGAGAAACTAAACGTGGTTCTGAGACATTATGACTGAAATAGTTCAGTTGAGTATTACCCAGAACACATTGTGGTCACTGACTGTGGTCATGTTACTGGTTCATAACGTCATCATGATAAAAGACAGACTTTGTTGTTGTTGTATTTTTACCCTTCTGCTGTTATTCATCTCTGCTGAGGCTACGAAGCATTTTAGTCTATTCAGTGAATATTATGTGCTCATGTGGAACAACAGGAACAGAAATATCACAGTATGCAAACACTACGGCGGCATAAATATCCCACAATGCAATGCGGTAGTGACGACATCGTTCATAACAGACAGCTCTGTAACGTCAATAACGCTTCAATGTAAGTGTCAGATTTCTATTTCTTTAGGTGTAATTTATATTTTAAATTAGCTCAGACTTTATGATTCTCACAAATCATCGTTTTTGGTCACATGAGGTTCGCACGGGTTACCATGGTTACGTGTCTCCAACCGGCAAGGAGGCGCTCAGGAAGACACAGTGTGAATCACTGCTCAGTACACATATTGAGTATGCAGCTCATAGTGTGCAATCGGAGCTCCAGAGTTTATACTTGATGACGTCACAAGTTTGAGACCAAAGCTCATACTTTATCTTTTTACTTTTACTACACACTGCAGCTGCCTTTACAAAGAACGCACTGTTGCATATCTGGGACATACTTCTTTGTGCCTTGACCTTTGACCCTCTTGTTCATATAACTGCTGCTCAGAGGATTGTGGGTCAGAATAGTCAGAACAGCTTGCTGGCTTTCATACTGCTCAATGTGACTGGATGCAGTAGTACATCCTGGTATTTTTTTGTATACTACATTTGATATACTATGTATTGGGACTAATTAAATCTTTTTCTGGCCTACTAAATAGTATAGTAGTTATGGGTATTAGTATACACAGTTACTAGGGAGAGTAGTTCATTTAGGTGGTTTTCCCCTTTAAGATGCATGATGATGTTGGTTAGATGTTCTTGTATCGACTGCACTTTAAAACAGCTAATTAATGTGGAGGGTGAGTACATATATTAATTCTTATTCAAAAAGATAATGCTGCTGGGTGCTGATGTTGCAACCGAACAAACAACTGACTTTCACTTCTTAACAATATACGTTCTTTGCAAGATGGCGACGGCAAAAAATCAAGATAACGATTACCAAAAACCAAGATGGAGACGGCCAAAAACCAAGATGGCGACGGCCAAAAAAACAAGATGGCGACAGCCAAAAAAAAAAGATGGTAACAGCCAAAAAAACAAGATGGTGACGGCCAAAAAAACAATATGGCGACGGCCAAAAAACAAGATGTCGAAGGCCCAAAAACTAAGATGTCGACGGCCCAAAAACTAAGATGTCGACGGCCCAAAAACTAAGATGTCGACGGCCCAAAAACTAAGATGTCGACGGCCCAAACACCAAGATGGTGACGGCCAAAAAACCAAGATGGTGACGGCCCAAAAAGCAAGATGTCGAAGGCCCAACAACTAAGATGTCGACGGCCCAAAAACTAAGATGTCGACGGCCCAAAAACTAAGATGTCGACGGCCCAAAAACTAAGATGTCGACGGCCCAAACACCAAGATGGTGACGGCCAAAAAACCAAGATGGTGACGGCCAAACACCAAGATGGTGACGGCCCAAACATCAAGATGGTGACGGCCCAAAAACCAAGATGTCGACGGCCCAAACACCATGATGGTGACGGCCCAAAAACCAAGATGTCGACGGCCCAAAAACCAAGATGTCGACGGCCCAAACACCATGATGGTGACGGCCCAAACACCAAGATGGTGACGGCCCAAAAACCAAGATGTCGACGGCCCAAACACCAAGATGGTGACGGCCCAAAAACCAAGATGTCGACGGCCCAAACACCAAGATGGTGACGGCCCAAAAACCAAGATGGCGACGGCCCAAACACCAAGATGGCGAAGGCCCAAACACCAAGATGGCGACGGCCCAAACACCAAGATGGCGAAGGCCCAAACACCAAGATGGCGACGGCCAAAAAACCAAGATGGTGACGGCCAAAAAAACAATATGGTGATGGCCAAAAACCAAACTAGCGACAGCCAAAAAACTAAGATGTCGACGGCCCAAAAACCAAGATGGTGACATTCAAAAAAATTATATGTTGATGGCCAAAAACCAAGATAGCGTAAGCCATAGAAACTAAGATGGCGACGGCCAACAAAACCAAGATGTCGACGGCCGAAGAGGACCCGCTCCCTATGTAGATATAAACATCATTCTAAGGTTATTAAATCATTCTTAGTTTCAGGTGATCATACACTAATGAGAACATAGAATATGATTTTCCATTTCTGCAAATAAATCCCCATGAAATGTTGCACACTGCTCCTTTAAGATGCATGATGATGTCGGTTAAATACAATATTATTGATGCACTTTGGACAGCTATTGAAAGAGGATGACTACATGTAACATATGCAAAACATATTTTTTCAGTCATGTATCTCCTCTTTTCCTCATTGTCTGTTAAGTAGTTTGAAAGATATCAAATATAAAAAAAAAATCAGTGGTTGTAAAAGGCATTACAGGAGGATACTCTACAACAACAACATGTATAAGATCTGTTTTATATTATAATGGCATCAACATGAGATAAAAGGGGTCGCTGTAATGTAATTTATTGCACCACAGACAGGTTGTATAAGTGCCTTCAGATGTGTCGGTGAGGGATAAAGCTGCAGCCTGCTGGGGAGGACAGCACCTTCTAGAAATGAGCACCGGCCCAGACTATGAGGAGCGATGTGAGCTGGAGGAGACGCAGGAGACGCATCTGCTCAGTCTGAAACCATCTTCAGCTTTATCTGCTGTGTATACAGCCAGGCTGAATCATGCAAACCCTGCGGGGAGGTGGTGGAGGTGGTGGAGGCTGAAGGAGAGACAGTGTGCAGCCCTTTAATGTGCGTATTTTTAACATCAAACTCACCGTATATCATCGCCAGTCCGGTTTCGTGCAGGAAGCGCACCCGCCGGTGCTTGAAGAGCCATATGGTGAGAATCGTTAAGGTCAGCAGTAAAATGAATGTCAGCAAATTAACGCTGTCCTGTCGGTGACTTTCCTCAGCCTCCTTCTCGGTGGCCAGTTCCTCCATTCCTCCTCCGTCCTGCGCCTTCAGCCCGGCAGCCGCGCACAGCAGCATCCACACGGGCGTGAGGAGCGCGTCCAGCCCGGGGAGGAGAGCTCCGCTGCGCCCCGGCCCTGGGAGAGAGTGCATGGTGCAGGATGCTGACGGCTCAGCGCCTCTGTGCCATGTCACTGCTGGAGGGGAAACACAGCTATACACAGAAACACACAGCTGAGCCGAGCGGGGAAACAACCCACAGACTCACAGAGCGGAGAGTTCAACCTTTTAAAGGGACACTGCGCGCTGCAGGAAGCGGCTCCGGAGAGAGACTGCGCTGCCCCGTGGAGGAGACCGAAACACGCACTCTGTCCTCCGGCTGCCTGGCTGCTGATCTCTACCTACTGAGTCACTGTCAGGAGGGTTTGATGAATTTGCAGTTCAAGCATCAAAACAGGAAACCCACTCTGGCTGAGCCTGGGTGGTAAAACTCCAGCTTTGTGCAAGAAAATATGCACTAATGTGGTGAGGTGTGAAAGGTGAAATGATACCAGGGGCCACAGCTGGAGGGGGAATTCCTGTTTCTATTGCTTTGCATTTTAAAGCTGCACTAATTAACATTTTTATGTCATCAGTGGATCAACCTGGGGGCCTCAGCGGCCCCGGGGCCCCTAACAAGTTGATCCAGTCATGTCTTCATGAAGGGTTGCTGGTTTCACACTCATTTAAAGGAACAGTGTGCAGCATTTAATAGCATATAATATTATAATAACTATGTTTTTATTAGTGTATAATCACCTGAAACTGAGTGTTTTTGTTAGCGTAGAATGAGCTAGGGCTGTCCTCGACCAAAGAAAGTCTTAGTCGACTAATCGGTTTGAGTTTCTCCTCAAAGAATCCCACAAAAGCACCACTTTAAATAAAAAAAGCATAAAAAAAGACTGATCGACTAAAGAAATCCTAGTCGACTGAGACCAGAATGACCGACTAATCGACTAAGAGGGGGCAGCCCTAGAATGAGTCCTTTATATCTACATAGGGAGCAGGTCCTCTTCACGGAGTCCGCCGTGTTGCTACAGTAGCCCAGAACAGACAAACCAAACTCTAGAGAGAGACTTTCACGTTTTTACGTTACCTGAAGGCGACCGTAGTTCTCCAACATGCTTGTGAAACTAAATCATGGTACTCTGGTCTATAAGAAGTGGATGTAGTCACCGTGATGTCACCTATTGGTTTGTGGACTACGGTTTTGAAGCCTCGAGTTTGGCATTTTGGCTGTCGCCATCTTGGTTTTTGGCTGTCTCCATCTTGGTTTTTGGCCTTCACCATCTTGGTTTTTGGCCGTCGCCATCTTGGTTTTTGGCCGTCGCCATCTTGGTTTTTGGCCGTCACCATCTTGATTTTTGGCCTTCACCATCTTGGTTTTTGGCCGTCGCCATCTTGGTTTTTGGTTGTCGCCATCTTGGTTTTTGCAACCAGAAGTGACAGGAGAGGGTGGAGCTAAGTACAACCGAACGCTGAATAAGACATTTTTAGACGACCAAAATGTTACAATTAACTTTGATGAAGTGAAAACACACTGTTTTACTGATTATACTTATTTACTGAGGTAATAAATCAAGTGAGAAGTAGGCTCATTTTCTCATAGACTTCTATACAATCAGACTTATTTTAGCAACCAGAGGAGTCGCCCCCTGCTGGCTGTTAGAGAGAATGCAGGTTTAAGGCTCTTCAGCATTGGCTTCACTTCTAAGACCTGGAGGTAGCCCACTGGTTGACCTCCGTTGGTCCTAAAGTAGTGTTATTATGGTATAGATGGCCTATAAGCGAGGTGAACGGCGTTACCACGGTTTTGCACTCAGCGTCTCACGTTACGGCAGTCTTGTAAAGGGAGGAGTGAGTGGAGGGGTTCTCAGTTGGTTGCGATCTGCAACCACACCACTAGATGCTGCCAAATCCTACACACTGTACCTTTAATGGACCGAGTCCGTACTGCTCTGAGTAAGATCGCCTTGTGTATGACTGAAAAGGATGAATCTCTTCAAATGAATTTAAAACTGATGCAATAACTCCTGAAAATACATTTCATTTAGAGGCCAACCAGTCACCACAAGCACCACATGCTGTTTTATCATAGGATCTGTCATCACTGTGAACGGCAGAATGAGCTGTTGTGAAAGGAAGTCTTGTGAAATGTTCATGCAACTTACTTTATTAGGGATTTATATTTTTTTTAATTCTATCAGTGGGATATTTTTTGCTCAGGTGCTCCTTTAATAGATATAGTATTTTGTATTTCAACAGTAAATCGGTTCCTTATTAAAGGTCATGGGGGTTACACAGGTTATGAAAAGGGGATGTACAGAAAGGCCAGGCTTCAGAGCATCTCTCACAGAGGCATGATGGGGGATTACCTATTATTAGAGTGGCCTAGTGGCTTAAGTTGCAAGCTAATCTGATGTCTGGTTGGACACGGTTACGTGTTGGTTGTTGTACATGATTGTGTTCTTTTTAAATTATATAGGCTACACTCAATATAGTGTATCAACACTGCAAAAACACTTAGTAACATTATATTGAATTATTTGATTCAGCTTTATTTTCAGTCATTATATTTCTTATACCATTTTATTATTTATTATTTAATATATTTTATTGGAGCTGGCAAGTTTGTATAAGCAGCTTTTTGTGTCAAAGACAACACCCAGAGAGGTGTGTCAAATGTGTGGTGGTGATGCGTTCAACGTGGGCTGGTAAATTATAGATTTTTTTTTATTTTTCCCTGGTGGGTGGTCCTCTTGCCTGACTACTGATGTGGTGAGGTCAATCTAATTTGAGAGGACTGAACTTTATGATGAACAGCTTGTAAACAGCCACAGAAAAATAAAGAGGAGGTATTATTGGTTGATATGTGTACTTATATGGATATACACGTGTGTGTCTGTAGGTGTGAAGGCCTGTAAATGTATGGATAGGTGTTTGCATATGTATGCATAGATATGTAGATTTTGTTGTTCATTTAAGAGATAAATCCTCCCCTTGTTGTTTATCTTATTTTATTTTTACCTGTTATTTTATTTATTTTTTACTTTTATTTTTTACTTTTGTTTATCTGTGTTCTTTAAAACAAAACTAATAAAAAGTAAATAAAAAATTACAGAGGAGGAATTAATTTCATCATCTATGAAACGCCATTGAATTTCACAATATTCACAGATATTATATGCTTATATACGCTAGGTGAAGTTAGCATATTAAATTGAACTTGGAAAGAATATCTTGTACATCAGTGTTTTTTACTTTATGTACAATAAACACACATTAAAATATGTTTAAAATCACAGGCGTAGATTTTGGGGGAGACAGGGGACACGTCACCCTCAATATTTAGAACATTTATTCTCTCCCAATAAAAACATTAAAATAGTAGTAGAGGACTTTTATTTCGATGAACTGCAACAAAGCCTCCTGTGAAGTAACGCGGCGGCAACCTCAAAAACAACGCTTGCAATCTGCCATAAAATGGAGAGAAGATGAACCAATCTGTGGTGGAATGTAACTAAGTGCATTTACTCAAATACAATTATGAGGTATACTTGTACTTTACTTGAGTATTTCCATTTTATTAGAAATTCTTTATAAGGAATAATAATCAACGGCAATAATACAATATAAGCACAATTTAGAGAAAAACATTTGACAAAAACTATTATCATTATTATTATTATTATTACTATTATTATTATTATTATTATTATTATTATTATTATTAATAAAAAAAGTACACAATACAAAACCAGTATACAGGGGACAGTGTACAATTAAAACAGTAATAAAACAAAACATCCAGGGGTACAAACACTAGACATTATGTTATGTTATGTAATTAGACATCATATAAGATATGAAATAAACAGAAATTAATTGTTTTAACAGCCTTTTTGTTAGTCGAATCAGAAATGAGTTTTACATATCTTCAGGAAAACACCAAAACAAGGTTTAGTGTTGCTAAATTTACATTTATTAATAATTTCTAGGAGTATCATCAAATTTATTATAAAATATTGTCTTCTTTTTTGGGGGGTATTTGAAGAACCTAAAAACAACATTTTCCCATAATAAACTTAAAAAATATGACTACCTTTTTTGTACTTTTGTCCCTAAACGCCTCATGAGTGCACGCCTCTTTACGTGATGCCGTCACTCAATCCCAGCCTTGTGATTGGCCTTTGCAACGACTACGGACGCTGCCAATTGGTTGCGAAACGAAGCTGGTGAAACAAGAAGTGAAGGTAATAATAAGCCTCTCTGCTGCTTCTCCACCTTGTTCCTCTGGTTTCTCTGCTTCTCTTCCTCCTCACAGCCTCTCTGGTTTACTAACAGTTAAACACCAGTTATGGGCTGCTTCTTCTCCAAGAAATCCAAGAGAAAGTCACCGGAGAAAGATGACCGGACACCGACAACAACGACGGTGGAAACTACGACGACGGGCAACGCGGTTCCCCTTGGCAACAACACGGCCGAGGAGCCGAAGCAGTACAGCTGGGACAAGAGAGAGAAGGTGAGCTCACCTGTACACCTGTACTCACCTGTACAGGACACGCAGGTTATTATAACAGGTCGCTTCCAGGCTGCTGCTGAAGCTACAACCTGCAGGAGTTAGCTGCTCTTTACATCCTTTCATTTATACATTAAAATATACACACTTAAAGTGGCAGTAGGCAACAATTTTTTGGCATAATTTGGCAAAAATCCCATAATAACCTTTCAGCATATTGTAATTCATCTATGTGTTCACCTGTTAACTTCTGTTTCCATGGAAACCAGATCTGTTTGGCGTTGAATAAAACTTTTACTGTGGTATTTGTTCAGTGTGGCGGTAAGGACTCAGAAGTGTGAGACAAAAATCAGATAAATAACTTGTAAACAAAAATATAAATGTTAAAGCGACAGTAGGCAACAATTTTTTTGAATAATTTGGCAAAAAATTCCATAATAACCTTTCAGCATATTGTAATTCAAGTGTTCTGAGAGAAAACTAGACTTCTGCTCCTCCTCATGTGTCTGTTTTCAGGCTTCAGAGAAATCTAGCCCCGTGACGGGAGACTTCGTCCAATCACAGGTCATTTCAGAGAGAGAGAGCGTTCCTATTGGCTGTGCTCCGGTCATGTGACCAGAAACAGTAGGACACAGAGGAACATGATTTTTTTCAGGTTACCTGTTTCATGTACTGCTGTCACGATATAACCGCCTTTTTCTAAAAATAACTTTTTTAAATCATATTTGCACCAATATCGCATACTGCAGCTTTAAAGTAGTAAATAAACGTTAATATTTATCTGTCTGTGAATGTCAGAGACTTTATTGTACCAACCACTAACGTTACAAAATGTCCTTATTTAGTGTTTCTAACCTGATTTCCTGTAAAGCTGCTGCGGATGTAAAAAACAACATTTGTTTACCTGCAGAGATTCACTGCAAAGCCACAAACAAGATTCAAGATTCAAGATTCAAGATTCCTTTATTTGTCATTCTTATGCTCCACATAAAAACTAAATTATTTTTCACACATCCACCACTCAGTAATTCAGTGCAAAACAATTGGAAAAAAAAAATTATTAAGTAATTAGCTAATAAATAAGAGCACTAATAAATAAGCTAAAAGTATGCTAAAATAGGATAGAATAAATAGTTATAATTTAAAACTTAAAAAATATTTAAAGGAACAGTCTCTTAAGTGCAAACTATATATAAATATATTTTAACACCATTTAATACAGCCATTAATTTCATATAATACATAATATAATATAAAATCACTGCATTGACACTAAGGCTGGGCAATATATCAATATAATATCGAAATATCGTGATATGAGACTAGATATTGAAATATCGTGATATGTCATAGATGTTTTTTCCTGGTTTTAAAGGAGCATTACAGTAAAATTATGTAATTTTCTGAATATACCAGATTGGTCTATTATTTGCCTTTACCCACTGATGATTATTTATAAAAAAAAATGTCATTGTGTAAATATTTTGTAAAAGCACCAAAGGTCAACCCAACAATATCGTTGCAATATCGATATCGAGGTATTTAGTAAAGAATATTGTGATATTTGATTTTCTCCACATCACCCAGCCCTAATTTACACATAAGAACATAAGAAAAAACTCAAAAACAAAAATGAAATGCTCCTCCTATTTTAATAAATGATAACATATTTATTACAATAGATGCAACAAGTATTTAGAAAAAATAAAATAAAAAAAAATCTACAAGCTCGGAAACTGCAGAAATTAGTCACCTACTTGCTCATCTACTGAATCTAAAATCTTAACATAATTAATGATGACCTCTATATATTCTCAAATATTATATTAGATATTATATTATCAATGCACAATAATTACAGACATAGTTATTGATGAAAATCATGGGTCCCAAGCTCCCTCCAACAATGCTGATTAAATGTAATAAAAAGTATAATAAAATAATAATATAAATATAAAAATAACAAAATGACAAAATTAAATGTATAAAAAAAAATCACACAAGTAAAAAAATAAAATAAAAAAAAATGAGAACATAACACATAAATAGTTCAAGTTCAAGTTTGTTTATTCGTCATATGCACAACAATTACAGCAAACAGTCGTTGGCAATGAAAATCTTCAACAATTCTTATTAAAAATATATTAAAAAGGAAAATCACACAAGTAAAAGTATCAAAGAAATAAAATAGTGCAAGTTAAAATAGCAGTATTTCAAATGGAGCTGAATGTAAACAGGATGTAGTATGTATAGAGAAGTAGGTTAGACTATAGGGATATAATATAACATAATAAATATGAGATAAATTAATATAAATTAGTGTTAGACATGCCTTTTAGCCGTTAACTTATCCTTTCTAACCGCATCCTGTCTAAATATTCATCTTTACATGTTAACCGTTGCATGCGATGCTGAACTGTACGTTGAGTTTTCGGCTCCGAGCCCTCTCACTGCAGCATTATCTCATTATGGGATTACTACACTGTGTGTAGTTCACCGGCTCACAGCTGACCACACTTAAACCGGTTCAGACGTTACACAGGAGGCGTTAACTCTAAACGGGCGGTTCAACTTCCGCTTTGACTCTCGGGATGTTGCACTTTAAACCGTGGTCTAACCACATAAAACACCTCGCTCTGCAGCATCCGGCTCTCCTGCCTGAAAATAGATTAACCTGCAAGTCATCAAGTTATCAAATCATGCATGAAAAACACTAACTATTGTAATGTTAGTGAAACATAGAATAAAATATTCATGTTTTATTTTTCTGTAGCAGATACGAGCTTCATCATCTGCAGCTACGTGTGTGTTTTACGTCCGTAAGGATGTCAGTCTCATGCTGAGGACGTGTTTAATCTCTTCTTGAAGGCATGAACAGCGCTGCCAGATGTACAATAATAATCGTATTGTACGATCATTTTGCCCTCTGTATGATGTACGATCAATAATACCAAAAGTGCCATAATGTACGATAATTTTACTGTTTTGTGACTCTTACGATTAGTAGTTGGTTTTAGTCTGCAGCGTCTTATTTGAATTAATTTCCTGATTAATCCTACATCTGTTTATGCTATGGCTGTCAATGGATTCAAATATTTAATACCGATTAATCGCACATTTTTTTTATCTGTTCAAAATGTTCCTTAAAGGGAGATTTGTCAAGTATTTAATCCTCTTATCAACATGGGAGTGGACAAATATGCTGCTTTATGCAAATGTATGTATATATTTATTATTGTGAATCAATTAATAACACAAAACAATGACAGATATTGTCCAGAAACCCTCACAGGTACTGCATTTAGCATGAAGATTTAGCATGTCCGAAAAAAAAGTCCATAAAATGTCGAAGAAAGTCCAAAAATTGTAAATAAATAAATAAATGAAAATAAATAATAAAAAAAAAGTCCAAAAAAATGTCTGACAAATGTCTGAAAAATATCAACAAATTAAAAAAAAAAGTCTGAAAAGTCTGAAAAAATGTCCAAAAAAGGTTTAAAAAAATGTACGAAAAATATCCGAAAAAAGTCAGAAAAATATGCTCAGATCATAACATGTCAAACTGCAGCCCAACAGGCAACAACAGCTGTCAGTGTGTCAGTGTGCTGACTTCACTATGACTTGCCCCAAACTGCATGTGATTATCATAAAGTGGGCATGTCTGTAAAGGGGAGACTCGTGGGTACCCATAGAACCCATTTACATTCACATATCTGGAGGTCAGAGGTCAAGGGACCCCTTTGGAAATGGACATGACAGTTTGGAGCGTAAATTAACCTCCTTCGTTTGACATGGTTTGTACCGATGGATTCCTTAGAACCGTTAAATATGTTCAGAAACAATTCAAGAATATGGTACATTAATCCAAAAAAGTTATGAATAAACAGGTAGCTAAAAGTTAGACTAGTTTTAATCTAACTTTATGCAACAGGCCTCTGTTCTGCGATGGCTCAGCTTGATGTGTAATCCTTTAGAGTAGATCGTCCTCATCCGTGCACAGCTGGTATATAAAGCATGCATAAAAAGCTTAATGTGTTCGACTGAGTCTATCAGATACTGGTTTGGTTCTATAAACATCTCTAAAGTCTGAATACTCACCGAGTCCTCTTCCTCTCTGCTCAGGTTGACCCTAAGGACTACATGCTGACGGGGCTGAAAGACGCCACGGTGGGCCGTCTGCCCGGCAAACTGAACGGCCAGCAGTTCGTCATCCAGGACTGCGAGAACTGCAACATCTACGTGTTCGACCACTCGGCGACCATCACCATCGACGACTGCGTCAACTGCCGCCTCTTCCTGGGACCCATCAAGGGCAGTGTGTTCTTCCGGGACTGCAAAGACATCAAGTGCGTGGTGGCCTGTCAGCAGTTCCGCACGCGGGACTGTAAAAAGATGGAGGTGTTCCTGTGCTGCGCCACCCAGCCCATCATCGAGTCGTCCACGGGGATGAAGTTCGGCTGCTTCCAGTACTACTACCCCGAGCTGGCCTTCCACTTCAAGGACGCCGGGCTCAGCATCTTCAACAACAACTGGAGCAACATCCACGACTTCACGCCGGTGTCCGGCGAGAACAACTGGAGCCTGCTGCCGGAGGCTTCGGCGGTTCTGGACTCCGTACCGAACCCGGACCCGGAGTCTGAGTTCAAGTCGGTTCGGATCTCCGCCGACCCCCAACGCAGCATCGTGCCTCTGACGAAGGGCGGGAGGCGTAAGGACAGCGAGGAGTCCTGCCTCTTCGTGTTCTTCGCTGGAGAATACACGACAGCAAACGCCCGCAAACTCATCGATGAGGTGAGAGGAAGAAACCGGACGCTCAGTTCAACACCAGAGGTTATGAAAGGTTAAAAAACAAAAAGGAGGAAGTCTTTTTTTTTTTTTTTAGTATGTGAATGGAAAATGTTGGTGTTAGGTGTTATATCAGAGTTTACTGACTGATAACACTCTGATAACAGTTTAGGTGCAGTCAGCTCTAACTGCTGTAAAAGGTCACCGTCGAGTTAAATGTCACAAACTGAGGCATTTTATACAAGAAACAGAAACTTCACAACTATCAGATCCTATCTAAACTGTTCGGTAACCACGGTAACTAGGGTTAGGACCTCATTTAGGAAGAAAAGCCACTACAGACTAACCCCTCAGAAGTTTAACAAAGAATCCTAAATGAGGAAATCTAGTTTAATCCAAAACAAGTAGAATAATCTGAAGCAGCCATCAACTGAGCTGCATCACTGAACTTTACATTATTATCATGCAAACAAAGAGAGTTAAAGATAAATTATCTTATCAAACCGCCCAATTATTTCTTCTGATATACAGTATATAACTTTGAGTTAAAAATAAATAAATAAATGACTCGATCAACAAATAAATATGCAATTAAATGAACCAAAAATAATATTAAAAATAAGTGTAGGCATTAATTAATTGATCAAATGTGACATAAATTGATATTTCTGTTTTAATTTGCTTCTTTATTTATTTATCTTGGTATTACTTCCCCTATCTATCTACTTTTAATTACTATTTAATTTTCCCTTTTATTTATTTTTTTTTAATTTATTTTAAAACGTATTTATTTATTTTAAATTTATTTTTTAATTAATTTATTTTAGTTTTGCATTTTTTTATTTTAATTTTTTTATTTAATTTTTGCATTATTTTTTTTATTAATTTTATATTTATCCTTAAATGTATGTATTTATTTATTTATTTTTGGCAGGTTGCGTCCTCCATACTAGAGGAACTAACTCAGGAAGACAACAGTCTGTTGTG
The DNA here is from genome assembly GCA_916701645.2 of Sebastolobus alascanus. Classification (NCBI taxonomy): domain Eukaryota; kingdom Metazoa; phylum Chordata; class Actinopteri; order Perciformes; family Sebastidae; genus Sebastolobus; species Sebastolobus alascanus. The sequence goes on from CAKAOJ020000240.1 coordinate 641,347, forward strand.
ACCTACATTAACTCAGCCTATAACCAGCATCACTGTTACACACTGCTTTATAGAAATCCTTATACCCAAATTTTAAATGTATTTATTCATTATTAAATTGTATTTATTTATTTCTGCATGATTTTCCCTTTGCATTTCAGACCCCCTAAACTTATGTATTTCTGTATTCTTCTCTTTATACATTTCAAACTGAGGCTGCATCACATCAATGCATTTATTGACATATTAAATTAATTAATAGTTGCATATAAATACGTCTATTATTGTAAATAATGAGTTTTTTAACCCTTCTCTTGCCTAGTTGACGTTGAACTGAGCTGTATCTGCAGAGCTCAGCTGGCCTCGTTGCTACTTAAACATTCCAGAGATGTTTGTGTTGCATTACTTCATCACTAAAGCACGAAACTGGATCCACACGAGGGACAGTAAACAAGTCTCGTTACGATCCAGTTTATCTCCTCTGCAGTGAATCATCGAGTCTGTAAAGAATCCTCCGTGTATACGCACTAACTTTGGATTTTTATTCTATAACTTTATCCATCTCTTGTACAACAGGTGACTGGTAAAGGTTTTGTTCTGATCCAGACGAAGGAAGTGTCGATGCGTCCTGAAGATGTGAAGAGAGTGTTTCAGAACAGCGCCGAGGATCTGGTGGACTGGATCACTAAAGGTACGTTTTTTATTGTTGTGATGTTTTTGCTCTAAAATACCTCCAGCTGCTCAGGAACTCAGCCAGATACGTTAGATCTTATCTGATAAAGTAGTTTCATAAACTCACAGCTTGTTCATGCTGATTTGCATTTACTGAGATTATCAAGTTGTTTTAGAGCAGAGTGAAACAAGCACTGACTCTTAAAGGGATAGTTCAGCTGTTTCTCAGTGAGGATTTATGAGGTTCTTCTCCATAGTCAGTGTATTACTACAGTAGATGGAGTTAGTAGAAACAGACAATGTACTGCTGTGGCAGCAGCTAAACACATTTTAGACACCTAAAAAAATCTATATCAGTTTAAAGTGTACGCTATATTTAGAATATTTCAACCTCATGGGAAGGTGTATAAATAGCACAACATTTTAAGGACATTCTGTGTGTCATGATAACGCATTTTAGGCTTTACACATGTCATTTCATGCCATGTTGTTACCGTGAAACGGTCGCGGTTATGTTTAAGCAACAAAACCACTAGTTTCAGGAAAAACATGATTGTTGGGCTTAAAGTAAGTACGTAAACTAAGTAAATTAGGTACGGAAACAACGTAACATAAGTACATAAAACACGTCACAAACATCACTAACATAACTTTGAAATAACTCAATACTTTGGGACACGAACACGGGTCTCGTGGTTGAAAGTCCCGTGTTTGTTTGAGGCAGCCACCACAGGCAGTCTTTCTCACTTTTTATTCTACGTCTAGAAAATGCAAAATGACTTTGCATGCAATGCTGCATTGCGGTGTCATTTATACGCCATTTGGTGAGACCGGACTGAATATTTTCACCGCTTTACCTCGCTGTCAGACAGCTCTTTCTGACGGGGAACTGAAGCCACCAGACTCCATTCACAAAACCAGTAATTTTACCTCTCAGAACACAGGAGTTGCTGCATCCATCGGTTAGTTAGTGTTATTGTGTGACTTTCTGATCTGAACTAACGTGGCGTCCACAGCAGTACGTTGATTAGCTTCCTGCCGGTTCTCCTGTCTGCTTCTCCACACTGGGAGAACGCCGACCGCCATCTAAGTTACTGTATTAATACACTGACTATAAGGATGTATATATATACTGTACATGTTGCAGCGTCATCATGCAGAAACCTACTTCAGGTCACCATGTGGGAGAAAAGGTTTTAGAAGAGCTTGAAGGGAAAATAGCATCTTGACGCTGAAACATACTTTGAAGATCTTTTACTTTTTTACTTTGAATGCATAAAGAACACCACTAATAATGAACCTGCCCTTTAAAAACAACTTCATTCCCTCTCAGATCAGTGTGCTGTGGCTTTCTGACATTTTTCAGAAGCTAAAAAAAAGACTTGGTCAACATGCTCACATGATTTAGATTATGACAACATGTCCGACTGTACGTCAGCTGACTCACATTTTGGTGGTGAATACTGGAACATTTCAGGATCCTCATTTCATTAGAAAGCAGCGACTGTTTCATCACCAGAATGTGTGTTAAAGAAACAGGATTTAGTGACCGCTGTACTTTCATATGTTCCTCCTAAAGGTGCCGTCATCGCCCTCGAGCTGAGCGGAGACGGAGTTGTGGACGCCTGCAAGAACATCGCTAGTGAGGTGTTCAGCGGGACCAAGGTAACCTAACAGAGTCTTGTCTAGTTTTACACATCAGTTCTCTTTTTGTAACAAAAAAATCTAGAATATTTTATGTCTTTTTTTTTTCCTGCAGGTTTTTGTCTCCGATAACAAAAACACGTCGTCTCGAGATGTGGACAACTTCTTCAACTTCGCCGACATGCAGATGGGACTGTGAATGGTTAATACAAACGGCTCGCAACACGTTGAATCTGATCTTCTAAACCCCCCCCCCCCCCCCCTCGCCGTCCAGCTCGGGTTGAGTAGCGTTTGATTATTTGCCTCAGAAATTAGATAATGTAAAATATTGGGTTTGATAAAATAATTCAATCACGAGTCTGCAGACTAAAATTCACCTCCTATCATCTAAAAACATCGGCTGTAAACCACTTTAACATCCTTTAGTTGCGGAGAGTGCTGTGAATATTTATACTTCTATGAATGTATTTCTGTTGCTTTTCTCGATTGTGAATGTAGCTCTATGCTGTAATTTTAATTTACCGTCTGAAAGTGGAAAAACCACGAGCACACGAATGCCTGAGGGAAAATATTTTATATATATATACTGTATATGAATCATATTTTTTATTTCTTATTTGCGTATGTGGATTAGCTTGTTTTAAATGTGTATATGTGAGACACGCTGTGTAGACGATGACTACATCTTTACGGATATCTGTTAGGCCAAAGCTGAAGTTTCTATCTGTGTTTACACCAAACAGTGTGAACACTTGTAATATTGCTGGTTTGTGATGTAGGCAACATGTGATCATTGTTTTTATTTTGTAATATGTGTTTTATACTCTGCTGAATGTTTTTGTATATGGACACAAATTAATGTTCTTTATCATCATTTTTAGTAAAAGTTTCATTATGTGTGATTTCATTTTGTTATGAGGATTTTTATAAAGCAGCGTGTAACAGTGATGCTGGTTATAGGGTGAGTTAATGTAGGTAACAACAGACTGTAACCACAATATGGTAAATAATCTGTTCCTCTAGTATGGAGGACGAAACCTACCAAAATCAAAAATAAATAAATAAATACATTTAAAAATAAATGCAAAATGAATACAAAGTAAATGCATAAAGAAATAAAAATAAATAAATAAGACATTTAAAAATAAATATAAAATTAATACAAAATAAATGCAAAAATAAATAAATAAAAAATGAATGCGAAAATAAATAAATACATTTAAACATAAATATAAAATTAAAAAAATAAATAAATCAATAGATGCCAAAATAAATAAATTAAAAATGAATGCAAAAATAAATAAATACATTTTAAAATTAATTAATCAAAATTAATACATAAATAAAAGGGAAAATTAAACAAGAGTAAATTATGGGAATTAATACAAAGAAATAAATAAACAAGCAAATTAAAACAAATATCAATTATGTCACATTTTACCAATTAATTAATGGCTACATTTATTTTTAATATATATTTGTGCTACATTTAATTACATTTATTTATTTATCGAGTCATTTATATATTATATATATATATATTTGATTTGGAAAGGCTCTGCCTCCATACTCTCGTCTATCATCAGCAAAACCACCCGATATCTGTTTAAGTGTACGCTTTATTTAGAATATTATTACCACTTTGGCTTTGAAGAAAGCATAGATAATGGCTTCAGTTCCCTGTCAGAAAGGGCTGTCTGACAGCGAGGTAAAGTGGTGAAAATATTCTAAATATAGCGTACACTGACGGATACGTACCTCCTACAACCCCACTTCAAAAAACTCTCCTTTGTTTCCGCTTTGTAACCTGATCAACCTCCTTTTTCATGTTTTTGTTTGTGGTTAAGCTGGTAAAAAGTTCTGAAAATCACTCATGAAGTTGGTGAATTATGTTCCTCGGTGTTGCTATAGAAGCACACATCATAAATATTAGAGATTTGGTTTCATTTTTCGAACTGAAAAACACTGATTCCAGCATTTTTTCTTCCTCAGTGAATCACAGTTATCAGCTTTCACTTCAGTTATTTGACTTCCACCTACTGAAACATCATGTTCATCATCTAGTTTGATATTTATTGGAACAGCTTGACCTCACTCAGTCTATCAGTTTATCATTTATCGGTGATAACATGCAACACATTGCAGTTTTAATTAAATTTAGCCTGATATATCAAACAGTTTTCTACAGTTGCCTTTAAGATCAATAACCGTAGGGGTCCTGTGATGTACTTTTGTAAACCTTTTGTACTTTTTGAGCACAGTTTTTGTAGAGTCTTTATGAATGAATCTGTCTGTAATGTGTTGTTTAAAATGACACCCTGTCTTTATAAGATGACAGAACCACGTTAATTAAAAGCTGTAGAATATCTGAAAACACAGCTGGTGACTGACTGGTTATTTAATATCACTGTTGAGGACTTTATAGAGAAGCAGACAATAACCGGTTTGTGTGATTGATGTCAGGAACCAGAATCTGTAGAGATTGTGCTCGGTAGTTTGAAAAAAAAAGAGAAGATGCTTGATCTGGACTGATCTGGATTCTGGACTGATGAGGTCCAGAAGATGGCAGTATAGTGCAACATTAAGGACGCAAGCTGCTGTTAAAACACAAAGAAGAAGAAGAAGAATACAGGCCCAGTGTCCCTCCTGAGGTCTTAAACCCTGAACCCACAGGGTCTTGACTCACATCATCTGGTAAACGGTTGAGTGTGAGAGGCTGCGTGGGTTTAAAATGGTATAAATATAAATGAGACGGCCCTTTGCGGCAACAATTTACTTGTTTTTATCAAACTGTATTAAGCAAAATTAAAAGAAATGTTTGATAAATAAACCAGATGTGTAATATAGTCTAATGCATTCCTCTTATTTCATGTGTTTTTTATGTTCCATCTTAAATACGTAATGTTAATGTTTATGTGTAAATATGCGTGCCTGAACACCCATGTGTCATCCTTTTTGTTTACCTTTTTTTTACGCCTCCGGGCTTCCCTTGGTAACCGTGGTTACCCTGTGTTTAAGTCACAAAGCTACGAATTGTGGGTAATTCCCTCAGGCAAAGTCTGCAGAAATGCGGACTCATGGAAAGTGTTCATAAAGAGCTCAAAAGTCAGCGAGAGAGTGCACGTTGGGACGTTATACTGTAGTAGTGGTTTTCAAAGTGAGGTCCGGGGACCCCCAGGGGTCATTGAGGGGGTCTCCAGCAAAAAGGGGAATCATTTATTTGTACTATAATTCATTCATAAGTAACACAGTGACAGAATATAGGACTATTTTGGTCATAGGATTCATACACTTTATGTAATAAGAGCAAAACTCCTATCAGATGGGGGTCTGTAGGGCCAGTTTAAAGCGTAGGGCAGGACATATAGGCGGTCGCCTAGGGCGATTTGGGTATTTGTTCAGTGTCGCGGTAAGGACTCAGAAGTGTGAGACAAAAATCATATAAATAACTTGTAAACAAAAATATAAATGTTAATATGGTGCAAAGTATTATGCATAGGAAACAATTCCATTTTAAATAATGTGATATTAGTATTGAAATAGCTTATTTTACATATCTCAACATTGAGACCACAGTTGTGGGACATGAAGAAAAGTGATGTTTGGAACAATAAAATGCTTCATAAATCTTATTAAATCACTTTAGTAATTATTTTTTATGTCAAGATAGGTAATAACACTGTGTATATATTTATCAATAAATCGCACTGCAAATTTGAACATAAATCCAAAATTTCATTGTTGGGAAAAAAGCCTGTAGTTGTAGAAACACCCATATATTTATGGCATTACTCCTACTTATTTGTATTTGTATATATATATATATATATATATAGATAGATAGTAAGTTTATTGATCCCGAGGGAAATTCAAGTTTCCAGCATCACAGTTCCATAATGCAAACATATTAGTAAAAACGTCACAGGTAAGTAGTACACATGTTAGTAAAAACGACACAAGTAGTACAAGACACATGTAAGTAATACAGAGTATAAAACAAAAAATGCAATGTGCAAGGGAACTGTTAAAAATGAATATAGTGCAGGGTAAACAACTGAGATACAGGACTATTTAAAGAATATATATATATATATATATATATATTTAACTTTACTCCTACACTTTACACTGTATATTTTTATATGTGTAATGTTTTGTTTTATTGTCTTTTTATATGTATGAAACAAATAAACATAAACATATATATTAATCTGCATAATGAGTACTTTTACTTTTGGTGCTTTAAAGTATATTTTGATGGTAATACTTTTGTACTTTTACTGAAGTATTTTGAATGCAGGTCTTTTACATGTTAAAACAGAGTATTTCTACATTGTAGTATTGTATGTTGTACTTACAGATCTGGAGTACTTCTTCCTCCACCACCATGGAGGTGAACGCCGGTGAGTAAACGGAGCGCTCCCAGGCTGTGTTTGTTCGGAGGGAAAGCGGCGGGCTTTAGGACCCGGTGGGAGGCTCGGTACAATAGAGCTGTTGTGCCGTGGTGGTTGGAGCGACTGGAACCAGCAGATCCGCTCTGTGTTGGGTCACTAAAAACCCCCGAACCTGATCCAGACCCGGACCCGTACCCTCCGGTTCTACTGCCGCATGTTGGACGCTGAGTCCGGACGGATATGTGGCGGGAATAAAGCGGCGAGCGGCGCGAGGACTGGAGGTAAAAAGCGGGAGGAATGTGAGCGCGTGTGTTGAGGGAGCCAGGATTCAGCCTGATGGAGGATCAGGCCTCCTGCTCTCTCTGCCCCCCCCCCCACCCTGCTTTACTGCGGTATTAGAGGGTCTGCTCCGGGACCGGGTCTCTGCCGGTCCCCCTGGTCCCTCCCGGGTAACAGCAGCTCTCCTGTAGCCGTGTGAAAGCGGCTCTAAAGGCTCTAACGGCTCTGAGGAAGTGACATCTTTGTGTGATGGCGGCGCCATCGTTTGATTTCTCCACAGCAGCAGCAGCAGCAGCTAAAGGCCCGCTGGTGACGAAGTTAGCTTCCGATTGGGCACTTAAGGGGAAAGTTAAGGGAAAATTTACATTTCAAAGAGAACGTATTGTTTTGTTTGTGAGAGCTTTATAAAATCTGTAAAAAATACTTAAAAAAGGGAAATTTCACAGTTTTTTCCACATCTAGACCACGTTGGACCAGGTCCAGATTAAAAAACACTATAGATAGTCTGGTCAAATTTAAGGGATTTTTTTAACCAGGTCCAAAAACCACAATATCTAGACAGAAAGCTTTCACATATTTGAAACTATTTGTGGAAATACAAAAAAAAAAAAGGGGAGATTTCACAGTTTTTTTTACACATCTAGACCACATTGGACCAGGTCCAGATCAAAAACCTGGTTAAATCTGGACTAGATTATTCCAGATAAACTAAAGATTTTTTTTTAAAACACAGTTGCAAATTTTTGAAAACTTTATTCTAGCTGTAAAAATACTAAAAAGGGAAATTTCACAGTTTTTTTTCCACACCTAGACCACATTGGACCAGGTCCAGATTAAAAAAGCACTATACATAGACTGGTAAAATTTAAGGGATTTTTTGTACCAGGTCCAGATCAAAAACCACAATATCTAGACTTGTTAAATCTGGACTAGATTATTCCAGATAAACTAAAGATTTTTTTAGAACACAGTTGCACATTTTTGAAAACTTTATTCTATCTGTAAAAATACTAAAAAAGGGACATTTCACAGTTTTTTTCACATCTAGACCACATTGGACCAGGTCCAGATCAAAAACCACCACACAAAGACTGGTCTAATGTGGGCTAGATTATTTCAGATAAACTAAAGATTTTTTTAAAATACACTTTCAAATGTGTGAAATCTTTATTCTATTTGTAAAAATGTAAAAAAAAAAAAAAAAAAAAGGCATATACTGTAAATCCGCTACATTAATATTTTTTTTTACATTTTCACAAATATAATAAAGGTTTCACATATTTAAAAAGTATTTTTTTAGACTTTGTTAAGGCTTTAATACCTACAATGTCTAAAACACAATTTCACAACACTAAGAGGAGCAAAACAACTGAAAGCAGTGAAAGTTAGTTTCCCTTAACTTTCACCTTAACTGTCGAAACTTCCGAACCGGAAGTAACGAATCGGAAACCAACTTCAGCTTCGTGTGTGTGTGTGTGTGTGTGTGTGTGTGTGTGTGTGCGTGTGCGTGCGTGCGTGTGTGTTTGGCGCCAACGAGGCTGTTTGGGGCAGGGCTGGCTGTTGTTTGTTTATGGTTTAATGTTCCTAAAAACCCCCAGACTACTCTACTCTACTCTACTCTATTCTAGTCTAACTTTACTCTACTGTACTCTACTCTACTCTACTGTACTCTACTCTACTTTACTCTACTTTACTCTACTCTACTCTAGTCTAACTCTACTCTACTCTACTCTACTCACAGACATCAGTATATTTATGATTTTATGAGGAAATAAATGTAAACATTGTTTCCTGTTACCCAGAATCCTCTGCTCAGGGGTTTTATTGACATTGTGACGTCACATCCGGGATCATTCATTCATTCCACCAGTTCATACCACAGGTTCATACTGGATATTAATTATTATATCAGCATTAAAGTGACTCTCAGTGGTGGAAGAAGCACTCAGATCTTTTACTTAAGGTTGCAAATAAAAGTCCTGCATTAAATGTTTTACCTGAGTAAAAGTACAAAAGTATCAGCATAAAGTACCAAAAGTAAAAGTACTCATTATGCAGAGTCATATATATTATGTGATTGTATTCTAATGATTGATGCATTCATGTGTTCATCACTTTAATGTTAATTTTAATGACTTTATATACTGCTGGTAGTTTAATCTATAATAATACATCAGCATTTATTAGTTGATTAGATTTGTTTGTAGTCTGACTAAAATCTTCCCACCTTAAAGTCATTGTGGAAAATGCCAAACAGTATCATACTGAAATAAAATACAAAGAAAGAGTACTAGAATAATACTAAATTAATACTATGTGTGTATTATTTTCATTATCAATTAATTGTTTAGTCCAGAAAATATCTGATAATAGTAAAAATGGCCCATTATCATTTCCTAGAGTTGACATCTTTATGCTGCTTGTTTTAATAATAATAATAATAATAATAATAAACTTTATTTGTATATCACCTCTCATACAATAAATGCAGCACAAAGTGTTTTACAATGAGGGAAAAATAGACACAGAATGCAGATAAAATCAGTGATAGAATGTCATAATTAATGGAAAGTAAGACGGAAAATAAAACACACTTGATAAAATGATATTATTGATAATAATTTATAAAAATAAGATGAAATACTTACATATACGTAAATAAAACCCATTGAATAATAATAACAATAAAATATTAAAATCAGCACCCATATTTACAGTTTTGTTTTGTCTGACCAACAACAGTCCAGAACTCAAAGATTATTTAATTTATAATGATATGAAACAGAGAAAAGTACCAAAAGCTGCACGTTTTTAGACGCTGGAACCGTTTTCACATTTTACATTCATTGAAAAACCAAAAGAGCTGCCAGTTAAATATCTATCAGTCAAATAATCTCTTTATTACTGGAGTACTTTAAGGGCATAAATCAAATGTTTTTAAGAAAATAGAACTGAAAACACTGAGTGGAAACACGGAGAATATAACATTATATTTATTTATCTGAATGTTAATACGGTTCATCCATCTCTGCTTTTTATCATCAGTCATGATTGTATCTTAAACTCTGTTTATTCATCAGTGAGTAACTGAACACTGAACACACAGTTTGCTGCTGTTCAGATAGAAACACTCATCATGTCAGTAACAGATGCAGCAGCTCTGAAGGAGGTGAACGCACACACACAGTTTACTGTGGTTTCATCTGATTAATAGTTTTAGAAACCTGCAGGAGGACCGACAGTGTGATCTAAGAGTTCAGTAGTGATTTACTGAATAAACACCTCCAGTTTGTGAGCATCAGAGTATTACTCTGGTATACTGTAGTACAGAGTTGTGTTTCCGTGCTGCCCGTCCTGTCCTCGTGGGGAATGTGAGGCATGTCCTGTCTGTTGAAACAGCGTACTGTTACTGTATTTACAGCTTCAGTCCGACAGTATTTAGAAACCTTTTAATGAGTCGTCGTCCCGGCGGTTCAGTTCAGTTCAGTTCAGTTCAGTTCAGTTCAGCTCAGTTCAGTAGAGTAAAGGCACTCTGAGAAACCTGATCTGTGTTCCTTCACTTCAAACATTTACATTCAAGATTCAAGATGTTTATTGTCACACCGGTTATACAAGTACAATCGTGTTAAATACTTTTTGCTGGGAAGCTCCATTAAGAAAACAGTAAGTTAAGTAGCTAAAAATAATAGTGTATTTACAAATAATATACAGTATAATAATAAAGGAAATACTTGGTATATGGTAAATATAGAAGCATATATTCATATATATGGGAGCAGTAGAGGTTGCATACTATAAAAATATTGCACAGGCTTTTTTTTTATATATATTGCATTGATTGAAGTATTGCACTTGTTTAATGCACTTTTTGTGAGAGAGTGTTGTATGATTTATCTGTTTAAGAGTCTTAAATAAAAGAAATATTGCACTAACTAGGACGTAGGGCTTCACGACTGTGGCCAAAATGCTAATCAGGATTAGTTTGATCAATATGGAGATCCCGATTATTTATCACGATTATTCATTGATTTTTAGTGCCAACATTTTTATTGCACTTTCACATTAAAATAAACAGAGCGCTGCTTTCTCTTCCATGCTGTACTACATTTCCTGTTAATGTACATTTAGGGCTGCACGATGTTGGAAAAAACTGACATTGAAATATTTTTTTTCTACAATATGAAAAAATACATGAATATTCACCGTACCCCGTTTTGTTAGCTACATTTTAAAGTTAAATGCATCAATCTGGTGCACTTTGAGAGCAGAACTAGCAATTTAATCATAAACACATTGGTTGTATAGATAATATCTATACCTAAAAGTGAAGCCAAAACATCTGGATCACCAGCTGCTGGATGTTAGTTTAGGAAGCACTTGATTTGATCTGCAGCAGAGTTTTCTAAGAACAGAACACACATTTTAAATGTCACTATTGCATAATATGAGGAGAATATGTGATTGTTGAATATCTTGAGATATTACACATGTATTGTGATCTAACGTTTTTTTTCATTATCGATTTAAGCTACTGATTATTTTCTAGATTAATCGGTTAATCGTTCGGTCTATAAAATGTCAGAAAATAGTGAAAAATGTCCTCACAGTTTCTCAGAGTTCACCCTGGAGGTGTGAATCTTTTTGGTATCTCACGATTCTATTCAAAATCGATTCTCGATGGAAAAACTAAATTTTACAATTTCATCATTTAAAGATACAGTCTCTGATTTGTCCCTAAATCCCCAAATATCAGAAGATAATTATGATAAATATTTTTGAGGACTTTTATTAAATGTTATGTAAGAGGAGCTCTAACAAAACAAAGAGTTATTTTATCAGTCAGCTAAACGACATCAACACGAAAGTAAAACATTTAGTGAAAGAACAGGAAACATGACGGCGATTGTCTGACACTAAAACATGAACACTACATCCTGTACAGATGTTTTACTTTAATAAGATAGAACATTATATAGTATGAAAGTCAGATTTTGTACAGATGTTCATGTATGTACAGAACAAAATACAAATAAATAAAGTGAATACAAATAAATGGATTTTTGGAAGTTGCGAATCGTGAATTTCTTTTCTCTCAACCCTAGTGCACACTTATTTATTTATACCTCAGCTGCTCCAGTGAAAAATATTTTTAATGATTTTAAACGCTCTTTTTTTCTATAAAAAGTTATAAGTTATCCTGATTATTGTCTCTTCTTCTTCTTCTTCTTCAGGATGTTACAGGATGAAACGTCTCAGATCCTCCAGCAGCAGCGACAGTTCTGACAATGAGAGTGAGTCACCAGTAACACATAAACCAGATTATTTAATCTTCTCTGCTGCTCTTTTATTCACCTCCTCCTCTTCTTCCTCCTCCTCCTCCTCCTCCTCCTCCTTTATTCAGGTCCCTCCACCTCCTTCTGCTCCTCCAACAGGTATGGAGGAGGCAAACCTGGAACCTCCACCTCCGACCCCAAGAAACCGGCTGAAGTAAGTTCATCCGTCCTCCTCATCATAGTGTTGTTAAACGTGAGGACCATCCGCTGTTTGACTGACTGATTCTCTCCTACAGGTGTTCAGAAAAGACCTGATCAGCGCCATGAAGCTGCCGGACTCCCACCACGTGTCCCCGGAGGACTACTACCTGCTGGCAGACACCTGGAAGCAGGAGTGGGAGAAGGGGGTCCAGGTGCTGGCGAGTCCAGACACCATCCCTCAGCCGTCAGTCAGGTAAACGCTGTCTGAGTACCAGAGGTCTCACTGGGGGGGGGGGCAAAGCAGTCTAGAGCCTCTTTCCCACTGGACCAAAACCCACTAACATCTGGCTTCTGTCTTCAGTGTGAAAGGTTACGATCTACATTCATCCCGGGACAAAAATCTCATAATTTTTGCCCTTTTTCGACGCGCGCTGAAGTGAATATATAATAAATAAAATCAACAGGGATTTGGACAATTATTATAATTTATTAACGTACAAAACATACAATTAATCTGCTCTCCTCAAAGCCACCAGACTCCAGTCAGAAAACAGTCATTTTACCTTGCTGAACATCATAAAACACACTTTATTCTCAACAGAAACAAAATAAAACTCATCAAAACCGTCTTTGTTAGTCTTTCCACTGTTCCAAAAATCACCAACTCTGGTTTGGTCAAAATAAACTCTTAATTCATCGAGTTAGATGTGAAAAGAAACAGCTGTAATATGCGTTCCTCGAAGCCACCAGACTCCATTCACAGAAACAGGAATTTAACCTCACTGGTCATTGTAAAACAAACAGAAACAAAATAAAACTCATCAAAACCGTCTTGATTAGTCTTTCCACTGTTCCAACAATCACCAACTCTGGTTTGGTCGAAATAAACTCTTAATTCACTGAGTGAGATGAGAAAAGAAACAGACGTTATGTAGTCTACTCAAAGCCACCAGACTCCATTAATAGAAACAGTAATTTTACCTCGCTGATCGTTCTTCATTCAAACTCGACAGAAACAAAATAAAACCATCTTTGTTAGTCTTTCCACTGTTCCAACAATCACCAACTCTGGTTTGAGAGTTTGAAACAGAGATCGAATAAGTAACAGATATAAAAAGGAAGTAACCACAGTAACATTTTTATCACTAATCCTGTTTTGTGCACACCAGAAAGGCTCCTCGTCTACTGGCAATAAGAAAGGAGTTTATCGCCTATTTTTTGCAGGTTTTCCTGTGTTTAAAAAACCTGCAAATACTGTATGCACTAATTCTGGTGCAGAAAGAGGTATAAGAGCTTTGCATCGCTGACAGATCTTGTGTCCTCTGTGTTCAGAGTTATCGTGGAGAAGCCCAAAGAGGTGCTGTACACCCACCAGAGGAAGTACATCCAGTGCTCCAGCCAGGAGTCAACAGAACCGGGTTACGTGAACATCAAGGAGCTGGCGGAGGCCATGTGTCGCTACGACCTGGACGACATGGACCTTTACTGGCTGCACGCGCTCAACACGGAGCTCCACCGTATGGGTGAGGAGCGAGGTCACACATAATCCACACAGACATCTGTCTGCCTGAGCTGGGAATAAGAGCATTAAGATGATATCTAACAGCAGTCTGCTGACCCGGTTTGTCTCCCAGGGGAGGAGCCCATAGACGAGCTGACGATGGAGCGAGCCATGGAGGCCCTGGAGAGCCAGTGCCATGACAACATGAACCACGCCATCGAGACGGTGGAGGGCCTGGGGATCGAGTACGACGAGGACGTCATCTGCGACGTGTGCCGCTCCCCCGACAGCGAGGAAGGGAACGACATGGTGTTCTGTGACAAGTGCAACATCTGTGTGCACCAGGTAACCACGACTACATCGCACAGGAAACATGTTGGTGCTTAAATATACACTGTAGTGAAGGATGGAAGATTAAAGCAGGTCATCACCACAGTCTCACTCTGAGCTGGTGTCTCTATCGGCAGAACTCCCTTCAAAAAACAGTGGAAATAACAACGCAGCTCTGATTACTGATCAAATGAACCGATAACATTAGATCCACCATCTTTTCTCAATCTGTCCAAACATCTCCTGTAATTCAGCACACACATAATCTACCAAAGATCACGTGTTAAAGTCTTATTTTACCGTGTGTCTCTGTAACGTGAAGGAGAGGAAACACAACACAGCTCTTTCTACAGTTACTGTGGTGTCTTCCTGATTTTAGCAGCTTTTCTTTCATCAACTTCTCACAGAAGTTGTTGTTATTAAACGCTGTTTAATAAGTGATATAATAGTATTAAAATATCTAAATAACATCTGAATGCAGCTGTCGGTAAGGGAAGTTTATTGGATGTTTTTGTGTCTCAGCTTTTGATTTTAAGATGCACATTTGATTTTCTCCTAGTTTCTAATGAGTATTTTCATAAAATAGCAGTTTAGTGTGTTTTTAAGGTCTGTTGCTGCTTATGTTTTATTGTTTGTTTCTTTTATGGTCTTATTATTTTAGGGTGCTTTCACAACCCATAGTTCGTTTGACTAGTCCGAATCAGAGTGAACTTGATATTTTTGGTTAGTTTTCTATTTAGTCTGGTTCAGTTTCACAGTGCACAGATTAAAGTGGACCAAATAATAAAATTACGTTTCTGAGGGGCGTCTACGAAGGAGCGAATTCATCTTTTTCCTCTTGAGAGCTGCCACTTCTATGCAGGGAATCACAGAATCTGAAATATTATTGTCGAAGTGTTTTAAAGCTGCAACGATTAATCGATTAGTTTTCAACTATTAAATTAATCGCCAACTATTTTGATAATCCATTAATCAGTTTGAGTCATTTTTTTAAGTAAAAAAGGTGGAAATTCTCTGATTCCAGCTTCTTAAATGTGAATATGTTCTGGTTTCTTTACTCCTCTATGACAGTAAACTGAATATCTTTTGATCGTTATTTTTCACCATTTTCTCACATTTTAGAGACCAAACAGCTAATCAATTAATGCAGAAAATAATCAACAGATTAATCTACAATGAAAATAATCGTTAGTTGCAGGCCTACAGAGTTTTCACTTTGACTCGGCACTGATCTACTGTGAATCTCTTCTCCTCCAGTTTCTTGAATGACTTCATAAACGTCACTATTTTTGTGGACTTTATTTAGCGTATTCTGTGTGTTCTCTTCGGCCAGATGTCAAACAAACAGAGACCGTCTCTCACAAGCGGTCTCGGATCGGTCGTTTTAGTCCGCACCAGAGTACAATTACTGCATTCACAACACCTCAAAGTTCAATTAAAACGGACTAAATGTTGGCTTGTGAAAGCGCCCTTAATCGTTTTTATTCTTGTGAAGCACTTTGTGATCTTGCTCTAAAGGTGCAAAACTAAATAAACTTGACTTCCTCACATCAGTCACAGAATGTTCTCTCCTCCCTTCAGGCCTGTTACGGCATCGTCAAAGTGCCTGTAGGAAACTGGCTGTGCAGGACGTGCGTCCTCGGCATCGACCCTCAGTGCCTCCTGTGTCCTCAGAAGGGCGGCGCCATGAAGGCGACGCGAGCCGGAACCAAGTGGGCTCATGTGAGCTGCGCCCTGTGGATACCAGAGGTAAATATATACACTCCTCCTCCTCTTTCTATCGCTCTACAGCGAGCGTTAAACAACCTCTCATCACGCCGTCTCCTCTGCAGGTGAGCATCGCTTGTCCTGAGAGGATGGAGCCAATCACCAAAGTGTCTCACATCCCACCGAGCCGCTGGTCGCTCATCTGCAGTCTGTGTAAATGGAAGACAGGTGCTTGTATCCAGGTGAGTGAGAGGACCGGTCTGATACCAGAAACATCACAGGAATAGTTCTGTATTTTGGGAAATACGCTCATTTGCTTTCTTGCAGAGAATTAGATGAGATATGAAGCTACAGCCTGCAGCTAGTTAGCTTAGCTTAGCTTAACTTAGCTTAGTTTAGCACCGTGAGATGACGGAGACTCCAAGAAGTCACTGTGCCCGGCCAAGAAATAGTTCCGCACATAATCGCACAATGATTTTCGTTTTTGTACGGATTAAAGTCGGGCTGCAGCTAACGATTATTTTCATCACCAGTTAATCTGCTGATTATTTTCTAGATTAATCAATTAATCGTTTGGTCTATAAAATGGTTAAAACCCCAAGGTCCAAGGAAGTCCAAGGTGACGTCTTTAAATGTCTTTTTTTGTCCAAAACCACAAAATATTCAGTTTAATATGATATATATATATTTGAGAGGCTGAAAAGAGCATTTTCTACCTCTTTCTGCATGAAAAATTACTTTAACGACTATAATCAATTATCAAAATAGTTGGTGAATATTAAATGTTAAAGTAAGTACTTCATTAATCCCAGAGGGGAAATTTCTGAGTTACAGCAGTAAATGATAGATCAAGTACACAACAAGAATAAGAATAAATAATGAGCTTCAGAAGTGTTGGCTGGCTGACTTCAGATCAGCTGTTTCTAGGAGGTTAAAAGAGGAGAAGTCTCAGCATCACACAACAACACGTGCAGTAAAATCTGCTCTGCACTTGCTGAATGTTTCAATAACTGGCTCACGATCACAGAACATGAGGATGATTGATTCGTTTCACTGAGGCGTCTGCAGTCGGCCTTAGGTCAGAATATATTTTATTTATATATATTTTATTTATATAATGTCTGTCTCGTTGTTATTCTTGTACTTCGTGTCACTAAAAAGATCTTTCCAACCATCCAGACTGTCGTCCAGTTAGGAAACAAATCATGTAAACTGGGTTGTTAGTGGGTTTTAGTCCATGTAAACATTATAATAACATAATGCCCCCCCCCTCCGTCCTCCCAGTGCTCGGTGAAGAACTGCACCACTCCCTTCCATGTGACGTGTGCCTTTGAGCACAGCCTGGAGATGAAGACCATCCTGGACGAAGGCGACGAGGTGAAGTTCAAGTCTTACTGCCTGAAGCACAGCCAGTCTAAAGCCGGGGAGGCCGGCCTGAGCCCGGCCCGGTCCAAACCCCCCGCCGAGGCCGAGAAGGTTGGCCAGCGGGCCCAGAGGCTGCAGGAGCTGCAGGAGGAGTTCTACACCCTGATCCAGCAGGAGGAGCTGGCCCGGGTTCTGGGCCTGTCGGTCCGCCTGGTGGACTACATCTATCAGTACTGGAAGCTGAAGAGGAAAACCAACTTTAACAAAGCTCTGCTGCCCCCCCGAGAGGAGGAGGAGAACCTGGTGCTGCAGCCGCAGGAGGACAGCATCCACACCCGCATGAGGATGTTCATGCACCTCCGACAGGACCTGGAGAGGGTGAGTCCATTTAGTACACACCAGGCTAATTATATACTCTAATAACTTTATATACTTTAACCTGAAGGTGTTTTAATGGTTTATATAATGTCAGAAAATAGGGAAAAATGTCCATCCCAGTTTCTCAAAGTCCAAAATGATGTTTTTAAATGTCTTGTTTTGTCCAAAACCCACAAAAAAGATGTTCAGTTTAATATGATATAAAACAGAGAAAAGCAGCAAATCTCCATATTTGAGAGGCTGAAAACAGCATTTTCTGACATTCTTGCATGAGAAATTACTTTAACGATGAATCAATTATGAAAAAAGTTGGTGATTATTTTTCTGTTGATCGACTAATTGAATAGCCGACTAATCGTTGCAGCTCTAATAGTTAAAATATGCCTCAGTAATCTCCCATATTTCAGTGTGCAAAAACACAACTGTCCACCTTGAATTATGATTAAAAAAAAAGGTGTTTTAGGGTTGAGTGGGGAAGATTCTGAAACTCCTGAGCTGTGAATCAACGTGCTTTGTCTCTTAAGTGTGTAAGTGTTTTACACCATGGAAGCGCTGTTTATGCACATCAGCAGAAAACCTCTGCAGCAGGGAGACACGAGGAAGTAGAAAGAGAGTAAAGTTAGAGAGAGATCCTGGCTGCAGTCTGCTGTTTGGGAAAAGATTTATTTATTTTCCAGCAAGACAACGAGACAAAACATAAAGAACACAAAGAACGTCTTCAAAACAACGTTAATGTCCTCGAGCTGATGCAGGATTTGTGGCAGGACTTTGGAAAAATGGTGAAAAGTGCTGATCACACAGTTTCCGAAAGCCCCAGATGACATCTTCTGATTACTTGTTTTGTCAAACCTACAGTCCACAAACCCAAAATATTTGGCTTATTATCATAAAAGGCAAAGAAAAATTATTATCAAAATAGTTGCAGATAAATAAGATACTTGTTTTAGAGCCGCAACGATTAATCGATTAGTTGTCAACTATTTAATTAATCGGCAACTATTTTGATAATCGATTAATCAGTTTGAGAATTTTTTTAAGAAAAAAAGTCTAAATTCTCTGATTCCAGCTTCTTAAATGTGAATATTTTCTGGTTTCTTTCCTCTATGACAGTAAACTGAATATCTTTGAGACATCTGAGGACGTCATCTTGGACTTTAGGAAACACTGATCAACATTTTTCACCATTTCTGACATTTTATAAACCAAACAACTAATCAGTTAATGGAGAAAATAATCAACAGATTAATTGCCAATGAAAATAATAGTTAGTTGGAAAGTAAATTGTTTCAGCTCTTGTTTTATATTAATTTAGATCAGTTTGTAGAGATTGTTTTCACTTTGATATTAACACGTCTTTCTCAAAATATTCAAAATATATATACTTTATTATATCTGTTAATAAGTGTCAGAAAACTGAACTGTGATTCAAAGTAAACAATAAAATGTGAGCCCACGTTGGTGAATGCTCTTACAGGCTTTATGACCTTCAGTAGCATGAACATAAAGACATGAATATTGTCAGATCAGTCTTAAAGGAAGCAGAGAGCAGATGTTATACAATTAAAACGTGTTTTTAATGCACATTTCTTTCCCGTTGTGCAGGTGAGGAACTTGTGCTACATGGTGAGTCGGAGGGAGAAGCTGAAGGTTCTGCAGAGTAAAGCTCAGGAGCAGATGTTCAACCTGCATGTGAAGCTCATGAACCAGGAGCTCTCTGCTGGTGAGCCGTCTGCTGAGGATTTATAGATCAATATTCTGATTGTGATTTATAGATCAATATTCTGTTGTGATATTTGAATCCTATCTGAACGTGTTTTTATCTTCTCTCTCTGTCCTCAGGTCTTCCGTCTTCGTCTCCGGCGGAGAGCATGCTGTTCCGTCCTCCTCCCAGGATAACGCTGAAGCTGAAAATGCCCAAATCCTCGAGTCTGGGAAACGGAACCCCCGGTTCTAAGTCCGGTAACGGGCCGCTGTGCCCGGACAACAGCGGTAACGTGGCCGAGCACGCAGGCGAAGGTCTGGGTCAGGGGAAACCTCAGCTGCTGCACGGACGCGGTCGGAGAGAGGAGCGCTCCAACGGGCGCCTGTCGTCCTCCAGCTACTCCCGCTGCCCGGCGCTGCCCGTTAAACCCACCGGGAAACCTTTAGCCCTGCACGCGGCGCTGCTCGGCCACTCGTCCAACAGTAACGGCAAACTGGTCCTGGACCAGGACCGGGCGAAATCTAACGGGCTGGTGGCTCAGAAGGACAGTTCCTGCCAGACGCCCGGCGACCCGGACGCTTCACATCAGGTTTTGGACAAGAGCAGCTTTCGCAAGTCGGCCATGGAGCACTTCGGCCGGTCCTTCAAAGAGGCGACCATTAACCTGGTCCGGACCACGGAGGACCTGCGGGCCTCAGACAAACTGTCCCGAAAGGGCTCGGCCAAGGAGAGACTCTGGGTCAAACCGGCGTCCGAACACAAAGCGAAGAGGTCGTACCAGGACAGCGACGGGTACTGTCCCGACCTGGAGCTCAGCGACTCGGAGCCCGAGGCCAAAGGGAGTCACGCTCCGAGGAAAGGGGTCAGCCGCGGGAAACAGTCTCTGGGATCCAGACACCCGGTGCAGAGGTGACAGATGTTTCTTTACTCCGCTCACCGCCGCTCTCCTCCTGACCTCGTGGCGGTCTTCCCAAGTGCCAGGCCGTCTCTGTGAACTCTCCATCAGGGACCCAGACCCAGACCCAGACCCAGACCCAGACCCAGCGCTGCTGATGATGCATGAAGGGCGTCGAGAGCATCACCCAGATGGGATTCATGAAGAAGTGTTGGTGTGAGAGAAACTGATCTGAGATCATCATGTGGCTAAAAATTACATTTTGTACTCTGCACAACTTTGTATTAAACACACAGGTTGAATCGGACTAAAACTGCTGTACAGAACAATGTTCAGACTGGGATGTAAATAATGTTAAACACTTTATTCTGACTTCTGACGTTAAATCAAACTTGTGAATTCGAGCATCTTTCTGACACACTGTCTGTTAACAGTTCACCTGTTTTCCATCAGGTGATTAAACTGACCTGTTTATACATTTGTCAAGTAGTGAGGTCATTGTTCTGAACAGAAATGCCTTGTATGTGTGTAGGAATGCAGTTTCACACTGTTAGTACCTGTGTGGATTAATGCAGCTGACAGTAAGTTGAGTCCTGGTTAGACAGAAGGATCATGAAGAAATGTGTGTAACGAGTAAAGACATCCCCAGTAACGTAGTTGAACCCGAGTACAGATGTGTAACTGATGATTGCCTTTATTACTGGCCTCAGATCGTCACATGATCAGCCTTCATCATCATCATCACTGACTCATTAACTGAGATGTTATATGTGTCACTTTGTTTTGATAATAAATAAGCTGGAATATCTGGTTTTACTGGACACTGTTAGGATTATTTTCGGTACCGACGTCATTTCAGTACTTTTAGTGATGTGTTAACTTTGTATCGACCAATTTTTTTTATTTTATTTTAAAAAGGTGTCTTAATACAAACATCTTAAAATTAACAAAATAAGGATATCTGATCAACGAATAAATAATCTGACCTTTCATTTGGTGTCAACTTTCAGTGCTTTTTGGCCCCAGTTTTAATGTTGTAATGTCTGCCAGACTCTGGTGAAAGAAAATGCAAATCTTAGCGGGATAGTTCAGGTGTTTGGAAGTGTGGTTGTATGAGGTATTTATCCGTAGTCAGTGTATTACCTACAGTAGATGGCGGTCGGAGTGAATCCAAACTAACCCTTTAGGACGCCAAAGTCAAACAATAACACAAACTAACTAACTGATGGAGGCAGCGGTAGATCAGCAACTCCTGTGTTCTGAGAGGTAAAATTACTGGTTTTGTGAATTGAGTCTGGTGGCTTTGAAGAGAGAATAGATAACAGCTTCAGTTTCCCATCAGAAAGGGCTGTCTGATGATTATTATCATTTTCCAGAGCACACACATAATAGTGTTATGTGACCTCGAAAAGAGACGTCTAACTTGTGCTAATCCTCAGAACCTATGGAGGACAGACTACATAAATACATACATAAATAAATAGAAAATAAATGCAAAAATACATAAATATATATGTACATTTAAAAATAAATATAAAGCAAATAAAAATAAATGCAAAAATTCATAAATACATTTAAAAATAAATATAAAACAAATAAAAAATAAATGCAAAAATAAATACATAAAAATAAATACATTTAAAAATAAATATAAAACAAATAAAAATAAATGCAAAAATAAATATATTTAAAAATAAATATAAAACAAATAAAAAATAAATACAAAAATAAAGACACAAATAAATGCAAACATTAAAAAAATACATAGATACATAAATAAATTTAAAAATAAATATAAAACATAAAAAATAAATGCAAAAATAAATATTATATATTTTTAGGTGACCAGGCTTTTTGATCATATTTTTGAGTATATGCTCCTGAGAAGGAAATAAATAGATAACGAGTATAAGTAGTACTAGTACTATGGTTTACCGTTTTTACTGCTGTACCATATCAGTTATTTGGAAGGAAAGCTAGATGGCAGCATCGTCACACCGCTGTGGAGTACAGGCTATAATTATCATTATGGTTTTACGCCTTTAACACAGCAGACATACAGTATTATTAATAACACAATAATGAGAGATGATGAGTGAGTGAAATGTAACAATGTGTGCATTATACTACAATATGTAACAATAACTATGGAAAAATAGACATAAGACATATGTTTAAATGCACAGTAGAAACAGTAGAAATAAGTAAATGCAGTATTGATGTACTGTACTGATGCTCAGTTGAAGATATAATAAATGATGCGGTTATAGCTGCTGACAGGGATGAAATAAGACCAGTCTATAGTAATATATCTAAGTAGTTAGTATAATAATCTATGTGTGACACTGTGAGGGAGGAGATGAACAGTTTGATGTCTTCCTGTGGTTCATCTCGGTGGAATGAGTCTTGAACTGAATGTACTCCTGTGTGCAAAACTATAATAATGTTTTCACTGATGACATGTGGAAATATGTGCTGTGAAACAGGCATTTATTCAGTTAATCATGTGATCATGTGATCATGTAATCATGTGATAGAGAAGCAGCAGAACAGGAAGAGCTCTGGTGTGGTTTAATCTAAAGTCAGCAGCTTGTCTAGTTCCACTACGCTGGTTAATCGTGCTGTTTCAGGTTTTATTGAGCTGCTGAAGAAGCTGAGAAACACCTGACAAACCACATTATCACCAACAAACAAGACGACTTAATCAATGTCCTCTCAGGAAGCCTGTTATAGTACAAAGGTCAGTCTTCTAAAAACAACTTTTAGGTCAATTTAAAGATAAAATACAGCTGCCACGTTGTGTGTAGACGACATCTTTATTTGACAGATATATGAACACATTTACAACATCTGAATATAGTTGGTGTTGATGATAGGGCTGTCAAAGCTCAGTTTTAAAGTTAGAGTGAAGATACTGGTATCATATGAAACTAGAAAACCTAAAGAATCCATCGGTACCAACCATGTCACACTAGCTTGTAGTGAAGGAGGTTAAATAACGCTCCAAACGTATGCTAAATTTTGGCGAGGAAAAACTGTCGTGTCCATTTTCAAAGTGGTCCCTTGACCTCTGACCTCCAGATATGTGAATGTAAATGGGTTCTATGGGTACCCACGAGTCTCCCCTTTACAGACATGCCCAATTTATGATAATCACATGCAGTTTGGGGCAAGTCATAGTCAAGTCAGCACACTGACACACTGACAGCTCTATGTTATGTTATGATTTGAGCATATTGTTTTATGCTAAATGCAGTACCTGTGAGGGTTTCTGGACAATATCTCTCATTGTTTTGTGTTGTTAATTGATTTCCAATAATAAATATATACATACATTTACATAAAGCAGCATATTTGTCCACTCCCATGTTGATAAGAGTATTAAATACTTGACAAATCTCCCTTTAAGGTACATTTTGAACAGATAAAAAAATTTCAATTAATAGCGATTAAATATTTTAATCGATTATTTATTTTTGCATTTATTTTTTATTTTTGCATGTTTATTTGCATATATTTTGCATTATTTATTTATATATTTTTGCATTTTTTATTTATTTATTTTTGCATTTTTCATTTATTCATTTTTGCATATATATTTGCATATATTTTTGCATTTTGCATATATATAAAGCAGCATATTTGTCCACTCCCATGTTGATAAGAGTATTAAATACTTGACAGATCTCCATTTAAGGTACATTTTGAACAGATAAAAAATGTGCAATTAATCGCGATTAAGTATTTTAATCGATTATTTATTTTTGCATTTATTTTTTATTTTTGCATGTATATTTGCATTTATTTTGCATTATTTATTTATATATTTTTGCATTTTTCATTTATTCATTTTTCCATGTATATTTGCATTTATTTTTGCATTTATTCTTTATTTATTTTATATTGTATTTATTTATTTAAGTATTTATGAGTTTATATATTTATTTATTTATGCACGATTTTCACTTTTCTGGACAATATCTGTCATTGTTTTGTGTTGTTAATTGATTTACAATCATAAATATATACATACATTTGCATAAAGCAGCATATTTGTCCACTGATACATTTTTTTTGCAATTAATAAGCGATTAAATATTTTTAATCGATTGACAGCCCTAATAAAAACATAATAACACAATAATACATAAAACACTGAGGCTGTTCTTCTTGGAGCTAAATGCTAACACACGCCAGAACATGTTGTACCTGCTGCTCTGGCCACACCCATCAGTGACGCGTCACCAGGTGCTTTTTGTCATTAAAATGAGCTGAAGGGAACACCTGCTGTGACGGGCTGCAGTATGTTTTGGGAGTTTCCAGCCACAGAGAGAGAGATTGAGCATCATTATCATCATTATCACTCCAGACCAGAGGGCTCTTTAAGAGGAGAGCTCAGCTCTGCATCTGCTGATCTGTCAGCAGGCGGTGCCTCCTCCTCTCCTCCTCCTCCTCTTCCTCCTCCCTCTCTCCTCCTCCTCCTCCTCCCTCCTCCCTCCTCCCTCCTCCTCTCTGCTGCTGCACCTCAGAGACCGACAGACACCACCCGGTGCACTGAACTCTCTCTCTCTCTCTGTGTCGCTGCACCTGGAGCAGCCTGCTGATCATGCACTAGATACCCGACCATCATGGATGATAATCGGTAAAATGCGCCGGGCCGACCGTCCTCCTCATCCCGGGCTCTGCAGGTGTGAAAGGTAACCAGACCGGGGGAGGGTCGGCTTTTTATCTCCTCATGCATGCTTCATGTTCAGCCATGATAACGTGCTCTGATGCGCTGGGATGGACTGCTGGTTAGTCTCCTGGTGTTTGTCCTCTGTGCTGGTCTGACTGGTTCAGCTGGTTCTGTGAGAGGATCAGCAGCAAGTAAGTACACAAGACTCACATCTCTGGGTGTGATCCTGGACTTTATCTGTCATATGCATCCTAAATAAAGCAGAATAACCTCTAATTAATATAACTAATGAAGCTGTGTGTTCACTCAGCATGTCTTCCTCGGTGGTGTCCGGGCTGGGAGAGCTGCCCATGGACAGCTGGATGTCTCACCTGCCATGCGCTCTGTGGGACACCCCCCTGTACCACCTGGCCATCCCGGGTAGGCTGACACAGCACAGCACGGCACAGCATGGCTCACTATAGTCTGGATCCATTGGTTGAATGTTATCAGTGTTAATGTGTGTGCAGGCCTGTCACAATAACTATATATTAAAAACGAAATAACTGCGATATTATTGTCATTTTAAGACCATTTTATGCCACTGATATAATGATAATATAATAGTGTAATAATGCATAAAATTAATAAAATAAATAATAATATGATATAATAATAATTGACTCAATAAATAAATAAATATGTCATTAAATATAACAAAAAATATATTTATAAATGTAAATAAATCCCCCCTGGTTTTGATTAAATTTATATTGTATTATATAATTTTTTTATGTATCCGCTGTGATATATTGTATGTTCTTTAATGTGTGTTTAATACAAATTAAAATGAAATAAAATAAATCAATGACTCGATAAATAAATAAATGTCATTAAATGTAGCAAAAATAATATAAAAAATAAATGTAGCCATTAATTAACTGATAATTGATGTGACAAAAATTTATATTTCTGTTTTAATTTCCTTCTTTATTTATTTATCTTTGTATTACTTCCCTTATTTATTCACCCTTCTGTTTAATTTTCCCATTTATTTATTTACGTGTTTATTTTTCTATTAATTTTTAAATGTATTTATTTATTTTTGCATTTTTTTTTTTTATTTTGCATGTATATTTGTATTTATTTTTGCATTATATATTTATTTAAAAAAAATATATTTATTTAAGTATTTATGAATGTATTTATTTATTTATTTATTTATTTCGGCACGATTTTCACTTTGCATTTCACCCCTTATTTATTTCCCCAAACTTATTTATTTCTATATTTTTTTCTTTATACATTTCTTTTTACATTTCTGCCTCTTATGCATATATCTATGACATATATATATATATGACATGGTTGGTACCAATGGGTACCAGTATCTTCACTCTGGCTTTAAAAATCAAACTAAAAACTTTAAAACGAATTATTACACATTATTATCACGTTAACTTTGACAGCCTTAGTTACGTTGTACGTACGTTGAGCTCTCAGGGCGCCACCATAGCTATTACACAAAGCAATCAACTGTCTAATGATGATTATGTTTATTATCTTCCTCCCATTAGGCAGCCACAATGCAGTAACGTACTGTCTGGATATGAACGACAGATCCCCCGTTGACCTCACGCAGCCAGACATGCTGCAGAAGCTGGACAAATACATGAAGCCTCTCATCCGCCCCTTTGTGTACAAGTGGGCGATAACCCAGGTAATAAATCACACAGAGATATATTACTGGTTGTTAATGAGCTGGAGCTCGTGTGATGAACTGTGCACGCTGTGTGTTGCAGGAGTTCACTATAAAGCAGCAGCTGGACTGTGGGGTCAGATACTGTGACCTGAGGATCGCTCACCGGCCCAACGACAGCTCCACCGACCTGTACTTCTACCACGGCGTCTACACCACGCTCACTGTGGAGGTGAAGCTACGCCACAATGCACACACACACACACACATACTGTAAATACCACGAGGATGTTGCCACGGTGACATTTATGCTCCTGTAAAGGCCATCTGCATCCACAACAATAACCATTGAGATAATAACCATAAAGAAAAAGTCGAGCTCAGCAAACCGACATCACTGCAGAGGGACACTAAATCCTCTCGTCGCTGCTTCTTAACCACTTTAATTAAAGTGGTTCTGAATGTTTTGTCATCACTCTGAGATTAACATTATGGTCATTTTAGATGTTTATAAGGTTATTATAGCGGGAACACAGCATTATTATTTAGATTTTATTTCTTAAAGCAGTGCTATGGTACTTTCAGTCAGTGAAGTCACTCAGTAAAGTCAGTTATAAAGTGAGATCTATCTAAGGAATACCAGATAACTGAAATGTGCTTTTAGCTTTTAAAATAAGGCTGTGGACTGTGCATTAGGGCTGTCAATCAATTAATATTTACTTACGATTAAACGCATTATTGTCCATAGTTAATCATGATTAATCGCAAATATATCTAAAAACTCATAAATACTTAAATAAATAAATACAATTATAAAATAATTAAACATAAATGCAAAAATGAATGCAAATATACATGCAAAAATAAATAAATGAAAAATGCAAAAATAAATAAATAAAAAAAGAATGCAAAAATAAAAATAAATAATGCAAAATAAATGCAAATACACATGCAAAAATAAAAAAATAAATGCAAAAATAAATAATCGATTAAAATATTTAATCGCTATGAATTGCACATTTTGTATCTGTTCAAAATGTCCCTTAAATGGAGATCTGTCAAGTATTTAATACTCTTATCAACATGGGAGTGGGCGAATATGCTGCTTTATGCAAATGTATGTATATATTTATTATTGGAAATCAATTAACAACACAAAAAAATAACAGATATTGTCCAGAAACCCTCACAGGTTCTGCATTTAGCATAAAACAATATGCTGAAATCATAACATGGCAAACTGCAGCCCAACAGGCAACAACAGCTGTCAGTGTGTCAGTGTGCTGACTTGACTATGACTTGCCCCAAACTGCATGTGATTATCATAAAGTGTCTGTAAAGGGGAGACTCAAGGGTACCCATAGAACCCATTTACATTCACATATCTGGAGGTCAGAGGTCAAGGGACCCCTTTAAAGACAGTTTTTCCTCGCCAAAATTTAGCATAAGTTTGGTATGACATGTATGACATGGTTGGTACCGATGGTTTCATCGGGTTTTGACAGCCCTACTGTGCATTACATGATTGAGTCCTGCAGCAGAAGCAGAATAACTTGTGTGTTTTCCTGGCAGACTGTCCTGATGGAGATCAGAGAGTGGCTGGACGCTCATCCCAGAGAGGTGCTCATCCTCTCCTTCAGCCACTTCCTGGGCCTGAACCAGGAGCTCCACATGCTGCTGCTCACAACCATCCGCAACGTATTCACCTCAAAACTCTGTCCCAAAACGGTACGACTGCTCCTCCACTTTACAAATAAGGAATTAAAGAATGAGGCTGGCCACAATCTACATGTTTCTTATTGTCAGTGAATCCAGTGAAACGACCCTAACCAACAGTGAATTCATCCTACTAAAGTAGGTCTATTTCTATGGGGGACAGAACCTGCCAAAATAATAAATAAACAAATGACTCAATAAATAAATAAATATGTCATTAAATGTAGCAAAAATAATATTAAAAATAAATGTAGCCATTAATTAATTGATAAAATGTGACATAAATTGATATTTGTTTTTATTTGCTTTATTATTTATTTACTCTTCTGTTTATTTTTTCCTTGTATATATTTTATTAATTTCTAAATTTATTTATTTATTTTTGCATTTATTTTTTATTTATTTATTTATTTTGCGTTTATTATTTATTCATTTATTTATTTTTGCATTCATTTTTATTTATTTTATATTTATTTTTAAATGTATTTATTTATTTAAGTATTTATTTATTTATTTATGTATTTATATATTTCTGCAAGATTTTCCCTTTGCATTTCACCCTATTTATTTCCGACAAACTTATTTATTTCTGTATTCTTTTCTTTTTACATTTCTTTATGCATTTCTGCTTCATTATGCAAATGAGGGGGCTGTCACTCAACCTGTGTCAACATTTATTTTATTGTTAATATTATTTTTTCTACATTTAATGACATATTTATTCATTCATCGAGTAAATTATTTATTTATTCATTTATTTTTTATTTTGGCAAGTTCCGTCCTCCATATATTACCTGTGTAACCAAATGACATGATATTTGCAGGCAAGTATTTCGCATTTTCAAGTCGTTTATTTGTCACTAGAGCTGTCCTCGACCAAAGAAATCCTTAGTCGAATAATTGATTAGTTGATTTAATTAACAGATACGTAAAAGAATCACACAAAAGCACCACTATAAATCTGGTATTTAGCAGAGATATGCTCATAAGTTCGTTGGAAATAAGTCATTCAGCATGAAAAAAGCATAAAAAACGATTAATCGACTAAAGAAATCTTCCAGTTAGCTCAGACAGAGAGGACTGAACGCTGTAGAGGCTTTTAGAGAGATTACAACTGGAAACACTCTCCTGGTTTTAGTGTTTTTACTGGTTTCTTTGACAGTAAGAAAAATTTACACTAACGCCAGGCCAGCCTTATCCTTTAAATAACATTAACACAGTCAGAAAACGAAACAAAGCCTGTTGTTCTGCTGATTTCAGGAAGTGTTAACTCTTCGAAACCTGTGGAGTTTAGGCTACAGAGTGATTGTGTCCTATGAACACAACATCGCCAGCTGTCACAGCGACCTGTGGCCTCATATCACCTACTGGTGGGCCAACAAATGCAAAGCTGAGGCTCTCATCGAGGAGTTCGAACACCGGAAACAACATGGCCGACCAGGTAATTAAACCCAGGTTGTGACTTTTTAATTAAACTCTGAATTTGGATTCCACCACTAAAATCCCATGTGTGTTTCAGGAGGATTCTTCGTCACAGGTATTAATCTGACGGAGGACCTGAAATACATCTGCACCCACCCGACGGAGTCCCTGAAGGACTTGGTGATGTCCACGTACCCGGCGCTGCTGAGCTGGGTGAAGGAGCAGACGCCCGGCTCAAAGGTCGGCTCGCTCAACATCATCGCCGGGGACTTTATCACCGAGAGCCAGTTCGTACCGACCGTCGTCACGCTGAATGAGAAACTACTGAAATGGTCCTCGTGACTTTTCGACAGAGACGTGGACTCGAGTCACAAATTTGACAAAGTCGAAAAAGACTTGCAACTCGACTTGGATTTTAACACCAGGAACTCGTGACCTCACTCAGACTTGAGCCTTTTGACTTGAAAGTACTTGATACCTTCCCCTAGGTCATTTAAAAAGTATGGTATTTAAAAAGTGTGCCATGAATCATTTCATTTCCTGAGTCAACTAACGTTGGTGCTCTTCATTCCCAGCAAGTCGAGCATCCAATCAAGTCGCAGGAGAGAACCATGAAGAACTAACGTTACGTTACGGAGCGCCAGTTGGAAAAAATGATACCAAAACCACGAACAAAAACTATGCAGAGGTCAACAAAGAAATAATTGCAGTATGCAAAAAAAAGTGTGGGTCAAAAGTTTAAGACGGAGACGCAAATGGCATTACATTTGGTGAAGAGCGCATTATGACTTGTTTAGGACATGAAACTGAAAGTTTAGGACTTGGGACTTGTCTTGGAAATAGCCTGTCTTGACTTGTGACTTGCTAAACAACGACTTGGTCCCTCCTCTCCTTTTCACCAGTTTGCATTATTCTATAAAATGTGAATCACAGCATGAAACCCAGCTGAGCTTGTTTATGACAGAACTACTTGAATTATTCATTTAAATATAAAAGCACTGATCTGATTTAAATATAGAAGCACTGATCTGGAGTCAGTGAAACGTAAACTTCAGTCTTGAAGAAAACGTATACTTCAGTACTATACTATACTTCATACTTCACTCTTGTAGACAACGTATACTTCAGTACTATACTTCATACTTCAGTCCTGAAGACAACGTATACTTCAGTACTATACTTCATACTTCAGTCCTGAAGACAACGTATACTTCAGTACTATACTTCATACTTCAGTCCCGTTTGTTTACATTCAGTTCACTATTTATGCAACGTACTGTACCAGTTTTCACGAGTCAGCGAAGGAGCAATAACTAATCTCACCTTGACGTTCTAGAAGAGCACAAACTGTGTATTCAACGAGCACATAATGACTGTAACGTAGGTCTTACACACTTTTATAACTACGACAACATGTGGGCAGCAAGTTTAAGAACTCTATATCACCTACGGGACATCTATTAATCCACTGAGAATGTAGACATGAAACTTATGCAAAATGCATGGAAACCTAATGTGCATGAACCGTGACTGTTTTACTTCTGATTGAGCCAACAGGTTATCGGCCTTGTTTTAAAATAGTGCTGCACCGCTGTGCCTGTGATGACATGATGCTTTTACAATAAACATGAGCATTTTTTTTAAAGCAAATTACCTCATTTTTATTCATTCCGATGTAAAAAAACAATATTAAACTGATGAGACACGATGGGACGATATGAATATTTCATGTTCCGATAATTGCCAAAGTATCAGCTCAGTCGGACAGTTCGTGAAATAGTCAAAAAATGTTATGTATTGATTCGTGTACACAAATTTCAAATTTTTTTTTGTGATGGTCAGCACGAAATCAATTCGTACGTAATCCACGTAATTTAGAAACAGGAAGTGTAAAGAGCGGCAAACGCCGCGTAGGGAGGAGTTCGGGGTGGATGGGTGGGTCTAAAAACACCAGACTTTCACCAGGAGACCAATATTGGTGCCCCGTGTGAGGCCAGAAGTCAACGTTGATTTATTTGTCACGTAACTTCCTTACTTAAGTTACAGCACTTCCGGAGTTATTTTAACCCAAACCACCATCTTTTCTTAAACCTAACTAAGTAGTTTTATTTTGAAAAGACTGGAGCGGAAATTGACACGTGCGCCACGTGTTGCTGGACATTCGTAGGAAAACGCACAAAAATGCGTCACAGAAAAAAAGGGAAATTTGTGTCTATGTACACGAATCAAATAGATTAAATTGTGTGACCATTTCACGAACGGCCTGAGACTGTGTTGAAATTATCCATGCATAGTATTACTTTTTTTACATTAGTTTATTTATCTTATTTATTTCTAAATTCATCTTACTTATATTGTTATTCTATTTTGCACTGATGTTAATATTATGTCTTATGCACTTTATATTTATTACTCTGTCGTGTTTTTTATTTTTATGTTGTCTGGTAAAAGAATTTCCTTTGGGATTAATAAAGTTCTATATAATCTTAAAACAAATGTGATTCACGATATTATCCCGACCGTCATCAAAATATGCTTAAAATGACAGTAAAACATACATCAGACCGGCAGATACGGGTACAAAAAGTCAAGATCCCATAGACTTCAATGTGATCTGACGTATGTTTGGTCTGTAATTTCTTAATTTTGTACGTTCGTACACATTCATCTCTTGTTATACAAACGTTTGTTTTATACACATGTCTGATAATTATTTAGCGATCTTGCCTGAACCTGAACGTTGGCAATACCTTAAAAAATGAAGGTTGAGCGCTGCCATACATATCTGATTGAATCCCGTTAGACTAAGTGTTGTCTGTAAATAACCAACGCGTTAATAGCCAACTGTTTATAAGTTTGGAGCGTTATTTAACCTCCTTTGTGATAAGCTAGTAGGACATGGTTGGTACCGATGGATTCTTTAGGTCACTAGTTTCATATGATGTCAGTATTTTTCACTCTAGATTTAAAACTGAGCCGCTAAAGATCGGAACCAAATTTGCGTTAACACGATATTATCGCGTTAACTTTGACAACCCTAGTTTTGCGTACTTCTGTTACGTTGTTTCCTACGTATTTTGTGGCCAACCATGACGTTTTTCCTAAACGTATGTGGCGTATAAATGACATGCAAAAAGGATAAAATGAATGTCGTTGTAATGTCGTGCTATTTAAACTCCTTCCCGTGAGATCAGGTCGGTGTCCTCTAGTCTGCTCACCAGGCGTCTGTTTCATTTACACAAAAGAAGTGAGCGTTTGTGTCTGTGGACGTTTTCAGCTGAATGTTAAACTATGGAGTCCCTGAAGGGCCACAATGGGGGGAGAAAAAAAGCTTTTGTGTTCCCGCTCAATAGTTTGTGTTACATCATCTGTTCTGGGATCAGTTCAGTTCATTCAGGCAAATGAAAAACAGGCAAATAATTCATGTAAAGCTCCGATGAGCTTAAACATTTCATGTCTCTTCTTTTAAAATAAGAAAGTATTGTGTATATGCAGATATTCTGCTGTTAGACTGGATGTAAAGCTGTAACTGTGTAAGGAAAATTAATAATAATGATCGTTAAATGTCAACCAATCATATTCAATTTCACCATGTATTTACAATTTTATTGTTTCATTTAAAGAAGCTCTATTTGATTTAAAGTAAAATTAAAATTTCATTGCATTATACTGGCATTAAATAGATTTAAAAAAAAACTTTAAAAAGGTTGAATTTATTCCATTTACGTTACGTGTTTCCTCTCATATTCTACCATACTGTTTGTCTTATTGTTTCTGTTTCACTCCCAGCTAAATGTAAATATCCACTCTATAATTTAAAGCCTCACTCAGAATTAAACCGGGTCTCTCAGAGTAACAGGAGCTCTCACCGGCCTGCACTTTTTCCAGTGTTGTTTACGAACCAAAATATAATTCTCACATCTATTTTGAAATGTTCCAGTAATCAGCACTTACAATGAAAAGTCTATCATTGTTCCAGTAACACTGTGTAGCCTCCATGTGTTCCCATTAATACTGGTACAGTTAATCAGGGACTTTTGTTGTTTTTCCTTTCCGTGGGAGATAGTGAATGATATGACGAACTAGAAAAAGATTGCTTCTGAGGGAGGGATGCGTAAATAAACTTGACATCATGACTCATTTGCTCCTTTAAAAACACAATAAACACATGCATTATGTCATGTAAGCTGCAGCGACAAATATCACCTTTAAAAAATGTGACCAGCGAGAGAAAATTCCTGAGAAAAAGATCAATTTCACAAGAGGAAAAGTTCATCTTGATACCTGAAGGAAGAGCCATCTTTCCTCTGCACACAAGAGAAACATTAAATCACATTAAAACAGCAGAAAATCAGCCATGTGGTAACTGAGCAAACTACTAATTCTGTTTTTGGGAACCATATGATATATTGTTTATTAAGACATGTTAAACATGTTAAAATATTTAAATTATGTCTTGTATCATCCAAATATTTGGCAAAGAAAAGGCATCGTCTCACCTTGATTAACCAGGAGGGTAAAAGCACCAAGCTGCTCTCACTTGTTAATTAGGAGCCATCAGTCCTCACACCTGCTCAACAGGTGATCTGAATAACCTCCAATCAACTCAGGGGAACTGGGACATTCAGATAAAATTAACTGGGAAAAGGGAAATAA
The DNA here is from genome assembly GCA_916701645.2 of Sebastolobus alascanus. NCBI lineage: Eukaryota > Metazoa > Chordata > Actinopteri > Perciformes > Sebastidae > Sebastolobus > Sebastolobus alascanus. The sequence continues at coordinate 675,814 of CAKAOJ020000240.1, forward strand.
TAGCAAGTATGAGAATGAAAGACAGGACACAACACTAAATCTGTTTATTTTAAAGATTATGATTTGTGTGACGTGTCGCTTCATGGTTAACAATTATATGGCAGATTTCAGCTGATCGGGAAGAATCCTGAGAACCTGTTCCCAACCACTTAATAAAGAAATAATTACTGGGAGAAACAAATATCAGATATGTGAGCCTTCACAATGAAAAAAAACCCTCTTCAATCTAACTATAAAACAAGGAATCTGTGTCTGTGTGTCCTTCCCATTTCTCGAGAACTGTTCATCTGATCTACTTCACAGTTGTTGGGTGAATTGTTGGGGAACCAAGGGAATGCAGTGTCAAACGGTTTTGCTGCTGGATGCTGGATATACTAACGTCACAACCAAACTCTTGAGTCGTCGAGCGATGAATGGTTCTCGAGAACGCTGCTACCTTGGGGCCAAGCAATCGGTCCGTTACGAACGGCCACGTGCTTTGAACGGCCAAACCACGAACGGGCACCGCACTAGTTATAATAAAAACCAAGTCGCCTGGAAAAATGTTAGCGTACGTTTTTGCAAATCATAGATGCACTGGATGTCAAGATTTTTGCATTCCGTCAGAGCAAGTGACGTACGGTGTATCAAGCGACCGTTATTGAAAGTTCACGTGGTGTAATAAAAAGTCAGAAAGTCCACTAATGGTGGGCGGGACCGGTGCTGGACGGGTCAAACAAACACAGGACTTCCCCTCTGGAGACTGCAGTTTGTGTCCCGTGTGTATGGCGTTGCTAGGGGCGGTTGTTATTTATTTACGCTAGTAAATGGTTCCGTTACCCGGCAAACATTTCCTCAACCTGCGTCGAGGCCAACAAGACTAATAAACGTTGAGTCACAACTTTATTTTGATCATTAGCTGACATGAAAACATGATCTCAGGGGAATAATTTTGGTGTTTTCGAGAAGAACTTGTTTGACAATGGTGTAACTGAATAAATACGGGCAATAAAAGGGGCTAAACTGTAAGTTTTATTCCAGCATTTCCTCCAGTTCCATTCAGGACTATTTTTCCTGGCGCACCAACACTAAATCTCTTTGGCCTCCAACGCAACAGGTGATATCAGTTCCACGTTGAGTTTGACCATGGATGTATAAAGAGAACTGGATACAGCGTTGGAGGCGGAGCCACGTTCATTTCTATGAGTTGCTCCGTTGCGCATGAAGCAAAAATAGTTCAACTTCTGACCTTCCTCATCCATTGTCATCCATTGCACAATGACACGTCAACCATGTGTCATTGTGCATTTCTGTTAGTGTTATACGAGTCTGATGTGAAACGTATTTATGGTTCAGAAACGTTGACATTCAACATATCTGTGGCAACTGGGTTTATAAACAAATGTCTGTTTGATAATAATGTGTATAAAGGGGGTTTCATTGAAAATAAACCCATAAACAAAACAACATAATAAACCTTGCAGGCGTTAGGTTATCGTTTGGCAGCACTAACGTCTGCCCTGATGCAGGTAACCTGGTGGAAAGGTGTTCTTATATTCACTCAAACTCCAGAAATCACCTTCAATCAGAAATGTTCAAAGTCTCAACGGGCCTAAAAACCAGAGTTTCTGTCTGAATCTGCTAAAATGAGGTCTGCATTAAGTGGAGGAAGGATCAGAGTATCCTGGGTGCTCAGTTTCCCTCCTCTCTTAAGCCCTAAAGAAAGGGCGTCGTCTCACCCTGATTAACCAGGAGGGTAAAAGCACCAAGCTGCTCTCACTTGTTAATTAGGAGCCATCAGTCCTCACACCTGCTCAACAGGTGATCTGAATAACCTCCAATCAACTCAGGGGAACTGGGACATTCAGCTACAATTAACTAGAAAAAGGGAAATGAGAACAAGAACCAAAGAATGAGGAACTAATAGAAGTTTCTCCCCTTGGGGCGATGCTACAGAGTACCTCTGGAAAACTAAAACACCTACAAGGGATCTTTTGTTCCAATAAATTCTGCATTAATGAATTAAACGTATGCTGCACCATGTGTGAATGTGGTATTAATCGTTGTGATGTGATGAGATTTGCTGTATTTATGTAATGTGATATTTTCATTGTATCTGGTGAGACCAAAGATGCTTTTCAGGCCACAGCTGGACAATAAAGTTGTATTTTTACATTATTTTGTGGTACTAACTCATTATTTTGAGATACTAAGTCATTATTTTTAGATACTAAGTCATTATTTTGAGATACTAAGTCGTTATTTTGAGATACTAAGTCATTATTTTTGCTATACTAAGTCATTATTTTGAGGTACTAAATTATTATTTTGAGATAGTCATTATTTTTAAAAACGTTTCTTATTATTTTGAGATACTAAGTCATTATTTTTGCTATACTAAGTCATTATTTTGACGTACTAAGTCATTATTTTTGCTATACTAAGTCATTATTTTGAGATACTAAGTCATTATTTTTGCTATACTAAGTCATTATTTTGAGATACTAAATTATTTTTTTGAGATACTAATTATTTTGAGATAATACTTTGAGATACTAAGTCATTATTTTGAGGTAATAAATTATTATTTTGAGATACTAATTATTTTGAGATACTAAGTCATTATTTTGAGAAAGTTTCATCATTATTATCTGTTTTATTCTATTCAGCTGAACTTGCTTTCTGGTATTTGCCCCGCCCCCTTTCATGACGTCACAGCAGCGCGGCTCCAGCTGAACAATGTGTTAAAGCTGTCAATCAACACCAGAAGAACCAGGAAGAGTTTCATCCTCCAGCTGCTGCTGCTGTTGTGTTAAAGTCTGCTCGATCAGATAAAGGAATCCGATAAAGGAAGAGGACAGACAGGATCGATCACATGATGACCTCAGAGCTGTAGTTCACACCTGGTTCTAGTTTTAGTGGGTCTCTCTCCTGCAGGACTGACCGGGACCGACATGGATCTGGCGGACTGGATGGCAGCTCTACCTGAGGAGCTGTGGGACATTCCTCTGAAAAACCTGGCCATACCTGGTAAATAATACACCTTTACCTCTGACTCACCTGGTAAATAATAATACACCTTTACCTCTGACTCACCTGGCCATACCTGGTAAATACAGCTACACCTTTACCTCTGACCAACCTGGCCATACCTGGTAAATAATACACCTTTACCTCTGTTTAACTGGTAATATATAACTCACCTGTACAGAATATTATTACTCCTCAATCAATGATTCTGATCATCAATTAGTAATTAAAGTAATAGAAGCAACAACAAAGAGTAACAAGAAAAAGAGGCAGCGACATTACAAAATAATAAAAGACATTTAAACTCTCTGATTATGGAAAATAATTTGATAAATAAGAATAATTAAGATTTAAAGTAAACTTTAGTTATGTAAAAAGCCCTAGAATTTAGCTATATAAATTAAAGTAATTAAAATGTAAAATAAAATACAGTTATGTAAAGCAGTTACAAGTAGAGGTTGGGAGGTTTAAGATTTAAAAAAAAAAATGTCCAAAAGGTATAAGTGAATTAATGCTGTATTTTCAGGTACACTAAAATTGAAAGCAGTTTTTCAAAAATAAAATAAATAAATGACTCGATAAATAACTAAATATGTCATTAAATGAAAAAATAAATAATAATATTAAAAATAAATGTAGCCATTAATTAATTGATCAAATGTGAGCTAAATTGATATTTCTGTTTTAATTTGTTTCTTTATTTATTTATCTTTGTATTACTTCCCTTATTTATTTATTATTCTGTTTAATTTTCCCTTTCATTTATTTAAGTATTTATTTTGATTAATTTTGAAATGTATTTATTTATTTTTGCATTTATTTTTTATTTATTTAATATTTATTTTTAAATGTATGTATTTATTTATGCGATTATTTATTTCTGCACGATTTTCCCTTTGCATTTTTACCTCTTATTTATTTCCCCAAACTTATTTATTTCTGTATTCTTTTCTTTAAACATTTCTTTTAATAAATAGAAATAAATAAATATATAATAAATACATAAAAATACATACATTTAAAAATACATATTAAATAAATGCAAAAATAAATAAATGACTAAAATAAATGTAAATATAAATTTGTTTACAAATAATTCAAGTAAGTTCTATACACAAAAATGCCTCTAAAATGTGAATATTTGTGGTTATTCTTCTATGATAGTAAACTGAATACATTTGGGTCCACCTAAATGGAACAGGGCCATAATTAATGTTATTAATTACACCTGTGTTTACCCTGTAATGACATGTCTGAATGACAGCTGTGAGGAGGGCCTATAGTATAGTGCCAGCTCAGAGTTGGTATATGAGGAGTTTTAAGGCTTTAACGTGTCCGTTCACACCTTTCTATCCAGGGAGCCACGACGCCATGAGCTACTGTCTGGACATTAACTCCCCGTTGGTCCAGTCTGAATCTGATGCCTTCAGGCTCCTGGACAGACTCTTCTACTGTTTCACCAGACCGGCCATCTTTAAATGGGCTACAACACAGGTATGTAATGTATGGTATTATACAGGTGACCCCTTTAGGACTAAGATGGTAATGCTGTGGTGTAACATTTAACTCTAGAAGTATTTGTCATGTTTTATAATTTGCTCCTCCTGCAGGACAAAAGCATCGAGGAGCAGCTCTCGATGGGGATTCGTTACTTAGATCTCCGCATCGCACACAAACCCAACGACCCGTCCAGCGACCTGTACTTCACCCACGTCATTTACACACATTTAACAGTTCTGGTGAGTATCATCATCTTAAAGGGTAACTGATTTTTCAACCTGGACCCTATTTTCCCATATTTTTGGGAGCAACGCCATCAATGTACGTTCACTACAGTGCTTGTTTTTTCTGATTGTTATTATAAGTGTCTGGAAAAAGGTTTTATTTCTCTGCAGGATCCTTTCCATAATGTTGTCAGACACTTATAATAACAATCTGAGCCTGTCAGTGGTAAAAACAAGGACTTTTAGTGGACGTACATTGACAGTGAGGAGCCCCGAACGATTACATTACAGCCCGTTTAGCAACACCCGTGTACAGCGCTCTCAAGTGTTGTCCCCTTTAGTCACCTAGACACGAAAACATGAGAAAATAGGTTGAAAAATACCAAAGTTACCCTTTCAGTAAAAGTTTCAGTTTGTGTTTTTCTATCATGTTTATAGTGAATATCCTCTCTTTACAGGTAACACTGTTGTCTGTTGCCTCCTGGCTGGAGTCTCACCCAAAGGAGATTGTTATTCTTGCTTGCAGACATTTTCAGGGAATTGACGACAGACTTCATCAGTCGTTCATTTTCTCCCTGAAGAAGCTGTTCGGCTCAAAACTCTGTCCACAGAAGGTTAGTGCTCTCCATATATACATGTATAAAAACCATGGCTGAACGGGCTTACTAGGCTCTGTCCTAGCGGTCCAACAGGTTAGGAGGCCCCCGGGCCAGAGCCTGTTTGAAGTTACTGCTAACATTTATATTTGAGAAGTCACAAAGAGACGCAAAACTACCACAGAGACACCTAATCACCAAAACCAGACACAAAACGACTACAAAAAGATGCAAAACAACCACGAAGAGACACAAAATGACTACAAAGAGATGCAAAATGACTACAAAGAGACGCAAAATGACTGCAAAGAGACGCAAAATGACTGCAAAGAGACGCAAAATGACTACAAAGAGATGCAAAATGACTGCAAAGAGACGCAAAATGACTGCAAAGAGACGCAAAATGACTACAAAGAGATGCAAAATGACTGCAAAGAGATGCAAAATGACTACAAAGAGATGCAAAATGACAGCAAAATTACTACAAAGTGACTGCAAAGTGACTGCAAAGAGACGCAAAATGACTACAAAGAGACGCAAAATGACTGCAAAATGACTACAAAGAGACGCAAAACGACTGCAAAGAGACGCAAAATGACTACAAAGAGATGCAAAATGACTGCAAAGAGACGCAAAATGACTGCAAAGAGACGCAAAATGACTACAAAGAGATGCAAAATGACTGCAAAGAGATGCAAAATGACTACAAAGAGATGCAAAATGACAGCAAAATGACTACAAAGTGACTGCAAAGAGACGCAAAATGACTACAAAGAGACGCAAAATGACTGCAAAATGACTGCAAAGTGACTGCAAAGAGACGCAAAATGACTGCAAAATGACTACAAAGAGACGCAAAGTGACTGCAAAGAGACGCAAAATTACTACAAAGAGACGCAAAATGACTACAAAGAGATGCAAAATGACTACAAAGAGATGCAAAATGACTGCAAAACGACTGCAAAGAGACGCAAAATGACTACAAAGAGATGCAAAATGACTACAAAGAGACGCAAAATGACTGCAAAGAGACGCAAAATGACCACAAAGAGACCCAAAATGACCACAAAGAGACACAAAAAAGACCAAAAAGATGTCTCTTTGAATTTGTGGCTCTTGTTCCTCTGTAGGGGGGGTTTTGGGGACCCGTTGTCTCATAGTCTGTCCATGATAAAACCAACACAAAGCCTTACAGACCTTAACCTGTCCTCCTCAGGGATCGGTCCCGACCCTGCGGAGTCTCTGGGCGTCGGGTCACCAGGTCATCCTGTCCTACGACTCCCAGTGTGCAGCGAGACATCAGGAGCTGTGGCCCGCCATCCCGTACTGGTGGGCCAATCAGCGCACAGCACAGGGAGTGATCAGCTACCTGGACTGGAACAAAGACCTGGGACGTCCAGGTGAGTCTGACGCTCAGAGGACAGTAGATGGAACATCACAGTGTGTTCACGTTAACACTTCTGTCTCTCCAGAGGGATTCTTCGTCTCCGGCCTGAACCTGACAGCTGACCGCCTTTACATCACGGAGAACCCGAAGCAGTCTCTGCGGTCGCTGAGCTTCAGTAACTGGGAGACTTTGAGGAGATGGGTGGAGGAGCAGGTTCCCGGGTCGGACCCCGACAGCCTCAACATCATCGCAGGAGACTTCGTGGGTCCAATTCCTTTCTGCTCTCTGGTCATCGCTCTGAACCAGAAACTAATACGGAAGAATAACTTCAGATAAAAACTAACATTTTTATTTGGGATCAGTTCCTGTGGAATAAAAACTAACATTTTTATTCCACAGGAACTGATCCCAAATGATCTACTACTACATACTGTATCCACCAGCACCAGCACCAGCACCGGAGCATTTATCTGCACTTTCCCTACATGAAGAGTTCTAACTGAAGGAAATGTTTAGGGAGAGATCTCAATTTTTTTAAATTCAGGGTGTTTTCCTGTGTGTTTTGAATCTACAGCTCTAATGTGTAATATGTTTACAAGAACGTACGTCATTCTTTTACAAAATTAAATCGTCAAATATTTTAATATACTGTACAATACATACACAGTCTTTTTTTTAAAGGTGTTTGTGGCACAGTTTGCAGTCCGTATGGAGCAGTAATTTGAGATGTTCTGATACCTGGACTTGCAAAAAGTTAAGAAAGAAAACCGAACATCTCATAGACTTCAATGCTATTTGATGTATGTTTGGATTATAATTTTGACAGGTTTCTATGCATTCATCTCTTGTTATACAAACGTTTGTTTTATACAGATGTCTAATAATTATTTAGCGACCTTGCCTGAGCCTGAGCGTTGGCGATACCTTAATAAATGAAGGTTGATCGCTGCCATGTCCCTTCAGTCTTTCCCCGTCCAACACCGTGGACAGATATTGATAAATACTGTGATATCAGACTCTTGTACTCGCCGATACCTGATCCAGTGTTTGAGGCTGTATCGGAGGCGTTTCTGGCTCTGGTATCTGTATCAGAACAACTCTAGTTTGTAGCTGCTGTCATGCAGCAGGAAGCATCACGTGAACAGTTTCTTGTAGCGTCCGTAAGCGGCGGCGCTGATGATGACCTTGACGACAGCCGAGCCTTCGTCTGCGTTCACCTGCACGTCCTGAACGGTGGCTTCCTTATACAGCCAGCTGTGGACGAAGACGCACATTAACTCTCTCCTTCTGAACACTAACAACAAAGAGTTGAGAAGAAGAGCTGAGTCTCACCTGAGCTGAGGAGAGCTGAGGTCGACGCTGAGCTCTAACATGTGTTTCCCTGTCGAGTTCACGATCTCTTCTTCTACCGCTCTCCTCAGCTCATCCAGGCCTCGCTCCTCCAGCGCTGAGATGGGCAGAGCGTTCGGCTCCGTCACCTCATACCTGAGACAGAAAGACTTCAGTTCAACTCAGCACACACACAGAGGGTCCATTTATGAATTTATTATTATTATCATTAGTAGTTTTATTCTTGTTGATTTACCGTTTTGGTTGAAGTTTACTTGTTTTTCTTTTGTTCCCTTTTTTCCTTTGGATTTTAATCACATATTTGTTTTTACATTGTGATGAAGTGTTTTTGTACGGAACCCCAGGAAGAGTAGTTTCTATCTTGGTAGTAACTTAACGGAATTCTGGGTAAATTAATAAATAATATGATGCCATTCATAATACAGTCAATGTGTTCTGGAAAATGACGACAATTAATTATTATATTTATCTAAATTCAGTGTCTTATGTAGTTTTGAATACAGTTGAATATGACATTTTATGTCCTGAATTCAGTTGTGTAAGTTACAGAGAGAAGTGATGTAGGTCACCACGGTAAGTTAATCAATAAGGTTATAATAATGTGAACGCTAGCACTAGCTGAGTCAACGTTAGCTAAGCTAAGTCTGGAAATAACTGAAAGGGTTAGTTCAGATATTTGAAGTGTGGTTGTATGTATACTCCTGTGTTCTGTGAGGTAAAATTACTGTTTTTGTGAATGGAGTCTGGTGGCTTTGAAGTGAGTGAACTGGGGGGAACTGAAGCTGTTATCTATGCTCTCTTCAAAGCCACCAGACTCCATTCATAAAAACAGTAATTTTCCCTCTCAGAACACAGGAGTAGCTGATCTACCGCTGCATCGATTGGTTAGTTTCTTTGTGTTATTGTGTGACTTTCTGATCTGAAAGAAAGTCCAAAAAGCTTCTCCAAACTGGGAGCACGCCAACCGCCATCTAAGTTACTGTATTAATACACTGATGTTTATATACTGTACATGTAGAAGCGTCATCATGTAGGAAAAAGGTTTTAGAAGGGCTTGAAGGGAAAATAGACTTTTGACACTAAAACAAAATTTGAATGTTTGCATATAAAAACCTCAAAACAAAAAACAAAATAAAGGACCCGCCCTTTAAGGACAAACTTTTCCGTGCTAAGATCTTAGAATCTGTTTGGGTATGTGAATTTTTTTCCTCTTACTTGTCGATGAGGTCGATTTTATTGTGGACTTCTATCATGGAGCTCATCAGCCTGTCGGGGATTTGCAGGTTCTTCAGAACATTCAGTACGTTCGCCTTCTGATTCACCGTCTCTGGATGACTGACGTCTCTGACGTGGACCAACAGATCCTGGAGAAACACGAGTCAACAACTCTTAAGATACTTTTTAAAATGTTAGACCTGTGTTTCATCACAAATCCCCCCGACAGGAGCAGTAGGTACATACAGAGTGTTTAATGTCCTCCAGCGTGGCAGAGAAGGAGTCGATGAGCTGGTGAGGCAGCTGCGACAGGAAGCCGATGGTGTCCACGTACAGGACGGTCATGTGACTGGGCAGCTGGCCGGCGTGGACGGTGACGTCCAGCGTGGCGAAGAGCTGGTTTCTGGGTTGAAGAGCGCCGTCACCCGTCAGCGCTTTGATCAGGGTCGTCTTTCCTGGACAGACGACGGAGAAACAAACATCATCAAACTGATAATATTATAATATCAAAACTATGTTTCCAGTCTGAATGGTTTTGTTACAACCTTTATTAACGGGACCGCAGGGATATGAGTAGGTGTTGGGAATCTGTGTGAATTTATTTAATTCATTTCTTTATCATTATTATTATCATTATATTTTGTGTTTTATTCTATAATTTGTATTTGTTTATTTTTCTTTATTATTATTATTATTATTATTGTCCATTTTTATTTTTATTTTTTATCATTATTATTTTATTATTTTTCTCCTCTTGTTTTTGATTACTTTTTTCTAAATTTACAGTTACTATCTGGTATTATTTGTACATATTGTATTTGTGAATTTATTTTATTTATTTTATTTATAATAATTTTATTTTTATTTTATCATTTTTATTTATTTATTATTAGCTTGTTTTTATTTTAATTTATTTACATTTTTATTTTTATTTTTTTTACTTTTTATTTATTTATTTTTATTAATATTCATTTTTATTTTTTCTATTTTATCATTATTACTTTTTCTCCTCCCTTGTTTTTGATTACTTTTTTTTTTTTCAATTTACAGTTACTACCTGTTATTATTTGTACATATTTTATTTGTAAATTCATTTTATTCATTTATTTTTATTTCTTTACATTATTATTTTCTTTTTTATCTTAATTTATTATCATTTTTATTCTATAATTCTTATTAATTTATTTTTCTTTTTTAGTATTATTATTGTTCTTTGTTTTATCTTATCATTATTATTTATATTATTTTTTTCCTCCCTTGTTTTTGATTACTTTTTTGTTTAATTTACAGTTACTATCTGTTATTATTTGTACATATTATTTTATTTGTTATGGTTTAGGTTGTTGTAGTCATTTTTCTTAACAATAAAAAGCATGATTAAAAACACAACAACAGTCTCCCGTCTCTCACCACAGTTGGTGTATCCGAGCACAGAGACGGTGGGGAACTCCTTGTGTTTACGCTGAGATCGCAGCAGGTGTCTCTTCCTCCTCAGTTTCTCAAGCGCTGAACGAATCTTCATCTCTCGCTCCTTCAGCAGCCTCTGCTGGACCTCTATCAGCGTCTCTCCTGTGAGGACCAATCAGAAGCAGTCACTAGCATCCAGGTAGACGTGTGTGTGTGTGTGTGTGTGTGTGTGTGTGTGTGTGTGTGTGTGTGTGTGTAGACTGTGTGGTTTATTATCACTCAGGTGTTACCTGAACCTCCGATGTACCTCGACCCTCCTCCCTGCTGATCCAAGTTTGCGATTTCATTTCTCAGACGAGACCTGCCGCCGTCACGTGAAGATGTTTTAAAACCACAAAGGATAATGGGAAAAACATGAATCTGAAAATGAATATTTCAGTGATACCTCAACAAGGGGATCTCTGCCAGAGAGATCTGTAACTTGGCCTCTTTAGTTCTGGCGTTGCAGCGGAAGATGTGGAGCACCACCGAGTATCGGTCAAACACTTTGACCCCCCAGGCTTCCTCAAACTCCCTCTGAGGACGAAAACATGGCCGACAGTACGTGAAACCTTCCTTTTCTTAATTTAACAATGTCTCATGAACAAACATCACAGCTTAAAGATCTTTAAGTTTGCCGTCTACAATCTGTCTGATTCCATGTGAATGCAGCATAAGTTGTGGAAATGATTAACAATGAATGGTATAACGAACAGGACGCCCTGTTAATAAAAAATCTCTTTCAAATTGATTTGTGGTTACTAGTTAAATGACCATATTTTACACCTATCAGGGGTGAGGTAGGGAATGGGGGGGAGCAACAGTCCCTCAAAAAGTCTGTGCACGTCCCTTCTTGAATGCAATCTGAAAGTGATTTTCAGATAAGAATCAGAATCAGAGAAAATAAAATGAATAATAAAAGCAAGATGCAAAAATCAAGAAACAAAAACGTGAAAAAATACTATAAAAAATACATAATGTATCTGAATTAAAATGAAAGAGCTGTGCAGTTTTTAGAATGTGGTATTTTTGTTCATAAAGCTTCACCTCAGACAGCGGAGAGAGACGCTCCACATTCACAAACACTGCAGTGATTCCTGCTGTCTGCCTGATTCTCTCTGCAGGGGGAGAAAAATATTAAATATTTTATATAATATTATTATAATATACAGGTGGACACAGATAATTAATACCTGTTAGAGACTGGAAGTTGCCTTTGCCAAATATCCTCTTCTTCTCTGGTGTCTTGGTGGAGAGGATGATCTGGTCCACAACCCTCCAGCTGTCCAACGTGTTCACCAAGCCGACGGCCTCGGCCATCATCAGCTCAGCTGGAACAAAGAATAAAAATAATATAAAAATTAAATTAAATGTAAGGAAAGGAAAAGATGAATTATATTAATAATATATTCCACAGTATCAAAATAATATAAAAATTAAATAAAATTCAGTAAATATATTTCACAGTATAAAAATAATATGAAAATAAAATAAAAATAAAATTCAGTAAATATATTTCAGTATAAAATAAAAATAAAATTCAGTAAATATATTTCCCGGTATAAAAATATTAAAATAAAATAAAAATAGAATTCAGTAAATATGTTTCCCAGTATAAAAATATTAAAATAAAATAAAAATAGAATTCAGTAAATATGTTTCACATTATAAAAATAATATAAAAATAAAAATAAAATTCACTAAATATATTTACAGAATAAAATTAATATGAAACTAAAATAGAAGTAAAATTTCAATAAATATATTTCACAGTATAAAAATAATATGAAAATAAAATAAAAATAAAATTCAGTAAATATATTTCATAGTATAAAAATAATATGAAAATAAAATAAAAATAAAATTCAGTAAATATATTTCACAGTATAAAAATAATATGAAAATAAAATTAAATAAAATTCTGTAAATATATTTCACAGTATAAAAATAATATTAAAAATAAAATAAAAATAAAATTAAGTTAATATATTTTACAGTATAAAAATATTATAAAAAATAAAATAAATTATACAACATATTAAATGTAAGGAAAGGAAAAGATGAATAAAAAGAAAAAAAGAGAAAAAAAATATTATTAAACAAATGGAATAGTTTCTGCCACACTCTCACACCTGATGACGGTTACTATGGTTACTGACCGGTGGTCAGGCGCTGCTTCCTGCTCCCCCACTTCACATCCGGGTGAACGATGAAGACCCGCTGACCCGCTCCGATGGCTGCAGGAGGCTGCAGCTGGAACAGCTCCTCCACCTCACTGTCAGCCATGAAGTCTTCATCCTCCTCCTCCTCCTCCTCCTCCTCCTCACCTCCGCTGCTGGACTCACCTGTGTTCTTCCAGCTGCAGGCAGCAGAGAGACTGAACCACCTGCAGGGAGGAGGAGCGGTCAGCAGGTAGACGGCAGCTGGAGGGCAGGAACAGACTTTATGATGGAGGAGTCTGCAGGTCGCTGCTGCTGCTCTGCTGTGTGTTCTGGTTCTGGGTCTCTGCAGGACCCGGATCCAGGAGTGGATCCTCCTCAGTGCTGCTGTCATGTTGACATCATGTTGTCATGCTTCAGGAGAGAAACACTGCGCATGCGCACTGGTGACGTTTTCTTCTTCTGTCTCACTGAGGGATCATAAACCAGCAGAGTAGAGAAACACACTGACCCCTGCTGTACTGATGGGGAACTGTCCACATTATGTCTACACTTAATAAATAATAATAATAATAATAAATAGTTAGAATTAGTTATTAATGCTGAAACAGACAGCATGTTATCTGTCTGGCAGCCTATCTATTGTGTTTTGAGCTTCAGACCAGATGACTTTGTATTTATGTATTTATATAAATTATTTTATATAATTATTTATAATTAATTTGGATAATGCGTATATTGTATTAAATTATATTTATGTATTCACTACGAGATATTGTATGTTATTTAATGTGTGTTCAATGAAAAAAAAAATATTATTATTTTAAAAAGTAAAAAAAAAATATTTGAAAAAAGAGCGTCAGACCTAATGACTGTGTGTGTGTGTGTCTGTGTATATATATATATATATATATATATATATATATACATATATATATATATGTATATATGTATATGTATATATATATATATATATATATATGTATATATATACATATATATATATATATACATACATACATATTTATACATACTATTATATATAAATATATTATATATAATATAATATATGTAACCAAAAATGAAACAATAACAAATAAGAAAATAAATTAAAGTGCATAATTTGTAAATAATGAAAATAAACAATATAATAAATAAATATAAATAAATGGTCTTCAATATAAATTAAAAGGTCCATAACATGACTTATACGGTTGTCGTCTTCTTTCCAGTTTATATCATTTCCTTGTATTTCTTTACAATTGAGCAAGTTCAACATTAAAACAAACTTGGAGTATTACATTTCCTTTATTACAAAGAAGAGTACAAAATAAAAGTATTGTAGTTTCACCATCATCTCACAGGTTCAGTCTGCCCCCCCCTCCTGCTGGACTGAAGGGTTCATGCACCTTTGAAAAAAGTAAAGTGTAATTTTGACATAATTTTCAAACAATTAGATTTTATAGTTGACAATGCTACTTTAGCTTTATTCTCGTTAGGCCATTCATTATTTAGCTTTGACATATTAGACTGGAAGGAAGTATACTTCCATGCTTTTGGTTTCATTTCAGATTATTCTGGAGTTTCATTTTAATTTTATTTCAGCTTCACTCAATGTTTAATCTTTCCTAGAGTCAGTTTTTAGTGAAGCACCATGAATATCCAGACAGAGGACTAATACATTTCCAAATTATTTTTACTATGGCCAAATGCTTTTAAAAAATCTATGTTTGTGTAAATAATATTTTGTCAGCAACATATTATTTATCCAACCTTTTTTGTCCTGCCTAAACTATAAAAAAATGTTATCTAACGATACAATATCACCTTACAAAAATGCAAATATTAATTTAATATTAAACTCCTGGTGAAAAAATTATACACATATATAGAATAGAATAGAATAGAATAGAATAGAATAGCCTTTATTGTCATTGCACAGTCTCCTATACAACGGCATTTGGGGGTGCTACAACTGAAGGTGCATTTGCGATAAAATCAAGAATAAAAAAACACGTAAAAACAACAGGAATAAATAATAATAAAAATAAAAAAAAGAACACTTAGGTCATAGAGAACAGATGATGTCACAGTAATAAATCAGGATGGGGTAATAAATAGATTGCACAAGTTAGATTGTTATGTAAATGGATTTTTGTTAATTGTTTTAAAATGCACTTCTTCTGCTTTTTGGGGTTAACAGGAAAAGTTAAATGACACTTAATCAACATGAGTTTTATAGTTTGTGTTTTTGAATCTCCCACCTTGATGTCTCTGCTGTCTGTACTGCCAACATCCTTCTGTGTGGGCGGATGCGATCTAAAACCAGTCCAACAGGTCGAACCAATGTGCAGAATAATCCCAACAGGATGTCTGCTGATGGAAGCTGAGAGGGCTGATTTAAACTCATTTCTGTGGGAATCTACTTTATTTTTATTTGTTACTGTGAGTCATTTAAACCAGAGGAGACAGAAGAAGAGATAGAAGAGCCAGATGAGGTATGAACAACAAGCTGCAACATGACCGACATGACTTCACTCTCAGTGAAGCAACGAGAGTGTTTCTGACTCGGAGCTGTTAAAGGGAGGACCGGGAAGTGAACTTAAACAGGGTATATATTAGTATATTTAAACTAGTGATGGGCCTGTCCTCGTTTCCCAGTTTAAAGAGCGAAATATCTTTAAATTGTTTTTGCGTCTTTCGTGCGCAAACGTGCCCGGAGCGCGCGGTGCCATCGGCTCTGTGGCGCACGGGACTGCTGCTCAGCGTGCTCGGGCTCTGCGCCTGTCTGGGTGAGATGATGGACTCTGATCATGCTTATTACACACTCACATACCTATAGCTGCTCTGAAACTAACTGGTGATTAATTGACCTTTGTCTTCCTCCAGAGGAGGAGTGCGTCCTCGGCATCGTGGGCCGGCCCGTGTCTCTGCCCTGCGTCCTCCCACAGTTATTACCCATAGTGAACTCCTCCATTAGGTGGAGGAGTGGTGAAGAGGTGGTGCTCAGGTCAGAGTTCAAACAGGATGGAGTCTTGGAGGAGTGGAGCATTAACAGAGCAACGACCCCAATGGACGCTGCACAGACTGGAAACTTCTCCCTGCAGCTTCCCACCGTGGAGCCAACCAGGCTCACCATGAACTACAGTCTGATCATCACTTCAGGGGAGAACCGGAGCAGCGAGCTGTGCACCGTGTGCCTCCGCACTGCAGGTCAGTGTGGTAACACTCACAGGAAGTCATCTGATGTTTAAAGGAAGGGACTAACTCCAGTGTTTGGTGTGTGTTTGCAGCCAGTTTCAGCTTCCCGCTGCTGAAGAGGGAGGAGGCGGAGGAGGAGGGGGGGGAGACGACCTTCCTGTGTCTCTCCAGTGGAGGTTTCCCTGAACCTGTAGTTTACTGGCTCATCAACAACACCGATGAACCCCCCAGAGGCTCGGTGAGGACCCTGACTGCACCGCTCCCAGACTCCCTCCTCTACAACGTCACCAGCCAGCTCACGGTCCACATTTCCAAAGACATCAGCGTGTCGTGCACCATCGAGAACCCGTCCATGAACAAGACCTGGACGTCCACAAACTGTGAGTGATCCATCGCTGCTCTGTCAGGACTTTAAACACACCACGTGTTCACTAACCTCTGGTTCTGGTTCTTGTTAAGACGGAACGAACAGCAGCCCGGTGGTGTTTCGAGCAAAACAGGCCATGTGGATGTTCAGCACGGGCCTCT
This sequence comes from Sebastolobus alascanus, assembly GCA_916701645.2. Lineage (NCBI taxonomy): Eukaryota > Metazoa > Chordata > Actinopteri > Perciformes > Sebastidae > Sebastolobus > Sebastolobus alascanus. Next base: position 692,429 of record CAKAOJ020000240.1, read on the forward strand.
GTGTGGTGGTCGGGCTCCTGGTGCTGACGGGAGTCATCTATCAGATTCACCTGGACCGGGTCAGTAAGAAGAAGAAGAAGGAGTTCCAAAAGCAGAACTCCATCAACGGTAGGTCGGAAAGTTTCTCCCGTGTGTCAGTCGTCCTCAGAAGGAAGCTGGAGATCTATCATGAGTTCTAAAGTTCTTCTGGTCCAACATTTTACCGGCTGGTTGTTTTCACCTCTTGAGTCTGTGAAAGATGCAGTCAGGAAACTTCGCAGGTGTGTAGCTGAGATCAAGATGAAGGTCAAGTTTGAGGATGAGTGTGGTCCGAGCAACTGGGGCGAAGTAGCAGCTGGTGTGATCCCATCACAAGATGGTCTCTAGTTGACATTACTTCTAAAGCAATTTATGATCTACACGTTGCGAGTGTCTGAGACATCACACCATCGGACACGGCTCTTTGCGGTGGTTCCGTGCGGCAGCTTTTCGCCTCTCTGTGCACATCCAACAATTTTCTAAACCTTCAGTTGTACTTTCTGCAGGGACGGCTGCACAGACAAGAGCTGACGTGGAATCGTGACAAGGAAACGTTTTAATTTACACACCGTTCGAGCAAAGAACGTACATTGCCAAGAAATAAAAGTCAAGTGTTCGTTCCATTGCAACATCAGCTCCCAGCAGTAGAGCAGCTTCCGCCATTTTGGTCTGAAAGCGACAACTGGACGCCAGTAAAAAGTCCGCCTACAAAGAGGCGTACAAAAGTAAAACTAAATTATTTCTATTCTATTGTCATATTCTACCGAAATGACCTGTGTTGAAAACTAAAAATATTATAAATATAATAAGCGTTTTCAGTCCAAAATGGCGGCAGCTGCTGTTGTTAAAAAAAAAACACCAGAGTTTCGTCTCTTTGCTTCTATACTCTTTAGTGCGGGTTTCTCCTCACGGCAAACCAACATTCTCAAAGCTCCTCAGATATCTCCATTTTCTCCGCCCATCTGTGGCAAAATCTGCCACACGGAGCCACCGCGAAGGGCCTTTCGGATGCAGCAGGCATAAATCACGCTTAACTAAGCGGAAGCGTATCCGTCTTCTTATTTATTGTCTATGAAAGCAGCCGTGCAATGCATTCTGGTAGCGTGGCGGTGCGTTTTGAGAGACGGGATGTCACGTTGGCCGCTCCTCATTTGCATAAAGTTGAGGTCTAGACTACTTTATGTAAATCAGGGGCGTCCGACAGCAAATCAGACAGCAGCGCTAATGAATAATGTTAATGACCCCAAATAACCTGTTTTATTACGTTTTATTCAGCGGCTTACTTTTGGAGAAATCAAACAAGACAATATCAAAGAAATGTTTCTTAAACATGCTGCTGATGTTAATTCTCACTGAAATAAACGTTTGTTGTCATTCAGGATATAAAAGCAGTACGGACATCGAGGAGATAGAGGAGCTGAAGCCGGAGAGAAAAGAGACCGACGTGTGAAATAAATCCCTCATTAACTGAGGAAACAAAGCACTGATCTGTACATATGAAATATTTGTTGTGACTGCTGGGTTCACCACTTTAATATCCTGCTAAAGTGGTGGGATTTTAGATAGACAATGTATATATTAGTATAGTTATGTCACGTCTATGTTAACTGGACCTTTCTGTTTCAAGCTTTAATAAAGATGCTCAAACTCAAACTCTACCTGGAGCGCTTTTATTTACATTTTTACAGATTTTTCAATCATGACAGAAAATATGACAATTTACATTAGAAATCTCTGGTGCCACAATCAATACAACCTTTAGTATTTGTTATGTTTTACTGGTGCATTCATCAAGAAACCCCCAAGGGATAAATTTCCAATGATACTGTATGAGAGGATGCAGATTGTCTTGATTACACAATTAAGACGATGAAGTCTGGAGCTTCAGAGGGAGACGATGTTCGCAGCAGAGATCTGTTGTATAGTTTGTGTCGGTACTAAGGTCGTCCTCTACAAAAGAAACTCTTAGTAAACTAATAGTGTGTTCACACCGAGAGGGAAGTGAACTTTTCACACAGCACGATAACATACAAAGTCAATGCAAAGAGGCAAATAGATGCAAATTTTGTCCTGACGTTGTTGAATCATAAATGGAGGATAAATAAATGTAGTATGTGTCTGTGGATAGTCCATCATCTCTGTACAGAGAGCAGAAACCACAGACTGTCTCTGGTAGAAACAACAACGTCTCTAGATGACATCATGTTGAGTGTTGATGGAGCAGCTGTTACAGCCTGGTACTGATCCATCCAGACTCCATTCACAAAACAAGCATTTTAAAACCTGTCTGCTTGTCGTCATGGTAACAGACCTGACAAAGCATGAATTCAGACTTTTTAACTAATCCGCATCATTATGTAGTTATTTCAGCATCATTTTGATCTGTTTATTGATATTAAATCACAGCTCAATCTGTTTATTTAGGGTTCATACCTCAGTAGAGACGTGTGGCTGCTAGATACAGTCAGTGGAATGTGAATACAGCTCACCGCCGGGTGATGTTATGAACCCAGACACCACGGAGTTTGGTTTTCTGACATATCTGAGACTTCACCAACATGTACAAAGCAGCAACAGAAGTTATTTCTTCCATGGTTGATGGAGGAAATGGAGGAAAGTTGTTGGTATCCATGGAGACAAGCTCCTCCTCCTCTCTGGCGCGTCTAGAGCGAATAAACACAAATGATACTCGTACTATTTAGTCGACTAATTGATTAGTTGATTTAATCGACAGATCTGTAAAACTGAGTTTAAATCTGGTGTTTACCAGAGATGTGCTCAGAAGTTTCTTAGAAATAAATCATTCAGCATGAAAAAAGCATAAAAAACGACTAATCGACTAAAGAAATCTTAGTTGACTGAGACCAAAATGTTCGACTCAGAGGAGGGTCAGCCCTCGTCGGTACCTTCACGCCTTCTTTCCTCGAGGTGACGGCGTTCAGCTCGCTCCTCCCTGCACAGTCGTCACCGTGTAGAGGTCGTCACGCCGCTGATCCGTGATCGGAATCTGCCGCCGGATGTCGGCTAAATACTGCAGGTCTGGGATCAGATCACACATGGATACAGAGAGGATTAGAGCAGCCTCAAGATACACAGAAACATAATGAAAGTCCAACGCAACCGGCCTGTAGTCTGATTCATTTTCAGATCCAGAACATGATTCAGTCCTGTGGATCTATACTGTCCAACGTCTCCTCCACTCACCGATATCAGAGTAAATAACGGCCTCCTCCGGTCCGGCCTTTGAGATGACTTCTCCCCTGCAACGACACAACCAACTATCACAAGTCTGCAAAACGTAACAGCTAAAATATTCACAGAAAACTAAAGACTTTAATATCCAAACAGAGACACCGCTGGTCATCTAGTGCATTTAATAAACTGCTGCTCATCCGTACAATTCTGAGGTTCTGGTACCTTACTTGAGTACTTTCAGGGAAATAAAGTACTTTTACTGCACTATATTTATTCGAAAAATTAAGATTTTACAAATAAAACATGCAATCAATTATTAAATATGATGCATTGTTTTAGATAAGACTACCAAACAGAATATAAAGTAGTAAAACTTGATACCTAAAATGTTAATTACATGTTAAAGCATCTCTAATAATAATATAACAATAGAATATATAATAATGTAACACTCACAGCATGAGGAATTCTACTTTTTTTTAGTGATATTTTTGGTACATTTTGTGGATAATATGTATGGAGGATGGAACCTGCCAAAATAAAAAATAAAAAAATAATTTTATAATTAATAAATAAATTCAAAAATAACTTTTAAATAAATAATAAAAGCAAAAATAAATTAATAAATAAATTTAAAAGTTAATAAAAATAAATAAATAAAAGGGTAAAATTAAATAGAAGTGTAGATAGGGGAATTAATACAAAGGTAAATGAATAAAGAAGCAAATTAAAACAGAAATATCAATTTATGTCACATTTTATCAATTAATTAATGCCTACATTTATTGTTAATATTATTTTTGGTACATTTAATGTTTTATTAATCATTTATTAAATTAATTAATTTAATGAGAGTGTGAGCTGTATGTTGGTGGTTGTTACTGTACCAGGGGTTAACTACAGTGCTGTGACCCCAGGCGACGTATGAAGACGCTTCATCTCTGGCTGGAGACGCCGTGGCAACGTACACCTGGTTATCAACCGCTCTGTGATGGAGACAACGACAGGATAGACGTCAAATCACACAGCAGGAAAATATAATAATTCAAAATTATCACATCATTGGATCGAATCACAAAGAGGAGAACCGTCTCCTGTAATGTAAACTGTTATAACTACTAAATATAGAAACAGATGCATCTATTAACCTTATTTAGATCACTCTTTCTCAGGTTGAAGTTTGAAATATCGTCTCCTTCATTTGACAGATTTTATTATTATAAGAGTATGTTATAGATGTTGTAGATTTTCAAAATGCATGCTTCATATAGAAAGCATTGAACATTGTATTATGTTGTTTAATGGGCACAAAAAGCTAGCAATGAAACTATAAAACCTGATGAATCCATCGGTACCAACCATGTTATACTAGCTTGTCATGGAGGAGGTTAAATAACGCTCCAAACTATACGCTACATTTTGGTGGGGAAAAACTGTCATGTCCATTTTCAAAGGGGTCCCTTGACCTCTGACCTCCAGATATGTGAATCTGTGGGGGTTTTTGTCAGAAAAAAAGTCAGAAAAAGTCAAAGAAATGTCCCAAAAAAGTCAGAAAAATATCCGAATTTTTTTTCCGAAAAAAAAGTCTGAAAAAATGTTCGAAAAAAAAGTCTGAAAAAATGTTCGAAAAAGTCTGAAAAATATTTGAAAAAAAGTCCCAAAAAATTTCCCCCCCGAAAAAGTCTGAAAAATGTAAAAAAAATGTCAGAAAAAAAGCCTGAAAAATGTCTGAAAAAGTCTGTAAAAAATGCCCGAAAACAGAGTTTATTTAATACATTCACATATCTGGAGGTCAGAGGTCAAGGGACCCCTTTGAAAATGGACATGACAGTTTTTCCTTGTAAACATTTTGTGTAAGTTTGGAGCGTTATTTAACCTCCTTCATGACCAGTTAGTCTGACCTGGTTGGTACCGATGGATTCATCCAATTTTATATTTTATATTTTTTTTGGAAAAAGATGTCGAACATTTTTTTGGACTTTTTTGTGATGATAAGAGTATTCAATATTTGACAAATCTCCCTTTAAGGTACATTTTGAACAGATAAACCATGTGTGATTAACTATGGTAATTGATTGACAGTGTTTGACAGTGATGACAGTGATTGTGGACTCTGAGTCTGACCTTCCCCTCTGAAGGAGCTCCCAGTGAGCCGGACCGGTGGTCATGTTGAAGGCTCCGGGGTAAACCAGCAGCTGGCAGCCTGAAGACAAGAGAACAACCAGATCAACTCTCCCACTCACCATTAAAACCAGTCCAACAGTCCAACCAGCCGCTCACCTTTCCTGCTGTAGAGCTGAGCGAGTTCTGCAAACCTCAAGTCGTAGCAGATCCCCACGCCCACTTTACAGAACGCTGTGGGAGGAATTATAAAGAGTCAAGTGAAGCTCGTCCAGCTGCAGGAGAATCAACAGGAGGCAAAGAAACGTCACTTACGTGTCTCGAACATGGACAAACTGTCTCCTGGACTCAGAGTCTCCGACTCCTGGAAGCGGATCTTTCCTGGAATGTCGATGTCGAAGAGGTGAATCTGGAGGGAGGAAACATGAAGAGAAACACTGTGAGGAGGTGAACGTCCTGCTGCTGTGATCTCTGAGAGCTCGTAGATGATGCACATGTACCTTCCTGTGTTTGAGAATGAGCTCTCCATCAGGTCCAAACACTGTACAGCTGTTATACAACTTCCCTCCGTCCTCCTCAGGGATGGATCCTGGTCAACAACACGTTAAAAACACTTTACTGTTGAAGTCTGAGAGCACAGAAACAAGGTTTGTGTTGCTGCAAGAGGAGCAAACGATTTAATAAAGCAGGTGTAATAAAGCAGACAGATATTCAGACAGTTCTGTAAGTTATTTTGTGAGGAAGGTAAATAAAGATTATGTTCTTCTGTTGCTCCCAGTTCTCCACAATCATCTACAAATAATATTGAATTCTTCTAACAGCTCCCAGAGATAAACCTTCATGCATTTTCCATTCAGACAGGTCATAGCAGCAGAAGCTCAGATGAAAAAGGGCTTTCGAAAAAATGTTCGAAAAAAAAGTCTGAAAAATGTTCGAAAATGTTTTCCAAAAAAAAAAAAGTCTGAAAAATGTTAAAAAGAAAATTCAGAAAAAAGTCAAAAAAATGTTCGAAAATGTTTTCCCAAAAAAAAAGTCTGAAAAATTCCAAAAAATGCCAGAAAAAAAGCCTGAAAAATGTCCCAAAAAAGTCAGAAAAATATCTGAAAAAATGTTAGAAAAAAAAGTCTGAAAAAATGTTCGAAAAAAAGTCCCAAAAAATGTTAAAAAGAAAATTCAGATAAAAGTCCAAAAAAATGTTAGAAAATGTTTTCCCCCCAAAAAAAAGTCTGAAAAATGTTCGAAAAAAAGTTAAAAAAATTCCAGAAAGTCTGAAAAGTTCCCAAAAATGCCAGAAAAAAAGCCTGAAAAATGTTCGAAAAAAAAAAGTCTGAAAAAATGTTCGAAAAAAAGTCTGAAAAATATTTGAAAAAAAGTCCGAAAAAATTTCCCCCTCGAAAAAAGTCTGAAAAATGTAAAAAAAAATATTCATAAAAAAAGTCCAAAAAATGTCCGAAAAAAAATCTGAAAATGTCCGAAATTTTTTTTTTGAAAAAAAGTCAAAAAAAATTCTGAAAAATTCCAAAAAATGCCAGAAAAAAAATTCAGATAAAAGTCCAAAAAAATGGTAGAAAAGGTTTTCCCAAAAAAAAAATTCAAAAAACTCCAGAAAAAAAGTCTGAAAAATTCCCAAAAAAGTCAGAAAAATATCCGAAATTTTTTTTCGAAAAAAAAGTCTGAAAAAATGTTCGAAAAAAAAGTCTGAAAAAATGTTCGAAAAAAAGTCTGAAAAATATTTTAAAAAAAGTCTGAAAAAATTTCCCCCCCAAAAAAATCTGAAAAATGTAAAAAAAAATATTCATAAAAAAACTCCAAAAAATGTCAGAAAAAAAAATTCAGAAAAAGTAAAAAGAAATTCAGAAAAATTCCAAAAAATGCCAGAAAAAAAATTCAGATAAAAGTCGAAAAAAAAGTTAGAAAATGTTTTCACCCCCAAAAAAAGTCTGAAAATGTTCGAAAAAAAGTCTGAAAAATTCAAGTAAAAAAGTCTGAAAAATTCCCAAAAATGCCAGAAAAAAAGCCTGAAAAATGTCCCAAAAAAGTCAGAAAATATCTGAAAAAATAGTCTGAAAAAAGTCGAAAAAATGTCTGAAAAAATAGTCTGAAAAAGTCGAAAAAATGTCTGAAAAAAAAGTCTGAAAAATGTTCAAAAAATGTTCACAGCCTCAGAAGCTCAGGTGGGATTAATAACATTAACTAACGATGTCTGTACAGCAGTCAGGCGTCAGTTCCAGAGTCCTGATATTGACCACAGCTGTATTCGGAACCGCCTACTACATACTACTGTCGAACGCAGTATACAGTATACAGTACATACTACATTACTATGTTCCTCAGTAGTATGAAACAGTTAAAGCGATGTATTTAGCAGTACGCTAGACCAGGTTTTAGCCTTTAAACCAGCTCTTAAAGCACTGGACAAAAAACAAACTCGTACCACTATTACTATGTTATCGAAAAATTTGATTTGTATGTTTATGTTCTGTTAGTTTACTTTATAAGATACTGCAGGTTTAAACTATTTATTCTAACAGCTCATAGTGAAGTCAGACAAACAGGAGACGGCAAATATAAAACATTGATCCACAACATTTACTGCTTTTTCAGTTACAGAAACTAAGGAGTGGATCGATCTCCCTCCAGATATTAGAGTAACGTTAAAAAGGGTCGTGTTGTCTCTGTATTCAGTTTACCTTCATTTGACCTCACTATTCTAATCTCTTAGTTTCATTAAAGCCCTTCTAGGGACGGATGTTGTAAACTAGCATCCTCTATAAACACTGTGATAGTTGCATCGAACAGCTGTTTTCAGTTTGTCTGTGTATATTGTATCTGTCCCTGTCAAATAAACCATAAATAAATGTTATTGCCATTGTTTTAAAGCTGCTGCCTCCACTAAAAACACACACGTAGCTTAACTGGAATCATTGATTAACTCTGTTGTTGGTGAAGAAAGTCTGTTAGCCTTTAACTCTGTGGCACTGATACCAAAACCTGATGCACAGAACTGATAGGGAATACTGGTGGTGTAACACCTATACAGTATATACACTACATACAATTACTAAATAAAATCAGAAAAAGGTATATAAAACATTCCCACTACTCTATGGACCCTGGTGTGTATGTAATCCAGGAGATGCTTCCTTACCTCCCACTAGATACACCTGGTTCTCCCTCGCTGCCTCTGACAGAACCTGAGTGGATTCTCCTGGGATCCTCTCGGCGTACTCGGAGAAGAAGCTGGTCCCGTACGGAGAGTTGAAGCACTCCTGGATTAACGACAGGTGAGAGAGGATTAGTTTAGTTTTACAGCAGCAGGAAGAGAGTGTTGACTTGGACTCGGACTCATGCACTGAGGTGTTTCTACTAGAACATCTTTACATGCTTTAATGTTCAAAAAACACATTATTTTCCTCATGCTGTCTGTCTGAATATACCTGTATTCACCCTCTCTGTCTGAAACGCTCCGTTTTAGTGCATTTCAACGGAATGGCAACGGAATTGTGTTGCTAGGCAACAGCTTGGGTCCATGTTTACATCCTGTCAGCTGATGTCATTCACATACACATTGCAACAGGGAAATAAACTGGGACACATTTAGAATGTTTTACGTTTAAAACTGTGTAACGGTCTAAATATTGTATATTTGTGACATCACAAATGGACAGAAATCCTGACGGCTTGTTTCAAATGCACAGTTTCTGAATACGGGCTGTGTGTATTTCTCCATTGATTGAGTGTTTTGATACTTTCACAGAATTTATATATATCACTTAAACCTGATTTATAATGTAAAAGACTTGAAAATCTCACTTTTTACAATATGGGACCTTTAAAGTTACTACAAGGAACTGATCTGCAGCTGCAAGACTCCCTTTAGGAAACCTCTCATTTTACTGCAGCAGGGTCTGAGACCCCCCCTCGGTCCCCCCGGTCCCCCTCGGTCCCCCTCGGTCCCCCGGTCCCCCTCGGTCCCCCCGGTCCCCCCGGTCCCCCTCACCGGCAGCAGCACCATTTTGCTCCCGTGTCCCGCCGCCTCCTTCACCAGCCTCCGGGCTCTGCTCAGGTTGTCCGCCTTCACGCTCGTCACCTGCAGCTGGACCACAGCCAGGCGGAACTCTGAGACCACGAGAGACCACATGAGACCACGAGAGACCACATGAGACCACAAGAGAGCACATGAGACCACATGAGACCACATGAGAGCACATGAGACCACATGAGACCACATGAGACCACAAGAGACCACATGAGAGCACATGAGAGCACATGAGACCACATGAGACCACATGAGACCACGAGAGACCACATGAGACCACATGAGACCACATGAGACCACAAGAGACCACATGAGAGCACATGAGACCACAAGAGACCACATGAGAGCACATGAGACCACATGAGACCACATGAGACCACAAGAGACCACATGAGACCACATGAGACCACAAGAGACCACATGAGAGCACATGAGACCACATGAGAGCACATGAGACCACAAGAGACCACATGAGAGCACATGAGACCACATGAGTTATAGTTACAACTTAATAACAACAACACTTGGAAGAGGCAAAACAAGCTATAATAATAATAAAATAATATAATATAAACTAAATTTATGTGCACATTATTTAACTATCTAGCTGCAATATTAATTTACTAAAATTTAAATAAATAAGATACTTACTGGACATCGCTTTAGCTAAAGAGGACATTAGACTCTTTACCGTGGTCTGCAGTCCAGAGAGCAACAGAGAGGGCGGGAAAGTAGTTCCGGTTGTTCGCTTGACTTTCAAAATAAGAGTCTACAGTCCGGGCGGTCCGCTAAAAAAACCCACAACGATACAAAACAATGATAATGATAATTTACAGATCCAAATTGATTGCTCCTCTAACATAAAGTCACACTATGACTCATTACTAGAGCTTATATAAAGTTCAAAACCTTTATTGTGAAGTTTAAAGGGGAAGTTACGTCATCAGGGGGTGGGGGTTTTGCTGCCAATCAGTATCAGTGTATCTGTTTCCTCACTGGTTAATGTACAACACAAATAAACTTAACATTAACATATTTGATATAATATTACTTATTATAAACAGTGAATATATTGTTTATTTACACTATATAAAAACTGCCTCTGAATAGACATTTTGAATGAACCTTTATTTAAATCTAAAGACAGAGGAGACCATATTAACTCTTCATATGGCCTCTGGCTGTTGTGCTTCTTGCAGGATTTGTTTTACTTGTCTGTCATCAAACAGAAATTATAATATTCCTGTTCCACTTTGACTTGTTTACAGTAATCATAAATAAAACAGCATTTATTTGTTCTAGTCAGAGGTGGAGGAAGTACTCATTACAATCGTGTACGTAAGTAAATATTGAAATAAATAAAGACTAAAAATACTCCATTACAGATAAAAGTCCTGAATTAAAAATATAACTTAGGTAAAAGTAGAAAAGTATTCGCAGAAAAATTTACTTCTGTAAAAGTAAAATGTACTCATTACAGAGAAGGCTCCTTTCTTGTATTGTTTACATTTTCTTTCAAAGTGTTATATTATTATAGAATATTATATTATTCTGTTTTTTTATCACCAATAAATACACTTAAGAATATTTAATGTTGGAGTTTGAAATTTTAGATTACTACTAGATTAGACACTACTAGGTTTATGTATATTGTACTTTTTTACACTGTATATAAAAAATAACTAGTAACTGTAAGTAAAAAAATATATATATAGTGGAGTAAAAAGCACAATATTTCCCTCTGAGATGTAGTGGAGTAGAAGTATAAGGAAGCATCAAATGGAAATACTCAAGTACAAGTATCTCAAAACTGTACTTAACTTGGGTAAATGTACTTAGTTACATTCTACCACTGGTTCTAGTATTTGTACACATGGCAGTAATTGTTCTGCAAATAGTTCATTTCCAACATAGAGGAAACATTTTCACGCTCTGTAAACAGTCTCTGTCGTATTGTAATATAATCACTATTTTAATTTACATATAAGTCACATATCAACGTATGAATGACTAAACTTCCACAGGTGCAGTCGAATAATCTCCATTTATTAAAAACAGAAACGCTTAGAAAATAATAGCAGTACAGTAAGGTGCAAATCACACTCGAGACATGTTGCATTTGGACTAGCGGTGAGATCCTCTGCCAGCGATGATACCGAGTTACGTTCCAGTCAATACTGACGAGATATCACTAAATTACAGCACGATGCATGATTACATGGGGATGCTATGAGAGGCTGGAGTGAAGAAAGTCCAGATTTATATGACCCTGTATCAGGGCAACTGAAGATAAATAAAATAAAAGATTTACGGAGCCGGGGGAGGGGGGCAATATTCAGAGAAAAAACTCAGAATTTACTAGAAAAAAACCTGAATATTCTCTGAGATTATAAAGTCATATTTTTGCAAGAAAAAAATGCAGAAATTAAGTTATCGCAGTGTTTAACGGCGGCGTTTGTGGTGTGATGGTTGATCCAACCTTACAAAGTGAAGCGATGTGGTTCCTTAACAAAAACAAATATATTTTTTTTATAAGTTTTTTTTCTCATAAATTTGTGACTTTAATCTCAGAGAATATCCAAGTTTTTTTTCTAGTAAATGAGTTTTCTTCTCGTAAATGTACCTCTTTTATCTCTGAGAATATTTAATTATTTTTTTGTAAATATGTGAGTTTTTTTCTCGTAAATTTACCTCTTTAATCTCAGAGAATATCCAATTTTTTTTTCTAGTAAATTTGAGTTCTTTTCCCGTAAATTTACCACTTTAATCTCAGAGAATATTCAAGTTTTTTTCTCGTAAATTTGTGAGTTTTTTTCCATAAATTTACCACTTTAATCTCAGAAAATATTCAATTTTTTTCTTGATAATTTGTGACTGTTTTTTTCTCGTAAATTTACCTCTTTAATCTCAGAGAATATCCAATTTTTTTCTAGTAAATTTGAGTTTTTTTCCCGTATATCTACCACTTTAATCTCAGAAATTCTGAGTTTTTTCTCTGAATATTACCCCCCTCTCTCCCTAATTTTTTGTTTAAACCTTCAATGGCCCTGATACACGAGTTTTCAATTCAAGTTTTAGTTTTTGTCGCCCATATTCTACATTTTTTCCATGTTTTTACCTCTCCCCTCATTCAGTTTTAAGAGAAAATAATAATTATAATAATAATAATAAAGCCTCTCTGGACAGAATTTTCAACTGGAGCCGTCAGCACTTTAAACTCAGGCTGCCAACGCAACTCAACTTCAACGCAAATGAACGAGTGAGCAAGAAGGGAGCGAGGAAAAGTCTGAAAACAGAGTTAAAGATTAGAGGAGAAGCAGCAGATATATGGTGATATGTTGCCACTGCTGGTGCCAATATCACATCATCATCATCATCATCATCATCATCATCACCACCATCATCATCATCATCATCATCATCATCACCATCATCACAGGCATGAGGCCGAAGGCAACAGTGGCAAGCAAACTAAAGCTGCTTAGTTTAGACTAATGGACAGACTGAGATGAAAACATAGATATATAATGACTTCGCTTTTTTATCTGAATGGGATGAAAAATACTGAGGTGCTCAGGCTGTTAATAACTAGCGGAGCTCCTGTTGTAATACTAACGTAGTCCAGAGGGGCTGCGAGCGCTGCTTTCTGAGAGCTACATCAGATGCTGCTATGAGATGAGGTTATAATTCATTATTAGATGTAAAAGCAGAGAGTAAATTATCTCCCACAAACTCTGTAAAATGGGAACGTCTGGTTTAGAGGTTTCACTGCATCTTCTAACAATCAGGATATGCTTTCAAAACGACATTGCAAAGTTCTGTGCTGATATAGAGCAGTTAACACAATATATACATGACGTACTTATAAACACCCTCAAATAGTTTCTATTTAAGGCGGCCTGCTGGGAAATCAAAGTTATCAAAAACAGTCAAGAAACCCGACTCGTGTGTCAGAACAATGATCATTAAATCTACTCTCAACACATCTGAGAGGTAAAATAAGAGACACGACTGAGCTGCTAAACTGGTCACTACAAAACAAGACGGTCAGAATTAGGGGAATTATGGGAGAGTTTGAAGTCAGGTTGTATGAGCTACTTCTACCATACTCAGTGTGTTACCTACGGTAGATTAGGACTTGGCCAAAATTGATGTTTGAATATTTTTCTAATAAAACGTAAATTTTTCACTTTAATCTCAGAGAATGATCTAATTTTTTTCTTGTAAATTTACCTCTTAACTCTCAGAAGATATTAAAGTTTTGTTCTCGTAAATTTAAGAGTTTTGTTCTTGTAAATTTACCACTTTAATCTCAGCGAATATCCAATTTTTTTTTTCGTAAATTTGCGAGTTTGTTCTATTGAAATTACCACTTAAATCTCAGAGAATAGCAGAGTTTTTTCTTGTAAATTCACCACTTTAATCTCAAACAATATCCATGTTTTTTTCTTGTAAATTTCTGATTTCTTTCTTGTAAATGTACCACTATAATCCCAGAGAATATTAAAGTTTTTTTCTTGTAAACTTGTGAGTTTTTTCTAGTAAATTCACCACTTTTCACCAAGAGCATAGATAACAGCTTCAGTTCCCCGTCAGAAAGAGCTGTCTGACAGCGAGGTAAAGAGGTGAAAATATTCTAAATATAGCGTACACTTAAACTGATATAGATTTTTTTAGGTATCTATAGTGTGTTTAGCTGCTGCCCCCGTCCACAGCAGTACATCACTTTCCTCCCGTGCTGGTACTCCTGTCTGTTTCTCCAAACTCCATCTACTGTAGGTAACACACTGACTATGGAGAAGAACCTCATACAGCCACACTGAGAAACAGCTGATCTATCCCTTTAAGTCAAAGGAACAGGTCAGTGCTGTAGTGGTTGAACAGGTCGGTCCGTTCGCTACTTTAAGGCCAGAAGTTGCCAAAGTAGAATTGCACTCTAATGAAATCCCATGTTTTATCAATGATAAAGAAACATACAGTATAACCAATATATATATTTTAACTTAGTGTAAGAGAATGGTTGGATGACTGCTGGAGCACCTAAGTATTTCAACACACAGCCGGTCCGTCAGTCCGGCAGCCAGCGGCGTGTCCACCATGTCCCAAACACCGACACACCGCTTCACAGTCAACACTGCACCGATCACCGATCCGTCCAGCAGGGAGAGAGAGAGGAGACGGAAGGTTTCACTCTCGGCAGACAGAGACTCTTCTTACAGTTTGTGTCGAGACAACGACGACCTCGTGGTCTCTCTTTACGAGCTCTCCAGAGCGTCCAGGACCTTCATGATCTGCTGCTTAATGACCTTGGTGGCGTCGCCGGCGTTGGGTATCAAATATCTGAGAGGAGGGAAAACAGAGGAAGTGAGATCAACTACCAACACACAGAAACATATTCTCTGTCAAGCTTCTGGAAAGAGTTTCATAAACATTAGTTTTAACATCCTACACTATATAAAACCTGTGGCACTTTATCTCCCGGAATAATCTCTAAATGTGCCACTATAAAATTTATAGATATTCTAAAATGTTGTTTTTAAGAGAATCTCAACCTCGCGTCATTTTGGGAAATACCTAAAATCTCCACAAGCTAAGCTTGAAGGTTATGTAAGTCAATAAACCATAATAATTGATAAAAGTATTAAAATTGTGTCATAAATTTAAAAAACCCAAAAATCTGACATGTTCATCATAAAATGTTACTAAATAAACTCACAAAACATATAAATCCAAAAGATTTCTACATGTAGAGACATGAACAAAATATTTCTTAACACATAACTTAACAGTTATTTGAACTATGGACTTTTTTAAGTTTTTGAGATATGCTCATTTTTATGAGCAGATTGAGTGCAGAGGCGTTTTGATAGTTAGTTACATTCCACATGTAACATAACGTAATGACGTCTTACACGAGATGCTAAGCTAAGCTAATTGCCTGCTCTTTCATATAAACAAGAGGGTAGAATTGATCTTCTCATCCAACGCTGGTCAAGAAACAAATAACCGCATTTCCAAAACAGTAACATTCTACCTTTAAGGCTGCAGAAGAAGACGAATTTTGTGGCTCAAGTTAAATTTTTTTTTGCATTTTTTAAAATTACAGCTTGAAATGTGAAATGTGTAAACAAGCACCTCTCAACTGCTGATATCTCGACTCCAGCCGAGTTGTTGGTGCCAAACTTGAACGTAATCAGTTCTGGGTGCTTCTTTTTGGATGTGATCTTCACCACAGAGTTCAGTGCTTGTCTGGACTGGATGTAGGCGAAGCCTTTCCTCGACGCGATCTCCCGCAGGCAGTACATGTGAGTCGCTGTGATCAACAAGTGGCTGCAGGAACAACAGGTTAACAGAGTCAGTGTTACCAATCATGGATTCATGGATTACTGCGACGCCTGTTGTTCATTCATATTTAAGGAAGTGGGGATTAGTCACATTTAAATACAACTTCCACCCTTCTACACCCCATGACAGCTGGGGAGGAGGAGTGTCAGGGTGTCATGTGATGAATAGTTTAATTCATTTTATTAAATCCATTCAGGTAGAGACTCACCTGGGGAACATGTGACCGGTTTCCTTCACCTCGTTACAGGGAATGTGATGCTTCACGTCTGGTTTGTTGGTCCAGGTCTGGATGTTGACGATCTCCTTCCTGTCATCGTCTGACATGGACGAGCTGTCGATCTCATCTGGAGGAGGAGGAGGGGGGGGGCATTACATGCATTGGTTGTTTTTCAAAATAAAAGGCGTCACATTATTTAAAATATGTTTCCAACAGCCCCTTAGTGTTGCTGCCACAGAACAAGAAAAACAGATCAGTATCACGTTACAACCAACCTCAATGTTTACTCTTCGGTTTCATTTTCCCATTTATTTATTTATTCTTATAACATTTAAAAAAATATATATATTTTTATTTATTTATGTATTTTTGCATTTATTTTTTACTTATTTATTTATTTTTTACTTATTTATTTTTTACTTATTTTTGCATTTATTTTTTACTTATTTATTTATTTTTTATTTATTTTTGCATTTATTTTTTACTTATTTATGCATTTATGTTTTACTTATTTATTTTTGCATTTATTTTTTATTTATTTTTAAATGTATGTATTTCTTTATTTATTTATGCACGATTTTCCCTTTACATTTCACCCCTTATTTATTCCCCCAAACTTATTTATTTCTTTATTCTTTTCTTTACATATTTCTGCCTCATTATGCAAATGAGGGGGCTGTCACTCAACGTGTGTCACGAAACAGAAGAGTAAATAAATAAGGGAATTAATACAAATATAAATAAATAAAGAAGCAAATTAAAACCGAAATTTCAATTTATGTCACATTTTATAAATTAATTAATGACTACATTTATTTTTAATATTATTTTTGCTACATTTAATGACATTAATTTATCAAGAAATTTATTTAGTTTTGATTTTGGCAGGTTCTGTCCTCCATAAAAAAACTCTTGTTATAACAATAATCTTTCACGTTATAACATGATACTGATGTGTTTTTCTTTTTCTGACATGGCAGCAGTACTTCTCCGTTCACTTTACCTGTATCATACTCCTCCTCATCACCAATACTGAAAACAGGCTTCACCCCCCGGTACGGTTTGCCGACGCGGTCGCTGCTGCTCACGTGTCTAAAGATAAAAAAACAACAGGACATCTTAAAGAGAGCTTCACATCTGAGTGAAGGATGTGAAGAAACATGAATGCCTGCGATGAAAAGTCACATTAAATCCACAGAACAACAATGCTGCACACATATAGCGATGGCATGAAGACCTCCTGAGCCCACTACTGCCAGGTTATGCTGTTAAATATAAAGACAGGTTAAATGAGACATTTATACTCCAGCAGAGCTACATTAGTCTGTGCATGATATTCAGGGCTATCTGTAACAAATCATCGGGTTGTTTTATTAGTTCTAGTGTTGTATTGTGCATAGCCCTGGCTATCATCGAGAAGAACAACAATGAAATGGAAAGACAGACCGTTAAGTGCATCTCCAAGCAAACAGCAGTGAAGCTAAAGGTTCTACCTGAAACACCTGAGTTATTGAGACCGCGGCCTCGGCGAGTTGTGGATGTACAGACGGCTCGGTGCTTCCCGAGCGTTGTTAGTGAAAGCATGAAGACAGATCTGAAACCTCTCGTAACGTGTGGTGAGTGAGAGGTGTGGGTAGCATGCGTTAATGTGACACTGTCTCCTGCAGCCCGGCGGACCGGTGCGGGTCTACAGCCAGTTGAGGACATGCTGGTGACAAACAGCTCGATGTCAGGGAGCTCTTACCGATCTGGAACCACCTTCTCTGGCCAGGGCAGATTGAAAGACATTCTAGCGTGGAATAAGGCACAAGGTATGGTACACTTATATTAAAATACAGAACAACTAAATGTCAGTTTACAGCCATCAAATGACCAAAGAGTCGCTGTTCACATCAGTCCAGTCAGTGGGACACTTCAGCCTTTATTACAGGCTCCTTCTCTAAGATGTGATAGATGTAGAGAGCTTTATGTACCTTAAAGGGAGATTTGTCAAGTATTTAATCCTCTTATCAACATGGGAGTGGACAAATATGCTGCTTTATGCAAATGTATATATGTATTTATTATTGGAAATCATTTAACAACACAAAACAATAACAGATATTGTCCAGAAACCCTCACAGGTACTGCATTTAGCATAAAGATTTAGCATGTTCCAAAAAAAGTCCAAAAAATGTCCGACAAATGTCTGAAAAAAATATCAACTTTTTTTTTTTTTTCAACTCTGAAAAAATGTCAGAAAAAGGTTAAAAAAAAAAAAAAATTGTCGAAGATGTTCGAAAAAAAAGTAAACAGAATTGTACGAAAAAAGTCTGAAAAATGTAAAAAAAAAAAAAAAGTCAGAGAAAAAGTCTTGAAAATATCAACAATATTAAAAAAAAAAAAAAAGTCTGAAAAATCTGAAAAAATGTCCGAAAAAGGTAAAAAAAAAAGTCTGAAAAATGTCCGACATATGTCCGAAAAAAAGTTTAAAAAATATACGAAAAATATGCTCAGATCATAACATGGCAAACTGCAGCCCAACAGGCAACAACAGCTGTCAGTGTGTCAGTGTGCTGACTTGACTATGACTTGCCCCAAACTGCATGTGATTATCATAAAGTGGGCATGTCTGTAAAGGGGAGACTCGTGGGTACCCATAGAACCCATTTACATTCACATATCTGGAGGTCAGAGGTCCTTTGAAGATGGACATGACAGTTTTTCATCGCCAAAAGCGAGCATTATTTAACCACCTTCATGACAAGCTAGTATGACATGGTTGGTACCAATGGATTCATCAGGTTCTCTAGTTTCATATGATACCAGTATCTTCACTCTAGCTTTAAAACTGAGACGCTACAACCTAAAAACACAAGTTGCATTAATGCGTTATTATCGCATTAACCTTGAAAGCACCTAGTAAATATGTACTAAACCCAAATGACAAAGTAGCAGCTAATAAATGTTTATTATTAAGCTTTGGTGGAATTTATTGTGAACTGAAAACAAAGTGTAACATTTGTTTTCTGGATGAAGTGATTTCATTCTTATTTTTAAGAATTTTATTTGAGAGACCAAATATTAAATTGAAGCCTTACAATTTGAAAATGTAGAAAACTTAAGCTATAAACCCCTAAAGATGAAGAAGCGAAGGATAAGTGTTTTGTATTTGAGGTGTGAAGGTTTCTCAGTGAAGGATTCAGAGGAGGAAGTAGGAGCTCACCTTTCTACAGGGGTGGAGGTGTTCTCGATGAAGCTGATCATCTTCTCCTTCACGTTTACCGACTTGGACTTCAGAGCGAACGTCATTTTGTTGACCAAAGACTTGACTCCTTTACCGTCTCCAGGGCTGCTTAGTGACTCTCCCTGTATCAGAGAAAGAAGAAGAAGAAGTCAAAATGTGTCCAACATAGAGCTGAAGACAAACTGACAACATAATGCTTCACTCTTAAATGTTTTTATATAAATGTTTGTCTACTTACGTCAGCAGAGCTGAGGCTGCTGTGAGATCCTGACGTGCTGACGATCCAGTGGAGGTATGAAGAGTCCAGACCTTCAATATTCATGTCTACAAGATGCTTCTGGAGCGCTGAAATCACACAAATCTCACTGAGTTTACACTTCTCACTGATATCCAAACTGGGCAAGATATATATAAACGATGCATTCAAACAAAAAAACATGCATATGCGATTTCCCACACTTAAACTGGTATTTATAACAGAAGAAAGTGAGCACCTAAAGCCACTGATTTCCTTCTTTTGTCATATTTATTTTCCTCTCTGACTCTGTTGTGCTGCGTTTTTCATCTTTTCCACAAACAAATGAATTGTTCTTACAAGATGACGGATAAGGGTTGATATTAAAGTAGAAAAATGAAAAATATATAAAAAAAAACAACTTAAATTTACTGTCTCTCAGAGGTCAAGACTCCAACACAAGGTGAGAGACGTAATCTATAAATAAAACTTTGTTTACGTTTCCAATATCTCAGATTGTGTGATTTTCTTTTTTGTAGTCTTGACAGCAATTTCTATGTCAATACTTTATTTCAATGTATTACTTGTTTCTAAGTTTTTTACATCAGAGGCATCATTTTATTTGCCTATATTGATATTCGTTTCATCTTACCATTTAATGTGAAGCACTTTATAAAGTCTGTTTTGATGTGAGTACTGTGGAAACCTTGATAATGAGAGCTCGAGATGAAGTTCAATATTAGGAAGTTATAAAACAGAACCAGGCGAACACACAGCTTTATAATTCTGACGTAAAGAACACGTGGATATTTCTGTTTTTCTGTTGAGTTTTAGTTGTGAATCTACAGTTTAGTGCTTCTGACCCCGGGTGTCTCAGTATTCTCAGGTTCTCCTACTTACCCATGAAACCTCCTTTAGCAATGCTGACATATTCTTTGTTTTTCTGTAACAGAAAACATTTAATTAGTGAAGATGTTAGCAGATAACACTGGAGCAGCGATGTTTCTCTTCTGGTGTCCCTCACCTGCAGGAAGTGGGCCAGCACCATGTTCATGTACATGTCCTCCTCCTCCCTCCCACTGCCCATGAAGCACAGGTGCTCTCCGCTGGCGATGGAGCCCGACTCCAGAGACTGTTTCTGAGCCTCCAACAGGGACTTCACAGAGAGAGAGAACTCAGACGGGTTCTGGAGCATCTGGGAGGAGAAGAGAAAACACATTTATTATTCTGTAAACATTCATAAACTCCCTACATCCCATACACAGAATCAATCAGTGTTGTCTCCTCTCACCAGGTCAGAGTCCAGGTGGAAGGCCGTGGACAAGTGGCCAGCGTTGTACTGCTCTGCAGGCCGACAATCCACCACAAAGAAGCGAACCCCGTCCTGAAAGGAAAATACATTATTATCACGAGAACCGGTGCTTCGGTACCAAGTCGATGGGAAAATTCGGACAACGTAACGGTACTCGTTCACTCAGACCTGACGGGGCAGCGTATACGCCTACAGGTAGTCTAGTCTGTTAAACGCCAAAGGAAGAAGAAGAATGCCGGCCAGCATGGAAGAACAACAACTACACGATGAAGATGGAGACAAGTGCAGCTGCAGCGACAGCTCCGCCTCGACTCGTCAAAAAGAAAAACACCAAGAGTCGTGTATGGAAGTACTTTGCGTTCGAGGCGGATCATCAGGAATTAATAATAAATTCGCAAAAACCAGAACACAAACGGTGCCATCGAACTTCTCAGACGACGGGAGGAAACATTTCTAACTTAACTAAGCAGCTCAAAGACAGACATCAAAATACACGTTACCTGTTGTTTTTTGTAAAGTTCAAATGTTTTTTAAAGGAGTTGATTTTGAAGTACATGAGATTTATTCTTTTGTTTTTCACCGTGGTATCAAATTGGGTATCGAGAATCATGGAATTTGACTGGTGTTGGTATCAACCAGAGGTGGAACCAAGTCATTGTTTTGCTCTCAAGTCTTTAAACTAAAGTCCTAAACTTTGAGTATCAAGTCCTAAACTAGTCATAATGCGCGCTTCACCAAATGTAACGTCATTTTAACAACAGAGTAACTGGTAACGGATTGGTAGTTCTTCATGGTTTTCTCCTGCAACTTGTCGGATTGGTTCTAACAAAGTGGATCTGGAGAATTAAAACTAAGATAATCAAACGTAAGTCCCAATAGTCAAAAGTCATCAAATTTGTGGCTCCAGTCTGACTTGAGTCCACACCTCTGGTATTGACTATTACATCTCTGGTATGGTGACATCCCTAATTATTACATTATCTTCTCTTTCTTTCTTCAGTGAATAGTAAGCTGAGTGTTAACACTGACCTGCTGCAGCTGGTTGGCCTGCAGGATCTCGGGGACAGACACAGGGAGACACAGAGCCTGACTCAGGTCAGTGTCCTCTTCTTTCAGAGCCACCAGGCTGCTACCAAACAGATTCTGGTTCATCTACCAAACACACAATCAAACAATGAGTCCTCTTGTGCAGCTCCGTCAGCACTACTCCATGTGTACCGAACACAAACAGCTGTTTACCTTTCTGAGAGACAGAGGAGTCTTACTCTGGTAATACTGAGCCAGAGAAAACAGATCTTCAATGTCCTCTGCTTCCAGGTGAGAAGGAGACTCTTCCAGCATTTCTGTGATAAAGAAAACCTCGTTTAACTCGTTTAACAGAGTTCAACATAAACAGACCCAAATAAAACAGGTCAGACTTACTGATGATGTCCTCCTTGCTGTCTCCTTCTTGGGTTAGGATGGCCTCTCTGAGGGTAAATCACACAAACACAAATCAAACTTTACATTAACTTTCCTCAGTATGATCACGTCTCTGTGTAGCTTCCACTAGCGGCTGCCTACTTGGCATTGACGAGGATGATGAGCATGAGGAAGAAGATGAGGAAGGGGTCAGCCTGCCGGAGGTAGCAGTCCCACAAGGCCTGGGTGACGTCGGGGGGGCAGTGGCTGGAGAACAGACTGCCCATCTACGGAGGAAATATGAATACATGCAGCAGTTCAGTTCAGTTCAGACAGTCGGAATCACTGTAACATGTCGGAATGACTCAGAAAAGCTGTGACTGTGAACGTACCCAGTTGATGGAGTAGGAGTCTGGTGTGATCTTTTTGGTGTCCAGGAAGGAGCAGAGCTCCGGCTCGTGGTACTGCAGCAGGAGTCTGTACAGGTGGAAGGGGCGGCCGTTTGGTACGCAGTCCCTGAAACGGACAAACACACTTTTCAACTCAAGTCTCCACTTCCTGTCTATAAAGCTTCTTTCATACACAGTGCTACATGCATCATTTCATGTTAAATTTGTCACGTTTTTAACAAACCAAATTTCCTTCAGAAATAAGAGAGTTACAGCTGATTTTGTAGAGAAGTGTGCATCTCTCAATGATACGCATTGTGTTTGTTTACTAGCGGATCTTGACCGCTCCGAGATGGCAGACGCATAGAAGACGAACGACAAACCGCATCATAGCGGGCGAGGAGCTGCTTTTGTCCGGTGCCAATTTTCTTGTAATGTATTTATGATTTACAAATATTTGTCAGACATTTTTCACATATTTTTTGGATATTGCTTCACATATTTCCCTAATAATTTTCAGATATTTTTGGACAATTTTCGGATATTTTCCAGACAGTTTTCACAAATTGTTTCACATACTTTAATAATATTTTCAGGATTTTTTTCGGATATTTTTGGACAGTTTTCACAAATTTCACTATTATTTTTCGGATATATTTCGGATTTTGATTTTTTTTCCACATATTTCACTAATAATTTCCGGATATTTTTTCACATATTTCACTCATAATTTCCGGATATTTTTCCGACAGTTTTCACTAATTTTTTTCCACATATTTTACTAATATTTTTCGGATTTTTTTCACATATTTGTTGGACATTTTTCACATATTTTTTAAATATTTTTCCGACAGTTTTCAGAAATTTTTCAGAAATTTTTCACATATTTATTTCGTGTTAGTAAACAAATCACTTGCAAAAGCATTGGCATAAATGCTAAACTGTAAACAAGTCGTGGATTCAGTCTTGTGATTGGTTTGCTCGCTCCACGTGAAAGAGTCTTCCATCAGACGGATGTAACTCACTCACTCGTCTCTGCAATGTCACTGCTTTCAGTCACAACATTTTCTCTGAAATGTTTCGAGGTCTTGAGGTGGAAACTGGCGGTACAGATTTCCCTGAATATTGATCCCTCCTCCCGCTCACACATAAGCTCATGCAGGAAATGTTCCTGAACGTTTCAGGGACAGACTGCATGTGTAAAAGGGGCTTTATTAAGCAGAATGTGAGGAGACAGCTCACCTGGGGATGTATTTGTTCATGACAGCGTAGAAGCAGTTGTAGAGGTCGCTGCGGGGAAGCCGAAGACCCAGCAGAGGTTTGAGGAGGTGCGGCCAGCTCAGCTCCGGGCTGAAGGAAATGTTCCGGGACTTACAGTAGAAAGTGATGACTGACTCCACATCAGACACCATGTCACTCCTCTCTTCCTCTGATACGTCCAGCTGGTCTAAACATGGGAACCAACACAGAACCTCTTTATACAACCATCACAAACAAAGTGGAACATCCACGTTCAAAAACAAGAAGCAGAGAAATATAGAATGTACAAAGCTAATCAGAGGTTTAGCTCTACTAATAAATAATGCATGAAAAGAGCACTTCTTCTGTGTGTCTAGTGTTTCTGGGCATCGCTCTCAATAACAGGTTTTCTATTTTGAGCTGTACCAGATCTTGTTGTCAACTTGAGCGGACTAATAAAAGTCATTTGTTCCTCTGAAATGCTGACGATCTTCTTCAGATACACATATACATAATGAACACACAACCCTCTCTTCTTCTTCTTCTTCTTCTCTGCTGCTGTGAGAATTCACGCCAACGCCCCCTCAAATCAGAACAACTCAGAAAGTTGGCGGAAATGTTGGTACAAGACTTGCTGAGTTGACGTCACGTTACGCAGAAACAAGGCGGACGAAAGTAAATGTTGGGTTGACTTTTTATTAATCAATTATTCAATTTTTTGCGCATATGTAATTTGTAATATGGTATTAGGTTGTAACCTTAGATTATTTATTAGCATTAACCGTGATAACAGGTCAGGTAAAGAAATATTTTAGTGTTTTTAGGGAATGAATCTCCATTGTCACATAAATACTGGACACAGCAAATCAACGTGTTGTTAAACTAGGGCAATTAATCGCATGATTGTCCATAGTTAATCGTGATTAATCACAAATTAATCACACATTTTTTATCTGTTCAAAATGTACCTTAAAGGGAGATTTGTCAAGTATTTAATACTCAACATGGGAGTGGACAAATATGCTGCTTTATGCAAATGTATGTATATATTTATTACTGGAAATCATTTAACAACACAAAACAATGACAGATATTGTCCAGAAACCCTCACAGGTACTGCATTTAGCATAAAATAATATGCTCAAATCGTAACATGGCAAACTGAGGCCCAACAGGCTAGTGGCATTAAAATGAATTTGTGTTAATGCCTCATTATCACTTCGACAATTGTATTATTACTATTTTCTACTTGGACTTTCTATTACTTTTATGTCTTGGTTAAATTATGTCTGGTTCTTTTCATTTTCACATGTTGGACCTGAACAAACAGCTCGCTGCTAAACTTAATTCACCTCATTGTTTTGTGCTGACTACGAACTTTTATTTGCAGTAATTCTAAAATCCAGGATTGTGTGGAGGAATTAGGAGCACATTCGTTTACTCACCGATCAGCTGTTCGCTGCGGTTGTGAATGAGGGTCTGTTCTGGTAAATCCAGGACGCCGTCCCACGGAGACAGGCTGTCTCCTTTGCCAGAGACATTTAGAGCGATCTGCCGACGCAAAACAAGGAATCACTGCTAAACATGCAGCTATATACATAAATACAGCTATAAAACACATGACAAAGACTGAGACTGATCTGAAATCAGTGACTCCACTGCTGCTCCACTAATGAACCAATAATCTATAAATATGTAGCTGTATAAACTGAATATGTAAACCAGGAATCTCTGCAATCCCAGAAATATCTTCTTTTTATAAATGAACTTGAGTTATTTACCAGATGAGAATGACCACAAGCTGCACCATCTAAGAGTTGGTTGTTAACCTTTCAGCACTTGACCACATAATTCATATGTAAAATATGTTGTTGGTATGTTGTTTCACAACATAACTGACACCTGAACTGAGGGTGTGTCACAGAGACATGATGTCCTTTACATTATATGAGCCTGAGACGCTGGTCTTTCCAGTCTGTTGACTCGTGTCTGATGAGAGTCGTTCTAACCTTTACAACATGAGGACTCTAATAGTAGAAACATTACTGATTTCAATTCAAACACTTTGCTAATTATCAACTTTTACATTTACATGTTTTACACTACAGTGACTCCTGTCGTGCTTCTCACCTTCCACATCTTGGCCCTGTGTTGAGCTGAGTGCTCCTGGACCTGGATGATCCCTCTCTCCATCTCCATGTCGGAGCCGCCCGAGTCCAGAGCCTCAGCTAGATCCTGATCCCTGAGGAGACAAGACCAGCACACAATTACATAAAGAGCTAAAACAGATCAAACTAAAGAATAAATGTTCATAAAAACAAAGACAAGATTTCAATAATAAGTATCATAGGTTTCCATAATGTTGTAAAGTCATGACTGTCTATTTATACTGTGAATCATGATCATTTAGCTGATTGTGAAATGATTAATGGTTTAATTGAGGGATTAAACAATAAAGTAACAAAGTTAGTAGTTATTTGAATCACTTCAAACCAAACATTGAATGATAATAGACCTTTTTCAGAGCGCACATTTTGACTTGTCACAGCAAGAGAAGCACAGGTGGAATTAATAATCTTAACGATGTTATTAAGTGTCCCAGACAGTAGGTTATTCCAGCGAGTCAAGATTGCAATCAAAATACCAGGACCTCCCCTGAGTGGAATGCAGCCATAATTAACGTTATTAAATACACCTGTGTGTTTCCTGCTACGACGTGGCAACATGTCTGCTGTGTACAAAGTCTGTTGAACGCTGGTCGGACAAAATCAGCTATTTTAAGTCATCACTTTGGTCAACTTGTAATTATGTTGGACATTTTGTTAACTAAATGTTTATTAATATCTATATAATCCCATGTAATTGTTGCAACAACGAAATGACTTTTGCAGTGAAACGTGTTGAATGTCATCAGTTCCATCAGTTAACCGGTGATTTTCCATTCCAGGCAGATATGATGATGACACATAAAGATATGAGAATCTATTTATGATGATATTTATCTGCATACGCCCAGCTCTTGGAGTCATGACAAGTCCAAAAGTTTACTGACAACTTCAAGGTTATCTAATCATATAATAATCATGTTAAGCATATTACATGAGAGCAGCTATTGTTTGGGCACCGGAGCTTCGGTAGTAATCAATAAGAACTGCTAGAAGTCGACTCGTAGACGCAGCGATGTCTCCGGTAAAGTAGTGGGCAGAATGAAACCTCAAAAACAATGTTTGTAATCCGCCATAAAACAGAAAGAAGACGGAGCAGAGAGCTGGCTGCTGATGGAGGAGGAGTCCTGATGGAGGATATATGCTCTAATATCTAACACAGTCATATAAAGTTTGGACTTCATCGTGGCGTCTTTCCTCTGACCTGTAGCTGCTTTGCTCTGTTAGAGTCTGGCTATCTTTCACATCATCATGACTGAGCTCTGGTCTCAGCTGTCTGGAGGAAACCAGGTCCCCAGATGTTCTCCAGCTGCTGCTTTATATCAACTCATACTAACTGGTTTCATTTTTTCTGATAATAATAATAATAATATCAGGTGCTTATTGGTGAAACTTGACACACGACTGCTCTCATCTAGGGCTGCGCAATAAATTGAATATTAATCGTGATCACGAGTTTGGCTTCCCACGATTGAATGAACATGATTGATTGTGATATTGGCGTTTAAAATGAGTGCTTGTGCTCATATCAAATCAAACGCTTCCTAAACTAACAGCCAGCCACTAGTTTTGGGGAGTTGCCATTTGCTTCTAGGAGATGCTCAGTGAATAAGGACCAGTCTTATTTTGACGCAAAGATTTGATTTGAAAGTGCAATAAAAATGTTTTGACCCTAAAAATCAATGAATAATCATGATAAATAATCGTGATCTCAATAAAGATAAAAATAGTCGTGATGAGCATTTTGGCCATAATCGTGCAGCCCTACTCTCATCTGTTTACTACTACAGAGTATTAAAATCTTGACTTCTTTCCTTGTAAAATTACCACTTTATCCTCATAATATGACTTTTTTTCTTGACATAGTATGACTTTATCCTCATTAAATTACGATTTTATTCTAGACATAATATTACGTCCTTTTTTCCTCAACATATTCCGACTTTATTCTCATTAAATCACAACTTTATGCTAGACATAATATCACGTATTTTTTTCCTCAACATACTCCGACTTTATCCTCATATTATGACTTTATTCTCAATAAATTACAACTTTATTCTAGACATAATATTACATCTTTTTTTCCTCAACATATTCAGACTTTATCCTTGTAATATTATGACTTTATTCTCGTAATATTACGTCTTTTTTTCTCAAATTCCTCGACTTCTCAGAGAACACATGCAGATCTGGGATTTGTTTTGAATGTGCAAAAAGTTTAGAACACGAGCAGAAATCTTGCTGAAATACATATGAACTATTAAAGTCCACAAGTTTATAAATGAATTAAAATTAATGAATGCATCATTGAGGTGAATAGCAGCCACTTGCACATTTAAAAGAGGTTACTTCCCCAATCAAAGGACTCAAAAGAGGATGGTTGAGTAAATCATGGCTACATGTGTGTGTTGACTCAGCAGGGAACTAGGCAGCGCTGATCAAATATGAATAAATATTCTGTTACTGTAATGCCTATTTCTCTCCTCAGATGTTTTCAGAATCATCTTGTAGTTACTGTTTAGCTGTAAAATGAGAAAGTTTGTGACGCGGCCGCCATTGTAAAATCTGTTGAAGGAAGCCAAGTTCTGGTCAAATGACCGGAGCACAGCCAATAGGAACGCTCTCTCTCTCTACAATGACCTGTGATTGGTCAAAATCTGCCGTCACGGGCTAGATTTTTCTCTAAAGCCTGAAAACAGAGACATGAGGAGGAGCAGAAGTCTAGTTTTCTCTCAGGACACTTGAATTACAATATGATGAAAGGTTATTATGGGAATTTTTGCCAAATTATGCCAAAAAAATTGTTGCATACTGCCACTTTAAAGAGGTTACTTCCCCAAACAAAGGACACAAAAGAAGATGGTTGAGTAAATAAATCATGGCTATATGTGTGTTGACTCAGAAGGGAATAAATGAGAAAAATTGAGAATAATATTTGTAAGCAATACAGAATGACTGAGAGCTTTACTCCATTATATTCCATCATATTTTAATATTTTGAATTGTGAATCGTGTGTTTTCCTTTAGATATAAAGACATTTCCACCATAAACTGGTGCATACAAATTTACCAGAATGCAGGGAATTAAATGTTTGACGGGAGGACACCCACACCCCCCATTAACATGTGGAAACGACACCTGCATCCGGGCACTAGAGGAACCAACTGTAGCTGGTTCAGCCGTTGGTCTCTGGATTTAAAGGGAAGCAGAACTCGATATAACACCGGCTATCTAAGCTAGTTATCTTTAGCTTACTGGCTAACGAGCTTTAGTCTATTAACGTGTCAACGATATAAAGTGATGAAAACATAAATACTTAGACGGATCTTCCTCTACAGCTCTCTGTGTCCGTCTTTATAAGAACCGGGCTGCTGATCCATCAGAACCAACTGGGCTAATGTAGCGTTAGCTTGTTAGCTCCGGAGCAGTAACGGTTACCGAGCCGGTTTCCGGTCAGCATCAAACCGTCAGCAGACTCATCTTTAGTCTCTAAACGTTAAATACAGTCCGGTGAAACCGACACCACAGTTTGACAGTCGGTAAATAACGCGTCTCCTCTAACGTTAGTTCGGTAAACAGACGGTCTCACCAGCTGCCCTGCAGAGCGTCTTCCTCCACCGGATCCGCCATGTTGTGATGACGCAGGCACGTCAGGTGACGTCAACACGGACGACGTGTCGCACCACGCTGTCAGACTGATGAGGCTGTCTGGTGACGTCAGCTAATCGACCTGTTCAACAATTTAACAAATGTGTCAGTGTGGTACTTGAGAACTAGCTATAATAATAATAATAATAATAGTAATAGTAATAATAATAATAATAATAATAATAATCATAATAATAATAATAATAATAATAATAATAATAGTAATAATAATAATAATAACAACAATCATAATCATAATAATAATAATAATAATAATAATGGTAATAATAATAATAATAATAACAACAATCATAATAATAATAATAATAATTATAATAATAACAATAATAATGGTAATAATAATAATAATAATAACAATAATAATAATAATAATAATAATAGTAATAATAATATATTATTATTATTATTGTATATGTATATATATAATTCAAATAAAAATTCTGTTTTAGTCCTGTAATAATTCTGCACATGTGGTTCACTACCTCATTTAATTTTTATTTTAAAACAAAAATTTTAATTTACACACTTTGCTATTGTAAAATAATGTAAAATTAAATTAAATTAAATTAAATTAAATTAAATTAAATTAAATTGAATTAAATTAAATTAATTAAAATAAAATAAAATAAAATAAAAAAAAATAAATCAAATCAAATCAAATCAAATCAAATCAAATTGAATTAAAACAGCAGGATAAGACAAGATAAAAAAAAATACATCAGGGAAAATTATTATTATTAGTAATTTACTTTGGTCCTTATTTCCTTATTCCCTATTTCTTTTATTTGTAATAAAGTTGAGTTGAGTTTAGGAAGCCAGTAGCAACATATACTGACTTAGTTGTGTCTTCAAATATTGGAACAATAAACATGGGTGTTATTGAAACCATTTACAGTTGTATTTTGGAGTTTGAACACATGACTATTTGATAGGCCTTTTTCACAGTATTTTTTAATAGTAGGAAAAGCACAGTTGTGACTAACAACATTAAGGACGGCTCTGTAAATGTCCCAGTGAGCCGTGACATGTGATAGTGAAGCAGCACGCACAACATCAGGACCCTGAGACTGATGCAGCTAAATGGAATTCAGCCATCATTAACATTAATATTTACACCTGTGGTTTTCCTGCTGTAACATGTAAAAAAAGTTATTTTATTGCACAGATTTACTTGTCAGATAATAAACTGTGCTAAAAACATGTATATGTATATTTATTTCAACATTTAATATCCACTGAGATAATGTTTATTGAAGAGCTGAATATCCAACCCAATTTTATGAATTATTTAATTTTATCTAAATATATAAATAAAAAAATGTAAAGCCTCAAAAACACAAAAAAACAGAAGATATAAAAAAGAAAACTGCAGTAACACTCATCGCCTGCAGGGGGCAGCAGTGTTACATTTAAAGCAGCTGTTCCCTTCTCTGCCTGCATATCTGTCTAAATGTCAGTAATGAGCAGCAGTAGTATTAATTTAAAGAGGACCTATTATGCTTTTTCTCTTTCCTTTAATGTGTTATATAGTTTCTTTTGTTCATGTAAAAGGTCTGCAAAGTTACAAAAGATCCCAAAGGAGCTCAAACAAAGCGTTTCAGAGGGTGAAGAGAGGTGCTGCCCAGCCAGTATGAGGAAAATGTATATATCTTTTAACATTAAAGCATTGTAGGAGCTATTTATTTGCTGTTTAACTAATAATAAGTAGTATTGTTTGATTTATTATTCTAGATGTTTACTTTATTTAGAGTTTAACTATTTTCTTGTTTAGTATATTTAGTTTTTTGCGTAATTAGTATTTTGTTTTCTTTCGTTTATGAATTGGGTAACACTGTGGGTACCCACGGTTATATAGCATGCACCTGGGTGGGCTCATGTTTTTTTTTTTTTTTTACCAGAACTAGAGAAGCAACAACATCTGTTTTCTTTGTGCTTCATTTGCTTGCTTTTGAGGGATAAATAAATCATCAGAAACACAAACATTCTGCATGGACAGTGGACTCTTTAGCCTGTGTAAACCACATTACCCATGGTGCATCAGTGGCTCTCTGATTTAAGTTTAATTTTTCCAACAAATGGCCACTACGAGCATATTAACATGTTCTAGTAGAAACCCCAAATATAAGTGCTTGGTAGGCCCTCTTTAACAGATCACAGAGATAACACAATAGCAAGAAAGAATAAAGTTTCAAACAAGGAACTTGCAAATGTGAAATTCATTCCAGGAATTATAACTTTATTAGGATTCATTTTCTCTTTCACTTTGGTCACCATACACATCGTCAATAAAGAATGTCAATGTAACTTCTATTAAACAGCCAATATGTTGTGGATATCTGCAGATTATCTGATGAATGTTAAATCAATTTCTCAAAAGGTTAAACTTTAAGATGCAGAACTGCTGCTAGATGAATGATTATATTTGATTTTCTAAAACTTGTAAATGCTCCAAACATTCAGCAGCGGTGGCTAATTTTTGATTCTACTTGAGAAACCAAACCCCCCCCCAGAGCTTGTCAGGGTTAGAAACAATAAGGCTTGGGTTGTATGAGAATATAAATTTGAAAAAGGACAGAAAAAATGAAACCAGTCTCTGTCAAATGATGTAATGTAGCATGAAAAATAAACATTTTACAATAAAATAGAAAATAAATTTCTCAATCAAAGTGAGCTAGGAAAAACCACTGAATATCCAATCCTTTGTGTGACATCTTCAATTCAAAAATAACATTTTTCAAAAAGACATTAAAGTTGGTGAAGTTCTTCTAATCAAAGTGTTTTTTGTCCAAAGTCTCTTAAAGTTGGGTTTTTTCCTAGAGTTCAAGACAGCACGAGCATTGCATTTACATTTATTTATAAAGTGAACATGCTGCACAAAGTATATAAAAAAGAAAGAAAAGAAAACAGGCAATCCCATAATTAAAAAAAAACAACTCTTCCGGATGCTAACTAACCTCCGTGTAGCTCCGTATCCATGGGATCAACTCCAGCATTACAAACACAGACATTACACATTGGACTATACGTTTTAATCTTGCATTCAGAACTGATAGTGTATGTTACATATGAAAGGAGCTGGAAAAACAAAGCATAAATTAACAAGTGAACAGTCCATTAGAACTATGTAAAGCTCTCACAGTATTTTCTGTAGATTTAAAAGTGTCACAAAAGCCTTAAAGTCAGTTCAACAAACTGCACATTTCACATAGCTACTATTCATTTAGACGTTAGGTTTACATGGCCGCTCATGTAGGTTTATTCTCTCTCTAGATTTAGACAGATTTATTCTGAGCAGTAAAAAGGTTTCATGACGTCGGTTAAGACTTCTCCACCCAGACTAAGTGAACCTGGATCGCGGCTTCGGCTCGACGGTGAATAGAAATCCTTCTTTTTAGTGATAATTGTTGTGAAATAAACCCCGACAGGGTCTCTCATCACTCTGAAGGGGTTTATTTCACAACAATGACCAGCTAGCTGTACACTATCTTGCTTATTACACGGCTACTTACTGAAGAAATCAACAATTTGAGTCCGACATCAGAGCTGCGTCCATAACAACGGTCTGTTATAAAGAAATAACAGAGCGTAGAACGCCGTGATTAACCAATCAGAATCGAGTATTCAACAAAGCCGTGTAATAATCCACGATAACAAACCCCTTTAATGTGATGTAAACATGGTATTTATAGAGAAGTCCCGCCCCTTCCTGTGGACACCATGGGTCCTAATTTTGGAAAAATATGTATATATAATATTTTTTTGATCCTGTTTGAATTGCGCAATGAATCACACGTATGATGTTTGTACATTTAAAAGATAATTCTGCAAATCAAGATCATCTCAGTTGGTCTTAAACTGTTAAAGTATAAAGCTCTCATCGCCCTGTGGCAGCTTAACTGTTTTCAATGAGTGAAGCGTTTGGCACGCTGCTTTTAGGTCTCGTGGTTTTCCTCTTTATGTGTAGGGCTGACCCAAATACCATCTTTTGGGCTTCGAAGCTTCGGTGAGAAATATTTGAAGGTATTTGAAGCTTAGCCTGTTTCAGTGCCACTGCCGCACTACTGTACTTCACACACCTCTACACACAACAAACAGTGATAACCGTCTGAGAATAACTATTCATATTCAGCATTAATTATTATTGATGTTCTAGGATTATTCCTTATTTCATGGGATATTTGGAGGATTTTTTATTATTACATACTTGTATATAAAAAACAAACAAAAACGAAGCATTCGAATACTGATTTGGAGGTCGGTTACCATGGCAACGGTCGAAGCTTCAAAGCTTCGAGGCATTCGGGTCAGCCCTATTTATGTGCCGCACGTTTTTACAGGAGTTGGGATGGTTTGTGTTAAGCTAACGCTAGCACTCATTCAGTGGTTGCCTAGCAACAATAAAAAAAAAAAAAGACGCAGCAAACTGCAAAACGCGCTCTGTCTGATCAGGACCGAAGACTGTGAACATAGCTGAGTTAGCTAGCTAGGTAGCGTTGGTAGAGAGATGTAGTTCACTGAGCGGTTTCACACTAAACTAAATGATACTACAACAAACTGAGACTTTCTTGACTTGCAAAATTATGTTTTAAACTGACAAACATCATCTGTGTGATACTGTAAGCATATTTTTTCTGAAATAAGCGGGTCCACCAGAGGGGCGGGACTTCACCTCTCTATACTCAGGGCTCTTTTATAATCCAGTACTCTTTATCTCTTTTTTTATAAATCAAAAGTTAAGTTGCATTTTAACACAGTTAGGTTCAGCTATGAAGATTGAGATTGGCGATCGGTTGGCAGAGAGACGTTACAGTGTCGGGGGTTTCAGCCCGTACTTCCTCGCCACTTCCGTCTGGGCGTACGCCGCGTCACATAACGAGTACAAATGGGCCATCTCCATCTCCGACTTGGCCAGGTTAATGGCCTTGTTGAACATTTCTATCGCCCTGTCCAGATTTCCCCTGAAATAAAAAAAGAAATGCTCTCGTTATTTCAAGCACTTCAAGAAGACGTCTAAACGTAATGGATCGAGAAGAGTTGTCGATCTCACCTTTGAACTTCGATGGTTCCCATAGTTTCATAGGCAAAGTCACATTTGTTGTCGATTTCAATGGCTTTACTGATGAGCTCTAGTCCCAAGTCCAGGTCCTGTTTCCACTGGAGCTGTAACAAACTGGACATACATTGAACTTTTAATAATTACACATTTTAATCACAGGTTATTTTACAGTTTTTTGCGATTGTTTACAGACTAAAAGTGAATGCTTAGACATCAAAACCTTAACTTTTATATCCGTGCCTTAAACACATTTTCTGCTCTGCACTTTGTTTGCAATTCTACAAAACACAACACACTGTCTTACATTACACATGTTCATATGGAGGACGGAACCTGCCAAAATAAAAAATAAATAAATAAATGACTCCATAAATAAATAAATGTCATTAAATGTAGAAAAAATTATATTAAAAATAAATGTAACCATTAATTAATTGATAAAATGTGACAAAAAATGATATTTCTGTTTTAGTTTGCTTCTTTATTCATTTATCTTTGTATAAACTCCCTTATTTATTTACTCTTCTGTTTCATGACACACGTTGAGTGACAGCCCCCTCGTTTGCATAATGAAATGCAAAAAGAAATGTGTAAAGAAAAGAATACAGAAATAAATAAGTTTGGGGGAATAAATAAGTGATGAAATGCAAAGGGAAAATCGTCCAGAAGTAAATAAATAAATGCATTAATACATACATTTAATAATAAATATAAAATAAATGCAAAATAAATGCAAAATAAATAAATAAAAAATAAATGCAAAAACACAAATAAAATTTAATAAGAATAAATACATAAATAAATAAAAGGGAAAATGAAACAGAAGAGTAAATAAATAGGGAAATTAACACAAAGATAAATAAATAAAGAAGCAAATTAAAACAGAAATATCAATTTATGTCACATTTTATCAATTAATTAATGGCTACATTTATTTTTAATATTATTTTTGCTACATTTAATGACATTTATTTATTTATCGAGTCATTTATTTATTTTTGATTTTGGCAGGTTCCGTCCTCCATATGTTCAACAAGGAAATCTCTTGCAGTCATTGGGAAAACATTGCACTGTAATTTTACTGTAATTATTTTTGTTTCAGTGAGTTTACGGTAACATATTATATTACTGATTACTGGACTGTAATTCTACTTTTCCGTGTTTTTTTGGTTCAAAAATCTGCAATGGCAAAAAAAAAAAATCAGCTGTTTATATTTTTTCTGAAGCCTTTCTATTTGAAATGCGAGTAAATGTACTACAACAATCTTTCACAGAAGACAATGAGAACATTAAAAACACAATACAAAGACAGCAGTGTTTAGTATAAAGTACATCAGTGTGTTGTTTCAAATGGTGCATGTGAAGTGAATGTTTATCTCCAAGTTTTTAGTCTTATTTGGCTTGTTTGTAGAGTTCTGACACAATGATTTGATTGTGTAAGCAAACACAAAAAACCTGTAAGAGTAAGGTTACTAAAAAGGAGAGCAGTGCCTACCCTTTGTGGACATATGTGGTGGCGTTGTCTGGTTCCAGTTCAATACACTTGTCGTACATCTCGTCTGCTTTTCCAAACTGCTGCTGATCAGTCAAAGCCTGAAAAATACAAAAAAAAACAAGACTTAAAGCTGCTGTTTCCTGTCTGAATTATACAGCTAACATACTGTAAATAGAAAGTTTTTGATTGAGCACCTGAGCATACAGAGCGTAGCCCTCTGCACACTTGGGGAACCTTCTGATGACGTCCTCGAAGCCGTCCATGGCGGTCTGGACTTGTGACGGGTTGTTTCCAGTATACGCTTGTCTGTACTGAAGAACGCAGAAAAACAAACTCAGCAGCCGATCTTGAGATGTAGCAGCCGTTAATGCTACGACTAATGAAATGAAATGCACTTTATTGAGGTCAGATAACGGCACGCTTGCTTTTCAAAAGATCTCTAGCCGATTTACTCACAAGAGCGAAGCATTTCTGAGCCTGGGCGAGAGCCGAGTCGGGTCTGAGCAGGATGCACTCGTCAAAGTCTCCCACCGCCTCGTCCACCTGGTCCAGCAGGATCTTCAGCTGAGAGGACATATGGACTTTACAGAGAGCACCGCAGCACATATCAAGACATTACAAACAACTCTCAAACCGAGAGCCGAGCAGTTAGAGGAGCAGCCTCCTACCTGCCCCCTGTGGTGATAGACGTCCGGGTTGCGTGTGTCGATGTCGGCCGCCATGTTGAAGTCTTGAGTGGAGAACATCGGCTGCTGCTGCTGCATGTACATGCTTCCCCGCTTGATCAGAGCGTTGGCTCGTAGCTGTAAACAGTAGATTGTAGTACAGAGTGAGAGCCTGTCAGGTGGTAGCTTCGTATGCAGAGAAATCATTAGATAAACTCCATGCCTCTTTTGGGCACATACATACTTATCCAGACCTGGAAATTACTAAAATCAAATTCCACACGTTTCCATACTGCGTAGGAAGCCTGAAGAACTATAACTGACAGTTTAGACAAACATTTTCTTTAATGGAAAATTCCATTGTATGTTCATTCATATCAGAGAAGAATCTCTGGCCTGTTATAGAGAGTCAACTATTTATTATCCATCTAAAACTATGTATTTTTAAAAATAAAACTATTTATGAATCAGTATCTATTTACAAGAATGTAATCCTACAATGCTTAGGATGGGTTGAATGCAGAGGTCAAATTTCATGTATGTGACGATTGTAAGAAACTTTTTTATTATTCTTTAACTTTATTCTGTTATAGTATATTAGCTGCCTACCCCCCCCCTCACCTACTGGCAGATGAGAGGAAGAGAAGAGACTCACTTTTTCCCTGATGGTCTGAATAAGTTGCTAAATTTATCACTTTTCAAAAATAAAATCTCTAAGAGGGTCTGAAAAGTCGCTAAATCTAGCGAGAAACACTGTGTGTGGCTGTGACAATACTTGGTTAATGTCTGTGCCATCGTGCACGCGACCATCGTGCGGCGCATGTAAATTTGACCGAGTTGTCTGAATCTGAGACTAATCAGCTGTTCACGGCCGATCGATCGGTGCATCTCTACTGCAGATAAAACTGAACCTTAACATAACACAATAGGTCTGTAGTCCCCCTATAGTCTCACTAATCCACCATCCCAGGACTTGGACTGCAGTCCGTACCTTCACGTTGGCGTCCTGCATGTTGATGACCCGGTCCAGGTCAGGCTGAGCGGCCGTAGCGTTACCGATCAGCAGGTAGAAGGTGGCGCGCAGCAGCAGAGCCTCCGCGGTGTATCGGCCTCCTGACTCGACCTCCTTGGTGCATTCACTGATGATTTTATCGTAGTTCTCCTCCTCCATGTACTGCTTCGCCTTCAGGTAGCCGGAGCTAAAGAGGTGGGAGAAGTGTTCAGGTGGGAAGTCACAGGTTTAACAAGACTCGGTCAAAACCGAGTATATGGCTGGACCGTATATGGTCAGTATGTGCATTTGTGAATTTGGTGACTTCAAAAAGCTTGTGAAAAAAACCCGTTGCCAGAATATAAAAGTGAATTAATCGAAGCTGCAGATTGTAAAATCATTTTCTCAACAGTGAAATCTTTAGGCCCTTGATCATCTTGAACCCATTTCAGTGTCTGGACCCGGTTCTGTATCCCTGATGGAAGTAACATGAAGAAACTGGTTGAGCGGTGTCAACAGTCGTCTGCTATTAGACCAAGAAGCCTTTACTGTAAAATACAAGCATTGTTGTGTTTAATAAAAATGTTTGGATTAGAATAGAGAAAGTGTAATATTTCATATTGTAACACTGTTAAGACCCTAAGAGAACTTTATATCGTTGGCCATGTTGCACTTCCTCTGTGAGGTTGCAGTGCTGGGGGGAATCTATCTGCGTGAGTTTACCCCGGGTTCTCCGGTTTTCCCCACAAAGATATAAATAAATATACAAAAAAAATATTTTCTATTATCTGACAATTTGTCTTTTTACAGTGACAATCCTGAAGATTTCAGTCCTGGTTGATTTATAATTTCTATTCGAGTGAAAACAGTGGAATTGTGTTTAGAGTTTAACAGTCTGGAGTCTTTGTTGAATCATGAGCTTCAAGTTTTCAGAGTTGTGTGAATAGTTTCATTATTTGTGTTCATAAAGTGGAGGGAAAACTGTAATACAGCATTTTATTCCAACACAGATACCCAGTTAGTTACTATAACTAACTAACCATACTATACCATAGTATAGAATGTAATAAAATAAATAAAGTATACTATGTCATAAAAAGTCATAGTACACACTCTGTCTGATCGGTCAACAAAAAGGCAGTGTGGTGTGTTTTCCAGCTGCAAAACACACTCTGATCAGGGTCTTAAATTCCACTTGTGTGTTGTTTGGTTTTCTATGATATGGTTTTGTGTTGTTGTCTGACCTCTCGGTGACCTCTGCTGCCTCGCCCTCCTTGTCCTTGTCTTCGTCTTTCTTCTCGCCCTTCTGCAGCGGCTGTGAGATGATGTCATCGGTGAACGAGCTAAAGTAGG
Organism: Sebastolobus alascanus; assembly: GCA_916701645.2. Taxonomy (NCBI): domain Eukaryota; kingdom Metazoa; phylum Chordata; class Actinopteri; order Perciformes; family Sebastidae; genus Sebastolobus; species Sebastolobus alascanus. The sequence continues at coordinate 731,564 of CAKAOJ020000240.1, forward strand.
ATTTGATGAACTGAGGAGAAGGCATCATCGGCTCACGGTTCTACAGATGAGAAGAGAACAAGTTCAACGGGACAATTCGGAGAAATGAAACTGAACCAAATGTCTCTGAAAGCGTTTCAGTACCTTGTATTTCTCTTTGGCCTTCTCTTTTCCCAGCTGTTTCAGCACCTTGTCTGCTAGCAGCATGCTCTGTTGGTTCTGGAAGGCCTCGAGAATACACACCGCTGTCACGTCTGCAGGACACACAGCGAACAAAACACACTGTAAATAACTCTCACACGTTTTAAACTTTTAAGGGCGGCTTTCACAAGACAACATTTAGTTTGTTTCAATCGCACTCTGGTGCGGACCAAAACAACAAAGCAAATTAAAACGCAGGCTGCCTGTGGGGGCATTTGTTGGGAAGGTGACAGGTAAACGACAGGTTAACATGAGTGGGAGAGGACTGACTGAGGTTTGTTTGACATCTTGGCCGAAGAGAACCAACAGAATATGAAAAATAAAGTCCACAAGTGACATTTATAAAGTCATTAGAGATAAACCGGAGGAGAAGGGATTCATGCACACAGTAGATCAGTGACGAGTCCAAGTGAAAACACTTTTCAGACTTTTTTCCCCACATTTTTTTTTCTTTTTACATTTTTTGGACATTTTTTATGAATTATTTTCGACCTTTTGGATATTTCAAAGTCTGTGATTCCCAGCATAGAAGTGGCAACTCTCGAGACCAAAAAAAACGCTCAGCAAATCATTTTTTTTTTTATTTGATCCTCTTGAATTTGTGCACTGTGAAACCGAACCAGACTAAATAGAAAACAAACCAAAAATATCAAGTTCACTCTGATTCAGACTAGACGAACGAACTGTGGTTTGTGAAAGATAAGATAAGATAAGATAAGATAAGATAAGATAAGATAAGATAAGATATTCCTTTATTAGTCCCACAGTGGGGAAATTTGCAGTGTACAGCAGCAAAGGGGATAGTGCAGAAAACAAGAAGCATCAGCTAACACAGTAAAAAAAAAAGTGAAAGTGAAACAAAACATGAACCATTTAAATAGAAGGAAGTATAAAAATAGGAGCAGTATATACAGTATTGACAATATACAGACTATTAAAAAATTGCACAAGTGGAAAAATTCTATTGCACAGTGAGAATGAAATGAAATTCCACCTGAATATTGCACAGTATGAATTACACCTGAGTAGTAATGATATTGCACAGTCAGTATACAGTATAGTGCAGTTATTGTCAGTTTTTGGTGTGTAGCGCCCTAAAAGAACATTTTTTTTTTAGAAGAAAGAGGGGCGTCTCACCTTCTAGGCACTCCTTCCTGTTGTCTAGTTTCTCCAGAGCTTTAGCCCTCCTGAACAGAGCCTTGATGTAGCGTGGATTCATCTCCACGGCCTGGCAGCAGTCGTGCACCACTTCTGTCCATTTCATCTGAAATGATAAGTTACAGACTGGTTATACTCCAAAACTTATCTGCATCTGAATATACACACAGAGGTCTGTCCGCTACCCAGAGAACCGAGACATTAAACTAATCTTTAAAACAGAAACAGCATCTCTACCAAAGTTTCGAACTTAGAACAACAGAAACAGCACGTTTCTGTGATCCGTACAGACCTCTGCGAGCAAACAAACTTTACCTGCCTCAGAGCTTTCAAACAAATCTTTATTGACAACTGTCAACAGCCACAACTGCCTGCAGGAGCCGACGGGCCGTGTTTTTTTTTCTATTTTACACGTACAGTGTGAGCACTCAGGTCGTGGGTGATGATCAGATCGTACAGTGTGAGCACATAAATTGTGAGTTTTGGCTTCACATCACTAACGATCTACTCGTACAGTAGGAGTAGGAAGTACACAACAACATCTGTAATCGTACAGTGTATGCCCAGCTTAAGTCAGACAATAACACAAACAAACTAACCGATCAAGGCAGCGGTAAACCAGCAACTCCTGTGTTCTGAGAGGTAAAATTACTGTTTTTGTCAATGGAGTCTGGTGGCTTTGAAGAGAGCGTAGATAACAGCTTCAGTCAGAAAGGGCTGTCTGACAGCGAGGTGTGGAGAAGAACCTCATACAACCACACTGAGAAACACCTGAACTATCTATCCCTTTAACCTCTGTGAGGAAAACCGTCAGTAAGATTTGGGAATGTTGATAATTTGCATAGAATCTGCCACACATTGACCAAAGAGGAGTAACCACTGTTAGCTGAGAGGTGAATTTCAAGTTCAATGAAGAGCAACAAGTATTGACCTGCATGGCTTTCTGTAACTATGTCATTTAGAAAAGGGACAAAGTGTTCCACACTGCAACATGAAAGACACTTGCAAAGATACTCTGCAAAAGAATCAATGCCACACTTTTTTTACAGACACGATATTGAGAAACCAGGAGCGTCTTTCATTCATTAACAACAATCTGTGGCCAGATTAAAAGGAGGTGGAGCCGACCTGTTGTTCGAAGGCTGCCGCTCTGTTCTGGTAAAACGTTGAAAGGTCAGTCTTTTGCTCTGTGGGGCAGAGGGCGATGGCTTCTGTGTAGCACTGGATGGCGTTCTCATACTTGCCAGCCTTGAAATACTTGTTGCCCTTGTTCTTTGCTGCTTGGGCCCGATCCAACGGGCTCTGAATGAGAAAGAGAGCAGAGGTGATGGCTGTTAAATCACAATTATGATTATAATAATAACCTCAAGATGAGCAGGGTTTAAGGTACGTACATCCAGAATCAAACAGAAGATCAGCACACTGTATTTAAAAGCTCCCAGTAAGTTTAATTGTGCAACGAAACGCTGCACAATTAAACTTGCTGGGAGCTTTTTAATACAGTTTAAAAATACACACTTACAAGGTAGTTCTCATATCTGTGAGGTAACCTCCTACTAATAATAATAACGTTTTCTCATAACACAGTTGTATTTCATATGACATTAGGAAGCCATACTAGGTTTTTTTTCTCCAGACCCAAAGACATTACATACTTGTATAAAAACAAAAAATGAAGCATTCGAATACTGATTTGGAGGTAGATTACCATGGCAACGGTCGAAGCATTCGGGTCACGAAAAGTGTCTGTTTCCCAGGCACAAATTGTTATTTTAAATATCGGGTATCAGCCCAGAATTTCGGTGCATCCCTATTTCTTGTTATCTATTATATACAATATGACACCATGTGATATATTCTATTAATGTCTATGATATATTGCTGCACTATACTACATATGATGTTATTTATTAGTTATATCCCACAATAAGTTAAACTATATACTATGTTATATTGTTTTACGATACTATATTACTACACTGCTACACCGTATACTAGGTCTCATATCTCATACTATATTATACTGTATTATGTTAACATGTTACACTGACTCTTGCACTATATTCTATGATATTAATATATGGACAAACACTGAGAACAATTACTTAATCATATCATGTATGAGTCTGGTGTACACTGTTAACACAGACACCACTGTCACTTCTCTCCAAATGCTCTTCTCTATTTTTTTATCTATCTTTATTTTAGTTTATGTACCTCCTAGTATTTACTTCTGTTACTTTCTATACGTATCTGTATTTATTCTGTACTTGTGCTGCTGCTACAACTGAATTCCCCCTCTGGTAATAAAATAACATTTTTATCTTAATCTTACAGTTCTTGCCATGTGGTTGCTACATGGTTTCACTATCAGTATCACCTCTATTGGCCAAGTATGTGCACACATTTTTTTTTTTTGCATTGCTCTCAATGTAGCAAAGCTGGACAAATAAAGATAAAGAATAGACAGGACTATTATTTACACAAGTATGTGAAAAAATAGAGAGTATATGTATAAGTATTATATATAAAAAGGACCAATGACAAACAATAAAATAAAATGTATATAGGCAAGTCAAGTGTTCTGTAAGTTGTAATCTACACAAATAGTGTTAATATATAAATATTGAATGGATACACATGGACTGGAGGATGAGTACAGTATGAATATGCTATACATGACTACTATACAGTGTGTAGGATTTATACTGACAGCGACAGAATGATATTTAACGTCACATATTGAAATATTTGGTGCATTGAAAGCTGTAAAATAATATAGATAGATAGTAACTTTATTGATCCCGAGGGAAATTCAAGAAATAATACTATTAATAAATAATAATATATATATATATATATATATTTTGTTTTTATATGTATTAATATTATTATTTACATATATATATATTTATATATATATTTTTATATATATATATATATATATATATATATATATATATATATATATTTATATATATATATATATATATATATATATATAAATATAAATATAAATATATATATATATATATATTTATTATAATTTATTTTACAATTGTATGCATTCAATTCGTTTTTGGACTGAAAGATTATATATTGTGTAAAACTAATCCTAATATCAAGTGTAAACATGTCATTATACATTTTGAACATGATAAATATAAATTTTACATACATAAATACAAAATAACAAAAGTTACCCCCAATTTTATTGTATTTAAAGAATATATTAAGTCTCAGTTATGACCACATGCCCAGACTTTTGGAATTTATGACAGCTGTATGTACATTTTGATGATTTTACAATGTCTTTATGGTCAGTTGTATATATATAAATATATATAAATAATAAATAATAATATTAATATTAATAATAATAATAAGAAGAATCTATAATGGGAGCAGAGCAGCTCATAATGCTTTATTTACAGGCCTGTAATGTTTGATATTAGTAACCAGCTTGTAAAGCTAGCTGATGCTAACAGCTAAGCTAGTTAGCTTAGCTGTTAGCCTCTGCTAATCCTCCACCAGATGAAGCGGCTGCTCTCGGCCCAGCTGTCACTGACAGTCGGTGTCCTTGACGGAGCTTTTACGGCAATGACACTTATCTTTCCCACCTTATAAAGGCGGATCTAACGCGGGTGTTGCTGCAGTATCAGCGGGGTAGAGAGGCTCTCTCCCCGGGCTCTCCCTCACCATGTTCTCCGTCTCCTGGCCGGCCGCCGCGGCTCCGTCTTGGCCCTGCACCGGGCTGGCGCTGCCCTCCGGAGTCTTCCTCTCCCCGGCCCCTTTCCTCTGCTTCGTCCGGCTGCGGTTCCACAGGTAAAACGCCCCGACTCCCAGCACTATGGGGGTCCCGACCAACAAGGCCAGCTGCCAGCGGGGGAGGCCGGTCCCGGCCTGCGGCTCCACGGGCTTAGAAGCAGCCATGATGCTCAACCCGATGCGACAGACAGCGTGAAGCGGCGGGGAAGCTGCTGCTGCTGCTTCTTCTTCTTCCTGTGCTGAGAGGTCACACACACACCCCGAGGCATCATGGGATACCAACGGACCAGCCCACGGGGCTGTGTGTAGTTGTAGTACGACAAGTAGCATTTTGTAGTCCAAACATTATATCAGAGCAGCTGAAAAGTATGATAACAGTTTTTTTGGCAGATGAGATTTACTTAATTAATTTGATTGTTATATTAGCAAAATATTATATACATAAAATGAATGAATGAATGAATGAATGAATGAATGAATGAATGAATGAATGAATGAATAAATGAATGAATGCCTTTATTATCATTGCACAGCTGTACAACAAAACTCTAGTGCAACTCCTCTCAGTGGTACAAAGAAAGAATAAAAGAATAAAAGCAAGATAAAAAGATAAAATAGATAGACCAAACGACTCACATATATAATAAATAAATAAAGTGGTAGCAGCATACAGTAGATAAACAATATTGCACAGTCAATGTATTGCACAAATTCCAGCAAAATATATTATTGCACTTTGCTGTAATACTGTGCGCCAATGATTTGGCTTAAAAGAATACCCTCCTTATTTATTTTTAAAGATACTGATTTTAGAACATATTTGACCATGATTGAAAAACTCAAAAATTCTAAATTGACCAAAACTATTAAATTGTTTAGACATTTCAAATTTATTCCAATTGTTTAGCAGACCCCCAAATGTTTTTTGTTTGTTTATTTGGTTTTTATTTTGTTTTGTTTTTATTCCTCTTTTTCCTTTCTTTACAGTTTATTTGTTGTACAATTTACAATTTATTTTTATATTATTTTTATACCGTAAGATATTTTTGCAGAACTGTAATGAAACATCTGAACATGTGATTATATTGTATTGAACTTTTGAAATAAAATTAAAAAAAAAAAAAAGCTGAAAAGTATTAACAAAATTACACACTATATATACAACAAATCTATATTTGTCTAAATTCTTAGATATTAAAAACAAATGTAATTTTATACAATTATGAACCAGAATATTTAATTTATTTTACCATTGTAAACATTCAGGACTGAACGATTAAATATTGTGTAAAACTAATCTAAATGTCATTATACATTTTTAACCTGATAAATATAAATTTTACATACATAAACGCCAATAACAAAAGTTACCCCCAATTTTACAGTTTTTTTTATCTGAATTTAAAGAATATATTAAGACTCGGTTCTGACTATGTGCCTGGACTTTTGGAATTTATCACATATGTATATGCATTTTGGTGATTTAATGTCTTTATGGTCAGTTTTCAGTAAATTTAATTATTACTTTTTTTACTAATACTTGTACTGTAATTTTTTTAATTTTTTTGTATTTTTGAAGATTTATCACAATTCTATTATTATTATTATTATTATTATTATTATTATTATTATTATTATTATTATTATTATTATTAATAATAATAATAATAATAATAATAATAATAATAATAATAATAATAATATTTAAATTAATATTGCTGTTTCTCTGTACCATTATGTACATTTCTGCAATGTTTGTATATTTGAATGTCTTTCAATAAAGATTGAAGAAACAAAACATGATCCCTTAGAGATCATAATCAGGTTAATCTGGCCTGCAGCAGTATGTCAGTATTTACACATGAGAAACTTGTCTAACCGGTTTAACTAGCCTGTTAGGGAACTTCAGGTGTAACAACATGAGGGCTCCCCTGAGGCAGATACCTGCTTTTCTCAGTCAATAATCCAGTTTGAGAAGCACAAAATTAAACAACCTGAATACTCTGTTATACTTTCTATAATTTCTAAAGTATACCGCACAGATTATTTGTTTAAATCCCTTCTTTACATGTAATCATCAACATTAATAATGTAAATAAACATGGTACTAAAGTAATGATGTTTTTGAATCTTGGAAAAAAAGATGAATTTAATTAATTAATACTATTAATTTGCTGGGATGCAGGTTGACTGCAGCCACTAGGTGGCAGTGCTGCTGACTCTCTCTATAAATCCTCTTGTACAGAAATAAATAACCACTTCAATAAACAATACTGTATGTATGTTTACTTCTGCACATTATTTTTGTTTAAATCCTTTGTGGAAATGCTTATTTCTGTCATAAAAAGACAGAGCTGCAGTAGTATAAATAGTTTACAAGAGTGAAAGATATTTTCTTTTCAAATTGTGCAAGTTTTACAGCACCAACAGCCCCAACTCTCTTCATTTAACCCTGATCAATGTGGATTTATCATATGAGTTGGAGTGAGTGTTTGTGTGTTTGCCAGGTTTATTCTGCTCTCTGTCCCAGTTCAGAGAAGCTTTGTAATGGTCTCTCTGTCACGATTCAGAGCAGTAATAATTATATATATATATATATATATATATAGATATATATATATATATATCTATATATATATATAATTATTAATGCAGATAGTAATTGTAAATTGAAAAACAAACTTATCAAAACGAAGAGAAAAAAGGGTTAAAATGATAATGATAATAATAATAAACAAAAAATATAGCAAAAAATAAAAATTATAAAATAAAAATAAATAAATAAAACCAAATTATATAATGCATTTTTTAAAATGTATGAATAACAACAAATAAATAAATAGTAATGATAATAATAAATAAATATACATTAATAAAAATAAATTCACACACCAGATTCCCAGCACCTACTTACTGTATATATATATCCCTGTGGACCTGCCATCCACATAGGCTAGATACAGAGTGCATACTGTGTGTTTAAGGCACATTTATGAAAGAGTAAATAAAACAGTATATACAAATTATTAAATAATATCAATATAATTTAATAAAATATTAAAACAAAATTAATTAAAATATTTTTGTTTTTATTTATAATTTATACTAAATAAAGAATGAAACACATCTACTTAATCTTTCCCCCTTTTTATTTTTTTCATTTTTATTTATTTATTTATTTATTTATCTAATGAATTCAAAACCACTCTCCCCTTCTCTAATACACACACTCCAGACCCTAAGATTAAACCTTTGCATTTTCGTTTACACTGTACCCAGTGCATGTTTTGCCCTGTAGTGTTAATCCTGTCATGTGTAAAAACAAATAAAAATAAATAAAATGTGTAAAAAAAATCATGTACAGTTTGATTCGTCCTGGTTGAGTAGCTTAAAACATCTCGCTGCCATCAAAATAATCCATTCTCCACTGACACAGTAGCTTGTTTTTAAAAGCCATGAAATCAATTTTGCCACAACACAATTGTGAGACACAATAACCTTGTGTAGGCTGTGTGTGACCCATCAGATATATTAGAGAGGTGAATGTACTGACAGAGGTTACAATAAGGAGGTCTGATCTTCCAGCTATTCCTGACTCTCTGTCTGTTATTCCTGTTACATGTGCCGGCTATTGTTAGCACAGCCTGGCTTAGTTGTAGTCGCTGCCACTATCCTGTTGTGAATGACATAAGCTGACAGGAAGTAAACATGGACCCACGCGGTTGCCTAGCAACGCAATTCAGTCGAAAGGGTCCATAATGCTGGGAGGTGATGTTAATCAGATTATCTGCAGATTCTTGTGCAGGTACATTTCATCCATGCAGGTTGTTGTTGTTGGTCACTTATTCTCTGGATAGTTGGTCTGACTTCCAGAAAGTATTTTGTAATACTGCTCAGTAGAACTGTGACACACATACAGAAGAGAAGAGAGAGCAAGTTGAATCAATAGTAGTCAATAGGGTTTCCAGCCTCCTGTCTCTTCTTTCACAACTCTGATCCCTTAGTCAGTAACATTACAAAAAAGCAACACAATTTTATCAAGATATTGAAGTAATATATAATAAAATATTAAATCATGACTAAAAGAGAAATAACACTGTTCTCACACCTAATACCTCTGCAGACATGCCTGTATTTTGTATTTTGTGGATGTATTTGTGGAAGTATTTCTGTGTATTTGTGGATGTATTTTCTCCTGTGGAGAGGTGTTTTAAATTAGTGTTTCACTACAAACACGTAACACAGAGCATCTGGTCATTGTGTAACTAACTAACTAACTAATTAACTAACTAACTAACTAATTAACTAACTAACTAACTAACTAACTAACTAACTAAATAAATAACTAAATAAATATAATTATAACTAAAACTAACTAACTAACTAACTAACTAACTAACTAACTAACTAACTAACTAAATAACTAAAACTGAAACTACATAACTAACTAAATAAATAACCGTAACTAAATAAATAAATAAATAAATAAATAAATAAATTAAAAAATAAATAAATAAATAAATAAATAAATAAATAAATAAAGAAAGAAATAAAAAAATAAAAAAATAAAAAAATAAATAAATAAACCAACTAAACAACCAACTAACTAACTATAACAATAAATAAATAAATAAATAAACCAACTAACCAACTAACTAACTAACTATAACTAAAATAAATAAATAAAATAAAAATAAAAATAAATAAATAAATAAATAAATAAATAAATAAAATAAATAAATAAATAAATAAATAAAGAAATAAATTAATAAATTAATAAATAAATAAATAAATAAATAAATAACTTATTTACTTACTTACTAACTAACCAAATAACGAACTAACTAGCTAACTAACTAACTAACTAACTAACTAACTAACTAACTAACTAACTAACAATCTGTCTTAAAATATGTTAGTTTGGCTAATCCCTCTGGATCTCTAATCCACTGAATTATATTCCAGTAATTGATAGATATTTGGGTTATTTAAACAGAAATTCTGTATATTCTAGTATCATGAATATATATAAGAGCACTTCAGCCTTAAGTGGCTCTATCTTTAGAAAAACAACAGATTACTGTAATCTTGATGTGAGGTAACGAGACAAAGCAGCGTGAACATTGGCTCTGTATCAAGAGTGAACAAATGAGCTTCAACTCATTGTCCGGTACAACTTCAAAAAATATGTTCTCACCAATATTTTGGTTCCAATTTGTGCAGATGTTGTTTTTCCAGTTGCTGTTTTGTGCACATACAGTTGAGAATAAATCACATTATTGTACTTAATGAAAAGATGAAGGCCAGAGGAAAAAAAATGTGGTTCAGGTCAGTGTGATATGAAGAGCTTCCTCTCTGTCCTGTATTAAACCAGCCTCAGGCTCACAGTGCACCGCGGCAGACACTCCATAACTATTGACAGGTTTGATGGACTCAGCGAGTGGAAAGTATGGGGAAATTGGAGTTTCGGTTGTCAGCCCCCAGGCTCATGACTGTAATGGAAAGATTAAAAGCCCATCACCCAACCGGCTCCCAAACACAGGCCACTCCTCTCTGACTTCCTGCTCCCCGCTGTTTATTCCCATCACTACTTTCTACCCGCCACGTTCAATAGATTATAGAGGATTCACTTATTTAAAGACTCCAGAAAAGAAACAGTTGGATCATCCAAGAATAACACAACTACAGCAGCAGAGGCTCCAGAGGGATCTAAGTGAAGTTACCTTTGTGGGACAGAGTTGTGTAGTAGAGCCAGTCGGTGGCCTCTAAATCAGTCTTCACCTTCTGCACCACCCAGCTGGGACTTTTCATCTGAGGCTCCATCATGTCTCTCAGGCTCCTGCCTGCTTTCTGTACGGACAACGATGACGATGACGATGGAAACTTCACTAAATGGATGAGTAGTTACTGGGGTCACGGAGCAGAAGGGGGACACTCCAGAGACAGGAAACGCAGCTTCAGAAGACCTGCAAGGTCACAAGGAGACCGAAGAGCATCACTCCCGACTGTGGTAAGGACCAGCAGCACCGAATGGATGAGACTTTGTTCGGTTGTTCAGTGTGCAGTAAGTGTTTGTGTTGACATATAAACAGCAGCAAGGGGGGGTACAACAGTAGATGTCACATAGAAGTGGTGTACATAATCTGAAAGCTGGAAACCTGGAGATTAATTTGAGATGCAGCTCAGCACTGTGAGTCAAGTTCTTCTAGTCATAAATCAGAAATAAACTTGAATCAATTATTTAAAATAAATAGTGACAGTGTATAAGGGTTTAGAACATTATAATAGAAGAATATGATGATCATCCCCATGCTCTATTGTGTCTCATAAGTTGTTGCAGCAATTTTTGGGTTGATACCATTTGTTACAAAGATTTGGTGCTAAATTTAACCATCTTTTACCACTCGAGAATTGATAAAAAAATGATCAATAATCCCTCCAAATACAACATTAAGACACCAAGACCTTGAGGAACACCATAGAAAAAGCCATGCTGCGATTTGGGATCAAAAGCTTTTGACATTTTGGAGATTTCTGCATGAATTGGCATTTTTCGGCGATGGGATGGCGAGCACTTCTGTTGTGTAAACTGCTCAGAAACCCCCTTATTGTCAATCTAGCTAGGAAAGCCATCCATCCTCTGAATGCTCTAGGTCTCTAGTTTGATCCATCCATCCTCTGAATGCTCTAGGTCTCTAGTTTGATCCATCCATCCTCTGAATGCTCTAGGTCTCTAGTTTGATCCATCCATCCTCTGAATGCTCTAGGTCTCTAGTTTGATCCATCCATCCTCTGAATGCTCTAGGTCTCTAGTTTGTGGCTGTAAAGTTTCATGAGGCTGTGATTATCCTAGAGGTCACAACAGCTCATTTTATACAGTGAGGTCAATGAAATGTCTCCTATGGGGACTAACATCATCACACATGAATACAGTTGGGCTCATTGGATCCACAAGAGTCTCAGCTTTACAGTGATACCCAATTTATGTAATTCAAGACTGTTTAGGGACCCCAGTATGCAGAAATATTCAAATACACCATTTTAATATAGGCAGGAAATAATACACTTATACTGCATGAAAATAAAACCCATTTTCATTCACATATCTACATATTTTCTACACTTTTTGTATATTTTTTTATAGTATTTTTGTTATATTTCTAAAGTGTTTTGTCATATTTTTATAGGATTTTTCTTCTATTCTATATTTATTTTTCTTGATTCTTGCAATACTTGCTTTTATTTTAAATTTAATTTTCTCCAATATGCAACAATTGTTGTTCACATTAGTAATATTAGTCGTTTTTTATGGGTTTTTATTCATGCTGAATGATTTATTTCCAAGAACCTAATAAGCACATGTCTGGTGAATAATCTTGCCAAGGACAGCCCTAGTTTTAATACAACTACCTTTAAAGATAAATTCGCAAAAAATACTACTATCTAATCAAAATCAAAAAGTTATGAACAGTATATTTAAGTAATAATGATGAAAATGGTCAAGGTTTCTTTATTGTCTGCAGACAGGAGATTCAGCATCCAGAGTTAAACGTTCACAGCTCAAAGGACATCAAAACATACATTAAAACACACATCATAGTTAAAAAATAGTAGAATAAAGACTAAAAAAGATCTTAGAGTTCCACGTGTGGGTAAAATGCATCATCTCGTGGTAGCTTCGTTGAGTAGTGAAGAAAGAAATCGTGGTGTTATTTATGTTTTGCAGGACAGCAGATCAATGCTGTGTGCACTCTGCAGACAGAGAAGCCTCTGGTTGGTATGAGCACTATACGCCGGCTATGTAGGTCTGCTCTACTGTTTAGTAATCGGGTGTCCTGACCTGTAATGTGCCTCCAACTTCACATCAATAATATCTGCTAATGCACAAGTATAATGATGCTCCCCCAGCAGCACAAACACAGACATGCACAGATAAATGTGTTGTTTAAAATGGATTTTATCCTGGTGCAACACGTGGAAACATTCATTTATTTAACTTCCTGTACTTTTATTTGGCAACATGCATAATTCCAACATAAAACTTACAAAGTTCAGAATCAGTCATGTTTTACATCAGAGTGATCAAACAGTGTGTAAATGTTCTGACCTCCTGCAAGAGCTCCTGCACAAATAGAGAACATGTATGTGTGCGCTGCTTTATTCACTTGCCTCCCGTCATAGGGAGGTCAGAGGTCAGAGGTCAATGTCAGCTACACAGCAGCACCCTTGTGGCTCATTCATACAGCAGGTATACTCAGTATAGTCAAGTCGGATGTTTACCAAAACATGTGCTTAAGATGAACTCATGGAGGGACAAACAGCAATGAGTGTGTGGGCTTCATTTATTTTTTTATTTTGGCAGTTTTCGTCCTCCATACATGCCATCAACGCTGCTTTTATGGGAAGAAATATATACATTTAAAAATGAATATAAAATAAATACAACATAAATGCAAAAATAAACATAAAATAAATAAAAAATAAATGCAAAAATAAATAAATAAATAAGTAAGTAAATAAATAAATAAAGAATCAATGCAAAAACAGAGAATGCAAAAATAAATAAATAAATAATAAATGCAAAAATAAATAAATGCAAAATGAATGCAAAATAAATGCAAAAATAAATGAATACATTTGAAAATGTAAGAAAAAAGAGCTTTAGAATTTAAGAAGAAAGAATTTAAAAAAATACATAATTAAACAGACGAGTAAATAAATAAGGGAATTAATACAAAGATAAATAAATTAGGAAACAAATTAAAACAGAAATATCAATTTATGTCACATTTTAACAATTAATTAATGCTTACATTTATTTTTAATATTATTTTTGCTACATTAATGACATATTTATTTATCGAATCATTTATTTATTTATTAATTATTTTGGCAGGTTCCGTCCTCCGTCACAGGGTTAGAGTTGCACATACTGTATATTTTGTTCACATTTGGAGGTCTTTAGTTTAGTTTTCTGTTAGAAACAGAAGCAGTTGATATGAGGACACATACTCACTAATCATGTACCAGATTGGCCTCTAGATGGTGTCAAACAAACAGCTGATGGCTGCAGCTCAGCTGAAAATCTGATCTGTTTTTATTTTTCAGTGTGAAAGCCTGCGCTTGTTCTGCCAACACAGATCAACTGGAGCATTTGATCCAGTGGGGAGACGAGCCAAATTACCAAACTATTAATCCACAAGTAAATAGATATGTACTGTAACACTGTTTATTACACAATACGCTTCAAACCACTGAAGCTTTGTCTTCACTCCACTGATTTTACAGCTTTAATTTAGTAGACTTCAAACTTTTTAAAGAAAATCCACTTTACAAATTGGGGAAAGAAGTGGACATTTACTGGGAAGGGAGAATGTGACCGAAAGATACTATTGAGATGCTGTTTAGGTGACCAAAGTGGCGAGGGCTGGAGACTACAGGACACTGATGAAGGCAGAGGATGGGAGGTCTTTCTGGTAGCAGGACAACAGAGAAATGTTCTTCCTCTTCCCCTCTTAAAGTTGCAATGATTGAGCTCACCTGGGCCTAGTTGCCTCTAAACAGCACATGAGCTCATCAGGATGACGGCAGACATGAAACAGTTTCTAACAGATGCACTGTGGGAAATGTAGGATCCAAAACTCGGGACTAAAAGTCAGGATATCTCGGTCTCTGGTGGGCATGAACCTGGTTGGCACCTTGTATAACCTCTTCCATCAGTGTGGGTGATTGTTGGCATGTGTTGACCCTTGTGAGTACCCCAACTTTATTGATACGTAATGCTAAATCACTGGAGTACGGAGGCTGGGAGTGTGCACAAGATGTAATGTGTTAGTTTAGTTCCCACATTTTAATTAATTTGTGTGCACGAATGAAATAATTTAATAATTCTCTATAAAGACTCTTTAATGAAGCTTTGGAGTTATCAACACATGTTGACAACATTTTGCTTTGCAGGTGATTTTATTGAAGAGGTAATTAACCAGGATATTGAGAGCTTCTGGATTATATTGTCTGGCTGGTAATAAAGCCTGTCTGTGGTGCTGCCTCTCTGTATATATACACACTTATCTCGTGAGCACATATTGACCAAAACGTAGGGCCACATATTCATATCTCGTGCACATGAATTAATAAATTGTGGCCTTGATTTATTTATTTTTTCTCTCCGTACTGGAGAACCCTTTAATTTATCCTTATACTTCTGTGACAGTTATCATTTAGAGAGGAATGTATCAGAAAGGTGATCACTCTTGAATTTATCATGAACAACAGTAAAGTTCAGCAGTGAGTGATGAGAGAGGGAACCACCACGTCAAAATCATGAATATCTGCTTTTATTCGCTTTATTTAGACCCTCAACATACCTGTTTTATAACATATACGTGTAGTAATCTGATTACTATGGTTGTGTAAATAATCAAAGAACTGACTGACCTGAGTTCAGACGTAAACTATAATTAGGAGGCTGCTTCGCAAACATGTTACTTAACAATATTAGGAGTGATTAACTCCATTCACAGAAACCAGATCAGCTCCATCTGTCTGTCTGTCTGTCTGTCTGTCTGTCTGTCTGTCTGTCTCTCTGTCTGTCTGTCTGTCTGTCTGTCTCTCTGTCTGTCTGTCTGTCCGTCTGTCTGTCTGTCTGTCTGTCTGTCTCTCTGTCTGTCTGTCTGTCTGTCTGTCTCTCTGTCTGTCTGTCTGTCTGTCCGTCTGTCTGTCTGTCTGTCTGTCTGTCTGTCTGTCTGTCTGTCTGTCTGTCTGTCTGTCTCTCTGTCTGTCTGTCTGTCTGTCTGTCTGTCTGTCTTTCTCTCTGTCTGTCTGTCTGTCTGTCTGTCTGTCTGTCTGTGTCTGTCTGTCTGTCTGTC
Organism: Sebastolobus alascanus; assembly: GCA_916701645.2. NCBI lineage: Eukaryota > Metazoa > Chordata > Actinopteri > Perciformes > Sebastidae > Sebastolobus > Sebastolobus alascanus. Next base: position 747,538 of record CAKAOJ020000240.1, read on the forward strand.
TGTCTGTCTCTCTGTCTGTCTGTCTGTCCGTCTGTCTGTCTGTCTGTCTCTCTGTCTGTCTGTCTGTCTGTCTCTCTGTCTGTCTGTCTGTCTGTCTCTCTGTCTGTCTGTCTGTCTGTCCGTCTGTCTGTCTGTCTGTCTGTCTGTCTCTCTGTCTGTCTGTCTGTCTGTCCGTCTGTCTGTCTGTCTGTCTGTCTGTCTCTCTATCTGTCTGTCTGTCTGTCTGTCTGTCTGTCCGTCCGTCCGTCTGTCTGTCTGTCTGTCTGTCCGTCTGTCCGTCTGTCTGTCTGTCTGTCCGTCCGTCCGTCCGTCCGTCTGTCTGTCTGTCTGTCTGCCCGTCTGTCTGTCTGTCCTTACAAAAAAATAAGTTTATTCAAGTGTGCTATTAGTATACGTCTTTTACACCTAAAATAAGAGAGTATACTTTCAGTTTACTTTTTATGTACTTATCAGAGATATACTTAACAAAATTATACTTAAGTACACTTGGCTCATACCGACAAGTATACAGAAAAGTCTAAGTATACTTGGCAAGTACACAGAAGAGTCCAAGTTGGCTTTACTGAAAAGTTTACAGAAAAGTATGAGTGTATTGGGCTAAGTACTAAATGTAAACTTAAAGAAAACTTACAAGTATACTTGCAGTAGAAACTATTAAACTAGTAGTTTACTGAGAGCATACTTTTAAGTGTACTTTCATAAACTAAAAGTGGGCTACAAGTATATAACTAACAGTAAGTTCACTTGTAGTATAGTTGCAGTACAAAATACAACTTGGATGTAAACCTGTTGTTTACTCAAAGTTTACTACTCTTACATTTAAAGTATACTTTTATAAACTAAAAAGTGGGACAATTTAGTCCCAGGAAGTATTGAAGTAGTACACTTACAATTATACTACTAGTACATTGATATTATTGTACTTATTACATGAAGTACTTGGGAATATACTTGAAGTCTACTTCTTTTTTGTAAGGGTGGTTTAATGTTCACATCTTCATCTCTTATGGTGGAAATATTCCTGTATTATTTCCCTTTGAGGTGAGTCTGAGTCATCGTGGTCTCATTGTCTTTGTCTCTCTGTGGTCCACAGTCACAATTAGACGCCATGAGGCTGAACCGGATCCACGCCGCCTCGATGGCTCCCAGCCCGAGCCACATGAAGACCAGAGAGGAGAAGGGCGAGGTCATCAGGCCCCACCAGAGAGCTCGCCGCGCCTCCTCGGACGACAACAGCCGCTCCAAGTCGGCCATCCCAGAGAACCGCATCAGCACCATCCCAGAGCTCACCGAGTCCTTTGAGAAGAGACTCTTCCTCCGCGACAAGAAGAGGACCATGTCTCTGGTGAGTAGAGTTAAGCAGTAAAGTTAAGTAATCAGGTTTGGTGCACTCTTGACTTTCACTAAAAATCACTAATAAGGTTATTATGAAACTCTTTAATAAGATTAAAGAGCATTAAAATGTGGATTACCTCAGTATGCTGACAGGATCATGGACCCAGAACTCATATTATTAAGTGTAAAGTATCTGTTGATTCTATAAGATTAGGCTCAGTTTTAAAGATACTGGTATCATATGAAACTATAAAACCTGATGAATCCATCGGTACCAACCAGGTCATACTAGCTTGTCATGAAGGAGGTTAAATAACGCTCCAAATGTACGCTAAATTTTGGAGAGAAAAAACTGCATTGTCCATTTCGAAAGGGGTCCCTTGACCTCTGACCTCCAGATATGTGAATGTAAATGGGTTCTATGGGTACCCACGAGTCTCCCCTTTACAGACATGCCCACTTTATGATAATCACATGCAGTTTGGGGCAAGTCATAGTCTTGAGGCTTGAGTTTGAGTTTTCCATGTTATGATATTATTATTATTATTAATATTATTATTATTATTATTATTATTATTAGGGATGCACCGATACCCGATACCCGATACTGGTATTGGTATCGGTGCATCCCTAATTAACGTCTTCAACTTTGATTTTAATTAAAAAAAGAAAGTAATGTTTACTGTTTGAAGTTTGCTGCGGTTAGATATGAAAAACGCATTACTGTCTGTATGCCTACACTGTGTATACATACTGCATATTTACTGTTAATGACATACAGTACATGTATTATTTGCATTATTCAGATCATTTGGAGGATTTCTGGAGAAGAATTTGTGGCTAAATGTGTGTAATATCCAAGAAAGCTTTCAAAATAACAGCTGTGTTGTTGTTTGTGTTTTGTCATCAACGTCAACCTCATGCTTCATATCCATTAGCTGTTTGAAAATATTCATTTTTTTTAAACAGTACACAGGAGTGCAACCAGACAAGATTATAAATATACCAGACTTTAAAAAGAAAGTTTATTCTTTTTTCTTTAACAGAGTGAAAACGACAAGTTGTGTCTGATCTGTCATGATAACATGAAGAAGAGTGGAGGAGGCGTTCAGGAGCTGCACTGTGCACACCGCTTCCACAAAGAGGTAAATCATCTTTTATAACTCTGACGCGCTGCATGTCTGTTTACCGTCCCTTCTTCCCACTGCAAAACGAGCGCTCACTTGTTCACTCCAGTCCCAGCATGTCAGATATCAGATCCACGGTGCATGATGGGAGCTCATTCCTGGTAGCCTTTAGGCTATGCACATGGATGGATTAGGGGCCCAAAGTGTCAGGGCCCCCCCCCCCCCCCCCCACCCCCACCTGGTCAAAATGACCACAAAGAAACCTAAAAATACTACAAAGAGACACAAAACAACCACAAAGAGACTTAAAGTAACTCAAAACAACCACAAAAAGACCTAAAGTAACTACAAAGAGACACTAAACAACTACAAAGAGATTTAAAGTAACTACAAAGAGACACAAAGCAACCACAAAGAGACACAAAACAACCACAAAGAGACTTAAAGTAACTACAAAGAGACACAAAACAACTACAAAGAGACTTAAAGTGACTACAAAGAGACACTTAACAACTACAAAGAGACACAAAACAACCACAAAGAGACACAAAATAACTACAAAGAGACATAAAGTGACTACAAAGAGACACGTAACAACTACAAATAGACACAAAGCAACCACAAAGAGACACAAAACAACTACAAAGAGACACAAAACAACTACAAAGAGACACAAAACAATTACAAAGAGACACAAAAACACTACAAAGAAACACAAAACAACCAATAAGAGACTTCAAGTAACTACAAAGAGACACAAAACAATTACAAAAAGACACAAAAACACTACAAAGAAACACAAAACAACCAATAAGAGACTTAAAGTAACTACAAAGAGACACAAAACAACCACAAAGAGACACAAAATCACTACAAAGAGACGTAAAGTAACTACAAAGAGACAATATACAACTACAAAGAGACACAAAACAACTGCAAAAACACACAAAACAACTACAAAGAGACTCAAAATAACCACAAAGAGACACAAAACAACTACAAAGAGACTCAAAACAACTAAAAAGAGACACAAAACAAGTACAGAAAGACACAAAACAATTATGAAAAGGGGCAAATCAACTATAAAGAGACTTTAAAATTACCACAAAGACACAAAACAACCACAAAACAGGCTGAACAACTATAAAGTCTGTGTCTTGATACGTATGAGAGGTGTTGGGGCCTTTTGCATGTCTGGGCCCAGGGACCTGTTGTCTCGTAATCGTCCCATAGCTCTGCATGATGTGAAGTGGTATGAAAACAACCTGCCTGCACCTGAAACCTGAAATGTAACCTACCTGTGAGGAAGCATGAAGCCTCTCTAACAGCTGAGGACACTCACTGATCATGATGTCTCCTGTCTGCTGGGCGCTGAAGGCGGCTCGGAGGTCAGAGCAGTGTCGACCTCCTCACAGTGAAGCAGCAGCCGGGCAGGTGAGGAGACATCCGGACGAGAGGAGGAAGTCTGCAGACGGACCGATCTGCATGGAGAAGGAGCAGCACGCACTCCGCCGTCAGCTTTCCCTGCGGAGACATCGCTGATATCAGTCTGAGGAAGGAGGAGGTGACGAAATGGAGCCAAACCTACTAGCCTTTTACTACTCTGTTGATGTGACGTTCAAGTGTTGAAATCTCAGGGCTTTGACTGTCTGACCTGACCTTTAAAGTCCTGTTGGCCCCATCGTCTGCTTTGGAGTGATTACTGAATCATAATTGTAAAAACATTTTAAAAACCTGAATTTTCCCAATATTTTTCTTTTGTAATTGTTGAAAATTCTTATTAGGAAAAACCTGAGTATGAATATTTGATAAAGGAATTACCAGTGTTTGAAGTTTCCTTCTTTTATTAGCTAAATATTTACCTGCTGCCATATTGAAATGTATGCTACTTTAACACTGTCAAAGAATATGTGCCTCTTTTATAAATGAGATATTTGCTTCATAGTATTATAGAAAACATGTCAAGTTGTTCACAGGTCATGTTTATGTTCAGACAGCTTATTAATGGGAGACAAATGATTATCACACAAGGAGAATATTGTAAATTTACCACATTTAAAAAGTCTTTTAATATTGTGAAAAGTAAAAAAAAAAAAAAATACAAAAATATTTAATATGGTACATACAGTAAATCTAATTAATTTGTCTCAGTTGATGTGATTTGTATTTCTATTTACTGTTTCTAGCAACGACTTTGGCAATTTGGATTTATTGCAAAGTTGCTTTATTGACGTTCAAAATGATGTGTTTCTGTGTTCAGTCATAACTTCAGTGTTTTTCGTTGTAACAGACAAGAAAAAAGTAAAATAAATAACCAAGGAAATAAATTGTCAAGTTGAAATGTTTCTACTTTGGATTTTATCTGCTTTATGGACTTGTTTATAACTGCACTCCTTCAACAATACTGTGACAAAAATAAATAAATGACTTGGTAAATAAATGAATATGCCATTAAATGTACCAAAGATAATATCAATTTATTTTTACAGACATTATAACAATGAATGAATAAATAAATAAATGCATCAATTAATAAATACATCAATTAAAAATGAAAAAATACATTTAAAATAAATAAATAAATGACTCGATAAATAAATTAATATGCCATTAAATGTACCAAAAAATAATATTAAAAATAAATGTAGGCATTCATTTTCCTTTTTATTTATTTATTTTTACGGACACAAATAAAAACATAAATGCAAAAATGTAAATTAATGCCTACCTTTATTTTTAATATTATTTTTGGTACATTTAATGGCATATTAATTCATTTATCGAGTCATTTATTTATTTATTTTTTATTTTGGCAGCTTCTGTCCTCCATAGAGGTCAGTGTCAGTGTGTATGTTTACTATATCATGTTGTAAATGAGCTCCTGGCCTCAGTGAGAGAAAACGCAAACATCCAGTCTGGGTTAAAAATGAATACAAAGAGATGTAATAATAACGTATTTTAAAATGTGTTTCAGTGCATGGAGCAGTGGCTGTGGAAAAAACAGACATGTCCCACATGCCGTGTCCATGTGTCCATGCCGAAGCCCCTCTACTGGTCTTAGTCCCGCATCAAGGTCCCGTAACGGTCCTGTACCTGAACCTGTCGTACCTGCATGTGACCCTCAGAGCAGACAAATCCTGACGAACCCCCCCGTGACCTTTATCACCCCTCTAAGGGGGTCTGGACCCCATGTTGGGAACCACTGATCCAGATCATTCCTGGACACTGTATGAGAGTAAAGAGAGAGAACGTGTAACTTGGTGGTGTCTCACACTGTTTATTTATATAAGAATATTATGTGTAAATTAATGCCCAAATACGAGCCTTTTTGTCCATAATTTGTTCGTGTCAAAAACAATTTCTAAACTCTGCAGTTTTATGAAGCAAATTTCCTCAAGATTTATTATTTTTTCACAAATAGTTTTTGCTTATATTTGCATTTTTTTGCGCATCTCTTTCACCTTAAAGGAATTATTTGTTTGAGAAATACATTTATTTGCTTTCTTGCTGAGAGTTAGATGAGAGACGATCGATACTAATGTCTGTCTGTTAAATGATTTCTTTCTTTTTTCGTGTCATGCGCACAAAGTGCCCAATCCTCATGGGTTTACAAGACACCAAAAATACAGTTGCAGTGGTTTAAACATTTCATTACATTCAGTTATTCTGTCGTTCAGTCTTAAACTAAATATTCTGCCTTCTCTCCCAAACTTGGCAAATAAAATCTGCTACAAAAAAAGGGGTTTCCTTCTAGAAGCACAACTCAAGGTTTTCGTCGTCATCCAGCCAAAAAAACCCAACATAAATGGAGGTCATTTAAATATGAAGCTGCAGCCTGCAGCCGGGTAGTTTAGCTGAGCTTAGTTTAGCTTAGCATAAAGACTGGAAACAGTTGGCTTCATATTTACAGACATGAAAGAGTGGTATCGATCTCCTCGTCTAATATCTAATTTAACTGATTTGATTGGCAGCTCAGGGTTATTGAAGTTTCCCTTTACTTTTAAGAAATAAATATCTTTTTAAATTTGAATAAACCATTTTTTACACCTCTCCCTTGTCTGACAAGAACAAAGTTAATGTTACACATTGCTTTACAGAGCATGAATAGAGTATTTGCATATTCAAACTAATTGTATGTATTGTAGAGTCCGTGTTGAAGAATCTGATGAGGGCACGGACAGAAATAATAAAACTGATCTCCTGTCTGTTATAACTCATTTCTCCATCTGCTCCATCGTCCTGCCTTATCTCATATTGATGCTTTATTGTTTTGCATGTGGAATATTTTGCATGTGAAGTCAAGTCGTCTCTCTCTGTTGTGTTTCTTCTTTCACGGCCAAATGAGAGTTTACAGAATCAGTGCAATGCATCTATATATATATGAAATTACATAAATGTGATTTTATTTCTAGTTACTGGCATAATATTTGTCTTTTCATGTTTATAGGATGTACATATTACTACATGTGATCTTAATTCATTTATAGCCAATAAATCCAGGTCTATCTCATCTACTGCCATCTTATTTGGATTTATGTCCAAACAAAGTGAATCTATTAGCGCTCTGCAGCACAGATACAGTTAGTTAGGATTAATATCCAAGGGAGGTATCCAAGTTATTTTTTAAAATCTCTTTGCCAAGACTGTGAAGGCTGAAGTGACACTACGATGATGTCACACTCCCTCGCTGCAGTAAATGCGGTTTGCTTTCAACAAACGTGCACTTTTGTCTTAAAGTGTCATTCACAGCAGTTATCTCATTTCATGGTGCTTTCATCGTTCAGATTATGTACACACTGTACAATAATAACAAGTATTCAAATCCCATAATAACAATGGCTGTACCATAATAGTCCTTTCTGAAGGCAGACTCTTTGACTTAAAGCAGGTAAAACACAGGTGTAACCGATAATGTTAATGATGGCTCCGTTCCACCTGAGTCAGCATGTTCAGTATCACAGCCGTGGTGTCACATTTTATATTTTTTGAGTCACTATTTAAATTTGCCCTGTGGGGTCGAGGGAAAAACTGTCATGTCCATTTTCAAAGGGGTCCATTGACCTCTGACCTCCAGATATGTGAATGTAAATGGGTTCTATGGGTACCCACGAGTCTCCCCTTTACAGACATGCCCACTTTATGATAATCACATGCAGTTTGGGGCAAGTCATAGTCAAGTCAGCACACTGACACACTGACAGCTGTTGTTGCCTGTTGGGCTGCAGTTTGACATGTTATGATCTGAGCATTTTGTTTTATGCTAAATGCAGAACCTGTGAGGGTTTCTGGACAATATCTGTCATTGTTTTGTGTTGTTAATTGATGTCCAATAATAAATATATACATACATTTGCATAAAGCAGCATATTTGTCCACTCCCATGTTGATAAGAGTATTAAATACTTGACAAATCTCCCTTTAAGGTTCATTTTGAACAAATAGAAAATGTGTGATTAATTTGCAATTTGCCATGTTATGATTTGAGCATATTTTTCAGATATTTTTCTGACATTTTTTTGGCATTTGTTTTACTTGTTTTCGGACATTTTTCTGACTTTTTTCTGACTTTTTTTGGTTGATATTTTTCAGACATTTGTCGGACATTTTTCGGACTTTTTTTCCAGACTTGTTTTTGGACATTTTTCAGACATTTGTTTTAATTTTTTTCGGACATTTGTCAGAGATTTGTCTGACATTTGTTGGATATTTGTCGTACTTTTTTCGGAAATATTTCGGACATTTTTCAGATTTTTTTTTTTTTTTTTAAGTGTTTCTCATACATTTGTCGAACATTTTTCTGACTTTTTTTCTGGACATTTTTTTGACTTTTTTTTGTTGATATTTTTTCTGACATTTGTCGGACATTTTTCTGACATTTTTAGTTGATATTTTTCAGATATTTTTCAGATATTTTTCTGACTTTTTTCTGACTTTTTTCTGACTTGTTTTTGGACGTTTTTTGGACTTTTTTTGTGTGTGTGTGTGTGTTTTTTAATGTGTGATATAATACTATATCACACGCAATAATATAATACAAAAGTATAATTAATTTAATTTGAATAGTTTTAAACATGTTGCAGATGTTTGCCTTATCTTTAAGGTTTACATGATGAGCTTTCAGCTCCCACTCTAAGTCACAGTGAGTCATACCTCCAGCCTCAGGATCAGAGAGTCTTCAGCCGCAGACAGACGGTGTACGTGCCGGATCTCTTGTCCTGTCCTGGTCCGGCCTGGCCTGGCCCCCTATCTGGATGGAAAGCAGCGGTTTCCTCCGAGCAGAGGGAGGGACCGGGAGGGACCGAGCTGAGCCGAGCCGAGCCGAGCCGAGCGCCAGCAGGCGGAGTGAAAGTGCACACGTGGACAGAAGACACCTGAGAGTGACGTGCACCTTAGCCAATCACAGCACGGCCTGATGACGTCAGCTCACCTCTGTAGTCCAATAGGATCGTTTATTGGGAGGTTAAAGGATGAACTGTTTAGAGTCGGAAAGATTTGAGGAAAAAAAAAAAAAAGGTTGTGAAAGAGTGTGGAGGTCTGGAGGTCTGGAGGCTGCTGGGACCCGGATCCGGATCAGATCCTGCTCCTGTTCACTCCTTAATGCTGGAGATCAGAGGAGGAGGAGAAGTCTCTCTCATTTAGTAGAAAAATGATTAATGTGATGAGAAAATGAAGATGATTTGATTATTTTCTGGCTGAATATTCAACTTTTCATCTCCAGAGACAAACAGACCTGGTAAGAAAAAAAAATATTTTCTCTCTTTATACTGTATAAACTACTGTATCCTGTTTAGTAGATATATATGTAGGCATATATATTATAAAAAGATCATTAAAGTGTTTTTTTCCTTTAAAGTATATAAAGTATGTAAAGAAGCTCTTATGTTGGACTCAGTAAACTCATCTTTAAAGTGATCTTTACACCCAATAATGAGTTACTCTTTATGTCTATTAGACTTTACATTGTCTCTTCATAAACTTTACAGTCTGTCTGATGCCAGAGGAAAAGACAAAGTCAGCACTTTGTGGCCTTAAATGGTTCATTTTTAGGTACTTTTGTTGTCCCTAAACTAGAATCTAAACCTCCATGAAGGATCTCCATGGTGTCACCAACAAATTAAAAAATACTCATGACTTATCTCAATGTATGCTGGACTGTAAAAAAAAGAGATATATGATAATAATAATACACTTTATTTATACAGCAACTTAAAAAAACCCACAAAGTGCTTTACACGGTTGAAACAGAGATAAAAAAATATTTGTAATGAAATAAAATCAGACAATTACAACAATACAAGCTAAAATGGAAATAAAATACCCCAAATTTATATAAGAAATAGTTAAAGCAATAACATTATTTTTATTTCATGTTTTTCACTCATAGTGTTATGTTTATCTTTATATATCTTTATTGTTATTGGTATTATATATTTTTATTCTAATTGTTTGTCATCACTATTATATAGTCATATTATTTCTGATCTTGTGTTTTCTATAACATTATGAAATTTTAACACTATTTAGATGGAAGCTTCAAATAAGCCCAGTTGGTGTTTTTTGCCTCTTCCTGCACTGTATATTATTTATTTATTTATGTTTGTGTAGTCTTAATTTGTGCAAAATAAATAAATAAATTAATGATTTTATTAAAAATATAAGACATGTTGGAAATAAAATGATGTGCTCGCATTAATAAAACACTTTTTTCCCCTCAAAAAGATAAATAATTAAGATAAGGAGATATGATTGTAGGTTTCAGCCTAGTCACTCAATGCATAGACGATTTAATAATTTGATATTAAATGAAACAAGCAAGTATGTTACCGACTAAATATAATCAATGGTGGAGGCAAAAAGTTGAAATACCACACTATAAAAATACTCAAATACAAGTAAAAGTCCTGCTTTCGAAGTTGTACTTCAGTAGCAACAAATGTACTTAAAGTATCAGAGCTAAAAGTACTTATTATGCAGAATGACCCTGTGGATTATTATTATTGATGCCTCAACATGTTGACTTACTTTTACTTTAATGTTATAATTGGTAAAGCCGGGGCAAATTTGAACTGTTTTGTAGTTTAATCTGTAACAACGATGGCCTCCTTTTGATAAAAATGTTGATATAAAATCTGAATCTGAAAAGTAAGGAGCCGTTAAATAAATGTGCTGATGTTGAATGTTTGTGATAAACTGAAGGATGAAGTGAAAATCTTCGTCTTCCTTCTGAAGCTAAATAAACTCTTTAAAAAATCCTCTTGGATCAGCTGGAAAATGCATCATCACAAAGCTGAAAACAGGGCTGCTACAAACATATGATGATCTTATAGACCATGATGCATTGCTGTAGATTAACCCTCTGAGACCCACAATAGACCAGTTTTAGTCTTTAGGGGGAGATAGCAGGTCAACAGTAGATGTCACATAGAAGTGGTGTACATCATCTGAAAGCTGAGAACCTGGAGATTAATTTGAGATGTTGCTCAGCACTGTGTGTCAAGTTCTTCCAGTCACATAATTAAAATAAATTGTGAAAGTCTATAAGGGTTTAGAACATGATGACAGAAGTATATGATGTCCATCCCCATGCTCTATTATGTCTCATAAGTTGTTGCAGCAATTTTTTGGCTTGATACCATTTGTTACACAGATTTGGTGCTAAATTTAACCATTTTTTACCACTGGAGAATTGATAAAAATGATCAATAATCCCTCCAAAATACCACATTAAGACACCAAGACCTTGAGGAACACCACAGAAAAAGACATGCTATGATTTGAGATCAAAAACTTTTGACATTTTTGAGATTTCTGCAAGAATTGCATTTTTCGGCGATTGGATGGCGAGCACTTGTGTTGTGTAAACTGCTCAGAAACCCCCTTATTGTCAATCTAGCTAGGAAAGCCATCCATCCTCTGAATGCTCTAGGTCTCTAGTTTGATCCATCCATCCTCTGAATGCTCTAGGTCTGTAGTTTGATCCATCCATCCTCTGAATGCTCTAGGTCTCTAGTTTGATCCATCCATCCTCTGAATGCTCTAGGTCTCTAGTTTGATCCATCCATCCTCTGAATGCTCTAGGTCTCTAGTTTGATCCATCCATCCTCTGAATGCTCTAGGTCTCTAGTTTGATCCATCCATCCTCTGAATGCTCTAGGTCTGTAGTTTGATCCATCCATCCTCTGAATGCTCTAGGTCTCTAGTTTGATCCATCCATCCTCTGAATGCTCTAGGTCTCTAGTTTGTGGCTGTAAAGTTTCATGAGGCTGTGATTATCCTAGAGGTCACCACAGGTCATTTTATACAGTGAGGTCAAGTAAAGGGGAGACTCGTGGGTACCCATAGAATCCATTTTCATTCACATATCTGGAGGTCAGAGGTCAAGGGAGCCCTTTGATAATGTCATTCTTGGTACCAGTGGATTCTTTAGGTTTTTTAGTTTCATATGATAGCAGTAACTTTAATAAAATGGGTCTCAGGCGGTTAACGCAGCAGTAATATTAATCCAGAAACATCAGATATATAATAGGAAAACACTTGAACTTGGTTTTGAATATGCAGGACTTTTACTTGTAGTGGAGTATTTCCACTGTGTGGTATTTGTACTTTTACTGCACTAAAGGATCCGAATACTTCTTCCACCACTATAAGATAATTAAATGTGTATTTATTCCCTGAAATCCTTGACGGAGGAAGTGTGGGAACATTGAGGGCTGCACAGATGTTGTCGTTCAATCAGCAGCTCTCCAGCAGGCGTGAGGGAGTGATTGCCATGGTGAAGGACTGAAGTGTTTTCCTCCGTCTGGAGAGGTGGAACAGGACACACACGAGCTCAGTTTAACATCTCAAACAATCTGTTTGTATTCAGCGTTCCTCCTTCAAAAGGTTCCCTTTGTGGTCGGGCAGAATACGGTCGGTCATCTGCATCACAAAGAGAGCAAGGCCATGATGCACCTTGTTCTTCTTCTCTGCTCTCTATTCATGTCATACTAAGAGGAGTCAAACAGGTTTCTTTATACTATTAATTTCATATTTACAGTGAAACCATGAGGGTGAACACACAATAGATAAAAGAGTGCACAGCAGTTTGTTTTTGATAATTTTTCCTTTTATTGTGCGCACGTTTGTTCCCCTAATTAGATTAAACAGCAGGTGATGACAGCCTGGTTGTTCTGCAGCCACAGACATGATCACACATCAGTCAGCTGCAGGTTTAAAGGTCCAGTGTGAAGGATCTGGTGGCATCTAGTGGTGAGGCTGCAGATTACAACCAACTGAAACCTCTCCTGTGTGCCTATGAAATAAATCCTGTAATAAATAAATATATAAATAAATGTAAATATAAATATGTAAATGAGTATATAAATACATATGATTTTTTTCAATTTATAAAATAAAATAAATACATTTTCGATTTATTTTATATCCTTAATTATTTATTTATTTATTGAACTATATTAAGTAATTTATATTTATTTATATATTTATTGCCTCATTTATTTATTTCAGGATTTATTTTATATCCATATTTTTTTATATAGTTATTGAACTGTATTGACTCATTTATATATATTTATATATACATTTATTTATATATTTATTTCCTCATTAATTTATTTCAGGATTTATTTCAGAAGCACATTTATTTATTTATTTAACTATTGCCTCATTTATATATATTTATATGGTTTATTTTATAGCCATAATTCTTTTTATTTATTGAACAATATTGAGTCATTAATATATTTATATTTACATGTATTTATATATTTATTGCCTCATTTATTTATTTCAGGATTTATTTCATATGCATATTTATTTATTAATTTAACTATTTTGACTCATTTATATATTACATTTATTTATATATTTATTGCCTCATTTATTTATTTCAGGACTTATTTCATAGCCATATTTATTTATTTATTTAATATTGAATTAAATGGCATTCCATAAATCATTACCAGGGACAGAATGCAATCATTGTGAATAACCAGAAAATCTGCAGACAGGTTTACATGTTTAAAGCTAAACGCTCCATAAGGTTTCTTTCTCTTTCTAGACACACGTGAGGTCAGCTGGAGGGCCGTCGCCAGCACACACACACACACACACACACACACACACACACACACACACACACACACACACACACACACACACACACACACACACACTAATTATCTAATTATAGCTGATTATGCTCTTTACCTAAGTTGCAGTCACTCCTCCACTTTTTCCTTCACATTTCTTTTTCCTTCACATTTGCCAGCGATGCTAAAAATACTGTAAATATCCCCCCCCCCCCCTACTGGAAGAACACTTCTAACTTCTATACGAGGGGAAATTATCTGGTTTATTTTGATACATTAACTTCCTGCATTTACAAGAAACCAACTTATTTTTCTTGCTGATGTAATATAGAGGAGAATAAAAGCCTCATTTCTGTGTTACTGTTGTTGTGCAAGAAGAAATAAAGTAAAGATAGATAGATAGATAGATAGATAGATAGATAGATAGTAACTTTACTGATCCCGAGGGAAATTCAAGAAATTAAAGAATCATGTAAAGAATTCAGTAAAGAATCATGTTTCCATTATTTATCACTCCGTAATGATGCAGTCATCCGAAACAACTACTAATAGATTTATCTCCTCCTCGCTATGTTTCAGGTGTTGGGAGTGATGGGAAGCTTCAAGGGCCACGCGCTGCCTGGAAGCTTCTTCCTGGTCGCTGGGATCTGGTGGACGGGGAAGCACTCGCTCTGGCACGCCACCCGCAGGAACAAGAACCTCGGGTCCACCCGGCTGACCAGCAGAGCGTCACAGCGCCGCCTAGAGATCATCGAAAGCTCCGTCGTACTCTTCTTCTCTTTTGTTGGTAAGTAGGTCTCTTTTAAACTACTCAGGAGTCGTCTGCATGAATCCAGCACACACCAGAGCAATTTAAACATATAAATAGGCGTTTACAGTGTTCACTCTTTAATTAAAATATCCATTATTTTGGGTTTTTTGAGGTTGTTATATCATCCTGTATCTTCCCAGTGGTGTTCCTCATGTATTCAAATCCCAACTTTCACATTTTGGTCAAAATACTATTTTCCCTTCAAGCCCTTCTAAAACCTTTTTCCACGTGACCTTGGGGTCGGCGTGCTCAGCAGTAGACCAGCAACTCCCGTGTTCTGAGAGGTAAAATTACTGTTTTTATGAATGGAGTCTGGTGGCTTTGAAGAGAGCATAGATAGCAGCTTTGCCGTTATATCGCTCTCTTCAAAGCCACCAGACTCCATTCATAAAAACAGTAATTTAACCTCTAAGAACACAGTAGTATACATACAACTACCACTTCAAAAGATCCGAACTATCCCCTTCAGTTATTTCCAAACTTAGTTTAACAAAAGAACGCAGACGAAGCCTTTCCTTCCTTTAAGGAGATGTTGAAGTGTTTCCCGTGCTGTGATCTCCTCAGGGATGCTGGCGGAGCAGTTTGCAGCAGATGGACCGAGACTCCAGCTGTACGACTCTGCAGAGAAACACTGGGAAGATCTGATGAACTGGCAGCACGCCACCATGTATCTGTTCTTCGGCCTGGCAGCGACCGTGTCTCTGATTATACAAACCACCGAGGCCGCTCCGCTGGCACTCGACAGGTTAATGCTGGCTGTGGCTTTCTTCAATGAAGGTGAGAGAAAGGACATTTATTTTTATACTTTGACGGTATTTATTTAGACCTGTGGTTCTCAAACTTTTTTTTTAAAGATGTACCCGTATCATTCATTAAGTTAAACTGGATATTATTTAACACTTTTAATATTCTTCATATAATTAAACTGTCGTTGGTTTGGTCAAGTTTGCATTTTGTTCTACTGGTGGCACATCCGGACGTTGTGACTATTTATCCATTACATTTAGTTAACTACCTATTTGAACAGTATATTCATTATTTTTAGGAACATTTTAACCATTTACACATGACTTTTATCTAACTCTTTAGACTTCTCTGCTCGCTTGCTAACTACTTTTCACACACTCAACAATTTCAACACAAGTTACAACTGACTCAATATATATTCTAGCATTAATACTACATTTATACTGTACATTTTAAGAAATATTCTTATTTAATTCCTATTTATACTATTCCTGCATTTATATTTAACACACTTAATAGATCCAACTTCTCAGCATTTTTTTATTTACTTATTTACACTGTGGTTATACAGTATATTGTATGTATTTACACATATTTGTACATATTTCTTATATATATTTTTATCATTTATTTATATTATTCTACATATATTGTAGCATTATGTATATAATTTACATTTTAAATTCTCCTTTATTTCTATTTTTCTTATGTTTCTTTATGCTTATATATAAGAGCAACTGTAACGTCCCAATTTCCCCCTGATCAACAAAGTATTTCTGATTCTGATGTGTATTTTTATTATTATTATTTTATTAATTTTTAATTTTCAATGTTTAATTTTATTATGTTTATTTATTTTATATTTTTTTATTTTATTTTTTAAAATTTTAAAATTTAATTAATTTTTAATTTTTAATTTTTAATTTTATTTTCCAAATTAGTTGAGCTACTCCTCAATATGTCCATGCACCCTGTGGTAACTGCAGAAGTACCCCCTATAGAGTACCACTACTCACTGATTTAGACCATAGATATACAGTAAATATCCTACTGTACATAAACAGATGTTTTAGTAAATCAAAGGACAATAATTGCCCAAAAAGGTGCACATGAATGCATCATGACAGCATGTAACTAACAGAGCGATAAATGAGTGAAAACATATTTCTTTCTTGTCTTTTTGCAGGATTTCTGTTCTTCTACCACCTCCACGGCCGGAGCATGCTGGACGTCCACGTGCACCAGCTGCTCCTCTATGCCGTCTTCGGCACGGCTCTGGTCTCCTTCCTGGAGGTCTTCCACCGAGGGAACATCCTGCTGGAGCTGCTGCGCTGCTGCCTCACCCTGCTGCAGGGGAGCTGGTTCTGGCAGGTAAACCTGTGCATGTGTGAGTTTATAATAATAATAATAATAATAATAATAATTATAACTCACGTCTCTTTGGTAACAGATCGGTTTTGTGCTGTACCCCCCTCGTGGTCCTGAGTGGGACCTGAAGGATCACAACAACATGATGTTCATCACCATGTGTTACTCCTGGCACCTCGCCTTCGCCATGCTCGTCGTGGGCGCGCTCTACTGCACCGTTAGCTGGTAAGAACCTGCTCCACACCGCGGCCATAATACATTTTATAATTAGTTTTTATTTTAGTTTAGTTTAGATTCGTTTGCTAGTTGCAGAAGACCATAGAATTTTTTTTTTTTATCACTGGAGAATTGATAAAAATGATCAATAATCCCTCCAAAATACCACATTAAGACACCAAGACCTTGAGGAACACCAGAGAAAAAGCCTTGCTGTGATTTGGGATCAAAAACTTTTGACATTTGGAGATTTCTGCAAGAATTGGCATTTTTTCGGCGATTGGATGGCGAGCACTTCTGTTGTGTAAACTGCTCAGAAATCCCCTTATTGTCCATCTACCTAGGAAAGCCATCCATCCTCTGAATGCTCTAGGTCTCTAGTTTGATCCATCCATCCTCTGAATGCTCTAGGTCTCTAGTTTGATCCATCCATCCTCTGAATGCTCTTGGTCTCTAGTTTGATCCATCCATCCTCTGAATGCTCTAGGTCTCTAGTTTGATCCATCCATCCTCTGAATGCTCTAGGTCTCTAGTTTGATCCATCCATCCTCTGAATGCTCTAGGTCTCTAGTTTGATCCATCCATCCTCTAAATGCTCTAGGTCTCTAGTTTGATCAATCCATCCTCTGAATGCTCTAGGTCTCTAGTTTGATCCATCCATCCTCTGAATGTTCTAGGTCTCTAGTTTGATCCATCCATCCTCTGAATGCTCTAGGTCTCTAGTTTGTGGCTGTAAAGTTTCATGAGGCTGTGATTATCCTAGAGGTCACCACAGGTCATTTTATACAGTGAGGTCAATGAAATGTCTCCTATGGGGACTAACATCATCACACATGGATACAGTTGGGCTCATTGGATCCACAAGAGTCTCATTTTTATGGGCATGTCTGTAAAGGGGAGACTCGTGGGTACCCATAGAACCCATTTTCAGTCACATATCTTGAGGTCAGAGGTCAAGGGGACCCCTTTGAAGATGGCCATGCCAGAGACTGTTTTTTGTTTCTCTGCAGTGTGGTTCGCTCCAGACTGAGGAGGACTCCTCCGATGGAAATGGGACTTCTGAAGCCCAGAGACCGGGACCCAGAGTCAGAGGACGAGATCTTATGAAGAGGACTTACGTTGTGACTTAATAATAAACATAATTAAATCAGGGATCTGATGTTTGCAGTACGACCAGAAGCAAAGCGTGCAGACAGACGAGGGAGAAGGCTTCTGGATGCTTTACTTTAGTATAAAAAAATATATCTCTACCTCCGCCTTCTGTAATCAGCTGTAAACCCCTTCAGCCTTACGCTCACTGTTCAGTGATATTTATTTTACTGTGGCCTTTCATATAATCTGTCATATCTTTTGTTTTTCATTATTAATTTGCACATACAAAGTGAACGTTAACTCATTCATGAGGGTCAGATTTTTTATGGATTGCATGCTTTTCATTTGACTCGCCAAACATGTTCAGTAACAGTGACGCCATCTGGTGGTGAAAACATCATCACCAGTAAGTTTAATATTTTACTTGAAAGCTTGTCTTTAAGAATTTTACGTGTTTCATAATGTTGAGTCAAAACCAAATGCCAAAAAATAAGAATTTTATTAAAATTGTTTAAATATTTGACGTTATTATTACAGATTATATTGTGGTTGCTTCTATTGTTTATGTGTCTTCTTTTGGTCAATATTTTTTCGTCGTGGTTTAATATCTTAATATCTGTAGAGACTTTAGTGTTTATAGGAACACTTTCAGAATCAGAAATACTTTATTGAATTTAGGGCGTTACAGTTGCTCTTGTATAAACATAAAGAAATGTAAGAAAATAGAAATAAAGGTAATTATGTACATAATGCTACAATATAAACACAATATATGTAAAGAAATATAAAATAAGAATTAAAGGTAAAAATAAGAAAAGGAGAATATAAGAAATATGAAATATTTGCATTAAAATGTGCAATATATAACAAATAACTACAGTACAAATAAGTAAATAAAACTAGGACAGAATTTATTCTTTTGTGAGACACTTTGACCAAAATCTGTCACTATAAATGTTGTTTCCTTCTTCCTCATTATAGAAGTAAAATCACAGTATATTCATACATCCCAGAATCATCTTCCTACCAAAAGGAGGCAGTAATAACATCCCAACAAAGATCTTCTGTGTTGAAGCAGACCAATCCCTCTGTTCTTAAATATGTGGCCCAACATGTCTGACAGCTTCAAGACTGAAGTTTACTTTCCTGTAAATGTCTTTTGGTGATATAATAACAAGCAGTCTGGTTGGTGCTACAAACCTGAAACAATTAGTCTAGAGCTGCAACTAACGATTATATTCATTATCAATAATCTGCCGATTATTTTCTCAATTATTTGATTAACATATAAGGTATAAAATGTTGAAAAATTGTGAAAAAATGTCAATAAGGGGCCTAGATGTTTTGATTATGGAAGAATATTAGGGCCAAAAATAAGGGGGAAAAAGAGAGGAGGAAGATTTTTTTATTTAATTTTGCATTTCAAGAATTAAAGGGTCTTATTGATAAAATTTTTATGTAGACGAATATATATTTATTTTAGTTTTTTACATTTTTTTTTTTTTTTAATTTAGAGCTTTTAGAAAGGTGCTGAATAAAAATATGGCTTTTCCTGAAAAAAAAATAGTATGACTTTGAATTAATCATTTTAAAAATGTTGGCAGGTCTAAAATGAATGAGGAAGATATCTGACATATGGTTTCCACTTCTAACAAGGCTTGTTAGCCAATAGTAAAACAACGTTGGTAACACGTGGTATCTCTGGGTCATCAGGAAAAAACAGTTAAATGACTAAAAGTGACGTTAAGTGCCTGGCAACGACTTGTGAAGTAAATGCAATGAAACTGGGGAGGGAGAATGAGACATCTTATCTGATCGATTTATTCTCAGAGGTTCAAAGTTTATTCTCAACATTTCGACTTTATTCTCAAAAAAAAAAAAAAACTTCCTGCTCTGATTTAATTTCTTTCTTATATTACAGATAATATTATTATATTATTTTCTTATGCCTGGCACTAAAACTGAAAGCTCAACCTTATTCTCCATATTTCGACTTTATTCTCAAAATGCAAAAAAATTAATGAATAAATAAAAAATACAAAGAACAAAAAACACCAATTCCCTCATCTGATTTATTTTCTTTATTATATTACAGATTATTATTATATTATTTTCTTATGCCTGGCACTAAAACTGAATGTTCAATCTTATTCTCCGCATTTGGACTTTATTCTCAAAATGTAAAAAAATGAAATAAATTAAAATAAACTAAAAAAAAAAAAAAAGAAAACTTCTTCCTCTGATATATTTTCTTTATTATAATACAGATTATTATTATTATATGATTTTCTTATGCCTGGCACTAATACTGAAAGTTCAACCTTATTCTCGTAATGTTAAATAAATAAAACCATTTCCTCCTGTCATTTCCCCCTTAGGCCTGGGCCTATTACTCTTACTCCCATAGTTGTTTGATCTAAATTATTTTTTTTAAAAAGAAATAAAAACATAAAGTATACATAAACTAAATATCTAAAATAAGCTGAATTTTAATTTGCATAAAAACTCTTAACTTTTCCTTATAAATTAATTCACATGGATGGAGAAAAACCTCAGAGTGAGACCTCTGTGCTGCTTCGTCCTCCACCTGCTACAGGTGAGCTACCTGTCAGCTACAGGTGAGTTTACCTGTCAGCTCCTCAGGTTGGCAGCAGCAGCCACGTGACGCTGTTGCGCATCCAACAGATTTGAGGAAACCGGCAACTTTCCTCTCGCGCTCCAGGAAACAACAATAACTTCTTCACTAACTTATTCCACCTGTAAGTTAACCTTTCAGTTATGGATAAATTAAAGTCGGTTCTAAGCGGTGAGGAGGCGCGCACTGATAACCGGACCGTCATGCAGGTAAATCTATCAGCCGACCAGCTGCTCAGACTCTCACCTGAGATATTAATTAATAATTCAATATAAACTCTATTAACGCAGACTGTGAATGAAGCCTCGACTCTGGGCTGGGGGACACGTGTGAAGGGATTCATCGCCTGTTTCGTGGTGGGGGGCGTGTGCACAATTCTGGTAAGGATCTGTAAATAATGATAATCTATATAATGTATTATAATCTGCTTTAACACTACCAGGAAGAGGCAGCAGGGAGAGGTGGTGTTGTCTTACTGGTTCTACTGGCTCTGAGGAATGTTAAAGATGTTCATTCATTCACTGCAGCAGCCTTTAAAGTACCTGCTGCAGCTATTAGAGATGAGTGTGTTAATAATCTGTCTTTGTGTGTGTTAATAATCTGTCTCTTTGTGTGTGTGTGTTGCAGGGAGTGTGCATGCTCTTCATCCCCAGGATCGGAATCACTCTCTTCATTGTTTTCTACACTTTTGGAAACATATGTACTCTGTGCAGGTCAGTGTCCACAACAATAATAATAACCAATCAGACTGAAGCAGCTGATGATGAAAATGTGATTTATTTTAAAGGTGCAACATGTAATATCTGGCCATGCTCCAAATCAATAGGGGGCAGCATTTCACCTCTACTACTAATACTATATAAATTTACAGTTAGTCATATAAAAAAGCCGACTACTAACAGCAGGACAAGAATACGATCAAACTGCTGAAACTCTGAGACGGTCAAAATAACATTGTTATTTTATAATCTTCACGTGTGGCGTCGGCCTGTAGTTTACGCTAAGCTGCCTTCACATGATAAGAAATTTGCTCTTCTCTCACCTTGATGTCGGCCGCAGAGCTCTGCAATATGTCACCAAAAAAATATATTATTATAAATTATATTATATATTAATATTATAAAAATATATATAAAATATTAAAAAAAATAATATATATATATATATTTTTTTATATATATTTTATATATATTTTTATAATATATATATATATATAATTTATTTTTTTTAAACTACAAATTACTACAACAACCCAAACCATAACAAATAAAATAATATGTACATATAATAACAGATAGTAAATGGAAATGGAAAAATAAAGTGTTCAAAAACAAGGGAGGAGAAATAATAATAATAATAATAATAATAATTAGAAAAATAAAAAAGATGTAAAAAGTATAAATAAAATAAAGACTCTAATAAATGTAAATTAAAACAATATTTTACTATAAAATTATATATTATAAAATTATATAATAATAATAATAACAACAATAAAATAATAATAATAATAAAAGAAATATAAATACATCAAGATAAATGAATGAATAAGATAAATTCACACGCCTACTTATTCTTCACATTTGTATGATCCTGTCCAACAGCACCATGTTTCTGATGGGACCAATGAAGCAGTTGAAAAGGATGTGTGACAAAACAAGAGCTCTGGCCACCACACTTATGATTGTAAGTGCGCAAACATAACTTATGATTTTTCCTTTTACTCTAAAGAGGAATTAATAAGGAACATATGATGACGACTATGATTACATGTTGTCCCATTTGTTGCTCTAGACGTGCCTTGTGTTGACTATCTGCGCAGCCTTCTGGGTGAGTTTAGAGTTTATGATCACCTCTAATTAATAAATAACATGATACAGAATTGATCGAGTCTGATCTTGTGTTTTTATTACAGTGGAAGAACTTTGGACTCGCTTTGTTATTTGTCATCTTGCAGATCTTGTCGTTTACCTGGTGAGTCATGATTTCTCCTCGTGGATTTCAGTCTGTAATTATTATTAATTTTTAAATAAATGTGGTTTTTTTTGCAGGTACAGTCTGTCCTACATCCCGTTTGTCAGGTTTGTTATATTTAAACACCATTTATTCAAATCAGCTGCAGAAAAGTTCAGAATCAAAATGCCATTTATACTCTATCTGGATGTCTGATTTATGTGATTTACTTTGCAGGGATGCGATACTGAAGCTGGTGTCGATGTGCATCAAGTGAGCCGTCACCGGCTGGAAGAAGTGTTTTTTTAGAAAGAGGCAGGTTTCTTCTCTTCAGAGAGTCTGAGACGCTTCCTGTTTTATCTCCCCAGATGTTTTTTGTTTTTCTTCTTTATGCTTCATTCATTGAGCATATTGGTTTGTTGGTATGTATTGATTACTTATACCAGTTTTAATGAGTGCGGGCTTGGTTTGTAATATGTGTAAATATTTGTAATAAATGAATATATTCATGTTTTTTTGTAAATGAACGCACGGCCGCCTCATTATTTCCATTACAGAGCAGCCTGAACACTTGGGCCAGAAAGATCAGAGAGGAGTAATATGAAGGCTTCAGATTAGAGCTGCAATTAATCAATAATCATTTTGTCTATGAAATGTCAAAAAATGTCCATCACAACTTCACAGAGCCAAACATGACATCTTCAAATGTCTTGTTTTGTTCGACCAAAAGTCCAAATACACAAATATATTTAGTTTACAAAGAAATATGACAAAGTAGAGCAGGAAATCCTCTCATTTGAGAGGCTGGAATCACATAATATTAAAAAATGAATGAAACGATTAATCAAGATCTCTGTCGATCGACTAAATGTTTCAGCTTTACTTCAGATAGCCTAAAAGTGACATGTGTGTCTGAAATAAAGTTATTCAAAATGTAGTTTCCTGCGTCATTTAATGAAAGATTTGGTGCCTAAAAGTTGTTTTTGATCCTTTTTATTTTCTATTTTGTGGACTAATGCCTGTGCAGAAATTTAAATATATAATCTGGTTCTGGTTAACATTGTATATAAAGATGTGTCATCTTTTTAGCCTTCAAGTATAATTAGATTCATTTATTTGATTAGTTTAATGTGCTGCTGCTTGTCTTGGCCAGGACATTCTTGTAAAGGAGATTAATCTCAATGAGGCAATAAATAAAATAAAATAAAATAAAATAAAATAAAAATTAAATTAAATTAAATTAAAATAAAATAAAATAAAATAAAATTAAATTAAATTAAATTAAATTGAATTAAATTAAATTAAGATATATAGAATTTATATTAAGATTATATTTATTTATTATTTATTTGTGTATAGTTATTTATATTTATATTTATATATATATCCAGCCTATTATTTAGTGATGTGTGTGTGATTCTCTGCTAATCAGCAATACATGATTTATTTAAAGGCACATCTGCTAATTTACCTTGCACGGCAACGGGATTCTCAAAAAAAAGAGAGGCAAGGCAAGGCAAGGCAAGGCAAGGCAAGTTTATTTATATAGCACATTTCACACTCAAAGGCAATTCAAAGTGCTTTACATATATAAAAGCAAGATAAAAGAGCACAAAGTGCACAGGATAAAAACACATAAAGTAATATAAAAGTACAAGTTAAAAGAGAAAAAATTAAAAGGATAATAAAACAATCAAAAGACAGTAAAGTGCAGCATTTGATCAACTAAGAAAAGCGTCTGAGAACAGTTTGGTCTTGAGTCTGGATTTGAAAGAGGCTACTGTTGGTGCATCTTTGACCTCATCTGGAAGTTTGTTCCACAGTTGAGCAGCGTAGCAGCTAAAAGCTGCCTCACCATGTTTTGTTCTTGTGGTGGGTACTACTAATAGGTTTTTTCCCAGTGACCTCAGAGGTCACTGGGAATTGAGAGGTAATTTGGACCTACCCCCTTTAGGGATTTGTAAACAAGCAGTAGGGTTTTAAAGTCTATTCTGTGACTTACTGGGAGCCAGTGTAGGGACTTAAGTACTGGAGTGATGTGATCAGATCTTTTGGTTTTAGTAAGAACTCTCGAGGGGAGAAAAAATTATAATAATATTAATAATAATAATAATAATAATAATAATATTAATAATAATAACAATAATAATAATAATAATAATAATAATAATAAATTAGAAGAATAAAAAATATATAAAATATAAATAAAATAAAGACTATAATTAATGTAAATTAAAACTACATTTTACTATAAAATAATATATTATGAAATTTTATAATAATAATAATAATAATAATAATAATAATTATAATAATAATAATCATAATAATAATAATAATAATAATAATAATAATAATAATAAAAGAAATTTAAAAAAAAAATGAATAAAATAAATTCACACCAGGATTCCAAACACCTTCTTATTCTTCTCCTCTCCTCCATCGCGAGATTACACGAGATCTTGGGTCAGGTTAACAGCTGATAGCAATCAAACCCGAAGTGAATCTGATGAATTAACATGTGAAAACATACAGAAAGCTGCTCCATAACAGTATAACAGTATCCTGGTGTGCGCTGGTATGTTTTATTTATTTTAATAACGTTTATATTGTATTATATAATGTTTGTTTCATCTGCGAGATCTTGTAGCATCACGTGACCCAACCCGGAAGCGCAGTTGGACTTTAACAACACTGAGTTACAGAAAGTTTAGAGTCTTTAAACATGACAGAACTTTTATTAAAGATAAGAAACAGCGTCGCGGAGAAGAAGAAGAAGAAGACTGTTACTCAGGGAGACTTAGTGAACTTCGGTTTAACAGGTAACGTTAACGTTAAGTAACGTAAAGTCTTTAAATAACGTGTTTCATTCAGTCAGAGAACAGTGAGCTAACAGTTAGCTACCGGAGTACTAACTGTGGTCCAGCTCAACGGTCCACTTGGTTTAGTGCTTTCAGACTCAGAGTTTAGAGGGTTAACAGTTATATATTATTATGTACAAGTCACTGGGATCCAGCTCAGACCTCAGCAGTATTCCCAGTAGATGTTCATCTTGTTGTCTCCTCCTCTCAGGGATCCAGCTCAGACCTTACCAGTATTCCCAGTAGATGTTTCATCTTGTTGTCTCCTCCTCTCAGGGATCCAGCTCAGACCTTACCAGTATTCCCAGTAGATGTTCATCTTGTTGTCTCCTCACAGGGATCCAGCTTAGACCGTACCAGTATTCCCAGTATTCCCAGTAGATGTTTCATCTTGTCTCCTCCTCACAGGGATCCAGCTCAGACCTTACCAGTATTCCCAGTATTCCCAGTAGATGTTTCATCTTGTTGTCTCCTCCTCTCAGGGATCCAGCTCAGACCTTACCAGTATTCCCAGTATTCCCAGTAGATGTTTCATCTTGTTGTCTCCTCCTCACAGGGATCTAGCTCAGACCTTACCAGTATTCCCAATAGATGTTTCATCTTGTTGTCTCCTCCTCTCAGGGATCCAGCTCAGACCTTAACAGTATTCCCAGTATTCCCAGTAGATGTTTCATCTTGTTGTCTCCTCCACACAGGAATCCAGCTCAGACCGTACCAGTTGGATGGAGTTCATTGGTTGACTCAGTGCCTGAAGAACCAGCAGGGATGTATTTTAGGAGACGAGATGGGTTTGGGAAAAACCTGTCAGGTATGAGATCCTTCAGTCCTCTTTATAACAGATAATGAATGACTTTTTTTTTTTTTTTTTTTAACATTTATTAAAACAAGTTTCTTCACAATAAGTCCCACACAACTTTACATACATAAATAATATTATTATAAGATAAATTAATTAACAATACTAAGACATAAGAAAACAAGCGAGCAAAACTTTATTTATGTAGCACATTTCTTTCCAGGTGGAAGCAAAATGTGCTGCACAATGTGTGTGCAACCACAAACAAACACTTTTATTTATTTTATTTTTTTAATTTAACCTTTATTTAACCAGCGAAGTCTCACTGAGATTAGAAAATCTCTTTTTCAAGAGACAGCAGCAATGGGGTGTTTCAAACAAGATACACACAAACATTTAACATATGTAAAACAAAAATGCAGCATCAAGTCACCGTATACAACATACACGTAAACGTTAAAAACACTACGTGGATAGTGTAAAGATAAAACATTAGACATAAGTAAACACAATTAAAACAGACACATAAATAATAGAGTAGGAATAAAAATTTAAATAATCAAGATCAGCAATCGACCAATAAGAATTAATAAGACGACATTAATAAGACAATAACAAGACATTAAAACCATTAAAAAATAAGAATACAATTTAATCCAATTAAATAATAATTAAAGCTATTAAAAAAGTAAGAATAAAATTAAATCAAATCAAACAGTGATTAAAACCAACAGTTGACCATTAAAAAAAATAAAATACATGAGTTAAAACCAATAAATAAAAAAGAAATCAAATCAAATAAAAATATTTATTTATTTATTTATTTTATAATTTTGTATTATTTTGTATTGTTTGTTACCCTGTATTGAAAGGTTCTAAATTAAAATAAATAAATATAAATATTATTATTTTTTTGTTATTACATCACCTTTGGCTTTAAAAGATTGTGATAATTATGATGTAAATTTTCTGCTATAATAATGACACAAGCACTGTTGTTAACGGCTGTGTAAAGTTGTGTCAGCACTGCATGTTGTATTATTATTGTAATACTATTATTGTCCCCTAATAATCCTAATTTGTCCCCTCAGACGATCTCTCTGCTGGTCTACATGTCAGGAGCTCTCGGGAAGAAAGGTCCGTTCCTGGTGCTGAGCCCGCTGTCGGTCATGGAGAACTGGAGGAAGGAGCTGGAATGGTACATGAATTATATTTAAATTAATAGTCTACTCATAACGCCGTCCATCACAGACTGTAAACTAGAATTATAAACTAGTGTTGTTCTTGTTTGCAGCTTCGCTCCGTCTCTGACTGTTCTGTGTTACAACGGAGACAAAGAGAGACGAGCTGAGCTTCAGAGGGAAACAGACACTCAGGACTTTAACGTTCTGCTCACTACGTATGAGGTCTGTGGCGGTTTTAATGAGAACAAAATGACTTAAAGCTTCATCTGTGTTGAAACTGATGTGTTTTTTAATCTTTCTTTAACAGCTGTGTCTCAAAGATACTTCATTCTTGAGACGGTGAGTCTGTTCTGAATTACAGAGATATCATCAGAAACTTTGATTGGATCTTTTGGCACAATAGTTAGATTGGATTAGATTTTATTTCAAACGTGTATAATTAACAAAACAAGAATACCCAGTAAACATATACATCAAACCCTCATAAAACATAATTATTAAGTATTTCATGTAAAAGGAGTCAACGAAATCTTTAAATTTTAGTGCCTTTAATTTGATAAAGAGTGGGTTTGTTGGTTCTCTATAAGCAGTTTTATATTTATTTATTTATTATTTATTTATTTAGATTTATAAGTATTTCCCACACTTCCACATATGAGACTTTAAAGGAACTTTTACTAATTATAATATTGCAATTGAGTTTGATATTTTAGCTTTGATATGACTTATATGTGGTATTCAGCATAATTTATTAAAAAAAATTATAGAAAAAAACGTAAACATAAAAAGTTAACTTAAAGATTACTTAAAGAAACTTAAAAGAACTTAAAAAACTTAAACTTTATTTTTTATCATCATATACATACATACATGGAATTTGACCTCTGCATTTAACCCATCTTAAACATTAGGTGCAACTTTTCTTATTATATTAGTAGTTACACGTATTAGCAGGAATTAGAAATGAGGTTTGATTGTGTTGCTACCTAAAAGGATATATACTGTAAATACCAGTGAAGAACATGTTAATTGAACCAAGCAATGCATTGACATATTAATGAATTAATATACACACATAGTAGCCGTCTAATAAGTTATCTGTGCACTAGACATTTGGTGACATTTGCATAATACATATTAAAAGTAGTTTAATTCCCTGTGAACTCCCTGTGATTCCTCAGGTGGAAGTGGAAGGTGCTGGTGGTGGACGAAGCTCACAGACTGAAGAACCAGAATTCACTATTACACAAGGCGTTGACCCAGGTAGGTACTGAGCTGCATCTGGTTCAGGCTCTCAGGTATTTATTCCTTCGTCTTCACCACAATCAGCTCTAACTTGGTTCATCTCTTGTGTAGTTCTCAGTTGGTTTCAGAGTCCTGCTGACGGGGACCCCGATCCAGAACAACCTGCAGGAGCTCTACTCCCTGCTGAGCTTCATTCAGCCCAGCATCTTCACAGCCGATGAGACGGACAACTTTACAGACTCTTACTCCAACGTACAAAACCAGCCTGCTCTCGGTATGAAGGACATCAGTACTGTCTGTGTTACTAAAATCACATGCCTCCCCTTAAAGGCAATATTTTGAAAGATGAGGTGTTAGAAAATACATCAGTTGGGATGTATTTGATGTACTGTACCTGTACAAAAGGTCTGTTTAGCAAAAAAGTACACAAAGAAGAACCCTGGTAATTGCTCATTAAATAAACACTGACATACTGTGTCTCTCATTCTGCTTCCAGCTGCTGAGCTGCAGAGCGTCCTGGAGCCCTTCCTGCTCCGTAGAGTCAAGTCAGAAGTGGCAGTCGATCTTCCGAAGAAGTCGGAGCTGTTGGTGTACCACGGCATGTCGGCCCTGCAGAAGAAATACTACAAAGCCTTTCTGATGAAGGATCTGGGTGAGACTTCTGCACTGTGGTGTATCGATATTTGAGAGCTTAAAAAATCTGTTACTCTGATAATGACGACGTTCAGCTAATAGTATTAAAAAAAAACATTAACAACCTTTATGGAATCCCTTAGATTTGCATACAGAAGCATTTTACAGTTGAAAAAAATAAACTAGAAACAACTAGTGGAAAAACTATGCAATGGTGACCCTGTTTCTGAATGACCTCAAACCTGGTTTGGCGTGTCTGTACTGCAATTTGTTCTCATCAGCCGACATACGAGTACTAATATAGCTGCAATAAGCTAATAATGGCCGATGTATAGATTTATCAGTCTAACTCTTCTATGGTGTGCCATCGTAAAAGAGACTCAAAACGACCACCAAGACAAAATGACTTAAAAGAGACACATAATGACTGCAAAGAGACACCAAATGACCACCAAGAGATACAAAGCAACCACAAAAAGAGACACAAAACGAGTGAAAAGGGGAGGCAAAACAACTACAGAGACAGGCTAAACAACAGCAATTAGATACAAAACCACCACAAAATGTCCAAAAAGGGACGCAAAACAACCACGAAGAGACCGAAAACTACCACAAAGAGACAAAATTACTTAAAAGAGACACAGAACTACCACAAAGAAACGCCTAATGACCACAAAGGGAGGCAAAGCAACTACAGAGACAAAATAATTGATCACAGACTCAATCAATCATAGACTCACTTCTGATGAATCTCTGTTTTCAGAGGCTTTTGGAAACGAACAGGGCAACAAGAACCGGCTGCTGAACATCCTGATGAACCTGAGGAAGTGTGTTGACCACCCGTACCTGTTTGATGGTGAGATGTGCTCACTGATAACTGCTTAACAAGATCTTATACGACATACTTTAATGTTTTTCTCCTGTTTCTTTGGGTAGGAGTGGAACCAGAGCCGTTTGAGATGGGAGATCATCTGGTTGAAGCCAGTGGGAAACTCTGCCTCCTGGACAGCATGATGACTTACCTTCACAGAGAGTGAGTCAGTTTACCTGGTATAAAGCTCCATCTGGTGGCAGTTCAGGCTCAGTACACCTCATGAACTTACTTTATTTCATGTCTGTGGGTGAAGAGGCCATCGGATCCTGCTGTTCTCTCAGATGACGAGGATGCTGGACATCCTTCAGGATTACATGGAGTACAAAGGTAACAGTTCAGGCCCTGAATCCACTTTAATTGTCTGACGTTTCAGTCACTTTACTGCTCTTTTATGTATTTATTATTATTATTTTTTTAAATTTAATTTAATTTAATTTAATTTAATTTAATTTAATTTAATTTTAATTTTAATGTTTTCTTATTTTATATTTTATGTTTCTTTAATCTTATCACTAACGGCAGAAAATGTAACAGTATATTTTTTTATTTCTCTCCACAAATCAGTGCTAAATAGATCTTTTCTGTTCAGGTTACAGCTACGAACGTCTGGATGGGTCCGTCCGAGGGGAAGAAAGAAATCTAGCAGTAAAGAACTTCAGCAACAAAGATATCTTTGTGTTTCTACTCAGCACTAAAGCAGGTAACTGAAAAAACCTTAAAAACTATGAACAGGAAGGTTAATTGTGTTCTTGTAATGTGGAGGATTAAACTGAACATTATCATGCATCAATAATGTTCATATTGTGCTTTTTAATGCATCAGAGATGCAGAATATTGAAAGCAGGATTTGCTTTTTTTTTGTTTAACCCTTGCTCTGATTTCTGAAAACTCACATAAAATGATATATTAATATTATTTTCCACTTTCACTGAGTTAAATCTTTTAACCAACATCAGTCCTGATCATAACTACCAAATATTCATTAATTTACAGTATTTTAACCGTTTTAAATGTATTTGTTTACATAATGCCACTGTTGTTGTTTTTTTTTTTTTTTTAAAAACACACAAAAATTCACTTATTTTCTGTATACTAAATGCTAGGGAACAGCCTGGGATATATTAATGATCGACTTACAAAAATAAACAAAAACCCTTGCCAAAATGTATGCCATAAACATTAACACAGCCAAAATGATCAAAAAATAAAAAGCCCAAAATGTCCCTAGTGATGCAGAAAGGCCTTTACACACCAGAAAATGCAAATGCTCTCCTGCGAATATTTTGTATCAACTTCTCAAACAGCAGCGATTCAAATTTGCGACAGTTACAACACTTTTTCCATAAAAGGTTGAATATATTTTCACAGTTAGAGGACCAACTACCAGGATCCTATTGACCCAGAGAAGCGTCTGGCAGTCTGTCTGAGATTAATGGTCCCATATCGTGCTCATTTTCAGGTTCATACTTGTATTGTGTGTTTCTACTAAAACATGTTTACATGCTGTAATGTTAAAAAACGACTTTATTTTCCTTGTACTGTCTGCCTGAATATACCTGTATTCACCCTCTGTCTGAAACACTCCGTTTTAGTACATTTCAACGGAATTGCAACAGAATTGCGTTGCTAGGCAACAGCTTGGGTCCATGTTTACTTCCTGTCAGATGATGTTATTTACATACACTGCAACAGGAAATAAACTGGGACACATTTAGAATGTTTATGTTTAAAACCGTGTAATGGTCTAAATATTGTATATTTGTGACATCACAAATGGACAGAAATCCTAACGGCTTGTTTCAAACGCACAATTTCTGAATACGGGCTGTGTGTATTAATCCTTATATTGAGCGTTTTGATAGTTTAACAGTATTTATAAAGCACTTAAACCTGCCTAATAATATAAAAGACATGAAAATCTCACTTTTTACATTATGGGACCTTTAACTATTGTAAGATTTTATTGTCCTTTTAGTGAAATGCTCTGAGTGAATTTTCCTCCGGTAAACAGTTAGGCAGTGTATATGTCTAGGGCTTTTATTGTGAAAGGTAAGAACAGGAGGAGTGGATCTCCTTTGTCAAGGTTGAAAGGAGTAATAAAGTTTGCCGTCTTGGTTTCGGAGCCTCCGTGTTGTTGTACACTATAGTGTATGTACTGATTATGTCCGTTCCGCACAACGTGATTGGTTGATTCCTTCTTTCACTGTGCGAAAGCTCAGAAAAAATTAACCTGTTCCAAAAAAAATATATTATATATTATAAATATATTGACATGCAGATTAATTGCACGGAAAAAAAACCCCGCCCCGGTGTGTAGAGAAAAAAATGTATTTCTTTCGATATGAACTTAATTTATGGTCGATTGTCCTAAACATCACAAACAACTTGAACAATTTAATTTTGCAGCTGCGTCTGTTATATAAGTTGCTCAAAGACACTGATGAGGCAATTTTACATAATTTCCAATTGTGGCATTGAGTTTCTGTACTAAGTCTGATCAAGGTAATCGTTAACGCTAGTGCATCACTAGGGACATTTTGGCTTTTTAATTTTTAATTTTCTGATCAATGTTGGCTGTGTTAATGCATATGGTATCAATCTTGGCAAGGGTGTGAGTTTTTTTATTTTGTAAGTGGAACCTCAGCTCCAATAATCAGTCTGTAATAAACTGTGTAGTGAAAATACAGACACTCAGACCCTGAGTGAGCTAATACATGCTGTTCTCCTGGTGTCCACTAGGGGCATCACTGCTGTATTATGGAGCACTGCAGTGTTTGATGCATCAAAATCAATGTTGTTGCTGATCATTGACATATCCCAGACTGTCCCCTAGCATTAAATATACAGAAAAAAATTCAATTTTAGTGTTTTATTCCATAAAAACAACAGTGGCATTATATAAACAAACTGGCATTTAAATGATTAAAATTCTGAAAATGAATGCACATTTGGGAGTTATGATCAGGACTGATGTTGGTTAAAAGATTTAGCTTAGTAAAAGTGGAAAATAAAATTAATATATAGTATTTTATGGCAGTTTTTTTTTAACATTTCTGTCCTCTGAGGACATCAGAGGGTTAAAGGTGCTGCAAGTGAAATTGCTTGTTGTAAACAACACTGTGGCAGGTTTGTAGATAACAGAGTCATTTAGTGTGATAAGTCAACAGTGACTGAGCTGCATATCTAATTCTGCAGCCGGGTTCACAGAACTGTAGCTGAGAGAGGAAAGATGTCAGAGATAAGAGCTGCGGCAGGATGACACGCTGCTGTTTTATATGCACGCTGTGAAAGTGAGGAGACCAACACAATTTCCTGTCAAACCTTGTCACGTTTTGTGTGTCTTAATTCTTGAAGCTATATGAGTAAATAAGTGTGTAAATAATACGTGTGCACTGTTTTCAGACGCTGTGTGTGCTTTGTGTTTGCAGGGGGAGTCGGCCTGAACCTCACAGCTGCTGACACCGTCATCTTTATGGACAGCGACTTCAACCCTCAAAATGACCTGCAGGCTGCTGCACGCTGCCATCGGATTGGTCAGAACAGGTGACAATTATGACATATTATTCCAAGCAGGCTACACTGCAGTATTCCTCCTTGATTAGCTGTAGTAAGAACTATTTATTAAAGTCCCCATGAAACTAACTGCTGACGTATCTCACGGTTAAACAGAATATTTGAGCCGTGTACAGCCACAAGAGGGATTTAAATCAGATCATTTGCATTTGATTGGGCCGCTAAAAAATGGGCGGGCGTAGAGTTTAGCTCGATACGGAGCTACAGCGCATTAATTAGTCAGAATTTAAAGATATTTATCTATCTAAAGTTACCGCTTTTATGTGCTGCAGAGTTTCTTGCCCTCACATTCAAATATCAAACAGCATCGAGTCGCCCTCAGCTCAGAATAAAACCTCTGCTTGTCCTTTTGTTTGCAAAGTTAATTTTTTATAACACTGTGACTGAGACAGCGGTCAGTCTGTTAGAGCAGCTCCACTAACTAGTTCATTGCACATAATGTGTAATCTCAGTTTAAATAGCACATAATTTGTAATCTCAGTTTAAATAGTAAAAAAACGGTATGAAGCTCAGACACGTAGGATGAATGCATAATGATCTCTATCATCTCACAATGTGATTGGCACTGATAGGACATAATAATAATAATATTATTGGAGATCATATGTTATTATTTCTTAGTGAGCAGGATGGTGGTGCAGCTGCAGAAAAAAAGTTCTTTGCAAAACAAGTATAGTTGACAAAAAAAAATGTAAAGTTACAAGCTAAAAATGGATGGAAAAATGCAATAAAATGCATGCAATCCAAAATAAATTCATACATATGAAGTGATCAAGTGGCTGCCTCTCTCTCTCACATTGTGGTAGGTAGGTAAGGTCGCTCTCTTTTGGGGAGAGTTGCTTCTTTTGGGCTTGTTTCTATAGACCTGGTTGCCTGGCAACACTGGTACAGAGCAGAGGACTGTTGGCTCCACACGCACCTCTCTCACCTGTTGTTAGATCAGGAGGACGAAGGAGAGATGAAAGGGAAACTTTACCGATTTTCAACCAGCTGTGTGGTAACGTTACTACAGCATGGGCAGTACTCCGCCGGCCGTTTTGCGTCGTCATCCGGTGGACGTTCACTGCGTGTAGTGCCGCACTGCAGTGACACAGAGTCGGTTGAAAATCGGCAAAGTTTCCCTTGAATGAATCGGACCTCAGCCACATTGTTTTAGAAATGAAAACAGCGACTTTTACCCGCTGATATCCAAAAACACATATCTTCCTGTCGCTCTCCATATTACTGTGTTAGCCACAACGTCCGATCCATCCTGTTGATTCGATCCAAAAATGATTGGTTAGCTAGTCGCCCAAAGTCTCATTTAATTGGATGCATTTTTGTAAACGCCCCTGAGTGCAGGATGAGTCATCAAACATTTGAAACCGTTTACGGGAAGAGAAAAGACGGACTTTAAAGGCGCATGACACGATTTTATGCATAAATATCAGTTTACTCATCATGGAGAGACCACTACTCAGCCTGTTGTATAATAACCCTGATGATGTCATTAGGGCCTGTTGTGTAATAACCCCGATGATGTCATTAGGGCC
This sequence comes from Sebastolobus alascanus, assembly GCA_916701645.2. Classification (NCBI taxonomy): domain Eukaryota; kingdom Metazoa; phylum Chordata; class Actinopteri; order Perciformes; family Sebastidae; genus Sebastolobus; species Sebastolobus alascanus. The sequence continues at coordinate 782,610 of CAKAOJ020000240.1, forward strand.
TGTTGTATAATAACCCCGATGATGTCATTAGGGCCTGTTGTGTAATAACCCCGATGATGTCATTAGGGCCTGTTGTGTAATAACCCCGATGATGTCATTAGGGCCTGTTGTGTAATAACCCCGATGATGTCATTAGGGCCTGTTGTATAATAACCCCGATGATGTCATTAGGGCCTGTTGTATAATAACCCCGATGATGTCATTAAGGTTATAGGCTTGAAATGTACTCCAGTGATGCGGCATCGCCCTCCTATAACATTGTCAGACTCACGATGGACAGATTAAAAAAGAAAAATATGAAAAATCGAGGCAGCAGAACCAGAGATATCGACGTTTTTATTCGACATGTTCGTCTTCCTCGTCAAAACCTACATTACCCACAATGCAACTCGAACGCTGACAGTTCAGTAGGAGATTCAGGTGTGTTATGCTAGTAGCGGCTAATGTATAGCCTTGAGCTGAGATGAGCAGCGGGCTACAGAAGTCTGGTAAACTCACTTCTTTCTGACTCCACACCTCCATATTTTTTTCGAACTTGTAGTCTTCAGATACAACCGACACTGACTCAAGTGACATCACTGATTTGACATTTATCAGACTCCACACAGGAGTCACGAAAGTCTCTCCACAACTTGTGTCACACATGCAGTAGTGCTTGCCAACACCTGTAAACAAGCTTTGATGTGGAGAGTCGGTGGAGTTCCCCTTAAAGACCTCGAATACCGGGGGCACGGAGGTTGAAAGATAAGAGCGTTCGATAGGCAGAGAAGCTCTAATGAAAGATGAGCTGCATTGTGGGAATTATTGTAGATATTGAAGCTTATACTCTATACTGGGGACTGAAACTCTGGGTATCTCAGCCTCTGCTGCATTAAACTTGGCCCCCATTTTCTCATGTGTGTCTAAAGCCTGATTCACACGGGACTAGTATTACCAGGCTCTGGTATAGATGACGGAACCTGCCAAAATCAAAAATAAATGACTCGATAAATAAATAAATATGTCATTAAATGTAGCAAAAATAATATTAAAAATAAATGTAGCCATTAATTAATTGATTAAATGTTTTAATTTGCTTCTTTATTTATTTATCTTTGCTAAATCCCTTTTTTATTTACTCCTCTGTTTAATTTTCCCTTTTATTTATTTATGTATTTATTTTTTATAAATGTTTCAATTTATTTATTTATTTTAGCATTTATTTTTTATTAATTAATTTATTTTTGCTCTTGATTATTATTATTATTATTATTATTATTATTATTATTGCATAATGAGACAGAAATGTATAAAGAAAATAATACAGAAATAAATATGTTTGGGGAAATAAATAAGGGGGGAAATGCAAAGGGAAAATGTGCATAAATAAATAAATGCATTAATACATAAATACATATATTTAAAAATTAAAGTGCAAAAATAAATAAATAAAAAATGAATACAAAAATGAATAAATAAAAAATAAATGCAAAAACAAATGAAAAAATATAAAAGTTAATAATAATAAATGCATAAATAAATAAAAGGGAAAATTAAACAGAATAGTAAATAAATAAGAGAATTAATACAAAGATAACTAAATAAAGAAGCTAAATAAAACACAAATATCAATTAATGTCACATTTTATCAATTAATTAATTACTACATTTATTTTTAATATTATTTTTGCTACATTTAATGACATTTATTTGTTTATCAAGTCATTTATGTATTTATTTTTAATTTTGGCAGGTTCTTTCCTCCATCAAAAATGTGGGAAAATAGGGTCCAGGTGAAAAATACAATTTGCCCTTTAATTGTCGTGCAATACTAAATTGCCGGAGAACCCCTTTAATCTCTGATTGACTCATTACAGGCCGGTGAAAGTGATCCGCCTTCTGGCGAGAGACACTGTGGAGGAAATAATGTACTCTCGTGCTGTGTCCAAGCTGCGCCTCACCAACACGGTTATTGAAGAAGGACGCTTCTCTTTGCTGGACCAAGCTCAGTCAGCTGCTGCAGGACTGCAGGTCTGAAATATCACAGTAACAGTAACACAAAACCATCTATATTCTTTGAATCGTGTCCTCTTTTATGCAAAACCCCTCCAGTAGTCTTTGTTGGTAGTCATGTTTCCTGTTTCCTGCAGCTCAGTGAGATCTTGAAGTTCGGGGTAGATAAGCTTTTGTCGTCGGAGGAGAGCTCTGTACAGGATGTGAAACTGGAGAAGATCCTCGGTCCGTCACGTGACGGTCAGTGGGTGGATGAAGACTTGACCTCACTCAGAGAGGAAGAAGAGGAGGAGGAGGAGGAGGAGGATGAGAGCGGCTCTGAATCTGAGGGGCAGAGTAGGTTTTATCTTTAAAATCACTTGTGTGCAGAACATTCAGAGTGTTTAACCTGCTTTGAGGTCACCACACGTGACTTTAGGGTTATAAAACCTCTGTTGTTGAACAGGTTGTTCTGGCATTTAAAAACATCTCACTTTTACTTTTGGTTCTCACTCCTGCAAACACAACCACACATGAAAATGCACCACAGACTTCCTCTGTTTGGGTTCACATTTACTTTTCAATTTGATGAATAATAACCCTCTCCGTCGTGCTGTCCCCGTCCTTCAGACCACATGTACTTCTTTGAGGGGAAGGACTACAGTAAGGACCCGAGCTCTGAAGACCAGAAGAGCTTTGACCGTCTGTTGGAGGACCAGCTGGCCGAGATCCAGGGAGCTGTAGGAGACGGACGAGCTCTGAGACACAAAGCTGGAGTAAGATCCTGTTTCCTTCACTCACAACAACTGATGGGAACATGTTTTAATGTGGCCGCAGTTATGGAGAAAGGGTAGCGTCATCTAATCATTTTAAACAGTGGTTCCCAACCTATTTTCCTTGAAGCCCCCCTTCTTCTATCTAAAAAAAGCTGAGCCCCCCGACGTCATCACCCTAAAAGAAATTATAAATCCTCGAACAAAATCCTCAACGATTTAATTAATTTACTATAGTAGCGATTTTTTGCTATTGTGGTTAAATAAATGTAATTTATGGTGTTGTTGGATTGCTGCTAGACTCGCCCTGTTAATACAGGCGGATCCTCCGTTTTTTTGTGGGTCAAGCGGGAGAGCAAACCTTTATTGTATTTGCATAATCTTGTTAGACCTAAAAGCAAACGTGACACGTTTCGGCATCGAGCCTCCGTCCGAACTAACCCTTTAAAAGATAGATAGATAGATAGATAGATAGATAGATACTTTATCGATCCCGAAGGAAATTTAGGCATCCAGTAGCTTAAACAACACGTCCCAACACCAATACACCTTAAAAAAGAGATCAAAAACGAATAGAATAAAGTAAAATAAAATAAAAATAAGAGAACATAAGTGACAGCAGTGAAGTGGCAGTGGTAGTGCAAATAGTGCAAGAGTACTGAATATAGTAGTGTATATTATAGTGTATGATACGGTAGTGCAATGTAATAGTATAATAGTAGTATAGCTGTATAATATAATAATAATAATAATAATACAACAAGATGTAAGAAATGCTATGAGAAGATATAATAATAATAATAATAATAATATTATATAGGTGTAGTTTAGGTTAATACAACAACAATAATAATAATAGTAATACTAATGATGGTTATATATATATATATTATATATATAATATATATATAATATATATATATATATATATATATATATATATATATATATATATATATATATATATATATATATATATATATAATATATATATATATATATATATATATATATATATATATATATATATATATATATATAATATATATAATATATTATATATATATATATATATATATAATATGAATGAAATACAGTTTCCAGCAGTCAAGTACTCAGTTGAGTATGTAAACAAAGTAAACTACACAAACAATAACACATATGAATATAAATATGAATATGGATATGAAACAAAAACACCATAATAACACAGACAAACTAACCGATCGATGCAGCGGTCGACCAGCAACTCCTGTGTTCTGAGAGGTAAAATTACTGTTTTTGTGAACGGAGTCTGGTGGCTTTGAAGAGAGCATAGATAACGACTTCACTTCTCCGTCAGAAAGGGCCGTCTGAGACGTCATCTACTGTTGGTAATACACCGACTATGCATAATTACGTCATACAACCCCACTTCAAAACATACAAACTACATCAAACTTCTAACATTTGCCTCACAGGGAGTGAATTAGCTAAATGGACCTTTTGTGTAGATGATCATCTTTTCAGTTGTGGCACCAGGTCTGGTAAACAGCCTTTATTTAGGGCACGATGGTTGATGTAAAACCACTGAAAAAGGTCACATTCATACCAGCAGTTTGGTTCTCACACATTGATGCCTTGTTTCGTTCTATTGTGTTCATATTTCACTGACTTGTTACAGTTAGTTATTGGTCGTATAATGCACATACATGTGCCCACATTTAATATTACGTTGCAAACAAAGAACTTTGTGATGTGAGCCAATTAAACAAGTGAAACGCTAGTATTTGGTCCTCCTTAATTTTGAAATATGGGATGTGATGTGCTGCCCTATCACATTTTTAAAAGAACTTTTTCTTCAGCGATCGACATTTTACGAAAATGTGTTTAAATCAAATCATTATATAATGAACAATAAAACATGAAATTAACTTTATCTTCAATTTCACCTAAATCACATAACAAATGAAGTCTTTTTTTTATTCAGGGAGTTCGTTAAACCTGCCTGTTTCTGTAGCTAATGGTAATGTACCTGAACTTAACTTAACCTTTTGGTTAAATTCTGCTGGATCTATACTTCGTCAGTATGCTCAGTTGAAGTTTCAATGAATTCTTGTCAGATGACTGTTGGTCTCAGTTGAGTCATTCATGGTTTCCCAGTTGCGCTGAGGAGCGCAGAATTTAATGTTTTTTTACAGGATCTGGTTCATGCAAACGGTTTATTTTTGGCGACATTTTAAAGAATGAAATATTCCAATTTTAAGCTTCGATTTGATTATTTTTCTTGTCTGAAGTGTTTGACACACATGATTCGTTCAAGGACCGTTGGAAATTTGAAAATCAGACGATAGTTTCTGTCTGAAAACATGTTTTTCAGATCCGCTGGTGGGTTGTGGTGTTCAGAGGGTTGACTGTGACTAACTGTGTGATTTTTTTGTTCCCAGGTTTCCCTGTCGGTGGCTCTTGGGATGCCAGCGAGGAAGAGGAAAGCTCTGACTGAGGCCGAGCTGGAGCTGAGGCGCCAGAGAAGAGAGGAGGCTGCAGCCAAGAGAGCCAAACTCCAGGAGGACGTGAAGAAGAAGCAACAAGAGCAGAAATACAAGAAAAAGTAAATCAATTCATGTATTTTCTTCTCAAGTGACTTCACCCACTGAGCTCTGACACTTTAACACAAACTGTTTTCTCACCGTGCAGGATGGCGTGGTGGGAGTCGTGTGGTTACAGATCACGGTGTCTGCCGTCTGTGGACAGTGAAGATGAAGAAGAGGAAGAAGAGGAGGATGATGGCAGCGTCTGCTCCACAGACTCTGACAGCACGGCCATCCACTATGTTCTGGGTGATGTTACTCATCCTCACGGCGCTCGGGGAGACGCCATCATCGTCCACTGTGTCGGTACGAAACCTGTATTACACTTGGTATGATGAAGAGAAATCCAGCAGCACTTCTGCTACAGTATTTTATTTATATTTATTTATTTGCTCTTATACACGTATATAAAAAGACAGTCAGAATACACAAATTGATAGACAATAAAATCCATGAAGTGTTATAAATCTTTAATTAAAGTCACATTTTTTTTGAATAATGTAGATATTGATTGTAGTGATGGAAGTAGGTTGCTCCATATGGAAGAATACAGAAATAAATAAGTTCAGGGAAATAAATAAGGTGTGAAATGCAAAGGAAAAATCATGCAGAAATAAATAAATAAATGCATAAATACATACATTTAACAATAAATATAAAATAAATAAAAAGTGAATGCAAAAATAAATAAATCAATTAAACAGAAGAGTAAATAAATAAGGGAATTATTAAAAAGATAAATAAGAGGAAAATTAACAACTATCAATTTATGTCACATTTTGTCAGTTAATACATGGCTACATTTATTTTTAATATTATTTTTGCTACATTTAATGACATATTTAATTATTTATTTAATTATTGAGTAATTTATTTATTTTTTCACTTATTTTTTACTTTAAAAGTAATGAGTTAGGTTTACATATTTATACACGAATACACAAGTCTGGTATCATTTTCACACATTAAAAATGTATAATGTGTTTTCTGTAGAGAGAAGCAGATGAGTCTCATCATCTATGGTATTTTCGTATTAATTTAATGTAAGGAACCTGAGTTATTTTAATGTTGTCTGTGTATATTTGACTTTTACTTTTGTATATCTTTATGTTTTTGTTACAAAATATCTTAAAATTAGATTGTTTATATTGAGAGTTTGTTCATCTGAACCCATTTAGCTCTTAATCTGCTTCTCAGATCAGTGTGTTAAAATGTTCATGTGAAGCAACAGATGTGTTATGATTATGTTAAGATGTATTTCTGAAAGTGATGATGTGTGTGCAGATGACTCGGGCCGGTGGGGCCGGGGGGGCATGTTTACAGCTCTGGAGGTGAGATCAGATGAACCGCGGAAGAAGTACGAGTTGGCTGGCAAGATGAACGGTGAGATTAACCACGATTACTAAGAACATGAAGACTCACGCCATTAAACATCCTTATCTGCAACGTCTTGTTGACATTAATGAAAATTAATTAAACATTTAAAGTGTGAACAAATTGTTTATTTTTAGATTTGGACGTTGGAAATGTGCTTCTCTTCCCCATCGACGACAAACAGTCCAGATTAGACGGCCAGGATCAGGTAGGTTCTGTTTAAAAAAAATGTCTGCGTCAAAACTGCCATAAAAAGATATATTAATATTATTTTCCACTTTCACTGAGGTAAATCTTTTAACCAACATCAGTCCTGATCATAACTACTAAATATTCATTCATTTTCAGAATTTTAACCCTTTAAATGTTTGTTTACATGATGCCACTGTTGTTTTTTTACGAAGAAAAACACAAACATTTAATTATTTTCTGTGTAATAAATGCTCGGCAACAGTCTGGGATATGTCGATTATCAGCAACAACATTGATTTTGATGCATTTTTATTTTTGTACAGTGTCAGATTAAAAACAAACGACTTGTTACCTTAGAGGACAAAAATGTCCCCCTTCCTAAAACTGTTATAAAAATGCTATATATTAATATTGGGGCTGTCAATCGATTAAAATAGCTAATCGCGATTAATTGCAAATTAAAAGCATAAATGATCCGATTCTGATAAATTATAAAATATGCATTTTCACGCACGCTTTTCGTGCAGAGTCGTGCACGCAGCTTCAAATTATTAGCTGTGTACTCCCGACCATGTCCGAGCTATACCACAACCGCAACCAGCGGAGAGGGTTGAAAAATGTCTCACTTCCACAGTAGGACTTATCCTGAAGTAATCCGCATCCTTAATGCTTCACCGGCTGTATAAACAAAGACTTTAACTTGTCACTTTAAAGGACATGAGACATCTGGTTGCACTTCTGTATTTATTGTACGGTTACTGTAGCGTTATTGATGCAGTATGTTTTGTTTTGTTTTGTAGAGCGCACCAAAACAAAGTTCTAATCAACTGCGGTTGATGTGGTAATAAATTATTGAATCTTTTGAATCACTATTAAATATTTTAATCGGTTAAAATAGAATGCATGATTTTATTCTGAAATGGTCGCGGGATCAAACATTGTGGTTTTAATGGGGACATTTTAGTCCTTAAGGGTGTCTGTATTTTGGCTACACACTTTATTATAGACTTAATATAGGCGCTGAGGTTACACTTCCAAAATAACAATGCCAAAATGTATACCATATGCATTAATCAAAAAGACCCGTAGTGATGGAGAAGGATTAAATGAAGCCCACGCTGCTGCACAAATAAACTCTAATCTCTGCTGCCTGGAAATGCACACTTCTTTGCAGTCGTAGTGATCGACAGTGAGACACTCTGGGTCTGGGTTTTAGGTGTGGTGACAGAAATGTGAAGATGTGGCAACAGATACGCAATTAATATGCCTGAAGCTGTTTCGATCTCTTTCCTGTCGCCTCAGTTGGCCCTGATTGTGGCTCAGCAACGAGATAAAGCCAACAAACTGTCTGGGATCCTGCTCACGGCTCTGGACGCGGGTCTGAAGAAGATTTACGCTGCAGCCAGAAGAAACAAGGGTACGGTCAAACACTCAGTGTGACACAAAGTGCTCCATCTTTTTCATGTATGTAGTCTTAATAGTGAAGACATGCGTGCTAATACAAGCAGATCACCTGCCAATAACCGATAATTACTGAGAGTACTGACAGAAAGCGCCTCACTGTTAGACTTGACTGACGAGATATGCAGGACATGCTGAGTGTGTTATCGTGGTGGCGTCACTGTGTGAACGGAAAAATTCTTCTCAAACAATTACTGGAGAACAGTGCATGAGAGGAATGTGATTTCCCTCCGGTGATTCTGCACAAACACCTGGAGCTAAAATACTTCTGTTTTTTTAGTTACTGTTTCATGTTTAAGGCCTTGACACTAAAATGCAAAATATGCGTCTGTGATTATTATATGTCTCGGGCTTTTATTGTAAAAGCTAAGAACAGAAGGATCTCCTTTTGTCGAGGTTGAAAGGAGTAATAAAGTTTGACGACTTGGTTCAGACTACGGAGCCTCTGTGTTGTTGTTTCATAAATGTAGACGCAGCTCAACCCGTTCAGCACAACGTGATAGGTTGATGCTTTTATTCACGGTGTGAAAGCTCGTTCCGAACCAAAATTTACGATTTTTCACTGCGTAATATTCATGTTCTGTGTGAAAGTATTCATGACAAAAACCGCGTCCGTTGCGTAAAGGCCTTTAGTGATATAAAACTTTTCTGAACACTAGTGACAGTCGCTCCTCCTTCGGAGCGTAAACATTAGGGGTGGGAAAAAAATCGATTCAGCTATATATCGCAATTTTGAAATAGATTTTTTTAATGCCAGAATCGATATATTTGCTTCATCTGAGTCTATGTGGAGGTAGAAGGAAGTCACCGCTTTTATTGTTGTAGTCTGAGTAACGTGACGTCATATCCGTTCCGTATCTGTCAACCAAAACAAACCTCAGAAAGTATAAAACGTTGGAGGGTCGTCGTGGATACGACCTGCACCCTCACATGTTAAATCCAAAGTGGTAAACACTACACATCCAGTAAAGGATGGAAACACTTTGGGTTTCACACATTACAGGAAAAGCAGAGCTAGACATCACGGCTAAAGCTGCATGCTAACTCTGTCACGGACAGGAAACGTTATCGTATCGCGGTAACGTGCGGTCGAGCCGGCCGTCGCTCTCATCTCCGTGGTCAAATGGGCCGACGCTACAACTGTAGAGCACCATATACTGACATTTATGTTAAATGCATTGAAACGGCCCCGATGGAGCTGACCATGGATGGATAAAGAGGAGCTGACGGGAGAGCTAGAGACGGACTTGGAGAAGTTAGAGGAAGTAGACACGTGGGACTACGTCCGCTTTTCAAAATAAGGTGTTAACAAAGGGAACTGTATATACAAAATACATCTATGGAAATAAGATTGATTGGATTATATTCACCAGAAGTATAAAACATTACATGTCGTCTATAAATTAAAAAGAAAATACCACTAATCTGTGAGGGAAATGTCTTTATTCTTTGATTTTGGGGTTGCTGGATAATAAATAATGTCTGACAATGACTGATATATCTGACTTCAGGACATCTCTGACTACATACATGCTGAGAATCAAACATTTTTACTGGATTAATTTAGATATTTTTCCAAAGTAGAAGTAATAAAAGATTCAACTTTTTCCCTTCATGGTCTAGAGCTAAAAAAAAAAGTTAACAAAAATCGCAATACTTAAAAATCACAAGACATATAGAATCAGCACCCAAGTATGGTGATAGTATTGAATCAGGAGATAGGTGTATCGTCCCAGCTCTACTAAACACAGGAAATGCAGGAGGTTGCAGTTAACAGTCATGCTAGCTTTCACTGAATTAATTGTGTTTTTCCCCCCCAAAGCTTCTGTGCATCTTCCTCGCATCGGCCACTCCACCAAAGGTTTCAACTGGTACGGCACAGAGCGGCTCATCAGGAAGCACCTGGCCTCCAGAGGCATCCCCACCTTCATGTATCTTTCAACAGATCAAATCTATAAAGTGATATTTCTCAGAATCTGACAGGTTTGAGTCACTTTCCCTTAACTTGGCTGGCAGATACTATCACAGCAGAGCAGCAAAGAGCACGGCTCCACCTCAGACATGCACCTCTGCAGCGTCAACATCCTCCCCCGAACCACAGTTGCATAACTCCGACAGGCTGACTGACGAGACCGAAGCAGAAACCCCCGGCCCCTCGGCTCCTCTCCGGAGCCCGCGCGGCCCCTCGGCTCCTCTCCGGAGCCCCCGCGGCCCCGCGGCTCCTCTCCGGAGCCCCCGCGGCCCCGCAGAGCTCCCCGATTTCATGAGGGGAGTCCGGGTGTTCTTCTACAACCTGCCTGCATCAGAGAGGAAGAGGCTGGCCCGCTACCTCATCACATATCCTTTCACACTGGACCTCTCCATCACAGTATTCATGGTATACAGTTAATACAGATATGTTATGATTACAGTATGATGTCAAAATGTCCTTAGCTGCAGTGCACGTACGATGGAGACGAGGAGGAGATCATGAGTCCGGAGGTCACCCACATAGTTGCAGAGGTGGAGCACAGCATCCACTCACAGGTTAGTAGCTTGTTATCTGACCTCTGACTTACACCATTCTTTGTAGAAGGAAATTAAAGGGATAGTTCAGGTGTTTCTCAGTGTGTTTGTATGAGGTATTTCTCCATAGTTAGTGTGTATAATACAGTAGATGGAGCAATGTACTGCTGTGGACGGGGGCAGCAGCTAAACGTGTTTTAGACACCTAAAAAAAATCAGTGTACGCTATATTTAGAATATTTTCACAGCTTTACCTCGCTGTCAGACAGCCCTTTCTGACGGGGAACTGAAGCCGTTATCTACGCTCTCTTCAAAGCTGTCAAACTTAAATCAAAGAGCCACTGATGCACCATGGGTAATGTGGTTTAAACAGGCAAAAGAGCCCATTGTCCATGCAGAATGTTTGTGTTTCTGATGATTTATTTGTCCAAAAGCAAGTAATCAAATGAAGCACAAAGAAAACATAGATGTCTGGTAAAAAACCTTAAGCCCACCCAGGTGCATGCTGGTCCTACCTGCCTACCTACTGTATATAACTGTGGGTGCCCACAGTGTTACCCAATACATGAACAAAGGAAACAAAATACTAATTAGCCTACACAACAAAATAAACATACTAAACAAGAAAATAGTTAAACTAAACAAATAGCAAAAGAAAACACTATTAAAAAATCAAATCTAAATAAATTAAACATCTAGAATAATTAATCAAAGCAACTAAATGCTAACAACAAATAAATACAACATATATAAGCCACCAGACTCCATTGACAAAAACAGTAATTTTACCTCTCAGAACACAGCTGGTCAACCGCTGCCTCCATCGGTTAGTTTGTGTTATTGTGTGACTTTGGTGGGTTTATATATATATATATATATATATATATATATATATATATATATTTATATATATATATATATATATATATTTGGTGTGTAAAATGTTGCTGCTGCCCCCATCCACACTTCAAAAAACCTGAACTATCCCTCTAAGACTTAAGATAAAGAAAACTTTCAAGACCTTTATCCAAAAGCAGAAGCACAGTATTTATTTATTTATCATTATTATTGTTGTTATTATTATTATTTTTATCTAAATGTCTGCTCTGTGTGAACCAGGAGCTCCAGGATCTGGTGCGTCAGTACTCCCAGGCGGTCCCGGTGCAGAAGGACTGGCTCGAGTCCTGCTTCTCCAAACAAAGAAGAGTCAACACGGACCCGTTCCTACATTCGCTCAGATAACACTGTTTCATATATTTATATATATATATATATATATATATATATATATATATCTTTTTAAACTGTCGTTTTGTGTCCAGCTTCAATGAACTCGGCTGCTTGAAAACATATTACAAGACAAATCATATCAAAATATTATGCAATCCTTGAAATATAAGTGAAATGACTCAATAAACAAACACTTCTCTCAACTGCTGTGTCGGAGGATGATAGATAGATAGATAAAAACATGAGAATAAAAACACAACAGTGAAGTGATCTTCAGCAGAGTATGTGCTAATGGAGGTAATGCATATGTAAGGTGATTAAAGGGTAATTAAAGAGTTAAAACAGTGCAAGAATAAAGCTTACAATGGATAATATAAAATACAAATTTAAGATAAATATATGAACAAATATTTACAGTCCTGCAAAAAGTTATTACAAGTAAAAACAGTGCAAAGTGATGATGGTACTGTATTGTCCGATCAAGCAGCTCCGTTTGCAACATCAAGAAAGACAAAAAACTTAAGATACGTATCATTTGATCTGTGATTAATCTCCATATTTAATATTAGGATTATTAAATAAATTAATCGCTCATTTTTTAACTGTTTAAATTTGTTGAGATTTGTCAAGTATTTAATACTCTTCTCAACATGTGAGTGGACAAATATTCTGCTTTTATGCAAATGTATGTATACATTTTAAAAAATTAAGATAGGTATTATTTGATCTGGGATTAATCTCCATATTTAATATTAGGATTATTAAATGATCTCTGATTTGATGGTAATAATTTGTATTTACTGTAGGGCTGTCAATCGATTAAAATATTGAATCACAATTAATCACACATTTTTTATCTGTTTAAATTTGTTGAGATCTGTCAAGTATTTAATACTCTTATCAACATGTGAGTGCACAAATATGCTGCTTTTATGCAAATATATTTATATATTTATTATTATAACACAAACCAATGACAGATATTGTGCAGAAACCCTCTCAGGTTCTGCATTTAGCATTAAAAAACAATATGCTCATAAATCACAACATGTTAAACTTGCAGCAGCTGTCAGTGAGCTGACGTCACTATGAGTTTTGCCCCCAAACTGCATGTGGGATGTTCGGTTAAAGGGTGGAGTTTCCCGGCGGGGCGGTGCTTCTCAGCAGTAAAGTAAGTAAAGACAGTAAAGAGGCTCCCGTGCGTCAATATCTCTCATCTGTCTCGTGGAGACGACATCAAAAGGTCGAATTGATACATAAATATAGAACTCGTCAAAGTCGCTACTTTGTTATTATTTTTGTCTGTGAAGTTGCCGACAGGAGGAGGAAGAGTTTACCTGGAGGAGACTTTAACTGCAGACACGGTGAGTTAAGGTGAACTAATTATAGAAACTTAAAGTTACACAACCTGTTTATGTACCTGTTGTTGCAGATGTGCACTTGTTGTAACAATACACCTGTAGCAGTGCTTATAAACACTTAGAGGATTAATTATAATCTAACTGATGATCTGTGGTGATGCTGTTTGTGTATTAGATAATGACTGGAGGTGTATTTATTCACCTGTATGTTAAAGTGCAGTCAGCAGTAAAAGGTAGAGAGACAGTATCTGGGTCAGTCAGTGGAAACAAACTGTGTGTGTGTGTGTGCGACCACAGAGAGGCTTTGTATTTACACTTACAGGAACTATCAGCAGCTTATTGGACTGTTAACTTAACATAAACTGAGGTTTTTATAGACCTACATGCATATTTAGTGGAGTTGTGTTGTACTGAGCTGTATGTGTGGAGATGTTATGTGGTCCTGAAAATAACTTTTAATGTGTCTTTTGGCATTTGTTTAAATCATTCACCTTCTTTATTTCCCACTGAAAACAGACAAGTGAGGTCACTGTGATGAGAAAAAATTTACTCTAAGTTATATTTATAATGAGAAACCTTATTGAAATAGTGAGACTTGAATTTTAATTGAATTTTAGTCATTTTGAGATACTACATCATTATTTTTGTGATACTAAGTCATTATTTTGAGATACTAACTCAAAATTTTTGCGATATTATTTTGCGATACTAATATTTTTGTGATACAAAGTCATTGTTTTGCGATACAAAGTCATTGTTTTAAGATTCTAACTCATTATTTTGAGATACTAACTTTACTTTTTGCGATATTATTTTGCGATTCTAATTTCCTGTGATACTAAGTTATTATTCTGAGTGACTAAGTCTTGTTTTGAAATACGAAATCATCATTTTGAGATACTAACTCAATATTTTTGCAATACTAAGTTATTGTTTTGCTATACTAAGTCATTGTTTTGCTATACTAAGTTATTGTTTTGCTAACTAAGTCATTGTTTTGCTATACTAAGTTATTGTTTTGCTATACTAAGTCATTGTTTTGCTTTACTAAGTCGTTGTTTTGCTTTACTAAGTCATTGTTTTGCTTTACTAAGTCATTGTTTTGCTTTACTAAGTCGTTGTTTTGCTATACTAAGTCGTTGTTTTGAGATACTAAGTCATTGTTTTGAGATACTAAGTCATTGTTTTGCTATACTAAGTCATTGTTTTGCTATACTAAGTCGTTGTTTTGAGATACTAAGTCATTGTTTTGCGATACTAAGTCATTGTTTTGCTATACTAAGTTATTGTTTTGCTATACTAAGTCATTGTTTTGCTACACTAAGTTATTGTTTTGCTACACTAAGTTATTGTTTTGCTATACTAAGTCATTGTTTTGCTACACTAAGTCATTGTTTTGCTATACTAAGTCGTTGTTTTGAGATACTAAGTCGTAGTTTTGAAATACTGAGTCGTTGTTTTGAGATACTAAGTCGTAGTTTTGAGATACTGAGTCGTTGTTTTGAGATACTAAGTCGTAGTTTTGAGATACTAAGCCATTGTTTTGAGATACTAAGTCGTTGTTTTGAGATACTAAGTCATTGTTTTGCTTTACTAAGTTGTTGTTTTAAGATACTAAGTCATTGTTTTGCTATACTAAGTAATTGTTTTGCTTTACTAAGTTGTTGGTTTAAGATACTAAGTCATTGTTTTGCTATACTAAGTCGTTTTGAGATACTAAGTCATTATTTTTAGATACTTATTCATTATTTCAGGAAAGTTTCTCATTATAATGACTTACAGGATCTTTTTTCTCCTTCTAGTTTTCATCTTCCTTCTTTTACGGGCAGTAATGGGCTTCCGTAGTTTTGATTACTGTTTGTGGGAAATGTTTTTAGTTGTTTGTAATGTGTGATTGTTATAAATGATGCCTTGAAAAGTACAGTGCGGATAAAGCTGTGAATTATCTCTTATTGAACGTGTTATTAGTAAGAAATCGAGAGAAAAATTTTATCTTTCGGAAGTTTTGTGGTTTGATTTTCCACCGTAGTCTTGTTTCGGTCAGTGAGAGGCATCATTTCCTTATTCCCACATATGAGTTGATTCGTCTCCTGAGAATCAACCACCAAACATTCAGAGAAAAGTCCCCTGTGTGGGAGACACTCATAAACTAAATGAGCTCTCATGCAAATCAAAAACACCAGCTGAAGCGTGGGCTGTTGTAGAAATTGCTTTACTCTACAGCTGTGTGTGTTAATGTGCAAAAATGAATCAGCTGTACTTTCAATCAGATAATTACTGTTGTCAGTTTTGTTAATTGTTGTTTAAAATGTCTCCTGTCCTCAACAGAATTTCAGATGCAGCTTAAACCAGACACACATGGATGTCAGGAGGAGGAGGCCCAATGATGCTGCCCACCTCAGTCTACTCGGCTTCAGCAACCAATAGGTGACAATAAAAAAAATACGCTGTTAGACATTATAAAATGTACATGCTGCCTTTTTGCTGTTGTTTATATTCAAATGTGTTCATACGGATGTTGTTTTAACCAGCAGCCACAGCAGATACAGTATCTCACTTTGATAAGAAATGGTGATTGACGCTTTAAAATAGGGCTGAACGATTTTGAAAAAGAGTTCTAATTGTGATTATTTTGACTGATATTGCTATTCCAATATGCTTTGCGATATTAATTATTTTGAGATACTAAGTAATTACTTTTGAGATATTAAGTCATTATTTTGAGGTAATAAGTAGGGGTGTGACGAAATATCGTGCCACGAAATATCGCGATATAAAAACGTGACGATATGTATCGTCGAGACGAAAAACTGAATCGCGACATCAGGGCATAATAGTTACTACGTACATACGGGCTCCGTTGCTAAAGCTGCAGCCTCTTCCTGCTGCTCTGCAAGGCCTGTGGAAGGAGGCTGAGTACAAGTCATATCTTTGGGTTACAACACATGCGCAGTAAAATCTGGTCTGCCCTCGACGAAATTGAACCAATCGCAACGCACGACCGCAGCTTCAGTTACACTGCGCATGTGTCCTACCCCCGCGACCACGCCTCCTTTATATAGGCCTTTTCGGAGCTCCACACACAGCGCAGCCAGTGAACAGCTGATCAGAGAGGCTGCGGTGGAGAGATGAGTTGACGCTATGCTCGTTGCTGTAGTAAGTAAAATAAAACTTTGCAAGTGTAAAGCCAAGTTACATTATTACACCTGTTCAACAAGCATAAACACGATGAAACAGTTAAACATGAAGGAAAGCAACGTTTCAATCTGCTCTGTCCGCTGTCTCTCATCCTCCGCCGCTATGTTTACATGAGCAGAGCGCGTTAGCTCGGCGGCTAACAGTTAACTGTAAACACGTGTATTATTGTTATGATATCGTATCGTATCGAGATCGTGAACCCAATATCGTGTATCGTATCGTATCGTGAGCTGAGTGAATCGTCACACCCCTACTAATAAGTCATTATTTTGCGATACTAAGTCGTTATTTTTGCAATCCTTAGCTGTTATTTTACGATAAGTCGTTATTTTACGATAAGTCATTATTTTGTGATATTAAGTCGTTATTTTGCGATACTAAGTCGTTATTTTTGCAATCCTTAGTCATTATTTTACGATAAGTCGTTATTTTACAATAAGCCGTTATTTTGTGATATTAAGTCGTTATTTTACGATACTAAGTCTTTATTTTGCGATACTAAGTCATTATTTTGCGATACTAGGTCGTTATTTTGGGATACTAAGTCGTTTTTTTTGCGATACTAAGTCATTATTTTGCGATACTAGGTCGTTATTTTGGGATACTAAGTCGTTTTTTTTGCGATACTAAGTCATTATTTTGAGATACTAAGTCGTTATTTTTGCGATCCTAAGTCATTATTTTGAGGTAATAAGTCATTATTTTGCGATACTAAGTCGTTATTTTTGCAATCCTTAGTCATTATTTTACGATAAGTCGTTATTTTACAATAAGCCGTTATTTTGTGATATTAAGTCGTTATTTTACGATACTAAGTCTTTATTTTGCGATACTAAGTCATTATTTTGCGATACTAGGTCGTTATTTTGGGATACTAAGTCGTTTTTTTTGCGATACTAAGTCATTATTTTGCGATACTAGGTCGTTATTTTGGGATACTAAGTCGTTTTTTTTGCGATACTAAGTCATTATTTTGAGATACTAAGTCATTATTTTGAGATACTAAGTCGTTATTTTTGCGATCCTAAGTCATTATTTTGCAATACTAAGTTGCTATTTTGAGATACTAAGTCATTATTTTGCGATACTAAGTCGCTATTTTGCGATACTAAGTCATTATTTTGCGATACTAAGTCGCTATTTTGCGATACTAAGTCATTATTTTGAGATACTAAGTCGTTATTTTTGCGATCCTAAGTCATTCTTTTGTGATACTAAGTCGTTATTTTGAGATACTAAGTCGTTATTTTGCGATACTAAGTCATTATTTTGAGATACTAAGTCATTAATTTGCGATACTAAGTCGATTAAAATCTTGAATTAATCTTCAGCCCTACCACAAATTGAAATCCGGTTCCACCAGATGTTGTCGGGCCAGTTTTCATCTCCTCTAACGATGTTGATGAATCTGTTCCAGTCACGTCAGCCAGCTGAGCAGATACCTCAGCAGCAACCACAACACACCCGAAGAGGACGATGAGACGATGAGCACTCAGGAGCAAGAAGCCATCATCGTCCACAAGCCGGACGCCGTCCCCGACCCCGACGTCCGCCGCCCGCCTCCGGAGCACGCCGCCTTCTCCGACGACTCCCTGTTCAGCAGGCCGAGGCCGGGCAGAGAGCAGGAACACAAACACAACCACGCCCTCCCTCCTCCCGGCTCCAGCTACTGCTCCTACCAGCCCCCCCGCAGCCTGCCCGCCGGCTACAGCCATCCCACGCCGTTCCCCAGTCAGGCCGACGGCGCCTGGCTCCACCCGAGCTTCGCCAGCAGCTGGTCGGGGTATCCCAACAGCCTGCCGTCATCTCTGAACCAGAAAGATTACTCCAGCTGCTCCGGTGATAGCAACCTCTCGGGGTACAAGTTCGTCTCCCTGCCCGGTTGCCATAGCACCAGCATGAGCAGCTTAGAGCAGCCGCTGTCGCTGTGCTCCAACCTGCCGTCGGGCAGCTTGTGCCACCACACGCTGTCTCCGTACACGTGCTCGCCACAGGGAGCGGCGTGCTGCGCTCAGCGCCCTGCAGACGCCTTCAACAGGGGGGGGCCGGTGGCCAACAAACCGCTCTGGCCTCAGTACCACCCGGCCTACGGACCGTACTGTAAGTCTGCTGTTCATCAACCAGAAACAAAACAACAACATGAGCAATAAATTAATGTTTTATTCATCTATTTATAAGCAGTAAGAGATGTTTTCTTTACTCTGTCTTCACTTTAGATCCAGGAGCCTGCAGACTTCCTGGAGCTGGATACACACCGATGTGAGTTTTTATTATAATTCTGTATCACAGGAGACATAGTTGCATCCAAGGTTATAATAGTTTTAAATTTTCAATTAGTTTTTATTAGATAAGGATGGATCAGGTATCGATGATAATGGACCGATCTGGTGTTGGATACCATTATTTTAATAAATAATAATTCAGTACCTTTATATATATGTTTTTACCTGTTACATTTTGTTTTACAAAGTTAAGAAAGTAATGTTTAAGTCAAGCCTGATGACACAGTGAGACATAAAGATTATTAATTAAACACTGGTATCTGTATCGGCCGACACCCAAAGCCCATCTATCGGTATCGGGACTGAAACAGATGGATCGTGCATCCCTTAGATTTTATTTAATTTTAGTTTGGACTTTTCAATTTAATTTCAGTTTTCAGATTGTGTTCGCTAGTTTTAGTTTAGTTTCAGTTTTTCCAGAAAGGTTGAGTTTTTATATTTTTAGTTTTTATTACGGCTGTCAATCGATTCAAATATTTAATTGCGATTAATGACATGATTAATTAATTAATTGCACATTTTTTATCTGTTCAAATGTACCTTAAAGGGAGATTTGTCAAGTATTTAATACTCGCATCAACATGGGAGTGGGCAAATATGCTGCTTTATGCAAATGTTTGTATGTATTCATTATTGTTCATTATTTATCATTTAGCATAAAGATTTAGCATGTCCGGAAAAAAGTAAAAAAAAAAGTTTTAAAAAAGTCAGAAAAATGTCCGACAAATGTCTGAAAAATATCAACAAAAAAAGTTTTAAAAAAGTCTGAGAAAATATCAGAAAAAAAGTAAAAAAAAAAAATGTCCGAAAAATGTCTGGAAAAAGTACAACAAATATCCAACAAATGTCCGACAGCTGTCCGAAAAAAAAGTCAAAAAAATGTCTGAAAAATGAAAAAAAAAAAGTCAGAAAAATATCTGAAAAATATGCTCAAATCATAACACGGCAAACTGAAGCCCAACAGACAACATCAGCTAACAGTGTGAGGGACCCTTGACCTCTGACCTCAAGGGAACTTTGGAGCGTTATTTAACCTCCTTCCTGACAAGCTAGTCTGACCTGGTTGGTACCGATGGATTCATCAGGTTTTCTAGTTTCATATGATACCAGTATCTTCACTCTAGCTTTAAAACTGAGCCGCTACAACCTAAAAACCACAAGTTGCGTTAATGTAATTAGTGGTCAGATATGTCTCATAAGTCTGTAGCTACGTATACATACAAAATAACATGGGTGAACTGTGTAGGAAAGGACGTAATGTTTAATCTCTTCACGCTACTTTATTGTCAGAGTAATTGTGTAATAGCGCCGTCAGCTGGAAGGTCAAGTCTATTCAGTTTCTGTGGTTTAACGTCACGAGAGTAGACGGGAATTCATGCAGTCTCCTTTTTTAGTTAGTGATATTTTAGAGCTAAAAAACTAAAACTGAAATGAATTTACGTTCATTTTTATTTCATTTTTATTCGTTGTTTAACTGGAAATATCGTTTCAGTTTAGTTTTTACTTAAAGGATATTGTTTTTATCTAGTTTCAGTTCACTAAAAATATTTTTAACTGCTTACTTTTGCTTTAGTTTTAGTTTACGATGATAACCGCGGTTGCATCACCTTTCTAACTAAATGATGTTTAACTCCGTGCAGCGGCCACTACGCTCCGGCTCAAGAGAAGCATCCTCCTCACAGCACGTCGCTCTCTCTGGAGCAGAGTAAGTGTTGATAATCACATTATTTACTGTGCTGCTGTATATATGTTCCTATCATTTATTTATTTATTTATTTATTTGTGTTGAATACAGGGAGGGTGTTTGTGACGTACGAAGCAGACAACGACAAGCACGTCAACGAGATCATCAACTTTGTCGCTCTGCTGCGACACAACGGCTTCGATACGCATGTACGTACACGGTTTATATTCATGGATCTGTTCATAAGAGACTGTTTAATCATAGTTTGGTGTTTGTTAAACTGTCTGACTGATGTCTTTGTTTGTTTCAGATTGATATATTTGAGCAGCAGTTCAGGAGTATAAGCAAGATAGACTTCATGGAGCGGTACCTCAGTGAGGTAAAAACAACCAGACCTTTCTAAGTTAATTATAAAAAACAGAACTTTTTATTAGGGCTGTCAAAGTTAACGCAAATTCATTTTAACGCCACTAATTTATTTAACGCATTCATTTGCGATGTTTACCTTGTAGTGGCTCAGTTTTAAAGCTAGACGCTGTCATGAAGGAGGTTAAATAACGCTCCAAACTTATGCTAAATTTTGTCGAGGAAAAGCTGGCATGTCCATTTTCAAAGGGGTCCCTTGACCTCTGACCTCCAGATATGTGAATGTAAATGGGTTCTATGGGTACCCACGAGTCTCCCCTTTACAGACATGCCCACTTTATGATAATCACATGCAGTTTGGGGCAAGTCATAGTCAGACATTTTTCAGACATTTTCCTTTTACTTTTTTCGGACACTTTTTCAGACTTTTTAAAAACTTTTTTTGTTGATATTTTTCAGACATTTTTCTTCTGACTTTTTTCAGACATTTTTTTTTACTTTTTTGGGACATGCTAAACCTTTATGCTAAATGCAGTACCTGTGAGGGTTTCTGGACAATATCTGTCATTGTTTTGTGTTGTTAATTGATTTCCAATAATAAATATATACATACATTTAACAAAAGCAGCATATTTGTCCACTCCCATGTTGATAAGAGGATTAAATACTTGACAAATCTCCCTTTAAGGTACATTTTGAACAGATAAAAAATGTGTGATTAACTACTGTAATCAATTGACAGCCCTAGTTTTTTATATGATAATCTGGCCAACTGGGGAAGTTGTTGCACCATCTCTTCTTTCTGCAGGAGCGAACATGTTTTATTGAGCAGTTTAATAGCTGCACAAGAATGAAATCAGCTCATATTTATGCTGTTTCCTCACGTAGAAAGAGTACCTGATCATCATCATCATCAGTCCAAAGTACTACGAGACCGTGACCGCCTCCCCGGTCGGCCTGGAGAACGACGAGCGGACCTTCAACACCGTCTACATACACAAACAGGTTCACAACTAACTCCTGAAGACAGAAATATCCACTTTGAAATCTGCTTTGTTATCTTATTGGTATTGTTCTGTCTCTTTCAGCTCCAGAATGAGTTCATCCAAAATGGAAGCAAGAATTTCAGGTTCATTCCCATCGTGTTCCCCGGGGCTAAAAAGGTGAGTTTCATGCTTCATTTACTCTCCTGTGTGATGATGCAACACCCTGTGCTAGTAAACACATGCCGTACATATGTACGATGTCACATCAACATGAGGATTCTCTTTTAGATGAATTCTCAGCAACAAAACCCTTTGTATGTGTTTTAATCAGGGCTGTCAATAGATTAAAGTATTTCATATGATTGTCCATAGTTAATCGTGATTAATAGCACATTTTTTTATCTGTTCTAAATGTACCTTAAAGGGAGATTAGTCAAGTATTTAATACTCTTATCAACATGGGAGTGGACAAATATGCTGCTTTATGCAAATGTATGTATATATTAATTATTGTAAATCAATTAACAACATAAAACAATGACAGATATTGTCCAGAAACCCTCACAGGTACTGCATTTAGCATAAAGATTTAGCATGTCCGAAAAAGTCAGAAAAAATGTCCGACAAATATCTGAAAAATATCAACAAAAAAAAGTTTTTAAAAAGTCAGAAAAAATGTCAGAAAATATCAGAAAAAAAAGAATAATGTCCGACAAATGTATGAAAAAAAGTTAAAAAAAAAAATGTCCGAAAAAAGTACAACAAATATGCAACAAATGTCCCACAGCTGTCCGAAGAAAAAGTAAAAAAAAAATTCCGAAAAATATCAGAAAAAAAAGAAAAATGTCCGACAAATGTATGAAAAAAATTCCGAAAAAATGTCCGAAAAATATCAGAAAAAAAAGAAAAATGTCTGACAAATGTATGAAAAAAAGAAAAAAAAAAGAAATGTCCGAAAAAAGTACAACAAATGTCCAACAGCTGTCCGAAAAAAAGTCAAAAAAATTTCCCGAAAAATTAAAAGTGGGCATGTCTGTAAAGGGGAGACTCGTGGGTACCCATAGAACCCATTTACATTCACATATCTTGAGGTCAGAGGTCAAGTGACCCCTTTGAAAATGGCCATGACAGTTTTTCCTCGCCAAAATTTAGTGTAAGTTCGGAGCGTTATTTAACCTCCTTCATGACAAGCTAGTATGAGATGGTTGGTACCGATGGATTCATCAGGTTTTATAGTTTCATATGATACCAGTATCTTCACTTCACGCCCTAGTATTAAATGAACCTCAGTAGTCTGATGAGTGTTTCTCTGCTCTTCATGATCACAGTGTCACGTCCCAAACTGGCTCCAGAACACGCACGTCTACGAATGGCCGCTCCATCGGGACGACATCCTGCGGCGGCTGATGAGGGTGGAGAAGTACAACCCGCCTCCTATCGGCGAGCTGCCCACCATCGTGTCCATCCCCATATAGAGACGTGAGGACGTGAGGACGCAGGACTGGACTCTTGGGATTAAACGCTTCTGGAGGACCGCTGGCCGTTTGTGGAGGTGAACGGGATGTGCACGATGTGGTGATGATTAGGTGCTGTGTGGACGTTTCACCTGGATTATATGTTGAATAATTAAGTGCCTTTTTAAATGCCACATCAGTTAAGTGTTGATGTGACCTGGAGGCTCACTGTTTTAATCTCTGATGGTGCTTTTTACAGCCGGACAGGTACAATGTTTACTTCTTTTGAACACGTGTTTTAATGATTAAATAGCCGACAGATGTGATGAATAGTTTAGTGACGTGTGTTTGCAGAACGGACCGGTAGAGCTTCCATTTATGAGAAGTAAACACACGCTGCCTCCGCCAGATTATCTCTCTTATTACAGCGTCTATCTAAAGCAAACAGCCGCCAGACTGGATGTCGTATTTTGAAGAGTAAAAAAATAACAGATGATGCATAAAGAGGAACATAATTTACTTTCATTTGTTTTGTTTTTTATGGCAGATATTGTTTAAAATGGAGGCAGATTTACGCCTCGTTTCCACACAGTTTTATTTTATATTATACGGATTACGCCCCCTCGTGTTTCTACGCAAGGAAGTGCGTCTCTTTACAGATGGATAGAAACGCCACCACAGATTTGCCGGTCGCCATCTTGGCTTTTGGGCGTCGCTATCTTGTTTTTTTGCAACCAGAAGTGACACTAGAGGGTGGAGCTAAGTACAACCGAGACATTTTATGGCGACAAAAAATTGTATAATTAACTCTGATGAAGTGAAAGGGTTAACATTCTAAGACGAAAACACGGACAACTCCCAGACCGGACAACGCCGTGGTAGCCTGTCGCACACAGTGCTTATGTTCTGTCTGAAATCTGCCGCAAAAGTTAAATTTTTTCAACGTATTCGAGGAAAATTACGGACGAAAAAAACGTAAGGAGGAGTTTCGCAAACACATCGGAGATCACGGAGGTTTCCATCGGAATGAACGAACTTCCGGTTGACTCGTATTCGTACACAGAGCGATTTGGAAACGAGGCGTTAGATTATTTTTTTTTCAGTTTGTATTAAAATATTTTTGGGGGGTTTTGTACAACCGTCCAATTATACCCCATCAGAATTATACATTTATATATTAAATTATGGGCAAAATTATTAAAGTATGTTTTTTTTTCATGTATTTTTTACTCATAATAAGATGTTTTTATTGCTAAACAAGGTGCTGACTTCCTGGTTTACCACCAGACAAATGTTAACCGACAGATTACCTAATGAAACTAATTTAACCTCCGAAACCGACCTAGAGCAACATGTAGTTATGTGAATCATACATTATTATTATTATTATTTTATTTATTGATTTGTTTTTTAAAAGGGGGTCTAAAACAATCAAAAACTGGATTAATTTTAAACCATTAAATTTGCGCGTTATCTCGTAAGCTTTGGCAGCCCCTAATTACAAGTTTTCTGAAATGTTATGTTTGAATATGTAAATGAGGTGTTATCTACTGTTGACTATTGGTGAATTTAGGAGAAATCTACAGACGCAAATAGACAAAGTAGTAAAATAAACAGCTAAATGTGGATTTTCGGATGTTTTCTTTCAGATGAAGCTGTTCAAAAATGTTTTTGCCTGTAGTGTCTCGCCTTAAATCTTCATAGCCAAACATGACCCGACACAACCTTTTGGTAAAGGTGGCAGTGAGTTAGTATCACCAATCCTTCAGGCTGGCTGGTAGACGGGATGCAGTGATTTCAGCGTAGAGACGACTACATGACAGTTAACCACAGACAAGCCGAGACCTGGGACCGGTTCTGCCTGAAGGGTTTCGCGGGTAAGCTGCATTTTTCTTTTAGACAACGCAGAGGATTAGGTGTGCTTTGTTATTAGTTACAGATCTGCCAACACAAACAGGTCGATTTCGACAGTTAGTGAGGTCGAGCTCTCAGCTTCTGGTGGCTTGTGTGGAGAAGCTCAAACAGGATGTCGTATGGAGATAAGTAGCTGACACAGCGGCCTGCCTGCGGCACGGCTTCTCAAGAATCGGCAAGTTTAGACTGAACTGGGTCATCGTCGCCACCCGTCTGTGGTTAGAGAAAAATCACGTGTGACATTGTGACACATTTAGAGAAAATGCTTGTGTTTGCAGAATATCATCTTCATCCTTTTAATAAATCCCGTTCATCACCTCTATGTGAAACTAATTTAAAAAGCGGAGACGTGGTTTAATGTTTTTTTTTATCTTCACAAGAGGTAACACTGCAGATGTTCATACAGACATCATAAAAAAATCTGAATACAGTGTTTCATATATTCATCCATATATTGAAAAGTACATGAAATAATATTAATTTTAATAACATAACAACAAAAGGACAATGACATCTGTAATAAAAGTGGATTACAAAGTGACATTTTATGTAAATAACTCTTAAAAATTAGGTAACAGAAAATCAGACAATTTAACTGTATGTAAAAACATTGAAGTGCTATTTGTTCAAAGCTACACTTAAAAAGCAGGAAGCGTTTCTTTTTTAAATTTCCTTCAAGGAAAAGTACTATAAAATAAGTTACAGTACAGTGAATTTGTCCAAACCGACTTTTGTTCCCGTCTTCCAGCCTTTTGTAAGCACAAACAACAGAAGTAACTCATACAGGAGTGAAGAGTTTCCTCATGAGAGGCGTCTTTTCCCCCAAAAAAGGAAATGATCAGCCGCGCCGTCGTCGAGAACGTGTTTCTAACGTGTCCGAGTTTGTGAGAATCACGTCTGAAAAAATGTGAAACCTTCTAATCTTCAACATCATGTGCGTGTCGCCGCGCCCCGCGTCCTCCGTAGAAACAACTTTGTACTTCATGAGTTCAGAAAATTTGACAAATACTTCATGTTTAGTCACATAACACAGAGGCGAGCTCTCATACGTCGTCAGCTGGCAAAGGAGGTATGTTGAACCTTGGTCTGGTGAAAAAAGCCATCTTCTCTCTGCAGACAAAGGAAACAAACAGTATTTTCAGACTCATTCTAAAATAAAATAAAGTTATCCAGCGCCTTTACACAGCGTGACGAATAAACACGAAAATGTGAAATACTCTCCTGCAAACATTTTGCATCTAAACTATTTATTATGGCAACGATGCGAATTTTTGCAAAACTTTTTCAATAAAACGTTTGAACAGATTGGTGCAGTCAGAGGATCAACTAGCAGGATCCTGTTGATCCAGAGCAGCGTCTGGAGTCTGTCTGAGGTTAACTGATGTACAGACCGGTTCCTTAAAGGGGACAAAACAGCTTTCACAGCCAGTCACAGGATTGTAGTCAACCAATTTAATCAACGTATATTTAGCTTTGTTGGTACATTCTTGTTCACTAGTAGAGCTGTGATGATACACATACAGTATCTCCTGATTCAATACTATCACGATACCTGGGTACCGATTCCATATGTATTATGACATATGTCTTCGTTATGACTTTTTTGTGATGTACTAGACTATGAATTTTTTTATGACTCTTTTATGACATACTATGATTCCTTTTTATTTTTTTTTTACTTTTTTTTTTATTTTTATGACGTATTATACTATGACTTTTTTTATGACTGTTTGACGTACTACTATGACTTTTTTATGACGTACTA
This sequence comes from Sebastolobus alascanus, assembly GCA_916701645.2. Classification (NCBI taxonomy): domain Eukaryota; kingdom Metazoa; phylum Chordata; class Actinopteri; order Perciformes; family Sebastidae; genus Sebastolobus; species Sebastolobus alascanus. The sequence continues at coordinate 809,696 of CAKAOJ020000240.1, forward strand.
TACTATGACTTTTTATGACTTTCTATGACGTACTATACTATGATTTTTTTTTTTTTTACTTTTTTTCTACATATATACTATGACTTTTTTTATCACTTTTTATGACGAACTATACTTTAATTTTTTTTTTTTTTTTTTTGACATACTATATGATTTTTTATGACTTTTTTATGACGTACTATACTATTTGTTTTCTTTTTTTAACCTTTTTTCGACAAACTAAATGATTTTTTTTTTAATTTTCTTTCGACAAACTATACTATGACTTATTTATGACGTACTATACAATGATTTTTTTAAAAAAAATTTTAAACTTTTTCGACATACTATACTATGCTTTTTTATGACGTACTATACTTTTATTTTTTATGACTTTTTATGACGTACTATACAATGACTTTTTTTATGACATACTATACTAAGACGTTTTTATGACTTTTTATGACGTATTATACTATGAATTATTTTTTTTTTAAACTTTTTTTCGACATACTATACTATTACTTTTTTTGACGTACTATACTATGACTTTTTAATGACGTACTATACTATTACTTTTTTTGACTCACTATACTATGACTTTTTAATGACGTACTATACTATGATGTTTTATGACTTTTTTATGACGTACTATACTACGACTTTTTAATGACGTACTATACTATGATGTTTTATGACTTTTTTATGACGTACTATACTAATACTTTTTATGACGTACTATACTATGACTTTTTTATGACGCATTACTACGACTTTTTAATGATGTACTAAACTACGACTTTTTAATGACGTACTATACTATGATTTTTTATGACTTTTTTATGACGTACTATACTACGACTTTTTAATGACGTACTATACTATGACTTTCTATGACGCACTATACTATGATTTTTTTTTTTTTTAAACTTTTTTTTCGACATACTATACTATGATTTTTTATGACTTTTTTATGACGTACTATACTATTTTTGTTTCTTTTTTTAACTTTTTTTCGACATACTATACTATGATTTTTTATGACTTTTTAATGACGTACTATACTATGACTTTTTTATGACTTTTTATGACGAACTATACTATTTTTGTTTCTTTTTTTAACTTTTTTTCGACATACTAAACAATGATTTTTTTTAAAACTTTTTTTCGACATACTATACTATGATTTTTTATGACTTTTATGACGTACTATACTATGACTTTTTATGACGTACTATACTATGACGTACTATACTATTATTTTTTATGACTTTTTATGACGTACTACACTATGCTTTTTTATGACGTAATATACTATTATTTTTTATGACGTACTATACAATGACTTTTTTATGACGTACTATACTATGACTTTTTATGACGTACTATACTATGACTTTTTATGAGTTTTTGATGGGGAATTGAAGCCGTTATCTATGATCTCTTCAAAGCCACCAGACTCCTTTGAGAAAAACAGCATTTTTTACCTGAATGTCTGCACAGGCAGGGGCTCCTTCTGGCTCTGCCCCCTCATCTGCAGAACCTCTTTGGAAGCTTTCCTCAGCCTCCTCTCTGCCGCCTCCTCCTGACGCTGCTCCTCCTTGCTTTGGCTCGCCTGAAGCACAACAAAACAGAGTCAAGCGCTGCCGTGCGAGGCTGCATCCCACGTGGCTCGTCTGCCTGCGGTCTCACCTGTCTCTGGGCCTCTCTGAGCAGGCATCGAAAGCGCTCGTCCCTCAGGGCCCAGTGGGGCAGCTCCGTGTTGTCCCTGGCTTGCGGGTCCTCCAGTCTCAGCTTCAGCTCCCTCAGAGCGCTCAGCTCCTCCATCAGCTGCCTCTGACGCGTCCTGCAGGCCTGGAGATCCAGCTCCAGGTCCAGGGAGGTACGGGTCGGCTGCTCGGCCAGGGAGGAGCGGTACGACTGCTGCTCGCACACACAAACACAGCTCAGATACTAAACACTCTGATGTGGGCAAGCTTGAGAAAAAAATAATCAGACTGTACCTGCTTATATCGCAACGTTCTTCTTTCCAATGTGTTCCTGACAAAGGGCGATTTCTTTGGTAGCGTTGAGCTGTCACTGTCGCTGCGATATAACTGAAAGGGAAAATCAGTCATTTTATGTACAGAAGGAACTCACACAAAACAGAAATATTAACAACAAATGTCAGTCAACAGTTTGTTTTTTAGACATCCTATACTACGACTTCTTTTTTTTACTTTTTCGACAGGCGGTAGTGTCTTATTTATTTTTTTTCGACTTACTATACTAGGACTTTTTTTTTTGCTTTTTTCGACCAACTATACTATGACTTTTTTTAAACTTTTTTTCGTGATAATATACTGAGTTTTGTTTTTTTTACTTTTTTTGACATGCCATACTATGACTTAAAAAAAAAAAAGAATTTAACTTTTTTTTCGACATACACTGACTTTTTTTTTTTTTTTACTTTTTTCGACATACCATACTATGACTTTTAAAAAAAAAAAAAAAATTTAATCTTTATTCAAAATACTATACTATGACTTTTCTGGGTTTTTTAAATTTTTTTTTCGACATATAGTATGCCTTTTTTTTCTACTTTTTTCTAGATACTATACTATGCCTTTTTTTTTTTTTTCTTCGACATACTGTACTATGACTTTTTTTTTTTTACTTTTTTCGACATTCTATACTATGACTTTTTTTTTTTTTTTACTTTTTTCAACATACCATACTATGACTTTTAAAAAAAAAAAAAATTTTAACTTTATGCGACATACTATACTATGACTTTTTGTTGTTTTTTTTTCACTTTTTTTTCGACATACTATACCATGACTTATTTTTTTTACTTTTTTCGGCATACTATACTATGACTTTTTTTTTTTTTTTTACTTATTTTCGACATATTATAGTATGACTTTTTTTTTTTTTCGACATACTATACCATGACTTTTTTTTTTTTCGACATACTATACCATGACTTTTTTTTTTTCCTACTTTTTTTCGACATATAGTATGACTTTTTTTTCTACTTTTTTCGAGATACTATACTATGACTTTTTATTTTTTCGACATACCATACTATGACTTTAAAAAAAAAAAAAAAAAAAAAAATTTAAACTTTATTCAAAATACTATACTATGACTTTTCTGGGTTTTTTAAATTTTTTTTTCGACATATAGTATGCCTTTTTTTTCTACTTTTTTCTAGATACTATACTATGCCTTTTTTTTTTTTTTTCTTCGACATACTGTACTATGACTTTTTTTTTTTTACTTTTTTCGACATTCTATACTATGACTTTTTTTTTTTTTTTTACTTTTTTCAACATACCATACTATGACTTTTAAAAAAAAAAAAAATTTTAACTTTATGCGACATACTATACTATGACTTTTTGTTGTTTTTTTTTCACTTTTTTTTCGACATACTATACCATGACTTATTTTTTTTACTTTTTTCGGCATACTATACTATGACTTTTTTTTTTTTTTTTTACTTATTTTCGACATATTATAGTATGACTTTTTTTTTTACTTTTTTCGAGATACTATACTATGACTTTTTATTTTTTCGACATACCATACTATGACTTTAAAAAAAAAAAAAAAAAAAATTTAAACTTTTTTCGGCATACTATACTATGACTTTTTTTTTTTTTTTTTTTTACTTATTTTCAACATATTATACTATGACTTTTTTTTTGTTGACTTTTTTCGACATACTATACTACAACATGGCGGCCAGTTTGTAAACTTTTTTAGAACTAGATCGCCGAGTTTGACAGCTTGCTCAACACTTAGTGTCACTTAGTGACAGACTTTTGTGTTTGTAGGTCTGGCCCTCTGCGTCCAGCCAACAACCTACTGTCCACACACACCACAATGTTCCTTTTCATACGTTTGCATAAACTCACCCTGCAGACGTACTGACTACGAGCGCCAGGAGAGAAGGTCTGAGAGCGAACGATGGTGCTGCCGCGCATGAATGGCGAGGCGTGACCCCAGCGACCCCCTCTCTCTTTGGGCCGGACTCGCACCGGCTCCGGGAACAGGCCTTCTGTCATGGTGGCCTTCTCCACCTGCAACAACAAGTGACTTAAATGCATCTGTGCCACAGACTCTTAAGGTGTCATTGGATACAAACGAGCAGCTACACAGACTTTACCTTCACTGTAGACAGTTTGCTGGTTGTCTGGTCACAGCGCCCTCCAGTGGTGATGCAGATGCCCTCTGCACACAGGCCCTCTGAGAAGGGAGGTGTGAACGCTGTGCTGTTGCTGCAGCCGCTATCCACGGACTCTGCCTGCCAACTCCTGCAAAACACACCCTTGTTGTCAACTTTAACAAAAATGCTGGAGGCAAAAAGAAGTGCACGACAAGCAGAAACTGCTGCCACCTCTCAGATGCCGCCTCCCCCGGCTCATCCTTCTTCTCGAGCCTCTGCAGCTCCAGCTCTGCCTCCCGTTCCTCCAGATGGGTGGTGGTGGCGGTGGTGTTGCGTGACAGCAGCGTGCACACAGTGTCCTGTAATGTCACAGAGCAAACTATCAAACATCGTCTTAACAATGTCAACATTCCTCCTCTGACGGCGTGCGTACATGTGTGTTTGGCTTGTGAAACGCATTCCTGTCAGTTACTCACTATAACGAGCTGCACACTGGAGGCTAAAAGCTGCTTTAAAACAGTATGAAGAGGAATTTCTCTCAAAGGCACAGCAGGATTTACAGTTTAATGTATTTAATGCAGCGAATTAGTCATTAATTTCTGGAAACACCTCAGGATTGCCAATTTTTATTTGGCATTGTTTAATTATTTTATTATTCAGCTTGGAAGCTGACTCACTTTTTTTTTTAACCAACAAACCAGAAGTCGGCTTGTTTGGTGGCCGTTTGTGGCGACTGAAAATAATTTTAATTAAATCTGAGATTTTATGAAAAAAAAATTGATAGTATAGTACGCCAAAAACTTTTATGAAATAAAAGTCATAGTATAGTATGTCGAAAAACTTCATGAAAAAAAGTCATAGTAAAGTATGTCGAAAATGTTTATGAAAAAAAAAAAGTCATAGTATAGCATGACGATTTTTTTTTTTTGAAAAAAAAGTCATAACATTTTATGTCGAAAAACTTCATGAAAAAAGGTTGTAGTATAGTATGTTCAAAAATTTTATGAAAAAAAGTCATAGTATAGTATGTCGAAAATTTATGAAAAAAAAAAGTCATAGTATAGTATGTTAAAAAATGTTATGGAAAAAAGTCATAGTATAGTTTGTCGAAAATTTTTGTGAAAAAAAGTCATCGTATAGTATGTTCAAACATTTTATGAAAAAAAAGTCATAGTATGACGTTTTTTTCAATACATTTTTCGACATACTATAATATGACTTTTCGCAAAAAATTTCAACATACTATAATATGACTTTTTTCGTAAAAAATTTCGACATGACGTTTTTTTCGAAAAAAATGTCGACATACTATACTATGACTTTTATTTCACCAAAAATTTCAACATTCTATATACTATGAATTTTTTTCGCAAAAAATTTCGACATACTATACTATGATTTTTTTTTCCAAAAAATTTCGACAAACTATACTATGACTTTTTTTCCCCAAAAATGTCGACATACTATACTATGACTTTTTTTCCCCAAAAATGTCGACATACTACTATGACTTTTTTTTCCAAAAAATGTCGACAAACTATACTATGACTTTTTTTTCACAAAAAATGTTGACATACTATACTATGACGTTTTTTTAATGAAATCTTTCGACATACTATACTATGACGTTTTTTCCCCAAAAATGTCGACATACTATACTATGACTTTTTTTCCCCAAAAATGTCGACATACTATACTATGACTTTTTTTTCCAAAAAATGTCGACAAACTATACTATGACTTTTTTTTCACAAAAAATGTTGACATACTATACTATGAAGTCTTTTTAATTAAATCTTTTGACATACTATACTATGACGTTTTTTTCCAAAAAATTTCGACATACTATACTATGACTTTTTTTCCAAAAAATGTCGACATACTATACTATGACTTTTTTTTCCAAAAAATGTCGACATACTATACTATGACTTTTTTGGAAAAAATGTCAACATACTAGACTATGACTCTTTTTCGCAGAAAATTTCGACTTACTATACTATAATTTTTTTTTCCAAAAAATTTCGACATACTGACTTTTTTTTCACAAAAAATGTTGACATACTATACTATGACGTTTTTTTCATGAAACCTTTCGACATACTATACTATGACTTTTTTTTCACAAAAAATGTTGACATACTATACTATGAAGTCTTTTTAATTAAATCTTTCGACATACTATACTATGACGTTTTTTTCCAAAAAATTTCGACATACTATACTATGACTTTTTTTCCAAAAAATGTCGACATACTATACTATGACTTTTTTTTCCAAAAAAGGTTGACATACTATACTATGACTTTTTTTTCCAAAAAATGTCGACATACTATACTATGACTTTTTTGGAAAAAAATGTCAACATACTAGACTATGACTCTTTTTCGCAGAAAATTTCGACTTACTATACTATAATTTTTTTTCCCAAAAAATTTCGACATACTGACTTTTTTTTCACAAAAAATGTTGACATACTATACTATGACGTTTTTTTTCATGAAATCTTTCGACATACTATACTATGACGTTTTTTTCACAAAAAATGTTGACATACTATACTATGACGTTTTTTTAATGAAATCTTTCGACATACTATACTATGACGTTTTTTTCCCAAAAATTTCGACATACTATACTATGACGTTTTTTTCATGAAATCTTTCGACATACTATACTATGACGTTTTTTCCCCAAAAATTTCGACATACTATACTATGACGTTTTTTTCATGAAACCTATAGACATACTATACTATGATTTTTTTTCGCAAAAAATTTCGACATTACTATGACTTTTTTTTCCAAAAAATGTCGACATGCTATAGTATGACTTTTTTCATGAAAATTTTCGAAAATATTCGTAAAAAAATGTCATAGTATAGAATGTCGAAAATTTTCATGAAAAAAGGCATAGTATAGTCTGTCGATTCATTTGGTGGAAAAAAAACTCAGTTTAAAATTTCGAAAATTTCATGAAAAAAGTCATACTATAGCATGCCTTTTTTGAAAATTGACGAAATTTTAAACTGAGTTTTTTTCCCACCAAATTAATCGACAGACTATACTATGCCTTTTTTCATGAAAATTTTCGACATTCTATACTGACATTTTTTTACGAATATTTTCGACAATTTTCGAAAATTTCATGAAAAAAGTCATACTATAGTATGCCTTTTTTGAAAATTGACGAAATTTTAAACTGAGTTTTTTTTCCACCAAATTAATCGACAGACTATACTATGCCTTTTTTCATGAAAATTTTCGACATTCTATACTATGACATTTTTTTACGAATATTTTCGACAATTTTCGAAAATTTCATGAAAAAAGTCATACTATAGTATGCCTTTTTTGAAAATTGACGAAATTTTAAACTGAGTTTTTTTTCCACCAAATTAATCGACAGACTATACTATGCCTTTTTTCATGAAAATGTTCGACATTCTATACTATGACATTTTTTTACGAATATTTTCGACATGCTATAGTATGACTTTTTTCATGAAAATTTTCGAAAATATTCGTTAAAAAAATGTCATAGTATAGAATGTCGAAAATTTTCATGAAAAAAGGCATAGTATAGTCTGTCGATTAATTTGGTGGAAAAAAAACTCAGTTTAAAATTTCGAAAATTTCATGAAAAAAGTCATGCTATAGCATGACTTTTGAAAATTGACGAAATTTTAAACTGAGTTTTTTTTCCACCAAATTAATCGACAGACTATACTATGCCTTTTTTCATGAAAATGTTCGACATTCTATACTATGACATTTTTTTACGAATATTTTCGACATGCTATAGTATGACATTTTTCATGAAAATTTTCTAAAATATTCGTAAAAAAATGTCATAGTATAGAATGTCGAATATTTTCATGAAAAAAGGCATAGTATAGTCTGTCGATTAATTTGGTGGAAAAAAAACTCAGTTTAAAATTTTGAAAATTTCATGAAAAAAGTCATACTATAGCATGACTTTTTTGAAAATTGACGAAATTTTAAACTGAGTTTTTTTTCCACCAAATTAATCGACAGACTATACTGTGCCTTTTTTCATGAAAATTTTCGACATTCTATACTATGACATTTTTTTACGAATATTTTCGACAATTTTCGAAAATTTCATGAAAAAAGTCATACTATAGCATGACTTTTTTGAAAATTGACGAAATTTTAAACTGAGTTTTTTTTCCACCAAATTAATCGACAGACTATACTATGCCTTTTTTCATGAAAATTTTCGACATTCTATACTATGACATTTTTTTACGAATATTTTCGACAATTTTCGAAAATTTCATGAAAAAAGTCATACTATAGTATGCCTTTTTTGAAAATTGACGAAATTTTAAACTGAGTTTTTTTTCCACCAAATTAATCGACAGACTATACTATGCCTTTTTTCATGAAAATTTTCGACATTCTATACTATGACATTTTTTTACGAATATTTTCGACAATTTTCGAAAATTTCATGAAAAAAGTCATACTATAGCATGACTTTTTTGAAAATTGACGAAATTTTAAACTGAGTTTTTTTTCCACCAAATTAATCGACAGACTATACTATTCCTTTTTTCATGAACATTTTCGACATTCTATACTATGACATTTTTTTACGAATATTTTCGACATGCTATAGTATGACTTTTTTCATGAAAATTTTCGAAAATATTCGTTAAAAAAATGTCATAGTATAGAATGTCAAAAATGTTCATGAAAAAAGGCATAGTATAGTCTGTCGATTAATTTGGTCGAAAAAAAACTCAGTTTAAAATTTCGAAAATTTCATGAAAAAAGTCATACTATAGTATGACTTTTGAAAATTGACGAAATTTTAAACTGAGTTTTTTTTCCACCAAATTAATCGACAGACTATACTATGCCTTTTTTCATGAAAATTTTCGACATTCTATACTATGACATTTTTTTACGAATATTTTCGACAATTTTCGAAAATTTCATGAAAAAAGTCATACTATAGTATGCCTTTTTTGAAAATTGACGAAATTTTAAACTGAGTTTTTTTTCCACCAAATTAATCGACAGACTATACTATGCCTTTTTTCATGAAAATGTTCGACATTCTATACTATGACATTTTTTTACGAATATTTTCGACATGCTATAGTATGACTTTTTTCATGAAAATTTTCGAAAATATTCGTTAAAAAAATGTCATAGTATAGAATGTCGAAAATTTTCATGAAAAAAGGCATAGTATAGTCTGTCGATTAATTTGGTGGAAAAAAAACTCAGTTTAAAATTTCGAAAATTTCATGAAAAAAGTCATACTATAGCATGACTTTTTTGAAAATTGACGAAATTTTAAACTGAGTTTTTTTTCCACCAAATGAATCAACAGACTATACTATGCCTTTTTTCATGAAAATTTTCGACATTCTATACTATGACATTTTTTTACGAATATTTTCGACAATTTTCGAAAATTTCATGAAAAAAGTCATACTATAGCATGACTTTTTTGAAAATTGACGAAATTTTAAACTGAGTTTTTTTTCCACCAAATTAATCGACAGACTATACTATTCCTTTTTTCATGAAAATTTTCGACATTCTATACTATGACATTTTTTTACGAATATTTTCGACATGCTATAGTATGACTTTTTTCATGAAAATTTTCGAAAATATTCGTTAAAAAAATGTCATAGTATAGAATGTCAAAAATTTTCATGAAAAAAGGCATAGTATAGTCTGTCGATTAATTTGGTGGAAAAAAAACTCAGTTTAAAATTTCGAAAATTTCATGAAAAAAGTCATACTATAGCATGACTTTTGAAAATTGACGAAATTTTAAACTGAGTTTTTTTTCCACCAAATTAATCGACAGACTATACTATGCCTTTTTTCATGAAAATTTTCGACATTCTATACTATGACATTTTTTTACGAATATTTTCGACAATTTTCGAAAATTTCATGAAAAAAGTCATACTATAGTATGCCTTTTTTGAAAATTGACGAAATTTTAAACTGAGTTTTTTTTCCACCAAATTAATCGACAGACTATACTATGCCTTTTTTCATGAAAATGTTCGACATTCTATACTATGACATTTTTTTACGAATATTTTCGACATGCTATAGTATGACTTTTTTCATGAAAATTTTCGAAAATATTCGTTAAAAAAATGTCATAGTATAGAATGTCGAAAATTTTCATGAAAAAAGGCATAGTATAGTCTGTCGATTAATTTGGTGGAAAAAAAACTCAGTTTAAAATTTCGAAAATTTCATGAAAAAAGTCATACTATAGCATGACTTTTTTGAAAATTGACGAAATTTTAAACTGAGTTTTTTTTCCACCAAATTAATCGACAGACTATACTATGCCTTTTTTCATGAAAATTTTCGACATTCTATACTATGACATTTTTTTACGAATATTTTCGACAATTTTCGAAAATTTCATGAAAAAAGTCATACTATAGTATGCCTTTTTTGAAAATTGACGAAATTTTAAACTGAGTTTTTTTTCCACCAAATTAATCGACAGACTATACTATGCCTTTTTTCATGAAAATTTTCGACATTCTATACTATGACATTTTTTTACGAATATTTTCGACAATTTTCGAAAATTTCATGAAAAAAGTCATTATAGTATGACTTTTTTGAAAATTGACGAAATTTTAAACTGAGTTTTTTTTCCACCAAAATAATCGACAGACTATACTATGCCTTTTTTCATGAAAATTTTCGACATTCTATACTATGACATTTTTTTACGAATATTTTCGACAATTTTCGGAAATTTCATGAAAAAAGTCATATTATAGTATGACTTTTTTGAAAATTGACGAAATTTTAAACTGAGTTTTTTTTCCACCAAATTAATCGACAGACTATACTATGCCTTTTTTCATGAAAATGTTCGACATTCTATACTATGACATTTTTTTACGAATATTTTCGACATGCTATAGTATGACTTTTTTCATGAAAATTTTCGAAAATATTCGTTAAAAAAATGTCATAGTATAGAATGTCGAAAATTTTCATGAAAAAAGGCATAGTATAGTCTGTCGATTAATTTGGTGGAAAAAAAACTCAGTTTAAAATTTCGAAAATTTCATGAAAAAAGTCATACTATAGCATGACTTTTTTGAAAATTGACGAAATTTTAAACGGAGTTTTTTTTCCACCAAATGAATCAACAGACTATACTATGCCTTTTTTCATGAAAATTTTCGACATTCTATACTATGACATTTTTTTACGAATATTTTCGACAATTTTCGAAAATTTCATGAAAAAAGTCATACTATAGTATGCCTTTTTTGAAAATTGACGAAATTTTAAACTGAGTTTTTTTTCCACCAAATTAATCGACAGACTATACTATGCCCTTTTTCATGAAAATGTTCGACATTCTATACTATGACATTGTTTTACGAATATTTTCGACATGCTATAGTATGACTTTTTTCATGAAAATTTTAGAAAATATTCGTTAAAAAAATGTCATAGTATAGAATGTCGAAAATTTTCATGAAAAAAGGCATAGTATAGTCTGTCGATTAATTTGGTGGAAAAAAAACTCAGTTTAAAATTTCGAAAATTTCATGAAAAAAGTCATACTATAGCATGACTTTTTTGAAAATTGACGAAATTTTAAACTGAGTTTTTTTTCCACCAAATTAATCGACAGACTATACTATGCCTTTTTTCATGAAAATTTTCGACATTCTATACTATGACATTTTTTTACGAATATTTTCGACAATTTTCGAAAATTTCATGAAAAAAGTCATACTATAGTATGACTTTTTTGAAAATTGACGAAATTTTAAACTGAGTTTTTTTCCACCAAATTAATCGACAGACTATACTATGCCTTTTTTCATGAAAATTTTCGACATTCTATACTATGACATTTTTTTACGAATATTTTCGACAATTTTCGAAAATTTCATGAAAAAAGTCATATTATAGTATGACTTTTTTGAAAATTGACGAAATTTTAAACTGAGTTTTTTTTCCACCAAATTAATCGACAGACTATACTATGCCTTTTTTCATGAAAATGTTCGACATTCTATACTATGACATTTTTTTACGAATATTTTCGACATGCTATAGTATGACTTTTTTCATGAAAATTTTCGAAAATATTCGTTAAAAAAATGTCATAGTATAGAATGTCGAAAATTTTCATGAAAAAAGGCATAGTATAGTCTGTCGATTAATTTGGTGGAAAAAAAACTCAGTTTAAAATTTCGAAAATTTCATGAAAAAAGTCATACTATAGCATGACTTTTTTGAAAATTGACGAAATTTTAAACTGAGTTTTTTTTCCACCAAATGAATCGACAGACTATACTATGCCTTTTTTCATGAAAATTTTCGACATTCTATACTATGACATTTTTTTACGAATATTTTCGACAATTTTCGAAAATTTCATGAAAAAAGTCATACTATAGCATGACTTTTTTGAAAATTGACGAAATTTTAAACTGAGTTTTTTTTCCACCAAATTAATCGACAGACTATACTATGCCTTTTTTCATGAAAATTTTAGAAAATATTCGTTAAAAAAATGTCATAGTATAGAATGTCGAAAATTTTCATGAAAAAAGGCATAGTATAGTCTGTCGATTAATTTGGTGGAAAAAAAACTCAGTTTAAAATTTCGAAAATTTCATGAAAAAAGTCATACTATAGCATGACTTTTGAAAATTGACGAAATTTTAAACTGAGTTTTTTTTCCACCAAATTAATCGACAGACTATACTATGCCTTTTTTCATGAAAATTTTCGACATTCTATACTATGACATTTTTTTACGAATATTTTCGACATGCTATAGTATGAATTTTTTCATGAAAATCTTCGAAAATATTCGTAAAAAAATGTCATAGTATAGAATGTCGAATATTTTCATGAAAAAAGGCATAGTATAGTCTGTCGATTAATTTGGTGGAAAAAAAACTCAGTTTAAAATTTCGAAAATTTCATGAAAAAAGTCATACTATAGCATGACTTTTGAAAATTGACGAAATTTTAAACTGAGTTTTTTTTCCACCAAATGAATCGACAGACTATACTATGCCTTTTTTCATGAAAATTTTCGACATTCTATACTATGACATTTTTTTACGAATATTTTCGACAATTTTCGAAAATTTCATGAAAAAAGTCATACTATAGTATGCCTTTTTTGAAAATTGACGAAATTTTAAACTGAGTTTTTTTTCCACCAAATTAATCGACAGACTATACTATGCCTTTTTTCATGAAAATGTTCGACATTCTATACTATGACATTTTTTTACGAATATTTTCGACATGCTATAGTATGACTTTTTTCATGAAAATTTTCGAAAATATTCGTTAAAAAAATGTCATAGTATAGAATGTCGAAAATTTTCATGAAAAAAGGCATAGTATAGTCTGTCGATTAATTTGGTGCAAAAAAAACTCAGTTTAAAATTTCGAAAATTTCATGAAAAAAGTCATACTATAGCATGACTTTTTTGAAAATTGACGAAATTTTAAACTGAGTTTTTTTTCCACCAAATTAATCGACAGACTATACTATGCCTTTTTTCATGAAAATTTTCGACATTCTATACTATGACATTTTTTTACGAATATTTTCGACAATTTTCGAAAATTTCATGAAAAAAGTCATACTATAGTATGCCTTTTTTGAAAATTGACGAAATTTTAAACTGAGTTTTTTTT